>JAHLJS010000009.1:11726297-12326297 GCA_038502445.1 Eremochloa ophiuroides | reverse complement strand
AATATGTATCGCGGGCTTGGAGGGGTCCATATTCTCAGAGACAAACCCACTTCCAGGATGCATCAGGTCCCTGACCTGCCCTTGGTAAGATGGTGTCTCCGCACATACTTTCTACCTACAGAATATGTCTGCCTAGTCGCACCAAAGCTCGGCTCAGAAAGAAATACTCGGCTTCGCGGTCAGAACGACTTATCTGGCCAGCTATGTGACGACGTCCTTCAATCTCAACTGATGTCTGGTGGCCTCAGTCCTAGTCGGCCGCAAGCAGCACTGAAGTCAACATGACCCATGTCATGCAGCTCCCCGCTACCTAGCCTTGATTCTCTCATTATTTCATTGTGGCATGGTGACACATATAGCCAACCATGTGGATCTCGTCAGTCACCACCTACACTCGCGGATGACAGGAAATCACCCGACTTTCTCGCGGATGACAGGAAATCACCCGACTTCTACCGGTCTAAGCAGGGCTAAGCATAAGATCGGTCACCTGTCTAGTAATAGTATCAGGTTCACATATATAGTAGACAAGGTAGATATGCAGCAACGGTTTCAAACCAACTCCTATACTTAAATGCACAAACATACGATTTAATAAAGACCGGTGCATTTATAAAAAGAGATAGGTGGAGGCTTAGGGATGCTCCGGGGCTTGCCTGGGGTTCAGCACTAAGTTAGTGTTTGTTAGATGACACTTGTTCGACGAGCATTTCCCATCCAAGCACTCGATTAGTCCTTCCACCTTCGTCATTAGTCCACCACACCGTCTTGTGGTTAGTTCCATCATCATGTCCTTCACTCCACGTGTTCATCTATCGTACCTAAATGAGATGCACAATGCACATGTATGAATAAAAGGAAGTAATACAAGGCATGTTAATCTACAATCACTGAACCATAAGCTAACAATCACACCAAGCAAAGCAAAATCAAAGCAATCATAATCCCACACAAGCAGTTTATGGGCAGCAGGACAGTAAGCACAAGATTTAACCATAACTGAAGCTATGTACATCTAACCAGAGTGATCTAAGCTTTTCTGCAAAGCTATTGAAATTGTCTACAACTTTGGTATTATCCTCTTCAGATGATTTAATTCATATAAAGGTCAAACAACACAAAGAAGACAGCTCTGTCCAGACTTGGACAGATTCTGTCCTCCCAACTCAAACAATCATAACTTGAGATTTAGACCATCAAAAGGGATGATTCTAGACAATTTGGAAAGCCAATGAAATATACTACAACTTATTTATTATCACCAGGAGGTGATTCAAAGCATAACTCAGTCAAATAATGAAATCAATCAGATCTAGACAGAAAATTGGCAAAACCGGACAGCAGTCATCCAAAAGCCATAACTCCTAAACTATTCGGCCTATGACCAAGAAATTTTAGGACCAGCTAGATATAGAAGTTGGCTAAAACTTTTATATAGAACATATTTACATGCAACATCATTTTCATGGAGAAAACACCACAACAACAGAGACTATGCCTGCAGCCATTTTCAGCATATAAGCAAAACATGCTTTTCCCTTATTTATCACCTAAGCACACATAGGAATGAGCTATTTAGATAGCCCCAAACATGATTACATGGTCATACAAGGCTCATATCAGACCAAAGCATATTAAGGAATCACAAGAAACATATATGCATTCATTTGTTTTTAATTATTCACTCATTATTACATAAAAACCCATTATTTAATTATTTAAGTTATATGGTAAACATCTCAAATGAGTCCCAAACTTTTATGAGAGCTAGGTGATTACAAATTATGACCAAGGTTCAAATCTTACATGCTCAGGTTCCATAATTTAATTATTACAAAATAAACAAATCTATAATGCAATAAAGCATTGGAGAGCAAATTAAATATGAAACTCAACATTTTCTGAAACAACATGACCATATTATTGATTCTAAGGCTAACACAATATCATAAAAATGTAGTGGAACACCATTTTCCATTTTTACCACAATATATTATTTATAAAGCATTTAAATCTACTTAATGGGCATCAAACAAGATAAATCAAAAACTCAGTCATACATGTATCATAAATCATGAAATTTTAACCATACATTACACATCATACAGAGCGTCTACAATTAAATTTTCATGTCATTTGGAGCAATATAACTTTAGATACAAAAATAACAAGCAATTCAACCATTTATTTCCTATTTAAAAAGATTAATGTGAAACACCAATAAAACAGTAAACAACATATATGTTTTATATTTTTATGAGCTAGTACATGTTATTAGAAGACTAACAAAATTAGAACCACAATTGTTGGACTTATATTTCTCAAAATATGACCAAAAGCAAGTTAATATATTTCTTAAACCACTTTTCCTAATCAATTTCTACAGAATAAAAACATGCATGAATGGCACAACTATTTATATTAACATGCAGAGCAGTTTACTAGGAACACATCAAAACTTGTTTCACAATTTTTGAAGCTACCAAACTGGAGATATGGATTTTCAAAGCACAACACAATTCCTGTGAATTTTTGCTGCATAATAGAAACCGTGGGCTCACTTGTCATAGACTAGAGGGGTCTTCTTCCTTGCTCAATCGAACAGAGCAGGGAATGGTGGGGAGGAGAGGGAGCCGGGAGGGAGAGAGGAGGTGAAGCAGGACGGCTGCGGCGGCAGGCACGGGGCGACGAGGGTCAGCGGCTGGCGCCCCCAGCCCCAGCCCGGGCCATGGCACGGCGGCCTGGCCATGGCGGCCAGTGGCCACTGCCAAAGCCATGCCCGACGACGGTGGCTCTCCGTGACGCAGGAATGGAGCAAAATCGCGCCGGAGGTGGAGCAGAGTGCCGAGGACCTCGAGGCAAGCTCGGCCCGCGACGAGAAGGCAGTGGTGAAGGGCGACGCGGAGCTCGATGCGGCCAACAATGGCGGCTGGCTCCCTGCTTGCGCGCAGAACGGAGGGAGGCAATGCGAGAGGGCAAGCAGGAAGGGGAAAATGGAGCATGAGAGTGATGGGGAGAGTGAGAAGGAGCTCTGGCGCTTCTCCATCTCGGGCAGGGGCGCGGTCAGAGAGGAGCAAGGTGGCAGCCATGGAGCTGCTACTCTGGATGCATGGACGACACGTCCACCCATTGTGGCATTTTGACGAGCACGTGGCGGGTATTGTCGGTGCGGGTTTGAGACACCGGTTTGGGCTGCTTTTGGGCCGAATTAGGCAAAGGGCCAATTATGAAATTTGCTTACCTCAGAGCACTCTACAACTTTTATTAAGGTAGCTCGGCCATTTGATAACTGGATTAGTGTGTAACTAAGCCCGAAGTTGATGTTGTCAACAAGCTAATTACGATCAAAGATCGAGTGGCAACCCTTGTCAAACGAAGTCGGATTGACCTCAAATTTTGATATGTTGTGCTCCAAAGAGTTTGAAACAACTTTTATTCTGGGTCCCACTTAAGTTGCTAAACAAAATTTGGAGAAACCAACACGTCAATGCAATAGGGGCAGATTTCAGACTTAGAAATTATTTAAATCCTGAAATCAGGATTTTGCCAAACTTGATTCCACTGTTTGAGGCACCTAGAGGTTGAATCATGAGTCGGTCCGAAAATAACAATTGTTGTACTCTAAAATATCTCCAGCTTTCATTAAAGGTCAAACTTCATACCTTGCTCACAAATAGTATTTCCACTTTGGTCAAAGTAAGATCATTAGAGAGCTCAATGTGGATATTTAGGCCAATTGAGGTATTTTCTTGACATTTTCTCAACATGAAACCTTCATGACTTTTGTTGTAGAGTTCAAGTAGAGTTGTTTGGGCAAGGTTGCAAGGTTTGGTTGACTTTACATGCTCATCTTCACTTAATCCATAAATCCAATTAAGTGAATAACTTGTCATTCCATGTGAATTCTCAATTCGGATCTTTATGAACCATTTCCAATGATCATGGTAGATGATATGAATATGAAATAGTGATTAGGATCATTGATTGAAATAACTTGGTTAGGTCCACACTCGCTGGTTAGCTCGTGACTAACACCTGGGTGTTACAGCCTTTCCCCCTTAAAAGAATCTCGTCCTGAGATTCGGAACGTAAGAGCTTTCAAGGGTTGAGAAGCATGTAATCTATTTCCAAGGTGGTGCTAGTACAAGCTAAGGCTACGTAAAAACTCCATAGCAGTGATAGACAGAAGTGATCACCTCATGGCTCACAATAAAGTGTGAACGGTAAAGGATTGTTCAGTTGTCACTCTTGATAGATCATATACTTCCATCCACTTTGATGCAATTGCAAGAAAGATCATTAAGGATAGGACAAGTTTCCGATCATTCAAGAATTCTTAGTAGTTGACTCTCGTTCGAAGAATTTCCTTCATTAACTTCTATGAAGCATTATTACTTTGGGAGGAATCCAAGATAACACTGCTAATTTGGGAGAAATCCAAGACAAATAGTCCCAGTTAACACTTCCCGCATGCAGGATTTGGATTGGAGCTTCAAAGAGTAGTTTTCAAAACATCTGTCTCCCTAGAGGATATAGCATATACCACCATTTTCATGTGGGATGAGATCATAGACGAGGCAGATATTTGCTGAGCTGAGGAAATCGGCTAACCAACATCCAAGGTTTATGTGTATTATAGAGGCCAAATTACTGAAATGCAGACTGATGGAAAAACTACATAATGTTCCATGTGTATAGTTCTCTTTCTGATGGCAACACTGTATTATTTGAGTTTGTTGAGTGAACGATGAATGCGATAGCTGACTCTGTCGGCTCAGTGCTTTTGATGTCCATCAATAAGGGAACCCTCGTGTCTATGTAGCAACAGTCGTTTGGGTAGAGCCTGAGGTAACCTCTTTATAACTGTTGTTGTAAGAAAAACAATGATAGCAGTCGCCATTTCTAACAAGATCCTTGAAAACAAAACACATTTGCTCTCAATATGTATTTCAAGATTTGATCAATTCTTCCTGATTGGCCTGAGGTATGCTATGCTGAAGATAGGACGAACTCTGGATTAGTTTCATTATGTACACAAAGTTTTCTGTCACTCCGTGATAAAAGGCACAGAGGACATCAAGTGACAAGTGTAGGCATACAGATGCATATGGTTACACTCCATTCTCTTCCAAGGCACAAGATTCTGGCTAGCATTTACTCGAGTAAGGTGATTCTTGTAAATGCTTCCAAAATGAGCTGAAAACTATAGTTCATGATCCGAGACAATGGTTTGGGGTGCACCATGCAGTAGCAAAAGTTTGTGCAATATGCAACTTGGCATACATATTTGCACGATGGTTAGTCTAGACAGACATGAATTGTGCAGGTTGATGAGACAGATCACAAATTCCTGCATAGAATCAAAAACCTTTTTGTACACGAGGAAAACCGATGAGCAATCCCAAACTTATGTATTCTCATTTGCAGCCGAGAATAAACAAGATTGAAGCGGATTGGCAGGTTTAATGAGGTTGCTTGTGTAGAGTGTTTACTCACAAAGTTTTGAGAAGCAGTCCTCTACCAACAACTTGAGTACAACTTTCTTCATGATACAACCATGAATTAACAAAACCAACTTGTTGAACTACTTTTGACATTGGGTAAACCTTCTTATTTTTGCATCAGCAATCCGAGATCAGAGGGTTTCCAAATAGAAATTTGAAATATGTTGTTTGACATAATTCAACTTGTCTTCACTTCACACTCTCAGGAGTTGAGTGGTAGAACACCTTGACCGATCAAGAATAAGGAACTAATTAATTTTTTTTAATGTCCTTTTTGTTGTTCATACCATAGAGTATCAAAAAGGGCACCTGATTGCACCAAGATGTACTATGGTATTGACTTCATCTGTTGGGGTGTCTTTTGTAGCTCTTCACTAGGCTGAAACCATAGTTTGGACTATCTGAGTGATTGACAAAGATGGAATTGGCTTCATTATAGCAAGGCCTTGGAGGTGAGGGTGCCACAAATAGTACCATTTGTCTTAGGGGTTTCTTGCATAGCATTGTTCTATAAGACATGGCCTTCAAAAACATGGTCAAACACTTCTTTATACCTCCGGAACACACTTGTTAGCATGGAACAACACTTCTTGATAGAGATCTATTTGGCTATTTCATGCATCCATTTCTTTATGTCAAACAGACTAATCGAATTGGGCAAAACATTGCTCACATGAGAGAGCGAATGAACAAACTTCTGCATTTCATCAGCAGAGGCAATCATCTCATCGGGCAGAAACTAATAACGGCCGGTCTTGTTCCTTCTTGATACAAGAACCAAATACACTTCAATGCTTAGCTGCAGACTATTCTTCACACTGGGGTAACTAGTTAGTTGTCCCTAAAAAGGCTCTACATCTTCAGCTTCCGTAGCAGATGGTTGCAGATAATATACATGCACAAGGTCACCATCAATGTCAGCAGACATGAAGCAACACATGGTAAGATTGATCTTAACTGTATGGTCATCATGCAAACGGACATTGAGCCGAGATGGAAATTTTTGAACTTATTGGCAGCCTATCAGGAACATATCATATCTTGCTGATTATTACTGACTGATACTTGTCCAACGTTAATGTTCATGTACTCTTTCAATCTAACTATAATGGCATATGGTGCTTGATTTTCTTGGTAGATCATGACAGGTTCTTTGTTTACCACTTCTTGTAGTCTATTAATGTTGATGCCAGTGACTTGCTCTTCAAAGGTCATTCTCTTTGTAACTTCTGAAGGAAGCTATATACTTGACAAACATCTGTACCTTCTGATAGAACATTGAAGGATCGAGTCGGTAAAGACTTTGCAAGATAGATCAAGAAACATAGGGATAGATCAATTTGAATTAGAGACACCTTCAAAGGTAGATTTAGGAAAATCCATGGAAGACAACACATTGGTATTACTTCATAATGGATTACGATTAGAGGCCGTAATACCAACGTGTGCCGAGAAGCACTACTTTATTGGGCGTCCCCACAAAGAGGTTCTCGGTTTCGTCACGACACCATCAGTCAATAATCATAACACCACTATCAAACATGACCAACGAGAAATCTTAAGAAACATGGATAGATTGGGAGATACGAGATATTACGCATCGGTGTAGTTCTGCAATGTATCATGACCAGAGACCTCGATATTCGCACGTGCCGAGCAACACAGCCTAGTGGTTGCGATCCACAGGATGTCCTCGGTTTCATCACAGTATCATCGATCACGGATCATAACAACATAAATGAACATACAACCAATGAGAAAATCATGCGTGGCAAGGATAGATTTGTGCAAGAATGACATTTCGCAGAGGGAAGGTAAGCTACTACAATCAATCATAGGGTTAATAGATAACAAGAGCATGATTTGGTAATGAAAACATGAGTTAGAAGACAGATTAGTTGCCAAAATAGCAGTACATGAGGCTTTGCTTCAGTCCCACGCGGTTTCCATGTGTCTAGTATGGAGATTACCCGACCCATGATTTACAAGAGATTAGATAGAAGGAGGAAAAATCATGAGACAAATATTGACAAGCATCTTGAGAAGAAGATAACCATAGACAACCAGATGTCTCATGAACCAACTATATACAACAATCATAAGTTGAGTTGACAAACATCATGATTCATATAGAAAGAATACAAGGAAAATGGGGAAGGAGAGATTTAACTCACATAAGATGGTTTCCTTCAAGTGAGTAACAAGGAGAGGGTCTAGATAGAATCATGGCTTAAGAGAATTATAGGTTAGCTACCAAGAATAACTAACATGATATTCTATAATTCCACATGCATCTCGCATCTATCAAGAAACCTTCAGACAATCCAATGGCGTGAGCTTGTGTACCATTAATTAGTACTAGGAGACTCTTAATGATCAACATTGCTAGGCCTTTAGAGAGATTTGGAAAACAACTTGATCATGGGACAGATTCAATGCATGATTTGTGAGATTGAATTGATAAAACCATAACATGATCCATAATGAAAAGATTACAAGGAAACTTCTGGGTAAGCTGAGAAGAGGTTCAAATCAAGGATTTGGGCAAAGATTCCAATGAACTTGATGTAGGCAATCCTTGCTGAATGAAATCTAAACATTCTCTAGATATGGAGAAGACTGCTGGAAGTAAGGAACAGATTAGATCAAATCATTTGTAGGGGTGATCGATTTTGCATAACCTGATTTCCAAAGAAAAGATTATAAGATCTAATTTAACAGAGATCAAGCTATCATCATGACATCTAGAAGGACTAGAGGAGACACTCCAAATAGGATTTGGATAAGGCTTTAGATGAAAGAAAATGCAGGCATGGTTTCATAGATCTTGAACAAGAACATATGACAACCATAGGCTAGCATTAAGAGAAAACTCAGGTGGGTCTATTGTGCCAAATGAAAAGCCTACAGGCAGAATTTGTTTAGCTTCTGACAAGATTTATGGTTGAGAAATACTTATAGAGGCTACTTAAAGGTTTAACAACTCTTATGATTTCAAAACAAGCAAGGAAGAGAGGCAACACAAGTTGAAAACCTAATAAGGCTATTGAGACAACGTAGAACAAGGGTGAGAAGAAGAATACTCATGCAACAAGCAACAATCACATGATGCAACAATCATGATGCATGCTCATCCTATTCGTTCTCACTTAGTTGCCTATATAACATGGCAAATACGTTCTAAGTTGGTGGCATAACCTACGTACTCTCTCGGTATATAGCTAGTCGTTAACTACCATATACGCATTCGAGGTTAGCGTACCTGCAGAAGATTCATTTCAGCCCAACCCCACATGTATGCATGGCAATAAGAAGCACTTTTTGCCGGAAATGCTCCCATGAGCACTTGCGACCCCAAGAAAGTAATTACTCCATCATACTTCCATAAGTACACATATGAATCACATGTACTCACTTCAGTAACCATAAGCACTCCCCATAGATCGACGGTTGTTCGATCGTACACTCACATCTTACCTTACCTCATCTGAAGTGGCCGGTATAAATCGTCAGCCCAAGAAGAAATAAGAAGCCGCAATGTCACATATATCCGCGCAATAAAACCAAATGAACCGCAAATGGAAACATGATGCAATTCCCCAGCTAGTACTTACATAAGCCACCTAATAATCCTAATATGGGCTATAAGATTTGGTCCTTGGCACACTTAGTTTGTATAAACCATTAGTTTAAAACACCTATATATAGCTATAAGTTGGTAATTAGTTTTGCAAACTCAAAACTTTTTATTTTTAAATACTCATGTGACGGTACATGCTGAATTTTTGCTCTGGTACCAACTGTAACAGAACCGACCAATTTATACGAGCACAAGTACAGCGACAGCTGTTTTCCCAGCTATCGAGCCACACTTGAGCCAATATAAACCCGGTAGTCCGTGAAATCTCGAAGGATTTCAAACTTTTACACAGTACATACCCCAAGGATCGCAGAAACTCAGCAGTACACATACACATGATACATAGATTCGCACATATTTCAAATACATCAGAGTACAAGATAAACTTTTACATAAAAGTTCAATAGCGAAAACGAAATAGATTTACACATACTTAAGTTCATAATACAGTGCCAAGTACCGACCAGTCACAGCAACATAGATGAGACAGATAACATGACCTTGCCCAAGGTCTAGTCTTCCTCTCCCGAAGGATAGAAGTAACTCTTTAGTCAACCAAGCATTCCTCCTGTAACATTGGGAATAAAACCCTGAGTACTCAATTGTACTCAGCTAGACTTACCCGACAGGAAGTAAATAAAAAGACTCTCAAGGATATGCAAGGCATATTTGGTGGAGCTCAGAGGATAGCAACATTTTTGCATAAAAAGCATTACTACAATAGTTCCTCAACTTATAAGTTTTAGATGTGATTCAGCTTCGATTTTAGTTAAACTATTAAGCTAAGGTTTGCAGCTATACTAAACAATCACTTGATATTATAGCAATCAATAAAACCATATGATTTCCGATATCCACAGATATCAACCTCATCTCACCATAATCATTATGTTCAAGTTGTTAACCTCTACCTCACCAGAAGATCAGTTCAGTTTCTCACTAAACAGGAGAGATGGCGATTCGAATCGATTGTACCAGCTGGCAAATATGCCAATCACAAACCCTGTCAGCCGAGCCACTGGCTTCTTGGGCCACCGTTAAATCTTTCTGAGACATAATATGTATCGCGGGCTTGGAGGGGTTCCATATTCTCAGAGACAAACCCACTTCCAGGATGCATCAGGTCCCTGACCTGCCCTTGGTAAGATGGTGTCTCCGCACATCCTTCCTACCTCCAGAATATGTCTGCCTTATCACGCCCAATTCCCGGCTCAGAAAGAAATACTCGGCTTCGTGGTCCAAACGACTTATCTGGCCAGCTATGTGATGACGTCTTTCAATCTCAACTGATGTCTGGTGGCCTCAGTCCTAGTCGGCCGCAAGTAGCACCGAAGTCAACATGACCCATGTCATGCAGCTCCCCGCTACCTAGTCTTGATTCTCTCATTATTTCATTGTGGCATGGTGACACATATAGCCAACCATGTGGATCTTGTCAGTCACCACCTACACTCGCGGATAACAGGAAATCTCCCGACTTTCTCGCGGATGACAGGAAATCACCCGACTTCTACCGGTCTAAGCAGGGCTAAGCATAAGATCGGTCACCTGTCTAGTAATAGTATCAGGTTCACATATATAGTAGACAAGGTAGATATGCAGCAACGGTTTCAAACCAACTCCTATACTTAAATGCACAAACATACGATTTAATAAAGACCGGTGCATTTATAAAAAGAGATAGGTGGAGGCTTAGAGATGCTCCGGGGCTTACCTGGGGTTCAGCACTAAGTTAGTGTTCGTTAGATGACACTTGTTCGACGAGCATTTCTCATCCAAGCACTCGATTAGTCCTTCCACCTTCGTGATTAGTCCACCACACCGTCTTGTGGTTAGTTCCATCATCATGTCCTTCACTCCACGTGTTCATCTATCGTACCTAAATGAGATGCACAATGCACATGTATGAATAAAAGGAAGTAATACAAGGCATGTTAATCTACAATCACTGAACCATAAGCTAACAATCACACCAAGCAAAGCAAAATCAAAGCAATCATAATCCCACACAAGCAGTTTATGGGCAGCAGGACAGTAAGCACAAGATTTAACCATAACTGAAGCTATGTACATCCAACCAGGGTGATCTAAGCTTTTCTGGAAAGCTATTGAAATTGTCTACAACTTTGGTATTATCCTCTTCAGATGATTTAATTCATATAAAGGTCAAACAACACAAAGAAGACAGCTCTATCCAGACTTGGACAGATTCTGTCCTCCCAACTCAAACAATCATAACTTGAGATTTAGACCATCAAAAGGGATGATTCTAGATAATTTGGAAAGCCAATGAAATCTAATACATCTTCTTTATTATTACCAGAAGGTGATTCAAAGCATAACTCAGTCAAATAATGAAATCAATCAGATCTAGACAGAAAATTGGCAAAACCTGACAGCAGTCATCCAAAAGCCATAACTCCTAAACTATTCGGCCTGTGACCAAGATATTTTAGGACCAGCTAGATATAGAAGTTGGCTAAAACTTTTATATAGAACATATTTACATTCAACATCATTTTCATGGAGAAAACACCATAACAACAGGGACTATGCCTGCAGCCATTTTCAGCATATAAGCAAAACATGCTTTTCCCTTATTTATCACCTAAGCACACATAGGAATGAGCTATTTATATAGCTCCAAACATGATTACATGGTGATACAAGGCTCATCTCAGACCAAAGCATATTAAGGAATCACAAGAAACATATATGCATTCATTTCTTTTTAATTATTCACTCATTATTACATAAAAACCCATTATTTAATTATTTAAGTTATATGGTAAACATCTCAAATGAGTCCTAAACTTTTATGAGAGCTAGGTGATTACAAATTATGACCATGGTTCAAATCTTACATGCTCAGATTCCATAATTTAATTATTACAAAATAAACAAATCTATAATGCAATAAAGCATTGGAGAGCAAATTAAATATGAAACTCAACATTTTCTGAAACAACATGACCATATTATTGATTCTCAGGCTAACACAATATCATAAAAAGGTAGTGGAACACCATTTTCCATTTTTACCACAATATATTATTTATAAAGCATTTAAATCTACTTAATGGGCATCAAACAAGATAAATCAAAAACTCAGTCATACATGCATCATAAATCATGAAATTTGAACCATACATTACACATCATACAGAGAGTCTACAATTAAATTTTCTTGCTATTTAGGAGCAATATAACTTCAGATACAAAAATAACAAGCAATTCAACCATTTATTTCCTATTTAAAAAGATTAATGTGAAACACCAATAAAACAGTAAACAACGTATATGTTTTATATTTTTATGAGCTAGTACATATTATTAGAAGACTAACAAAATTGGAACCACAACTGTTGGACTTATATTTCTCAAAATATGACCAAAAGCAAGTTAATATATTTCTTAAACCACTTTTCCTAATCAATTTCTACAGAATAAAAACATGCATGAATGGCACAACTATTTATATTAACATGCAGAGCACTTTACTAGGAACACATCAAAACTTGTTTCACAATTTTTGGAGCTACCAAACTGGAGATATGGATTTTCAGACCACAACACAATTCCTGCGAATTTTTGCTGCATAATAGAAACCAGTGGGCCCACTTGTCATAGACCAGAGGGGTCTTCTTCTTCCTTGCTCGATCGAACAGAGCAGGGAATGGAGGAAACCGGCGCTGGGGAGGAGAGGGAGCCGGGAGGGAGAGAGGAGGTGCAGCAGGCCGGCTGCGGCGGCAGGCACAGGGCGACGAGGGTCAGCGGCTGGCGCCCCCAGCCCCAGCCCGGGCCATGTTACGGCGGCCTGGCCATGGCGGTCAGGGGCCACTGCCAAAGCCATGCCCGACGACGATGGCTCTCCGTGACACAGGAATGGAGCAAAATCGCGCCGGAGGTGGAGCAGAGTGCCTGAGGACCTCGAGGCAAGCTCGGCCCGCGACGAGAAGGCAGTGGTGAAGGGCGACGCGGAGCTCGACGCGGCCAACAATGGCGGCCGGCTCCGTGCTTGCGCGCAGAACGGAGGGAGGCGATGCGAGAGGGCGAGCAGAAAGGGGAAAATGGAGCAGGAGAGTGATGGGGAGAGTGAGAAGGAGATCTGGCGCTTCTCCATCTCGGGCAGGGGCGCGGTCAGAGAGGAGCAAGGTGGCAACCATGGAGCTGCTGCTCTGGATGCATGGACGACACGTCCACCCATTGTGGCATTTTGACGAGCACGTGGCGGGTATTGTCGGTGCGGGTTTGAGACGCCAGTTTGGGCTGCTTTTGGGCCGAATTAGGTAAAGGGCCAATTATGAAATTTGCTTACCTCAGAGCACTCTACAACTTTTATTAAGGTAGCTCAGCCATTTGATAACTGGATTAGTGTGTAACTAAGCCCGAAGTTGATGTTGTCAACAAGCTAATTATGATCAAAGATCGAGTGGCAACCCTTGTCAAACGAAGTCGGATTGACCTCAAATTTTGATATGTTGTGCTCCAAAGAGTTTGAAACAACTTTTATTTTGGGTCCCACTCAAGTTGCTAAACAAAATTTGGAGAAACCAACACGTCAATGCAATAGGGGTAGATTTCAGACTTAGAAATTATTTAAATCCTGAAATCAGGATTTTGCCAAACTTGATTCCACTATTTGAGGCACTTAGAGGTTGAATCATGAGTCGGTTTGAAAATAACAATTGTTGTACTCCAAAATATCTCCAACTTTCATTAAAGGTCAAACTTCATACCTTGCTCACAAATAGTATTTCCACTTTGGTCAAAGTAAGATCATTAGAGAGCTCAATGTGGATATTTAGGCCAATTGAGGTATTTTCTTGACATTTTCTCAACATGAAACCTTCATGACTTTTGTTGTAGAGTTCAAGTAGAGTTGTTTGGGCAAGGTTGAAAGGTTTGGTTGACTTTACATGCTCATCTTCACTTAATCCATAAATCCAATTAAGTGAATAACTTGTCATTCCATGTGAATTCTCAATTCGGATCTTTATGAACCATTTCCAATGATCATGGTAGATGATATGAATATGAAATAGTGATTAGGATCATTGATTGAAATAACTTGGTTAGGTCCACACTCGCTGGTTAGCTCATGACTAACACCTGGGTGTTACAGACAAGAGGCAAGAAAAATATAGGGGAAGCTTACATTGGACATGAATGGGACTCAACACTGGACACAACTCAAGTGAAGAGGATGAGAAGATTGCCATGTTTGCTATTCATGTGCCATCCTCTACACCAAGGCTCTTCAACATCTCCAATGATGATGATTGCCCTCCACTCATGTGTCTCATGGGAAAGCATGAGAAGATAAAATCCAAAATAAAATCCAAAGCCGCTCCTCCTAGTGACATATCTAGTAGTGATACAAGTGATTACTCTAGTGATGAAGAAATTGATAACTCAACTAAAAACCTGGATAATAATACCAAACTATTCATCACTGAGATAGTGGAAGATTTAGAGAGTAGTCAAGATGAGCTAGCATTTAGAGAGAAGACTCTTACTAAACAAGAAGATCTTTATATGGCTAGCAAGAAAGCTCTTGCATTGGAGATAAGTGAGGTGGACTCTTTGCGAAAGGCATTGGCCAAACAACAAGAAACCCATGCTATCACAAAGAAATCATATGTTGAAATCAAGCAAAAGTATTGTGACTTAGAGGGAAAGCAAAAAGAATTTGAGGAACAATATAACATTCTTTAGGACATCAACTCACATCCCTCCAAGGAAAATGATATCTCTACTCCTTCCACTAGTCAAGGTTGTGGAAAACGTTATAATCATGATATGAATATTTATGCCACTAACCTTGCTAATATAGAGGCTATGAGAAAAGAAATTACAACACTCAATGATGTAATAGCTAGGGCTTAGGGGTGCATGGATAAAGGCATTCAAATCAACGACAAAAAGGTTTATGAGCAAACAAAGGTCCAACACAAGAAAGGAAGACATCCCTCCATAAAAAGTGGACCTGGCCACACAAAAGATAGTAAAACAAATGGCCAAAAGGTTGTAAATGGAGTGGAATGTGCACAGTTTGAAAGGAAGGCTCAGATTGGTACAAATCAGCCTGCACGGACCATGGCAGTACACTCTAGAGAGGCAATGTCGCACCTCAATAAAGGGAAGGCCACCAATTTGAAGCTTGGTCACATACCAAGAGGATGCTCCAGTAGAAACAGGTTCCCTAGAAGCCAAAGGAATCTATTTGAGTGACCGAGAACAAGTTTGCTTATCAACCCAAGGCACATGCACCCCGTGAAAGCTTGGACTCATGCTATGTGTTGAAGTGCAACAACCTAGGTAAAGTTGTTGCTAAGTATGTTGGTAAAGAGACTAGCATGTTTGTGAACAAGGCTATATGGGTTCCTAAGATACTTATGACTAATGTGCAAGGCCTTAATTCTACTTGGAGATCTAAATCAAGGAACTAAAACTTGTTTTACAGGCATATTCCTCTGGTGGATCAAGTTGGGTGCTTGATAGTGGATGTACAAATCATATGACCAGAGAAAGGAATATGTTTTCATCATACTCCCCTATGGAGCATTCAAATGAAAACATTGTTTTTGTAGACAACTCAAAAGGGGGAGTCATTGGTCCTAGTAAAGTTGCTATTACTCTTAAGCATTCAATTACTAATGTTTACATGTTGATTTGTTGAGTTATAATATGTTTTCCATCAAGCAATTGTGTGGAATGGGCTATAGTTGTCTCTTTACATAAGGTGTGGAAGTCGATAGAAGAGAGGATTCCCCTATAGCATTTATGAGCCGCTTATAGGGGCAACTTTACTTAGTTGATTTCAACAATAGTGAAGCAAAACTTCAGGACCTATTTAGTGGCAAAATCTAGCATGGGCTGGTATAGCATCGCCATCTAGCTCGTGTTGGGATGAGGAACTTGGCCAAACTTCTAAAAGACAAACACATCCTTGGACTAACAAATGTTCATTCTGAGAAAAATAGGATTTGTAGTGCCAAGCCAGAAAGCAAATAGGTGTACCTAACCCACCAAAGAGCATTGTCTCCACCAAGGAACCATTGGAGCTAGATCATGAAGGCCAATATTATGTATGTTTTATAGTTTTAATAGCTACAACATGTTATTTGAAGTCCAACAAAATTGGACTCACTATTTTTGGACTCTTATTTCTCAAGATATGGCTCAAAGCAAGTTGAAAGCATTTCTAAACTACTTTTCAGAAATAATTTCTACAATACAAAAATATAAATAACATAGCACACTTCCTAGATCTAACATGCAAAGATTTTCATGAGGGGACTAACAAAACTTGTTTAACTAATTTAGGAGTTCTCAAACTGGAGATATGGATTTTCAAAGATAATGCAAGATCTGTAATTTTGGATCCCAAATGAACCACGTAAGACCCATCTGTCATTGATAGAGGGAGATACAGGATTCTTCTTCTTCGTTGCAACATAAAATGGAGCTGGAACAAACACAGAACAGAGCGGAGCCCTGGCCGGCTGGCTCTAACCGGCAGCAGCCCAGTAGCGGCTGAAAGGTCCTTATTTGGTTTTGGTAATTGAGTGACAACTTAGGTGGACTAATTGTGTTTGAGTGGTGATTACACAAGAGATTAGTACACATGTATATGTGTGTGAGCAACTATGCCATGGAGGTAGAAATGGCTTGGAGATGATGCTTAGCTCACACATGTGAAGATGAAGAAGCCAAACATATGAGACATGAAATGGAGTCATGTGGCTAGGTGGAGAAGATCAAGATGAGGCTTGGCTTGATGGACTCATTGCGAAGGGCAAAGGGCAAGTCAAAGGCTTTGAAGCCATTGGTACCAAGTGTGTGTCGGGAGGCTTAAGTAAGACTTGGCGCCGAAGGCTGAAGCAAGGTTGAAGAGCAAGTGAAGTCGAGGATTGATGGACCAAAAGGTATGTGATGATATGAAGTGGATCATATCATTATTGAGGTGTTGGTGCATGTGTTGCATCGGCATCGACGGTGTTGGAGATAGAGATGAATACAGTGACGAAATGGAAAGCGCAAGGCAAAGGTATAACCTAGGGCATTTCGATTTCACCGGTCTAAGGTTGAGTAAAGAAGTTCTTGACTGGATTTAGGATAGATGGCCATACTATCAAGAGGGGCAAACTTGTTTGCATATCAGTCATCTAATGCCACTTGAGTGATCTAACTTTGCATGAGTTGCTAGGATCGAGTGGCACGGTGAAGTGAGTTAAAACCTTTGAAAAATGTTCATGAAAAGCTAACACACAAGAACATTAGGTTGTACACTTGGTGGTGTTAGCACATTTGCAAAGGTGAAGGTGTTTGGAGTGAAGCGAGTATCTCTGGGAGCTCCGGACGTTGCACCGGATGCGTCCAATGGCTACCCAGGAGACAGACAACAGAGGAGTGAGCGCCAAACGGTAAGTAGTAGAGCACCAGACGTTGGCAGAGTGTCTGGTGGTTCACTGGGTGGACCAAACGCCAAAGCACTGGACGCGAGGCACACTGAGCATGCATCCGGTGAGTGCGACGTGGCAGTGGGTGGAGAGCTGAGAGCACACATGACGCTGGCGTTCGTCCGGTGGGTGTGCACCGGACGTGTCTGGTGGCAAGTCGGAGCTCTTGGGTGCTCTTTGGAACGCGACTAAACACACGGCGTGGAGTGTCCGGTGGAGGCACTGGAGGGTCTGGTGTTGAAAGGTCCCGATAGGCTAGAGGGGGGTGAATAGCCTATAAAAAATTTCTACAAAGCACTAGATTACAAGTTAGTAATTAACAAAGCGATGCTAAGCACTAGCTCTAGGCTATCCTATGCAAGCCACCTAACACAATATGCTACTCACAAGTAAAACACTCAAATGCAAGAAACCCTCACTTCGATCCTATAGTGAGAGCATCTAAACAAGTAAATAAGCACAAGGAAGGGATTGATCGAGAAAGCTATACCACCGAGGAGAGTAGAGGTTGATCCAATCACCGGGTGAAGTCAATCAATAAGAAGACCAAGTGAACAACCAAGAAATCCACTCGAAGGTGGAGAAGAGAAGCACACTCGATTTTTTTACCGAGGTTCACGTGATCGCCGTCACGCTACTCCTCGTTTTGGCACCGGTCTTCCTTGGTGGATTGTGAGCTAGGCTTCACATGTCAATCCCTCACTAGGAGCCACTCACCAACACAAGAGAAGTGGCTTTCAACCACGAGCAATCCACTAGAGTCGGTTTTGGCACTCCGCCTGGGAATAACCGCAAGAACCCCTCACAATCAACCATCGGTGTGGGCTTGAACAATCACCAATCAACCTCAACACCGGAAAAACCTCCAAGCCTCTAGGGACATGGCAATACCCCAAGAGAATAAGAACTCAGCAATGGCTTGCTCTCAAGTGCTCTAGAATGCAAATCACTAGCAATGATGCACTTTAGGATCACTCAACTCACAAAGATGATCAAAGTGAGTGAGTGGGAGGCTAGAGATTGCTCACAAATGTATGACAATGAATCAAATATGGAAGAGGGTCACCAAGTGGCCAGGGAAGGAGTATAAATACTCCTAAGTGCACTCCTAGTCGTTACCCACTGAAAAATAGTCGTTAAACCACTTTTCGTGGCGTCGGGCGCTACCGTCGGACGGTAGGCGTCGGACCAAAGTCCTCCGTCCGACGCACACGATAGTGCCACGTGTCATCTCAGTTCAACCACAGCCGTTGGATCTCAACGGCTAACTGTTCGCGCCACTCAACTGAACGTCGGACGGTTACTCCCCGGACTAAAGCGAACCAGCGTCCGACGCTTACAGAATCTACACAGAGAGGTTTTTGTTCGTCGAATGCTATCTGACGCCCTGCATCGGACCAAGCCGCTGCGTCCGAAACCCAGAACTCAGCTCGCCGTGCAAGTGAACAGAACGTGAACTCGCCATGACGTGCCGTCGGACCGTGAACACATGGTCCGACGCTTGTCCCTCTCAAGCCGTCGGACTGTCCGAGTCACTCAGCCGGGCAGCACACTGAGCCACCGTCGAATGCTCCAAGTCAGTGCATTGGACTAAAGGTTTTTACCGTCCGATGCTATGCATTTTTACGCAGAGAACTCCTAAAATGCTCGGACGGTGTCCGACGCTCACCGTCGGACCACCAAGCACCGTCCGATGCCTTGCAGGCAGTTAGCACAGAACTGGGACTGTCGGACGCTCGCGACCAATGGTCCGACGCCCTAGGAACCCAGCATCCGACGCTCTGTTCTCACCGGTTTCAAGTCTGGTTTCTCACCCCTTGCTTCTATGTGCTAACACTCAAGGTCTTCAACACTTGTGCACAGTGTGTTAGCATTTTTCAAACATTTTCCAAAGGGTTTCAAGTTGATTAGCTAGGTTGATTAGATCAATGAACATGAAATGCAACTAGAGCACCTGAAGGTAATCCAAAACCCAATTCCCCCCTTGATAGTTAGCTATCTATCCTAAATGTGATCACGCCCACTTGGTGTCTTGATCACCAAAAGAAAAGTCCTATTGGGGTTATACCTTAGCCTTCATGCTTTTCTTTTCTTTTCTTTAAGTCCTTTTCTTTTTCCTTGCTCATCTTCACTTGATCTTCATCACTTGCTCCATGGTTTAGCCTTCTTTGATCATCACCATCATCTCATTAGGCTTCTCACTCCATGGATAGGACCACCTACACTTAGCCATCACTTAGCAAGTAGGTTAGTCCTTAGGGTGTCGTCAATTATCAAAACCAAACTAGGACTTTCAGGTGTGAATAGTGAAGTGCGCAGGAGTGACTAGCTGTTGGCACCAATGGTACCTTTCAAACGGCTAGTACACGTAGGGCGATATATGTTGGTATTAATTAAGTGTCACTTGGTTAATTACTTAGCCACCTCTCTTAAACCTATATCTCTTACAATAACTAAGTTGTCATCCCTAGCATGAATATAGGAGACATGTTTGGAAACTACCTAGAATAATACTAAGCAATTATTATGAATGCAATTGACTAGAGAGAATAAAATATAACTAATCATGAATCAAAGTATCTGCAAGCGCACAGATTAGTATATACCATTGTAGCATTTTACCCGAGTATTCCAGGGTTGTCGATTTATATTTTTACCACAGGGAGGAGGTATGGAGTAGACAGGAGGGGATAGATGCAAATACACTACTTTTGACAAAACCAATCAAATCACACATACATGAACAATGGTAAGCCAACGATAAAATATAGATAAATATGATAACCAAGGGATAAAGATGGCTATAGAGATAGGTGTAGACTACTCATGTTAAAGTCAACCAAAATAGGAGATTAGTTAAGAGATTGAATTCTTATGTTATTCCTAATTTACTAAGTCATTCATATACTCTAGCAAATATACAATCATGTATGCTATTGAATTCTTATGTTATTCCTAATTTACTAAGTGATTCATATACTCTAGCAAATATATAATCATGTATAGCATATTGACTCTTTATCTATGCATAAGGAACATTATTCAGAAAGAACAAGAACAGAGCAAGTCTACCATCATAATTATCAGGTTCTACTATCTCTACATACGGGCAGTGGACTACAGAGAACTCAATAGGAATACCACACCCACGATCTACCACATGACTGTCACACCCAATTTTAAGGATAAAATTGAATGAACCAATTTATGTGCGCCCAGAGATCAATCACACACATAAGCGACAAATTACATAGTACCATCACAAGGTTTAATATATAATGAATAATATCACAGAGTCTTTACATAAATAGCAGCGGACTAATAATTATAATCTCTCGCGGAAGTTCCAATTCACAGGGAAGTAGTTGACTGGTGAACCACAATCCTAGTAATCCTCAGAAGAATCATCATAATCATCTGTTACCCATCTGGGATTTTTATCCAAATATGAAAAAAATAAAGCAAGCGTAAGTACATGTCGTACTCAGCAAGAATAGCACGGGTTTATGAGGCTCAAATAAGGCATGACACTGGTTTGTCAGCAGTTGCTTTTAATTGATCACATTTTAGCAATTTGAGTAGCAGCAATAGAATATACCAAGGAAATAAGATTCGCATGATCATATAAACATGATAATTAATATGGAATAAATATCAACAGAAACTTCAATTAAATCAATATTAAATTAGTTAAGTTCCTATAAGACGTCCAAGGCCGCTCGTGACCGTGAGCGCGGCTGATATATCAGTTTTACACTATGCAGAGGTTGCACACTTTCACCATGAGTCGTGATTCCCATATGCCAAGGGTCATGACTCCCATGTCACCTCACCAAGGAAGTGCGGCAGGGTACACTATGAAGTCTTTCAAAAGCCTTCCTAACATGCCACTAATCAATCCGGGCGCAATGGCAAGGGGTGGTAGAGCCCTCCTTCTAGTGGCACACACACGCAGCAGTACACACAAAGACAGGAGCCGCAAAACAACCAGCTCGGCAAGGAACCTTTCAAGATTAATAGCATGGTAGAAAGTAACTCCATACTTGACTAAAGTCAGAACCATATAACCCTCATGGTTGCGCTGTAAGTCCTGGTGTCATACTTACAGTTAAGTCCTTAGTCCATATTGCTAAAAAGCATCTTTTAATCTTTATTTCATAATCAATTATTCAAATTCATAAGATCATGACCCATCAAAGCACTAGCATCACTACTCAAATGCAATCTCATAGGTAACAAGGATCAAGTGATCAAAAGCTAGGAATAAATACTAGGGTTGCCAAGGTAGACACATGCATCATGAATTTGGTGATTAAGGTGAATAGGCAACAAGGATGGTCCATGCTATACTTGCCTTGATCAAAGTGCTCTGGAGAACTTGGATCCTCCGTGTACTCTTGATCACCAACGTATTGCTCACCGTTTGAACTCGATCATAAAATCACCACACAATCATCGCAGCAATCATACACGAAGCAAACAAGATCTATATTAGAAACAGTACACCAACAGTGAAAAAATAGATTAAAAAGTGTATAAAAATAATCTACGCGTTGCTACGATTCCAACGATATAAAGATCACGAAAATCAGAGTTCAAACGGGAAAGTTATGAAATAAACAAGTTTTACTTTAATAAAATAATAGAATAAATCTAGTCTCAAATTTTAAAAAGTTAAAAACATGAGTAACAGTAGCATCATTAGATAGATTACAAAATTACGAATCTAACGAGACTTGAACGGATCAAATCGGAGCTAAAACGAATAAAATATGGCCGAAATAAACTGAGTGACAAATCTGTAAATATTGAAAACGCCTTTTTGAATTAAAACCGAGGAAATACGTTTTCTAAATAGGAAAGCGTAATCTGAGAAATACGCCAAAGGATCGCGGGTTAGAACATTAAAAAGCTCAGGGGCTCTTTTGCAAAAAGTGCCGGTCGAAAGGGTATCTCTCGCTGTGAGCCGTTGGATCGGCCGTGGACGGCGCAGGTAGCTCGGGAAAAGAGGGGCGGCTCTGGTCGCCGGAGTCGGGCGGCGCTCGGCCGATTCCTCGCCGGCAAGATGGCCGAGGACGGCGTTTTCGGGGCTAGGAAGCTCGGCACACCTCGGGACCTGGTCGGGAAGCAAGAGGGGCTCAAGCCGAACCTATCTATGGTTTCGGTTGCCACAGGGGTAGCTCGGGGAGGATGCGGCGAGCTAGGTGGCGGAACTATGGTGGCGGCGAAGCTCGACATCATGGCTGTAGTGCACAAAACCGAGGGAGAAAGGGTCGGAAAGGTTCCTGACCTTGCTGCGAAGCTTGGAGAACAACCAATTTCGACGGGGAAGTCTTCCCGAGGAGAAATCGACGGCGGTGGCGGAGCTCGGGGCGATGGCGGAGCTCGGGGCGGCGGCTAGGGCAAGATTGGAGGGCGTGGCTTGCTCGGGAACTTGTGGGGAGGGACGGCAGAGCTCGGCCGACCTATATAGGGGCGCGAGGGAGGCGTATGAGATCCGGACTTCGGGAGATTCGGTGGTTAGGATACGGTCGGAGGCGGCGGTCGTGCTCGGTTCGGGCTCTGTTCGGAGGAAGGAAACGGCGCTGTGCCCTGGTCCGACGCGTCAGTGCCAGTAGGAGGGAAGGGGCGAGGGTCGCGGCTTCCTTTTACGGGCCGGTGGAGGCGGGCTCAGGACGGACTCGTCCGAGGATTCCGGCGGCGGTCGGTTGGCATCGAGTCCCGCTCGGACTCCAGAGGAAGGAAAGGGACGGCTCTGAGCAGCAGGCCCCGCATGGCAGCCAAAGAAAAAGAGCGCCTGCGCGAGGGAGATAGGCCGGACTGCCGACGCTCGGGTGGCCTTCGGCCCACGCGGGCGAAAAAGGAAGAGGGAAGGTTTCCAAATACATTTGAATATTTCCAAATCTCAATAAAGTGCACATCAAACAAAAATATCATTGAGCAGCATGGATGCAACAAATCATGTTTCTACTTCCTATGATTTATTTTAATTGCTAAAAATTATTATTTGCTAGGTTAATATGCCAAACAATTGCATAAATAAATCAATTTGTCCCTACTTTAAATAAAGCAAATTTTAGGGTGTTACAATGACCTGGTATATAAAGTGCATTTGTAGGAAAACAATATCTAAGCACCATGCCTACATAATGTTGACCACTTAACTCGCTCGACCATCAAATTAAGCGCTTTGCAATCTTATGCATAAACTCATTATCAATCATGACTATATCAAATATACTACTAGAATGAACTAGGAACATAATAAGCAGAAATATAATAGTGAAATAAAACAAAGTCATAACAAGAGGAAAGACACAACGGAATTATAGGCCTCCAGATGACAATGGTTCCAGAATCCTGAGCCATAGCCCAACTCTACTTTAATCTAGCTAGCTAGTGTAGGGTTATGAGTGAAGCATCTAGGCCCTAGTGGTTTCGGTGATTAATGACAACAAAGCGGTTATTATGACTAACGTGTGTTTTGCTGGATAACCTAGAGGTTAGGTCATAATAACATGTAGGTTCAAGCCCCTAGCGATGGAAATTGATTCGATTTTCAAAGGACGGAAAACAAGATGGTGATAGGCTAGTTCCAAGTGTCGATTGGAGTTGATAGACACTTGGAGTAGTTTAGGTCTTGTTTTACCATTGACCATACTATTAAGAGGGGTTTGGATGGGTAGCTTGACTTAGGGCAAGGCTAGAGAGGGTTGATGTGATGCACTCTTGTCTAACTTAGCTCTAGATGGCTCAGAGAGACTCTTGAGAGAGAGAAAGGATCAAACTTCATTTCGAAAAGTTTTCGATTCGGCGAAGTTTTGATCAAGTTTAGGGTGTTCGGACCCTGAGTAGACTGGTCGTCGGACCATTGCTCAGAGTCCGACGGCCACGTGGCAGCCCCTGGTTGCTTCTCAGCACACCAGGGAGCGTCGAACGGTGTCTGGGGTGGTCATCAAACCAATGCCCAACGTCCGACGATGCCAGGCTGCTTCGGGTGAGCATCAGACTGTTTGTCCGGGGGGCGTCAGGACCTTTGCTTCGCAGAGTCTGACGTTTTCAGAGAGTGTGCAGAAACATTTTTGTACCAGAACCGACCAATTTATACGAGCACAAGTACAGCGACAGCTGTTTTCCCAGCTATCAAGCCACACTTGAGCCAATATAAACCCAGGTAGTCCGTGAAATCTCGAAGGATTTCAAACTTTTACACAGTACATACCCCAAGGATCACAGAAACTCAGCAGTACACATACACATGATACATAGATTCGCACATATTTCAAATACATCAGAGTACAAGATAACTTTTACATAAAAGTTCAATACCGGAAATGAAATCATTTTACATAAGCTTAATTTCATAATACAGTGCCAAGTACCGACCAGTCACAGCAACATAGATGAGACAGATAACATGACCTTGCCCAAGGTCTAGTCTTCCTCTCCCGAAGGATAGAAGTAACTCTTTAGTCAACCAAGCATTCCTCCTGCAACATTGGGAAATAAAACCCTGAGTACTCAATTGTACTCAGCTAGACTTACCCGACAGGAAGTAAATAAAAAGACTCTCAAGGATATGCAAGGCTTATTTGGTGGAGCTCAGAGGATAGCAACATTTTTGCATAAAAAGCATTACTACAATAGTTCCTCAACTTATAAGTTTTAGATGTGATTCAGCTTTGATTTCAGTTAAGCTATTAAGCTAAGGTTTGCAGCTCTACTAAACAATCACTTGCTATTATAGCAATCAATAAAACCATATGATTTCCGATATCCACAGATATCAACCTCATCTCACCATAATCATTATGTTCAAGTTGTTAACCTCTACCTCACCAGAAGATCAGTTCAGTTTCTCACTAACCAGGAGAGATGGCGATTCGAATCGATTGTACCAGCTGGCAAATATGCCAATTCACAAACCCTGTCAGCCGAGCCACTAGGATTCTTGGGTCACCGTTAAATCCTTTCTGAGACATAATATGTCGCGAGTTTGGCGGGGACCATATTCTCAAAGACCAACCCACTTCCAGGATGCATCAGGTCCCTGACCTGCCCTTGGTAAGATGGTGTCTCCGCACATACTTCCTACCTGCAGAATATGTCTGCCTAGTCGCACCAAAGCTCGGCTCAGAAAGAAATACTCGGCTTCGCGGTCAGAACGACTTATCTGGCCAGCTATGTGACGACGTCCTTCAATCTCAACTGATGTCTGGTGGCCTCAGTCCTAGTCGGCCGCAAGCAGCCCCGAAGTCAACATGACCCATGTCATGCAGCTCCCCGCTACCTAGCCTTGATTCTCTCATTATTTCATTGTGGCATGGTGACACATATAGCCAACCATGTGGATCTCGTCAGTCACCACCTACACTCGCGGATGACAGGAAATCACCCGACTTTCTCGCGGATGACAGGAAATCACCCGACTTCTACCGGTCTAAGCAGGGCTAAGCATAAGATCGGTCACCTGTCTAGTAATAGTATCAGGTTCACATATATAGTAGACAAGGTAGATATGCAGCAACGGTTTCAAACCAACTCCTATACTTAAATGCACAAACATACGATTTAATAAAGACCGGTGCATTTATAAAAAGAGATAGGTGGAGGCTTAGGGATGCTCCGGGGCTTGCCTGGGGTTCAGCACTAAGTTAGTGTTTGTTAGATGACACTTGTTCGACGAGCATTTCCCATCCAAGCACTCGATTAGTCCTTCCACCTTCGTGCATTAGTCCACCACACCGTCTTGTGGTTAGTTCCATCATCATGTCCTTCACTCCACGTGTTCATCTATCGTACCTAAATGAGATGCACAATGCACATGTATGAATAAAAGGAAGTAATACAAGGCATGTTAATCTACAATCACTGAACCATAAGCTAACAATCACACCAAGCAAAGCAAAATCAAAGCAATCATAATCCCACACAAGCAGTTTATGGGCAGCAGGATAGTAAGCACAAGATTTAACCATAACTGAAGCTATGTACATCCAACCAGGGTGATCTGAGCTTTTCTGGGAAGCTATTGAAATTGTCTACAACTTTGGTATTATCCTCTTCAGATGATTTAATTCATATAAAGGTCAAACAACACAAAGAAGACAGCTCTGTCCAGACTTGGACAGATTCTGTCCTCCCAACTCAAACAATCATAACTTGAGATTTAGACCATCAAAAGGGATGATTCTAGACAATTTGGAAAGCCAATGAAATCTACTACAACTTCTTTATGATCACCTAGGAGGTGATTCAAAGCATAACTCAGTCAAATAATGAAATCAATCAGATCTAGACAGAAAATTGGCAAAACCTAACAGCAGTCATCCAAAAGCCATAACTCCTAAACTATTAGGCCTATGACCAAGAAATGTTAGGACCAGCTAGATATAGAAGTTGGCTAAAACTTTTATATAGAACATATTTACATGCAACATCATTTTCATGGAGAAAACACCACAACAACAGGGACTATGCCTGCAGCCATTTTCAGCATATAAGCAAAACATGCTTTTCCCTTATTTATCACCTAAGCACACATAGGATTGAGCTATTTAGATAGCTCCAAACATGATTACATGGTCATACAAGGCTCATCTCAGACCAAAGCATATTAAGGAATCACAAGAAACATATATGCATTCATTTGTTTTTAATTATTCACTCATTATTACATAAAAACCCATTATTTAATTATTTAAGTTATATGGTAAACATCTCAAATGAGTCCCAAACTTTTATGAGAGCTAGGTGATTACAAATTATGACCAAGGTTCAAATCTTAGATGCTCAGGTTCCATAATTTAATTATTACAAAATAAACAAATCTATAATGCAATAAAGCATTGGAGAGCAAATTAAATATGAAACTCAACATTTTCTGAAACAACATGACCATATTATTGATTCTCAGGCTAAAACAATATCATATAAAGGTAGTGGAACACCATTTTCCATTTTTAGCACAATATATTATTTATAAAGCATTTAAATCTACTTAATAGGCATAAAACAAGATAAATCAAAAACTCAGCCATACATGCACCATAAATCATGAAATTTTAACCATACCTTACACATCATACAGAGAGTCTACAATTAAATTTTCATACCATTTGGAGTAATACAACTCCAGATACAAAAATAACAAGAAATTCAACCATTTATTTCCTATTTAAAAAGATAAATGTGAAACACCAATAAAATAGTAAATGACCTATATGTTTTATATTTTTATGAGCTAGTGCAAGTCATTAGAAGACTAACAAAATTGGAATCATGATTTTTGGACATATATTTCTCAAAATGTGGATCGGGATAATTTAAATGAACTTCTAAACCACATTTCAATAATGAATTTTTACAGCATAAATACAGGCATGCATGACACAACCAACTATACTAACATGCAGAAAACTTTACCACGAATCCAACAAAACAAGCCTCATCATTTTTGCACGCTCCAAACTCGAGATATTGAATTTACAAGATCTAACACGAAATCTGAAATGAAAACCGAATTCACATTTAACCCCTGATCCCGCTAGATCCACACGGTCCATGCACCCCGCAAACTCTCCAGTGAAGCTGACACGCGGGACCCGCTGACCACTGGACCCCACCTGTCATACACAGAGCAAAGGCACACGGGGGATTCCCTTCTTCTTCCTTTCTTTCTCTCCCGCGCGAACAGACAGAACGAAGGCGCCGGGGAGGAGATGGCCGGCCCGGCCAGGGCTCGCCGGAGAGCGGCCGGCAGCGGCGAAGTGGGGCCAGAGCTAGCCCAGCAGCCAGTGCACCCGCCGGTGCTCTCGGCATGGCGAGAGGTGGCCTGCAGCGGCCCAGCCACGCACACCGGCGGCACGCCGCGGCGGCGGCCCAAGGCGAGCTGCAGCCCGGTGACGAGGTGCTTGGAGAAAGAGTCCCTCAGACGCGTCATGACCTGGAGAAGGCGATGGCGCTGCCGATTTGGCCGAACGAAAACCGGAGGTGGAAGAACGACAAGGCCGCGGAGCTCGGCGGCATCCATGGCGGCCGCGCTCCGGCAGCGCGAGCTGCAGGGACAGAAATGGCGATGTGATGAGCTGTGGAGGAGCGGTGTGATGCGATGATAACGAATCCGGAGGCCACAGGGGCGGAGATGGCTTAGGGGCGACGATGGCGGAGCTCCACTCGACGGCCATGGCGGCTCTGCTCAGTCCGCCGCGAGCAGGGCGAGCCGAGAGGGCGAGAGAGGAGTGGGAAAATGAATGGGAGAGTGAGGAAGAGTGAAGCACTCTGTTGCCCTTTTCATTGAGCAGAGAGCGGACAGAGGCGCAGCAAGGCGATTGGCCATGGTGGGCGGTGCCCAGAGCTCGGCGAACACGTTTTCTCCGTTGCAGCATTTTGACGAGTACGTGGCGGGTGTTGTCGGTGCGGTTTGAGACGCCGGTTTGGGCTGCTTTTGGGCCGAATTAGGCAAAGGGCCAATTATGAAATTTGCTTACCTCAGAGTACTCTACAACTTTTATTAAGGTAGCTCGGCCATTTGAAAAAGAGATTAGGAGATAATTAGCTGTCAACTTGATGTTGTCGACATACTAATTACGATCGAAGACCGAGTAGCAACCCTTGTCAAACAAGGTCGGATTGATGCCAAATTTTGATATGTTGTGCTCCAAAGAGTTTGTGACAACTTTTATTTTTCGGTCCAACTCAAGTTGCTTAACGAAATTTGGAGAACACGGGAAGGCCATGAAATCAACACCATTTTCAGATTTGAATTTAATCAAGTCCTGTAATCAGATTTTTCTTCTGTCTTGTGTCCACTTTTTGAGGTAATTAGAGATGGAATCATGACTTGGTCTAAAAATAACATTTGTTCTACTCCAAAAGTTCTATAACTTTTATTAAAGGTCAAACTTCATACCTTGCCCACAAATAGTATTTCCACTTTAGTCAAAGTAAGATCATTAGAGAGCTCAATTTGGATATTTAGGCCAATTGAGGTATTTTCTTGACATTTTCTCAACATGAAACCTTCATGACTTTTGTTGTAGAGTTCAAGTAGAGTTGTTTGGTCAAGGTTGCAAGGTTTGGTTGACCTTGCATGCTCATCTTCACTTAATCCATAAATCCAATTAAGTGAATAACTTGTCATTCCATGTGAATTCTCAATTCGGATCTTTATGAACCATTTCCAATGATCATGGTAGATGATATGAATATGAAATAGTGATTAGGATCATTGATTGAAATAACTCGATTAGGTCCACACTCGCTGGTTAGCTCATGACTAACACCTGGGGTGTTACAATTTTCAGGCGTCGGACTATTAGCGCGTGCTTTGCCCAATGAACGTTTCTGTGCAGAGAGTTCCCGAGAGCGCAGAAGGGCGTCAGACTGTGTCCGACGGCATGCGTCAGACTATTACCCTGTGTTTTAGCGAATGAGCAGTTATGTGCAGAAAGCACCTGAGAGCACAGAGGGCGTCGGACATTGGTCTGATGGTGGGCGTCGGACCATTGCCCAGCGTCCGACACCCCTCTGACACAGTAACGGCTTTCTGCTGTCTGTGAGAGTCGGACTAGGGGAATTAGTCCGACGCTAGGCACTCTGCACGATCTGACGGTTCGCAGAAAGCTGAAAAATAGTACAAACGGCTAGTGTGGGACTTGTTGGATATTTATACTTCTCCATCACCCTCATTCTAGCTCTGTTGCCCAATTGTTCAGCTGAAGCAACCCTTGTGACTTTGTAAGAGTGCAAGAGCCCTAGGGAGGTTGAGTGTAATCCATTGCTTGTGAGCTTCTTCCCTAGAGTGTTGATCAAGAGTGACTTGTGTGCATCCATCACCCACTTTGGCCTTGTTCTTGGTCAAGTGAGAGTCTAGGCTTGTTACTCTTGGTGATCGGCATCACCTAGACGGTTCGATGGCGATCGGAGGCTTGGTGACCGCTTGGATATCTTGTGGGCAGCCCAAGCCAAGCTTGTGAGCGGTTGTGGGCGATCCACCGCGCTGGAGAGGCAAAGGATCAGCCTGTAGAGAGCACTTGGTCTTTGCAAAGATCAAGGGGGAGCTACACCCTTGCGTGGGTGCTCCAACGAGGACTAGTGGAGAGTGCCAACTCTCCGATACCTCAGAAAAAACTCGGCTTGTCTTTATATCTCATTTACTTTCCCGCATTTACTTTATGCTCTTTACCTTCCCAGAGTAGAATTGCATGTTTAGGACTTGGCTCTAGGTTGCTCAACTTGTTTTAGGCTTAGAACAATACATAAGCACTTGTGGGGTGAGATTGGGCAAAATGGCGATAGGTTGATTTGATTTGTGAAAAATTACTAGTTGCCCAATTCACCCCCCTCTTGGGCATCCTCGATCCTTTCAATTGGTATCGGAGCCTTGTGCTCACTAATTTGGCTTAACCGCCAAGAGAAGGATGTCCAGTGGTCACGATGGTCCCCATCCCGTCTTTGACGGTAATGATTTTCCTTATTGGAAAATTCGTATGGAGGCATACCTTGAGGCGGTGGACCTTGGTGTTCACAAAGCCGCCGTTCAAGGGTACCCCACTCCCAAAGCCGGTGCTACCCTCACACCCGTTAAGGAGGAGCATGAAAAGTGGAATGCTAAGGCCCGCAACATCATCTTTAGAGGCCTTAGCAAAGAGGTGTTCAACCGTGTGAGGAACCACAAAAATGCCCATGCACTATGGTCGGATATTTGTGCGCTCCATGAGGGAACCAAGAGTGAGCGTGAGGAACGCTACTATCTTGTGATGGACAAGCTTAACTCTTTCAAGATGCTTCCTAATGAAAGTGCTAATGACATGTATTCTCGCTTGAATATCATTGTAGAAGAAGTCAATGGACTTGGGCTCACCCAACTCACTCCCGCCGAAGTTGCAAGGAGGATCCTCAATGCTCTACCCATGGACAAGTATGGTCACATTGTGACCGTGCTTCATCAAGGGGATCTCTCTGGTGCAACACCCACTCAAATCTTAGGTAAAATCAATGCCCATGAAATGTACATGAAGATCACTCCCCAAGATGGATCATCATCAAAGAAAGAAGAGAAGAAAGACTTAGCTCTCAAGGCTGACAAGAAGGGCAAATCTCAAGTCAAGTACTCTTCTCTTGACTCCACAAGTGATAGTGATGATGATGAGGAGATTTCTCTCATGGTGAGGAAGACCACCAAGATGCTCAAGAAGCTCAACAACAAGGGAATCAAATTTGATTCGAACAAGAAGAAATTCTTCACAAGTAGCAAAAGAAAGCCCATCTCCGAGATGGATTACTACAGTTGTGGAGAGCTTGGGTATCTTGCTCATCAATGCCCAAAGCCCAAGAAAGACAAGTTCAAGAACAAGAACAAGGGCAAAAGGAAAGACTCAAGTGATGAGAGCGAAGATTACAAGAAGAAGGTCAAACCATTCAAGAAGAAAGAAGGCAAGAAGAAGCAATTCCACAAGAGGAAGAATGGCAAGGCATACATTGTTGGTGATTGGCTCACCGACATTGAATCTTCAAGTGGCTCCTCCGGTGAAGAGAGTGATGATGAGAAAGAAAAGGTGGCCGCTCTTGTGATTGGGACTTCTCTTCCTCCACCGCCATCACCGCCCTCATCTCCAACACACCTTTGCCTCATGGCTAAGGACAAGAAGGTACAAAGTGATGATGAGAGTAGTGATAGTGACAATGAATATGATTCAACAATATATGATGAACTTGCTAGCTTGCTTAATGACTACACCAAAGTAATAAGAAAGCTAACAAGTAAGAATGAAAAGCTAAAACTTGAGAATGCAAATCTTTTAGCTAAGAATGACCAATTCACTAAAGCTAGTGATGAGCTTATAGTTGAAAATCAAAACATGTCATCTAAGCTCAAGGAGCTCAAATCTAACATAAAAGAGCTCAAAGAAAAACATGATAAACTTGAGAAGATGCACATTGAGCTCACTACTAGCTATAATAAGCTAAAAGAGGACTACACTCAAGTAAAAGTGAATCATGATAACCTTGCTTTGGCTCATGACTTGCTCTCTGATGAAACACATGATGCTACTAAACCATGTTGTTAAGTATGACATAGCTACATCATGTGATGACTTGATTGATGAGATCATTGAGCAAGGTGTTAGTAGCAAAGGCAAGGAAGTGGTGGTGGCCGATTGCCATGATGACTATTTGAAGCTCAAGATTGAGAATGACAACTTAAAGAAGGAGCTAGAGAAGCAATCAACCACCAACACTATTGTCATTGAGACGGTGCAACAAGATGATGAAGTTGAGGTGCTTAGAAAAGAGAACAAGAAATTGAAGCAAGAGAAGAGTCACCTCACCGTTGGCTTGCAAAGATTCACAAGAGGGCAATATCTTCAAAGTGATCTCCTCATGAACATCGTGATGAAATTTGATAGAAGTGGAATTGGCTACATGGGTGAGAAGGTGCAAAACATAAGAGCCCAAAATATACTCAACAAAGCAAAGAACAAGCCCAAGCCTAAGCCAAAGAGATGCTTTGAATGTGGTCAAGAAGGACACTCTGCTCATGAGTGCAAGACACCACCACCATAACCTTTGCCCAAGCATGCTAGGCCTTTTGCCTTTGATGCTCACTACATGCTAAGAAAAGATTCTAAGGGCAAAGTGAAAGTCAAGTTCCTAGGTCCCCCTTGTTGACGGTATTTATACCATGTTTTCTACCATCATAACCATCAACAAAACACTCTTTTTAGGAAGGAATAAGAAAACACATAGTGACATAGGTACAAATAACTTGGTTCCACATGTACATGATAGTATTTGTTTGCAGGTACCCAAAACAGGTGATTTTATAGTTTAGAAGTGTTGGCATTTCTTAACGTTGTTACAAAAGATAGACTAAAAGTCCATCCCCAGCAACAGCGCCAGAAATGCTTGTTGGCATTTCTTAGCATTACTACTAAAGATAGACTAAAGGTCCATCATTAATAACAATACTAGAAACATAAGTTGACATTCCCAACCACCATTACTTCAGAAAGGTAATCCTTGGCCCTTAGTGGCGCCGGCCTAGGTAATGCAGTCTGGTAATAGCAGTTAGAAGTGCTGGATTGGCCTTCCTAACCGTCATTACTTACGATATGCAATACTGTGGCACGGCGCCGTGGGGTGCAACAAGAATTACAATCCTTAAGTAACGGTACTTAGGTACGCCAATCGATAGCTCAGTAAAGAATAAGATTACTCTGCAAGCGCACAGAACTATCATTGTAGCATTTCAACCCGTGAGTATTCAAGGGTGTCGTATTTATAATTTCCCGTAGGAGGGCATGGTGGATTCATCTAGCTTTTGGTATAAACATGATCACTTATTGAATGCATAGGTAGGCATAGCATAGGCAGGGGTTAAAACAGGTTTATAAGATAGTGGACACAAACATCGGAGCAACCTCAAGGATAGAACGTAAAATAAAGAATGAAGAATAACTATGTGAGCAGGCATTGGTCATATACAGCTATGCAACAAATAGTAATTACATCGAATTAGTAAGACTAGGATCAGGACTAAGTCTAGGATGATAGGGAGATCCCCGCAGCTGGTCTGTCAGCCGATAGAGACTTTACGAACTTCTACTCAATACCCGAACGTGGGGGAATGCTAGAAATGGACAGGGCTGTCACCACCTGCCCACCTACCCCTCTGCCCGTGGGGTACCGACATATCCGCTGATTCCCGCATACCCGAGCACCACGCCCGTGTAATTGGAAACAACTCCTAGCCTCCCGGGACCCCAACCCTATGGATTGACAGGCTCGGCTAGGTGCAGCCATGACAGCACAACGGACTATTATCCCATCCTTAGTTCTTCCTCTATTCATACTAATTTGATGACCGATGAAGAACTTTGATGAACATATCAAGAGCATAACACATAGACTATGAACTAGTTTACATGTTGTGATCATAATATGGACAAGACTATACTCTAATTCAGATGCATTGCTATATAAATAAGATAAGAGCTTGCTCATAGAGGAGAACCGATGTGTATTCATACCAAGATGTTCTTGATTCCTCCAAGGAGACAAGCTCTCCTTGATAGCTTTGCCTTGCTACTACTACTACAAAACTAGAGAGAACAAGTAAGAAATGTGAGGTGTAGTGCTCCAAATGTTGGTGTGTGTTTTGGAGGGGGTGAAGCACATCTATTTATAGTTGATCAAGGGCGGTTGGGCGTTCTAAGTATGGTAGGAGCTAAAACCGCCATTAGCAAACTGCCTTGAGCATGTGGCTGAAAACTGGGCTCGGGAAGTGCCATCTGGGGGGCGGCCGCCCCCGGGGGCGGTCGGTCCCTGGGAGGTGGCAACTGGCCACCGCCTTCGGGTGGTCGGTTGCTTCCTGGGCCTGGGCCTCCCCCGCGGTTACGGATGGATCACGTTTGATGCTTTGATGGGCTTTTCTCTTTTATTCTTGATTTGCGCCTTTTCTGAATGCGTTTCCTGGAAGTGCGCTTTCCTTGATATTTTGATGCATTTCCACGTGCTATCTCTGTAAGTTAGGTGCACAACAAAACTCGTGGAAAGGTTAGATAAAGCCCTATTCTCTATTTGTTTTAGTATTAAAATGATGTTATATTTTTGTTGCTAAGGACCGCCAACAAGAAGCCCAAGATGAAGATATAATGCAAACCCAACTATGATAAAATGGCTAGGTGATGTCACAATCATCAAAGACCTCACTCCAGGATCAAGTGGACACTGGGTAGACACTATTCATGGTTCGGCCGAACCATGAATAGTGGCCCTAGCACTCCACCTTCAAGAATCAAGCAAGGGAGTGATGTGGGAGAGAGCTGAGGCCACGTGGCCCCAACCCATGAGTTGGCCGAACCATGGAAGGTGGACCCAGGCTACCTACATACTCCAGGACAGGTGAGGACACCTTCTAGAAGGTCTTGGCTAGGCCCACAGGTCATATGGGGGTCGGCCGAACCCCCTAGTGCCCAGCCAGGTCGGTTACCTCCCCACCGACTTGAGCACACTTCCCACGTGCTGGATTGATCATCTCCGTTGATTTGAGGCGGTTTCAAGGGTGGTTTATCCAAGGGCAAAGGAGGAAAGGCACATGGATTGATGACATGGCACTCCTCTCATTCCCCCCTATAAATACCCCCTAGTCCTTTACTTTAGAGGCATCAAAGGAGTAAATACCAAGTGTATCATAGTAGTTTTAGTGTTAGAATAAGAGGGAAGAGAGTGAGGGAAGTCTTCAGGAAAAAGCCCCGGGCCTGTTGGGAGTCTTCTCCAAGGTGTACCTCAGCGGATGCAAGCTTCTAGTAGGTTTTCCATCTGAGTCCTTCTATCATTTAATATTCTGGTTCTGGTATTTTAAGTATATACTTGCTTTACTTGCACATTGCTTTACTTGTGAAGTGCTCTAGTCTCTAGCTAAGATTAGAGTAGTAAGTATAGTGTAGATGTGATGTCTAGGCTATATCTTATCAGTGTGGGCCGCTTGTCGCATGGACTGTTTGTGGTAGCCAGCAAGTGGTGACAGCCTTGTCTGGTCTTCGTATTCCACCACTTGTGTAAGACAAGTTATTAAAACGGCAGGGCATCAAGACAATAGTACAGCCGCCTCGGGAGGAGTTATATCTCCTCCTGTTTCGCCTGTCGCCTCTTGTAAAGGGAGGAGGTGGTAAACCTCTTTATATTTAGAAAACCAAGACCAGATATCTTTTGCTACATAGAACCTCTCTATACCTATATTGTAAACCTCTTTGATCACCAACATCCTTGATCACTATCTGACGATCTTGAACCTAGTTAGTCCACTTCATGTTCCCCGTGGAAAATACGATACCTGGAATACTCCCGGTGAAAGCTACATTGACTACCGTACGCTTGCGGTATATCCGTTTGCCACCTTTGGTGTCAACAAGCTTTCTGGCACCGTTGCCGGGGAACGGTAGCTGTCTTAACTAGAGTTGTGTCATCTTAATTATCCTTGTTTGATCAAAACTATCTCTTTCACACACACACGGATCAAACACCCATCTTCGAGTATGGTGCTCCATCGGGCGCTAGTATGGAGCCGCCTATTTCATCACAGGCCATTTCGGCCGTTCGTTATGAGCTACGCCCGAGTCTCATAGCGATGGTTCAGGAGAAACCTTTTTCTGGGGATGAAGATGAGAATCCCTATACACACCTACGAGATTTCAGACAATTATGCTCTTGCATACATATCCACGGGATGAAACGAGATACCCTTAAGTGGAAGCTATTTTCGTTCTCTTTGATGGGAATTGCCAAACGATGGTATACTCATGTAGGTAGTGTAAATGGAGAATGGGAGAAGCTGCAATCAAAGGTCTGTATCACCTTCTTCTCCATTCCCCGAGTTGCTCGTCTTCGTGTAGAGACCTTAACCTTTAGACAAAAGGATAAGGAGCCTCTAGGTGCGGCATGGGCCCGCTTCACAGACTTAGTATCTGCTGGCCTTGATTTAGCTATAACCGAGCCAGTCCCTTGCAACATTTCTACCTCTATCTTAGCCAAAATTCCGCACAATTTCTTGATTTAGCCTCCAAGGGAGCGTTCTTGCATCTCTCTATTAGTGAAGGTAAGGAAGTTCTTGCGAAAATTCTCGAGAACACCCCCTACACCAATATCTATGATGAAGCCCCCGAGGAAGATCAAGCCCCGAAGGACAAACCTACAATAGCCGGAACCTCACCACTTACATCACAAGCTGTCGAACCTGAACCAAAACCACCAAATTCTCCAGAGGAAATTAAACCTCTGGAATTTCCTCTTGATATCGAGGCCAATCTCTTCTCCGATTTCGGAAATGCCTCGAATCAACCTGTTCAAAAGAAGTCTACAACACTTAGAGCTCCAAATGATCACATTCCACATCGCCTTGAGACCCGCTATCTCAAGGAGACTATTCAAGAGCTCGCATTTATTATGAGTGACGAATGGCTGAAGAAAGCCGAAGCCTCACCTGAGGTTATTAGGAACCTATCTTGCTTCACAACCATTCCTTGCGTCATAAATAGGACTACCATAGACTCTCTTTTGACCCCGTCATTGGAGTTAGCATTATGTCTAAGTCATTAGCAAATGCACTCCTAGGAGAGGAACCTCTAGCCCCGACCAACAAATTTATTAAATTACCCTCTGGGAAATTGGTCAAGAGCTGCGGGACTGCACAGACCATTCATGTCACAATTAACAAGGTCCATATCCTCTTACACTTCTTCATATTTGATATAGAGGAATTTGAATTGTTAATTGGACACCCGCTCATGAGATTCCTTGATGGATTCCATGGGGGAAACCTTGAAGGTCATCTTGGGAAGAACCTTTGCGTTTCAATTCCATTAGCAAATTATGCCAACTCTAAAGTAGAATTGCACCCCGAAACTGACCCGATAGAGGAAGTGATGGCTGCATTGCTTCTAGAACCTTCTTATCCTGATCTAGAAGAAGATGCTAAAGATTTCATCCAAGAAGAGGCCGAATTAGAAGAACCTTTAGATTTGGATAAATCTGAACCCCCATCTAAACCCTCTATAGAACTTAAGCCCCTTCCTTCTGGACTTAAGTATGCCTTCCTTAATGGTGATAGGGAGACTCCCGTAATCATTAGTGACCAACTTTCTGAGAAGGAAACCTCCAAACTCATCACCATTCTAGAAAAACACCACTCTGTCTTAGGATACTCTCTTCAAGATCTTAAGGGAATTAGTCCCACTCTCTGCACCCATCGCATCCCAATTGAGTAAGATGCTACACCTTCTAGGGAACCGTAGCGGAGGCTAAATAATGCGATGAGAGAAGTAGTGAAGAAAGAGGTCTTGAAACTCTTGCATGCAGGCATAATTTACCCGGTTCCTAACAGCGGGTGGGTCAGCCCCGTCCAAATAGTGCCTAAGAAAGGAGGGATGACGGTCGTGAAAAATGAGAAAAATGAACTAATCCCTCAATGAACCGTCACGGACTGGAGAATGTGTATAGACTACCAAAAAACAAGGCCACAAAGAAAGATCACTTTCCGTTACCATTCATCGATGAGATGTGAACGGCTTGCAAAACATTCTTTCTTTTGTTTCCTTGATGGGTATTCGGGTTATCACCAAAACCCAATCCATCCCGACGATCAATGTAAGACAACTTTCACATGCCCCTATGGAATATATGCATACATGCGCATGTCCTTTGGCCTATGCAATGCTCCTGCCTCTTTCCAAAGGTGCATGATGTCCATCTTCTCCGATATGATCGAAGAAATCATGGAGGTGTTCATGGATGACTTCTCAGTCTATGTCAGAACTTTCGATCACTGCCTAGAGAATCTGGACCGTGTCTTACAAATATGTGAGGAAAAGCACTTAGTCTTGAACTAGGAGAAATGCCACTTCATGGTTCGAGAAGGAATAGTGCTAGGACATAGAGTGTCCGAGCATGGGATAGAGGTGGATAAAGATAAAATAGAGGTCATAGAGCAACTTCTACCGCTCACGAATGTTAAGGGTGTCCGTATCTTTCTTGGTCATGCAGGATTTTATAGAAGGTTTATAAAAAGATTTTTCCCAAATTGCTAGACCTTTAACAAACCTGCTTGCTAAAGGTGCACCCTTTAACTTTGATGGTGAGTGCTTAGACTCCTTCTATTACCTTAAGAAAGCACTCGTCTCTACGCCAATCATACAACCCCCTGATTGGACGCTTCCTTTTGAGATAATGTGTGATGCTAGTGATTATGCTGTAGGTGCTGTCTTAGGACAAACCAAAGATAAGAAACATCATGCAATCTCATATGCTAGCAAAACCTTAACTGGGCCGCAATTGAACTATGCAACAACTGAAAAAGAATTGTTGGCTGTGGTTTTTGCTATAGACAAATTTAGATCTTACTTAGTTGGAGCTAAAGTCATCATTTACACTGACCATTCTGCATTAAAGTACTTGCTCACAAAGAAAGATGCTAAACCAAGATTAATAAGATGGATATTACTGCTCCAAGAATTTAATCTTGAAATTAAAGATAGAAAGGGAGTAGAAAACTCTGTAGCCGATCATTTGTCTAGAATGCAATTCAAAGACAAACAGGATCTGCCCATCGACGACTTCCTGCGAGACAACACACTCCTCAAGGTCACGGACTCCAACCCTTGGTATGCAAACATTATCAACTTCATGGTCACAGGATATGTGCCACCGGGGGAAGACAAGAAGAAACTCATCCAAGAGAGTAAGGTGCACCTCTGGGATGAGCCATATCTGTACAGAGTCTGCAATGATGGAATGTTGAGGAGGTGCGTGCCAATGAATGAAGCAATCAAGATCATTGAGAAATGCCATGGAGCAGAATATGGAGGCCATTATGGGGTATTCAGAACCCACGCAAAGATATGGCAAAGTGGATTCTTTTGGCCTACTGTTGGCATTTCTTAACGTCGTTACAAAAGATAGACTAAAAGTCCATCCCCGGCAAAGGCGCCAGAAATGCTTGTTGGCACTTCTTAACGTCGTTACAAAAGATAGACTAAAAGTCCATCCCCAGCTACGGCACCAGAAATGCTTGTTGGTGTTTCACAGCATTACTACTAAAGATAGACTAAAGGTCCGTCCTTAATAATAATACTAGAAACATAAGTTGACATTCCCAACCACCATTACTTCAGACAGGTAATCCTTGGCCCTTAGTGGCGCCGGCTTAGGTAATAGCAGTTAGAAGTGCCGGATTAGCCTCCCTAACCGTCGTTACTTATGATATGCAAAACTGTGGCACGATGCCGTGGGGTGCAACAAGAATTACAATCCTTAAGTAACGGTACTTAGGTATGCCAATCGATAGCTCAGTAAGGAATAAGATTACTCTGCAAGCGCACAGAACTATCATTGTAGCATTTCAACCCGTGAGTATTCAAGGGTGTCGTATTTATAATTTCCCGTAGGAGGGCATGGTGCATTCATCTAGCTTTTGGTGTAAACATGATCACTTATTGAATGCATAGGTAGGCATAGCATAGGCAGGGGTTAAAACAGGTTTATAAGATAGTGGACACACACATCGGAGCAACCTCAAGGATAAAAGATAAAATAAAGAATAAAGAATAACTACGTGAGCAGGCATTGGTCATATACAGCTATGCAATGAATAGTAATTATATCGAATTAATAAGACTAGGATTAGGACTAAGTCTGGGATGATAAGGAGATCCCCGCAGCTGGTCTGCCAGCCGATAGAGACTTTACGAACTCCTACTCAATACCCAAACGTGGGGGAATGCTAGGGATGGATAGGGCTGTCACCACCTGCTCACCTACCCCTCTACCCGTGGGGTAACGACATATCCGCTGATTCCCGCATACCCGAGCACCACGCCCATGTAATTGGAAACAACTCCTAGCCCCCCGGGACCCCAACCCTTCGGATTGACAGGCTAGGCTAGGAGCAACCATGACAGCACAACGAACTATTATCCCATCCTTAGTTCTTCCTCGATTCATACTAATTTGATGAACGATGAAGAACTTTGATGAACATATCAAGAACATAACACATAGACTATGAACTAGTTTACATGTTATGATCATAATATGGACAAGACTATACTCTAATTCAGATGCATTGCTATATAAATAAGATAAGAGCTTGCTCATAGAGGAGAACCGATGTGTATTCATACCAAGATGTTCTTGATTCCTCCAAGGAGACAAGCTCTCCTTGATAGCTTTGCCTTGCTCTACTACTACTACTAAACTAGAGAGAACAAGTAAGAAATGTGAGGTGTAGTGCTCCAAATGTTGGTGTGTGTTTTGGAGGGGGTGAAGCACATCTATTTATAGTTGATCAAGGGCGGTTTGGGCATTCTAAGTATGGAAGGAGGTGAAACCGCCTTCAGGGAACCGCCTTGAGCACTGTCGCTGAAAACTGGGCCCGGGAATTGTCAACTGGGGGGCGGCCGCGCCCGGGGACGGTCGGTCCCTGGGAGGCGGCAACTGGCCACCACCTTCGGGTGGTCGGTTGCTCCCTGGGCCTGGGCCTCTCCTGCGGTTACGGATGGATCCCGTTTGATGGTTTGATGGGCATTTCTCTTTTATTCTTGATTTATTCCTTTTCTGAATATGTTTTCTGGAAGTGCGCTTTCCGGTGATTTTTATGCATTTCCACGTGCTATCCCTGTAAGTTAGGTACACAACAAAACTCGTGGAAAGATTAGATAAAGCCCTATTCTCTATTTGTTTTAGTATTAAAATGATGTTATATTTATGTTGCTAAGGACCGCCAACAACTCCCCCACACTTGGTCCTTTACTCGTCCTCGAGTAAAGTGCGAAGGACCAAATGGGTTCATCTTCCTTGTCAGAAGAAATTGCATACAGAATATTCCAAGCTTCACTTGGATTTATGAACTTCAAAGTGTCTACCAAATCTTTCTTGAGAAATTGACAATTGGAATAGCTTGGAATCAAATCCTCTTACTCTTATTCTTGTGTGTAATACTTGGGTTTTTTTTGTCAAATTTTGAAAACATAAAGATAGCTTGCGTTCCTTGAATGATTCTCCCAAATCGCTTATTTTTGTAAGTGGTTCCTCACCAAGGCATGAAAAGGTGATGCCTTCACTTTGATCATCCTACCTCTAAGAAGGCTTATTTGGAGTTTTAGGTAGGAAAGAGAGATGATGAGGCACACTTACCCTGCTTATGTTGTCAAGTCAAACCCCAGACCATACCGGAGGGAGTGCGCCATACTCCTAGATCATAATGTGATGTGTGTGGAAAGTATGAAGGTGGAAACCTAATTCTAAATCTTTTTGGTACTCCATGCATCATGATTCTCCTTAGATAAAACTTAAGAAGATATGGGCTATAAGGTCTTCATTTTATTTCATTCATTTTTTTGAACAGGTATTTGAACTTTTCTTTTTCTTATGCCCGTTGGCATGATCTTTCTTTTCTCATCTCTTTTTTTTAAACATAGCCCATATCTTTTATTGGTATATGAAAAACTATAAATAAGGAGATATTATGAATGTAGATGGATGGAGTAAAACTTTGCAGAAGGAATGCGCGGTTCTTAGGATGAGAACCGACACCCCCCTTTTTTTATTTGGTGGATGGATGAAGTGCATGTTTTGCGCAACTCTCAGGGTGAGAATTGGCTTTATTTAGTGGGTGCAAGTGAATTCTGATCTTGGGAATATGGAACATCTCTCAACAACGGTCAGAAATTTGACCAAACTCAATGCGAAATAAGTGGCATATGCAGAAGGTTTCATCAAATAGAATCATATATGGCCTTGGTAGGTATTTATCAATCATTCAAGGAGCATGCTATTGAGTTTTTATTTTTTGTAAGATAAATCCCAAGTACTTTGCAAGAATGAGCAAGCATCATGTCATCCTACTATATCTCATCCGTCAATTACTTAGATAGAAACGGGGTCCCTAAACAGTGTTCATAAATCTGTAGGAATTTTAGCAGGGAATAAAAAGTATGCAAACATTTCGAATGTAGGAAGACATGTTTGATGGAGTATGTAGGAAACATCATTTTAAATTTTATTTTTTAAAAACTTTTTAGAATGAGAGAGGGGGAAAGGTTGCACAAGCCGAATTTTGATTTTTATTGTTGTGCAACTGTCTTGGAGGGTCCTCCCCCACACTTGTTTTCTTTCCTATCTTGGTTAGTCACAAAATACATATATGGAGAAAACAAGTGCTCAACATAAAACCTTATTTCATTGATAAACTCAAATAGGCACATTTACATTGATAGTAAAATTTAAAAGATCATGAAAGTGAAAATGTGTGCCTAATTATTCGTGCAGTAGGTGTAGCCTAAAGATACTCAAGATGATGCTCAACACCTAGGGCTTTAGCGACTTTCCTTAGCTTAAGATTGAACTTGAAGCGGAAACTATTAACATCATCGCTAAGGTCCCGGATCTCTGTGTTTTTGGTCTCTATGTCGTCTTCTAAAGCCCTTAGGAAAGCATGTAAGCTAGCATGTTTGGCTATGAGGTCATTGATGATACTAGAGTCGTCTTCATCTTCACTGCTTTCATACTGCCCTGCACGACGTTTGATGGGAGGCCGAGGTAGATGCCTCCTAATTCTAGGAAGGGTGCTAGATGATTCTGCCTCCTTGGCCGGAAATGTGGGCTTGCTAGCAGACTTATCTCCAACGCGCTTGCTAGGCCTACTACCACTAGGAGTTTTCTTCTTGAGGCCATTGGGAGGATGGGTAGCAACGGTCTTCTTTGTGGCACCTCCTTCGGGTGCATGAGAGCGTCCTGGCAAGATCGCTAGAGGCTTTTCCTTCACAACATGGGCATTTTCCCTTGCTAAAGAGCTTTCTTGATAGGGTGCTATGTCTAGGTTTGCTATGGCCACTAGGGCATTGATTAGCGAGAGTGCATAGCTAGACATGGTTGTCACTTAAAGATGGGAGAGCTTAGCAAGCTTTGCTAGATGGAGAAGAGCAAGGTTGGTGTGAGGAAAAGAGACCTTTAGAGGATTAAATAGGTGCTATCGAGGTCTTTGGCAAGGAAACAACTTGATCATAGCCAGGTACGTGATGCTGAGGTGATCAAAGTGAGGTACGAAAAAGATTGGCACAGATTGGCCTGGACAGGGGGGCGGCCGGTCCTGGGGACAGTCGGTCCCCTGGGCCCGCCTGCCAGCCTCTGTCTTTTGGCTACGTGTTAAGCTGACTGTGTAGATTCTTATCCCAGTTACGATCAGGCTTGATGCGAAGTAGATTAGTGTGATCATGTGTATAATATGCTAATGGATTTGATTGAAATTTGTGAAAGTTTGTTTAAGATCACACTATCATGCATTTATGAAGGAATATCCTTATGATCTCAAAGATTCATGTTTAAACATAGGGTTATTTTAGTCAAGGCATAAATGCAACATTATCATCAAGCATGCATATATCTATTTGAAATATTATTTTATATATTTATATATATTTTTTTATTACTATTAATTTTATTTTTATTAGAGGGATCAATTAAGCATTTATTGAAAAGAAATTTCAAAATATTTAAAGTAAAAATTACGGATAACTTACCGGTTTATCTTCGGCAAGGGCTCAGCTTTTTTAAGTCCGTTGAGCAGGACCTTTCTCCCTTCATTGTTTGCTTGATGATGGTGCATCCGTCTTGGGAGAGGTAGATGGCTGCGCTTGCTTGGGCCTCCATACTTTGTGAGTAGTTTTGGGCGGTGTGGTAGTATTTTCAATTTTTACCTTCGGTATCCACACCGTCTTCTTTGGTGAAGGCTTGGGGATTTCTTCCCTCTTTTTAGGAGCCATTTTGTTTTTCTACTCCTTTATATTTTGTTTGGGAGCCGCCTTTTCTTTTGGCTCCGGCTTTTTCTTTGATTCTTTTGAGATTTTTGATATATTTTTCAAAAGCTGAGGTTGAATTTCTACTTCCTTGATGCCTTGGGGGTTCGGCCCATATCGAATGCGTATCATATTGCATTCTTCTTGACGGCGAGGCCTGAACTCGAACTTCTCTTTTTGTCCATTGATATTGAAGCGAATTTCTCCAGCTCCAACATCAATTTGTGCTCCTGCCATGCTCAAGAATGGCCTTCCGAGGATGAGTGGTGTTTCTTTGGTGAGTTCCATGTTGAGCACCACAAAATCTACCGGAACATAATACTCTCTAATTTTTACAGGAATGTCTTGTGCAATCCCTGCTGGGTACCGAATTGAGGAGTTGGCTAACTGAAGTGTCATGTTGGTAGGCTCTAAGTTGGTGAAATTGAGTCTATCAAAGACTGATTTCGGCATGACGCTCACACTCGCCCCAAGATCGCATAAGGCATGGTCAAATTGCTGGGTGCCTATAGAGCATGTGATTGTGGGGCACCCAGGGTCTTGTTTCTTCTCAGGTAGATGATTGAGTATAGCTGCGCTACACTCTTCCATCATCTTTACAATTTCTGAGGACGGCAATGGTCGCTTGTTGTTGATGATATCTTTGATGAACTTAGCGTATGATGGTATGTGCAAGACATCCATCAGCGGAACACTGACGTGTGTCTTCTCGACCATCTCCACGAATCGGAGAAACTGTTCATCTCCGGCCTTCTTCTTCCTTCTCAACCTTGTGGGGAAAGGCAACATCGTGGTGTCCCCATAGCCCTCCGGTGTCGGCTCTTCTTCCATTGATTCTTCATGTGGTTGTGCCGAGTCAACCGGTACTTCCTCTTGCTGTCTTCGTGTTTTGCCTGTTCTTTGGTTAGGATGTGGGGGATCACGAGTGGTCTTACGCCCTCTCGTGGTCACCGAATTTATATTCTCAACAGAACTAGAAATTTGAATGGCAGATTTTGCGGCAGAGGCAAGTTGGGCAATTTGAGTTTCAATTCTTTTATTAAAATTTACTTGATTTTTAACAGATGAGGATAGGCTATCAAGCTTAGTATTTATAGTTTCAAACATTTTATCATTTTGAGAAAGCTTGTTTGTAAGATTTTCATTTATTTTAGCCTGTTCTACCATAAGATCTTTTAATGAAGGTTGAGAGGAATTGAAATTTGAATTAAAATTGGAAGAATTACCTTGGGGGCGGTTTTGGTTGTTCCACCCAGTACCTGTTTGTTGGTGTTGGCGAAACCCGTTGTTAACATATGAAGCTTCTTCATGGGTTTCAGGATAGTTGTTCCCCGAATGGCCAACATCTCCACAGACCTCACACGTGATGTGCGAGCCCATGGCCTGGACAGTGCCGGTGGTAGGATCGGTGGCACGTCCTTCAAGTTTCTTCATTATTAATTCTATTTTTGCGGCAAGCAGATCCGTCTCCTTCACGGTGTGCATGCCCTTTTGTGTTTTGCGTCCCTCTCCCCAGCTTTGGTTGGCCACCATCTTCTCGATTAACGCGGTGGCATTCTCGATGGTGAGAGAGATGAATGCGCCTCCAGCGGCAGCATCTATGTGCCCCTTTGACATGGCCGTGAGACCTTCATAGAAATCTTGGAGCTCGAGCCAATCTTCCATCTCGTGGTGAGGGCAGGCCTGAATGTATTCCTGAAGCCTATCCCAAGCCTCGGGAATGGACTCGAGTGTAGTTTGCTGGAAGTTTGATATTTCCCCGCAGAGCATTTGTTTTGCTCATGGGGAAGAATTTAATGAGGAACACCGCGGAACATTTGTCCCACGTGTTGACTGCTTCCTTGCTTTGATAAAACCATTGCTTTGCCTTCCCCGAAAGGGAGAAGGGAAACAACTGGAGTTTGATGGTGTCCTGTGCGACATCTTTGATGATGATGGTCTCGCACAACTCAAGGAAGTTTTGCAGGTGCGCGTTTGCGTCCTCACTTGGCAAACCGCTGAACTGGTTCGCCTGCACCATCGTGAGTAGGCTAGTGCGGAGTTCAAAGTTTTCATTCCCGACATTGACAGCGGGCCCAACGGGCACGTTGGCAATAGCGGGGGTGGAATACTCGCAGAGTGACTTGGCCATGATGGTAGTAGCGGATGGTGCGGAAGTGACCGGTTCGTTTGCCGGCTGAGTAGTAGAAGAAGAGATGGTACGAGGCCTTCTCTTCCTTAGGAGTGCCTCTGGATTTTTAACGAAGTTTTCGAGCAGATTGAAACCGCTCATACACTATCCTGTTTTCATTCCAATAAAAAAAAGAAGAAAACAGCAAAGTTAGCCTGCATAAGCTATGGCTACCAATGCTTATTTTGTAATCAAAGTTTATGCCAAAGCTAGATGTTTATATTTTCTTTTTTTACCCTCCCCGGCAACGGCACCAGAAATGCTTGTTGGCATTTCTTAACGTCGTTACAAACGATAGACTAAAAATCCATCCCCGGTAACGGCGCCAGAAATGCTTGTTGGCATTTCTTAACGTCATTACAAAAGATAGACTAAAAGTCCATCCCCAGCAACGGCGCCAGAAATGCTTGTTCGCGTTTCTTAGCATTACTATTAAAGATAGACTAAAGGTCCGTTCTTAATAATAATACTAGAAACATAAGTTGACATTCCCAACCACCATTACTTCAGAAAGGTAATCCTTGGCCCTTAGTGGCGCCGACCTAGATAATGCAGTCTGGTAATAGCAGTTAGAAGTGCCAGATTGGCCTTCCTAACCGTCATTGCTTACGATATGCAAAACTGTGGCACGACGCCGTGTGGTGCAACAAGAATTACAACCCTTAAGTAACGGTACTTAGGTACGCCAATCGATAGCTCAGTAAGGAATAAGATTACTCTGCAAGCGCACAGAACTATCATTGTAGCATTTCAACCCGTAAGTATTCAAGGGTGTCGTATTTATAATTTCCCATAGGAGGGCATGGTGAATTCATCTAGCTTTTGGTATAAACATGATCACTTATTGAATGCATAGGTAGGCATAGCATAGGCAGGGGTTAAAACAGGTTTATAAGATAGTGGACACACACATCGGAGCAACCTCAAGGATAAAAGATAAAATAAAGAATAAAGAATAACTACGTGAGCAGGCATTGGTCATATACAGCTATGCAACGAATAGTAATTACATTGAATTAATAAGACTAGGATCAGGACTATGTCTGGGATGATAGGGAGATCCCCGCAGCTAGTCTGCCAGCCGAAAGAGACTTTACGTACTCCTACTCAATACCTGAACGTGGGGGAATGCTAGGGATGGATAGGGCTGTCACCACCTGCCCACCTACCCCTCTACCCGTGGGGTACCGACATATCCGCTGATTCCTGCATACCCGAGCACCACGCCCGTGTAATTGGAAACAACTCCTAGCCCCCCGGGACCCCAACCCTTCGGATTGACAGGCTAGGCTAGGAGCAACCATGACAGCACAACGAACTATTATCCCATCCTTAGTTCTTCCTCGATTCATATTAATTTGATGAACGATGAAGAACTTTGATGAACATATCAAGAACATAACACATAGACTATGAACTAGTTTACATGTTATGATCATAATATGGACAAGACTATACTCTAATTCAGATGCATTGTTAAATAAATAAGATAAGAGCTTGCTCATAGAGGAGAACCGATGTGTATTCATACCAAGATGTTCTTGATTCCTCCAAGGAGACAAGCTCTCCTTGATAGCTTTGCCTTGCTCTACTACTACTACTAAACTAGAGAGAACAAGTAAGAAATGTGAGGTGTAGTGCTCCAAATGTTGGTGTGTGTTTTGGAGGGGGTGAAGCACATCTATTTATAGTTGATCAAGGGCGGTTTGGGCGTTCTAAGTATGGAAGGAGGTGAAACCGCCTTCAGGGAACCGCCATGAGCACTGTCGCTGAAAACTGGGCCCGGGAATTGTCAACTGGGGGGCGGCCGCACCCGGGGGCGGTCGGTCCCTGGGAGGCGGCAACTGGCCATCGCCTTCGGGTGGTCGGTTGCTCCCTAGGCCTGGGCCTCCCCCGCGGTTACGGATGGATCCCATTTGATGGTTTGATGGGCATTTCTCTTTTATTCTTGATTTATGCCTTTTCTGAATATGTTTTCTGGAAGTGCGCTTTGCGGTGATTTTTATGCATTTCCACGTGCTATCCCTGTAAGTTAGGTACACAACAAAACTTGTTGAAAGATTATATAAAGCCCTATTCTCTATTTGTTTTAGTATTAAAATGATGTTATATTTATGTTGCTAAGGACCGCCAACACCTACCATGTACAAAGATGCACAAGACTATGTGAAGAATTGTGCAAGATGTCAAAAACATGGGAATATCAACACCCGGGATGCAATGCCACTCACAAACAACCTTCAAGTGGAACTATTTGATGCATGGGGGATTGACTACATGGGTCCATTCCCCAAATCTCAAGGTTGTGAGTACATCCTGATGGCAGTGGATTATGTGTCAAAATGGGTAGAAGCTATGCCTTGCACAAGCGCAGATGCTTCACACTCAAAGAGGATGTTTAAAGAAGTCGTATTCCCAAGATTTGGCACCCCAAGACTAGTCATAAGCAATGGAGGATCACACTTCATAGATAGAGGCTTCTGACGTTTCCTAGCTGACATGGGGATAAAGCATAATGTTGCAACTCCATACCATCACCAAACAAGTGGCCAAGCGGAGACGTCCAATAAGCAAATCAAGAACATCCTACAAAAGACAGTCAATGAAATGGGAACAGCTTGGAAGAGCAAACTACCGGATGCACTCTGGGCATACAAGACCACATACAAGACCCCAATTGGTATGTCACCATACCAACTTGTATACGGGAAGACATGCCATCTACCGGTAGAGCTAGAGCACAGAGCACATTGGGCAATCAAACAATGGAATATGGATCTGCCCTCTGCTGGAAGAAATAGAAAGATGCAAATCTCAGAGCTTGAGGAATGGAGAGAAAAAGCCTATCACAATGCTAGGATTTATAAAGAGAGAACCAAAAGGTGGCATGACAAAAGGATCGAGCCCAAGGAATTTCATTCTGGAGACAAAGTCCTAATGTTCAACTCAAGGGTCAAGCTATTTTGCCATGGAAGCTAAAGAGCAAATGGGAAGGACCATACCTGGTAATCAATGCAGCAATGCATGGAGCCGTCACGCTTCAAGACAACGACGGCAACATCTTTAAGGTAAATGGTCATCGTCTCAAAGTTTTTCATGAACATGCACCAATAAAAGAAGAAGTTGACATGATATAATTTATCCCTGATAATGAAGTCACATAATTAAAATCTACATGTCTTACTTCTTTCTCATGTTGTATAGCTTGATCACTAGATAGGTTTCAAATAATTCCTCCTTTTTAGCTTCTAGGTCCCCAAAACCCCCAAGTAGAAGTGGATAGCCGAAACTCGGTGACCACTTGGACCAAAATTAACCCAAGTGATAAAATGTTCAAATTACACTTTTTGGTCGCACTGGGCAATGCAAACCTAGGTTGGGCGAACCACACTTGGCAAAAAACTTGACAATTAGAAAAGTGGGCAGTGTTCAGGAGCCCCTTCAAGAGACGTGACAGAAGTCTGGGGAACCCCTATGGTTCGGCCGAACCATGAAGGGCAACCCCTCGATGCTGTCACGCTTTAGGGGGCATTCAGGGAGCATGTGGAGAAGTTGCCATGACAAAAAGGGTCCATCAGGTCCAGAACATTGTGCCAACGTTCCCCGATGTTCTCTCGCGATTTCAAAAATGAGAACGTTGGCACTCGTCTTCTTAACCCCTTCCTCTCCTCCTTCCTCCTTGCACCTGCATTCCTTCACCATTCCAGCACCCTTCTGCAACCTTGAGACACCAGAGAATCCTACTATGGCTCCAACCAGCAAAAACGCCATTATCCCCATGGGAGAGGGCACTTCAAAGCCCCAAAGATCCCTAACCGAGAGCCTAGAGAGAGCAATGGCCGTCGACGTGCTGGAGGTGGAGCTGCTAAACTCTCTGCCGCCGACCGAAGTGTCACCGGGGGGAAGGCCTGGTTCGTCCGACCCTAGGGGGGTTCAGCCGACCACCCCTCGGCCATCCCCTCGGTCCACTTCGTCGCCAGGTCCCTCTCTCCGCGATGGGATCTCCGGAAGCCCCCTGTTCGTTCCACCACGCCAATTAGGCCTACCATAGGCCAATTGGCATTGAAGGGGAAGGCTCCGGAGGTGCCGGAACAGCGTCCCAGCTCTCTCTACTCGGATTCATCAAAGTGCATCAGCTCCTACACTCCTTCTGCACCCACCATATTCAAAGGCCGCAAGATCATTGGTGGTGGGCTGGGTGTAGGGAAGGTATTCGTCCCCCCTCTCAATTCGGATGAAAGGAAGTAGTTGAGAGAATCCCTTGATTCCAACTCCAACTCTCCTTTAACCATTCGGAGGAGGATGTATCCACCACCAATCAATGGCCCGCCAGGCCAATTTGAAGACGATCGGAAGGAGAAAAGTGACATGGAGAAAATGCTAAAAATTGTAACTAGTCTTAGGAAGAGGAACAATGAATTAGAGGAGACGGTGTCGAAACTTAGGATGGCAAACCTAGATATGGAGGACAAATTCCGCGCACTCCGCATTAGCAATAATGCGAAGCTCAAGCGTATAGCCAAAGCCATTGGGCAAGAGGACATCCTAAACCCACCTTCTCCTTAGATTAGCACTCCTTTAGAATAAAGTAGGCATTAGTTAGTTTTTCCTTTTTAATTTTGATTTTTACAATTGTAATCTTGCCTACATTTCATTTTAAGAAATTGAATAAAACTGTTTTGCATTCTGTTGGTGTGTTGCCACCAGCAAAACACCTGCACTTGATGTTGTTCGCTGCTTGTGTCATCAGATAAAAAGAAACAAGTGGGAGGGTTCGGACGACCCCCCTCAATAGCTCCATTGTTAATTTTGAACATGGCACAGTGCACAACATGTCTGCTGGATCAAACAGGACCTGAAAACTCACAAAACCTGGTTCGGACGAACCACAAAATAAGGTCCAGTGGCAGAACAACTTTACAGAGGTGTAACTTGAGATGAGGACATTCAAACGGTGGAACAACGATACATTTGACGGTTCGGCCGTTCCACCCTATGTGGCCTGGTCCCACCAGCCAGGCTCCCTGCAGCGAAGGTATGCTCCCTGGCACCTTTCCCCTTCTCAAATTTCGCATTTATTCAATTCCTTTCTTTGTTTTTAGATAGAAATGAGAAAAAAACTTGAAATCTTGCATCCCAAAATAAAATGAATAAAATTTATGACATTTGAAGAGTAGAGGTGACACAAAGTTCAAACTTATGCATATGCTTATGCTTGTGGGTAAATATCTTAATAGGAAATCATATTGACTAGGATGTTGATAAATGTGGGACACTCTTGGCTCATGAATTATACTTTTTCCATTCAAAGTACTTAGAAGTTTATTTTTAAAAATGTCATAAAACCATAGTGTCACTTACTCCTCAATAGTAAGAAAATTCCTGCCAAAGCCATATATGACCATCATGTTTGGAAACCCCTTCTAATCATGCTACTTGTAGTTGCTTTGAGTTTGATCAAAACATTGTTGACCCTTGTTGAGAAGTATGTCATAGTCCAAAGATCAAGATCACATACACACCACACATATTTGCTGCTTCTATACTAGAAGTACGCAACAACATGCCATCCATTTCCATTAAATAATTGCTCCATGTTAAAGGTCAATAAATATCTCTCTTAGTTGATATAGAAAAGGGACAATGGCTATGCAAAATGAAAAAGAAAGAAAAGATGGACAAGTGAAAGTCCAAGAAAAAGGATATATATATGAGCAAAATCTAGGCTCATGAATAAAAGAAAAGAAAGATAGCCATGTCCCAAACAAAGTAGAGAGAGATCATCCCAAATAAAGGAGCATTATAGTTTACCATTTTCCACACACTTGCACATCTTGATCTAGGTCTATGACATTTTTCTCCTTGGATCCTTGTTTTGATTTTACAATATATGCAATGCAAGTATGCTGACCATATTTATCCCTACCTGAACTACACATAAGCCTGATAGATGTAGGATAAAACAAAGAAGGCATCCTCAAGATATGCCTTAGTAAGGAATCATATACAACTGAGTGACTTGAGAGTACTATTTGAGGAGTAAGAATGAACTATGTGCTTTCTTTTTGAAACCAATATCAAAAATTCTAAGTACTGAGAAGGTAAAAAGTAAGATGATTTTTCCTTGAGAGTTATTCCATTTTTCAATATCTCAAGGATATATGCTAGACAATGCCACATAACCCACTAGTATAAGCTATGTGCTAAATGAAAACTTTGATCACCACTATCTTGGATATGTCATTTCTACCTCTTTTTCTAAACTTTACTCGAGGACGAGCAAAGACTCAAGTGTGGGGGGGTCTTGTTGACGGTATTTATACCATGTTTTCTACCATCATAACCGTCAACAAAACACTCTTTTTGGGAAGGAACAAGCAAACACATAGTGACATAGGTACAAATAACTTGGTTCCACATGTACATGTTAGTATTTGTTTGCAGGTACCCAAAACAGGCGATTTTATAGTTTAGAAGCCCAAGATGAAGATATAATGCAAACCCAACTATGAGAAAATGGCTAGGTGATGTCACAATCATCAAAGACTTCACTCCAGGATCAAGTGGACACTGGGTGGACACTATTCATGGTTCGGCCGAACCATGAATAGTGGCCCCAGCACTCCACCTTCAAGAATCAAGCAAGGGAGTGATGTGGGAGAGAGCTGAGGCCACGTGGCCCCAACCTATGGGTCGGCCGAACCATGGAAGGTGGACCCAGGCTACCTACATACTCCAGGACAGGTGGGGAAACCATCTAAAAGGTCCTGGCTGGGCCCACAGGTCATAGGGGGCTCGGCCGAACCCCCCTGGTGTCCAGCCAGGTCGGTTACCTCCCCACCGACTTGAGCACACTTCCCACGTGCTGGATTGATCATCTCCGTTGATTTGAGGTGGTTTCAAGGGCGGTTTATCCAAGGGCCAAGGAGGAAAGGCACATGGATTGATGACATGGCACTCCTCTCATTCCCCCTATAAATACCCCCCTAGTCCTTTACTTTAGAGGCATCAAAGGAGTAAATACCAAGTGTATCATAGTAGTTTTAGAGTTAGAATCAGGATCAACTGTGTTGGTATTTTTAACATCACTTCATGTTAAGTTGTCATCCCTAACATGATGCCAAAAACCAAAGGTAAAATAATCTTCACTTGCCTCCTAAAAATAATACTATAAAATATATCCGCAAGCGCACAGATAATTCTCCCATTGGAGCACTTCACCCGGTAAGTATTCCGAGTATCGTTGATTTGTTTTATGCCAAAAGGATAAAGAGGTATTCTACCCATTAGGATAATCTACTATAATGATTGGAAAGATAAATATGCAGACCTACTACACCCATAACTCTAGTGCTTTAGCGATAAATAAGTCAACAATAAATGGTAAATGATAACTGATTAAATGAGGTAAATGGTATTCCAGAGATAGAATATAGAGACTCACTAATGTAGTAAGACAATCTCGAGATTCGGCTAAAGTAAAGGAAACCTATGTAATTACTAAATACAAAGTCTACAGCCTACGCCATATTGCACATTTTCATTTATAGCATAACCAACTCAGGAAACATCATAAGGAGAATCATCTAATGAGGATATTGAGACACAAGGGTCACCTTCTTCGCGACCGCGCTCTGCTCGTCCTACGTATAGGGGGGCGAACTACAGAGGAACCAATGCAGCTGTCACCAACACGGACTACCACATGACCCGGCACGTCAGGGTGCCTCCGTAGGTATGTAATATATCTAGACACCACGTCTACATAATACACACCACCTAACTCACTCGAGTACTGAATTAGGCACTTTACGGTCAAATGACAATAATCATCACCAATCACAACTATATTGAATATGCAACTAGAATAAACTAAGAACTGAATAAGTAGCAATATATTAAAATAGAGCAAAGTCATAATGAGATACAAGATAAGATTACCGATCTCCAGACGAACAGATCTGGAATCCCGAGCGTAGCGCCCAACTCCACTTGAACCTTGCTAGACGCCTAAACTATGAACTTGAAGAACTACAACACTATTTCTAATCTCTGGAAACTCTAACTTCTGTCTACTCTTGACAAATGAAACAGGAGGAATGAATTGGTATTCTGGGAGGGGGGTCTGCCCCTTTATTTATAGCCCGGTGGGATGAACGTGCGCCGTGGGATCAAACCGACTTAAACAAAGGGCCGAGATGACTCCAAAGAGGCGGCGAAAGAAGACTCTAGAAGGCGGGGCCGAAACCCTAGGGGGCGTCGCGGCCCCACCCTGGCGCCGGCCGGCCCCACCCTGGTGGTGTTTGGGCCTCGATCACTTCGGGTGTGTTCCAGAGGCTTCTAGTGTTCCGACGATGATGTTTCCTTGGCGGTTAAGTTTCGTGGTAATTAAGCATTTTAATCCTTCTTTTAAGCCTTTCTGGAATAATCCCTTGAAAAATACACAATTCACCAAAACTCGTGGAATTTGTCAGTAATAACCCCTATGCTTCTATTAGTATCCTTCCCTAGGCATTAGTTGACGGTATAAAATTGGTACTTAACGACCGTCAACAACACCCCCAAGCTATGTCTTTGCTAGTCCCTTAGCAAAGCTGACTTGAAATGATTTATTCAGAGTTCCATAAGAATGTATAACTCCCAACAAATACTTAAATATTTAAACAAAAATTCTTCTCCGGATTGAAATTCATTAATCCATCTTTCAAATTTATTCCTACTCTTTTCAATCGTGGGGTTTTTAAACTAGATCGTGGGTAATTGAGAGACAGAATAATCAAGCAAGCACTATGTCTTTCATCCTTTCTTTCAACCATTGCTCCAGTTTTTTTTGAATAAGTATATAATTTTTAATTAGAAAATAATGAGAGCCTACTAATAAGATTGCATAGGACTACAAAGCTATACATCATAATTGAATGTGATCAAATTTCATTTTTGAACTCCTATGCATTATCCTCTCTTTTCTGTCTTTCTGAAGAGTGTCGGCTATCTCCCCAGCAGATACTTTTTGTACCCATTTTTTCTCTCAGGCGGGTGTCTTTGCACCCATTGTTTTTCTCTCTTTCTTTTTTTTGGCACATACCCTTTTGATATGGCATCTTTCAGGCTCATAGTACTTTGGTATGACATCTTTTAATTTTATAACCCACACTCTCTGTTGGACATCTAAGAGAGAGACTTGTGCATAGAGCGAAAACTTTTTGTGCATGTGAATTCAATCATGAATGCATAAACGAATAGTCTACTTAAATCATATTAGCAGAACAAATTATTATTATATTTGTTTTGACTTTTGAAATGTCTGGAGCTTTAGGTATCACTCAGAATGAAATAAATAGCAACTCAAACCTTCTTATATCATACTTGTCAATTACTTAGATTTAAGATTCATGCTACCCACAGATATCAGGTTTCAGAATAAATTTTCGTGGTAGATAAACTTCATGTAATTCGTAGGAGAATTTAAATTTAAACACTAAGCAATTGCAGGAAATTACATTTAAACAATTTAAATATCTTTTTGATCTTTCTCTAGCGTCAAGTTCTAATTATTCTAAAGACAAATTGAATGCGGAATTTAAAGCAAACTTAATTATACAATCTATTATTTTTTTGGATTTTCATTTTTACACAAACAGGAATTTAATGCAATGACTAAATAAAACGGTAAATAAATTTTTATTTGGTTTTTCTTGTTTTGTTGTTTTTTTAGCAATATTAAAATTGACAGAATTGAAGACTGAATTAAATACTGAAATAAAGAACATATATAAAGGTGAGAGGTACTCACCTAGCGGGGATCTTCCCCAAGCTGGATGTTGCTGTGCTTAGTAATGTGGTGAAGGTGGCGGCGGGTATCCCATCTGATATATCAAATACTCCAATCCGCTCTGCGTCAGCTGCCGTTCTTGATAGATCTGATCAAGTCGTTGGTCCGTACTGTGCTGCCATTGTTCATGCTGGTAGAACCTGTCGTCGACCTACTGCTGCCACTGCTCGTGCTGGTGCAGTGTGTCGCTTATCGCGTTCTGTCCCTATTCAATGTTAGTGAGACGCATTGATAAAGTTGGGAGATCATTAGCGGTAGTCGAAAAGTGCTGCTCAGGTGGCCGATAGTAGCCATCTTCTGGTGGTGCGTGGAACGAATACGGTCCACTGGTGGTGAAGTCCGTGTTCCTACGTGCAGAAAAAGATGTTCGTCCTCTATGAAAATCACCTGCTCCCCAACCCGCCGTTACTGCTGCTGACTGAAGATTCTCCTTACTGGAATGTGGGCTGTTCCTCCCATTCTGCATATGCAGTCCCCTGCTGGCGTGGCTCCTGCGTCGATCCCATGTTCACCAAAATTAACATAGTAGAAATAAGCTGGCCCAGATGGTGCTAGGTCAGCTCCAGTGAAATTAGTTCTCGGAGCCCTGCTGATGCGCGCGGACGGACCCCTGCTAACATTAGCTCTACTAGCTAGAAAAATAAAATTCTGAACAGAATAAATTCCTAACTCCCTGTCTGGTAGTTCGCACTCATTATCATAATTTTGATAAATCATAACTATTTTATTACTTCGGCGTTTGAGCATGTGAGCACGAAAGAAAAAATTCATAACCAATAATTCTGCGGGCATCAGAAATATAAACAAGTGAAGCATTTGATAATAAACCTAGCCCTGCAGCTAAACGTGTAATCCAGGAAGTAAAAGAAATACCTGCACTTTTTCATGGAAGGGATAGTTCTCTAATAATTCAATATCATTTTTACAGGTGACGCCTTCCTATTTTTAATCATGATATATAAGAAATACAGCTCATCCTGTTTGATAGTATTTAACTCCTCTCTAGGAAAGAATGTAAAAGCAAGCCACTTAAACATAAACCTCAGTGTGGGGTGATGGACTTCTTCAGTAGTATATTTTTGTTTTCTTTCAGGTTTCTTTGCAGTGATGCTCTCCCAAAAATCATCTTTATCAAAGTCTTGGAGATTTTCAATCATATTGACCACACACTGATTATTGAATCCTAGTGCTAAACTAAGAGTTTTCCATGAGAGGGTGAAAGGTTTATTAAACATTCTAAAATTAACCTCAACATCATCAACGTCTAGGGTGCTAATAAATTCTATAATGCGTAACTTGCAACCCTGCTCATTAATTTGCCATGCATTTTCCCGTCCAACGTTTCTAAAAATAAGCTCAAACTCGGAATCCATTCTGGTTTCATGGAGCAAAGTGGCATAAAAAATTAGAGTATGTGTAAATTCCTTATTTTTAACCACATTTAATACATCCCTCTATGGTCTAGTTGGTAATGAAATTTGAGTGATGCTTGTGAGCTCATACCTCTCTTCTGGTTGGGAAGAGCATGAAGGGTTGTCATACGTGAAGGGTGACGGAGGATCGATATTCATGTCGGAGCCGACGAATGATGGCACTTGTGATGATGATTGACTTCATATTGTGCGGCATGAGAAGGCTCTTCCAAGGGATCGAATGGCACCTTTCATCCTATTGCTCATCTTGCCTGTAAAATGAAGAACACGAAGAACACAGCAAGAACGAACAAGAACAGAAGAATAAAATAAGAATAAGCAAGAACAAGTGAAGAGAAGGAATCAAGTGGTGACCTCTCTTCTAGGGCTTCTTGCTAATCCTCTTCTCTACTCCTTCCCTTGCTTAAACTTGAATCAAATGAAAGGGTTGTGAGAGTTTGTAACTATCCAGCAGCAAAATAGAGTAGCTAGGCGCTCTCTGGAGTGCAAGTGAGTGAGTGAGTGAGTGAGAGAAGTGGGAGGCAGAGAAGAGGAGGGGCGCCGGCCGGCGTGGGTATGGGGCCGGCCGGCCCCACCTTGGTGACCTCTGGTTCTCCACTTTGAATGGTGTCAACATTGCCTTCATATGCACGTGAATGAGTGCTTTCTCTGGTGAATCGAATGAAAGGAGTGGATGGAGGGTAGTGTATGAATGAATAATGGAGTTTGGATGGTAGTGAAAGGTAGTGGTTGGTGATAAGGCTTGAGATGACTTGATGTGATGATGGTGGGCCCCAGATGTTTCCCGTATTTATACGGTATAATGACACAAGAATAAAAAAACTAAATTACTTTTATGAATCTATGAAAAATTAGAATTCTAATGATGGTCTTTTTATAATTTTCTGCCACCACAGTAAATTTTACTGACGGGGTTTAACACTCCGTTAGTAATAATCACATGGGGCTTAAGCTTTAATCATGCTATGCTTATTTTTATTTCCCTTTAATAATGCAATTTATGAGAAAGTAAATATACAAATTTCAATGCAAGAATTAAATTACCGATAACTACCGAGTTACCTCCCGGCGAAGATTCGGGGTTTTTTGAGTCCGCCGATCTGGACTTCTCCAGTTGAATTATTCTTCATGATTCATCTCCGGTGTTGGAGATGTTATTGTACCTTGCTCATCATGACACTTCAACGTTTGGCATTGCTCCAGTCTTGGCTTGAATGCGAATCGCTCTTCTTGCCCATTGATGGTGAATGTGATCTCTCCAGCTCCGACGTTGATGGTTGCATTTGCAGTGTTTAGGAATGGTCGCCCGAGGATGAGGGGTATCTTCCTCTCTTCCTGCATGTCAAGTACTATAAAATCTACAGGAATGAAAAAGTTGTGGATCTTTACCAGAATATTTTCTGTGATTCCTGCGGGATAGCGGACCGATTGGTCAGCTAATTACAAACACATCGTGGTTGGTGTGAGCGTTGAATAGTTGAGTTTGTCGAAGATGGTCTTGGGCATGACGCTGACACTTGCTCCAAGATCACATAAAGCATTCTCGAACATCTGGTCTCCTATTAAACAATCAATAGTGGGACACCCTGGATCCTTCTTCTTAGTAGGAGAAGAACTCAGAATTACCTCACTACACTCCTCCGTTAGCTTGACAACTTCAGTAGAAGGTAGTGGTCCTTTGTTGTTGAGGATGGTTCGAACATACTTCGCGTATGTAGGTACCTGCATGGCATCTAACAACGGAATATTGACATATAACTTCTGAATTACCTCTACAAACTTACCAAATTGATCATCCGTTTTAGCTCTTCTTCTTCTGCGTGGAAATGGTAGGAGGGTTGTGTCATGAAAATCTTGAGTTAATTCTTGATCTTGTAGTTCAACTGGTGGTGAAGGTGGTATAACTTCTTCTTCTCTGTTGTCCTTTTCAATCTCTTCTTCTACCTGCAACAAATGTGATAGTCTACATGCCCCTTTTGGGTAAGGTGGATCACGTGTAGACTTACCTCCTCTAGTAGATATTCCTTTTATTTGTTCATGGTTAGTGGTAAACAAAGTAGAAGATAATTGTGCAATTTATAATTCTATCTTTTTATTAAATAATATTTGATTTTCAACAGCAGAAGAGAAATTATCCAACTTAGAATTAATTCCTTCTAAAACTTTATCATTAAAAGCAAGCTTCTTATAAATACTTTCATTAATTCTAGCTTGTTCTAATATTAATTCTCTCAAGGGTGGTTGTCTCTGATTTGAAGAATTATAATTGCCCTGGTACTTACCTTCGTTGGTTGACCGAGGTTGAGTCCATCCTTGCTTCTGAGAAGTGGTCCTTACTAATATCTTCTGGGGGATTTGCAAACTCAATTCCTAAAGATCCTTCTTTTTGATTCTGGGAATTGAATGCATCTTGAATAGTTCGACAATCTCTTTTATGATTAGCTCTTTGCTCTAACCAGTTCAACAGTACATCCATCTTGGTTTATAGTGCACACACTTCCTCTGGAACTTCTTCACTCTTATGACATGTCTGAGTGTTGTTTGTCCAATTCTGATTTTCTGCTATCTTTGCCATAATATCTTCAGCTCTTCCAGAGGTGAGTGACTGTAACAGAACCGCCTAATTCACATGGCCCACAGGCACCTATCATTGTCACTAATGACCTCTGACAGCCGGGCCCTATCCTAGATGATCTTGGAGGAGCTGCCGGGTTACATCAGCACCTGTTTCTCTGACAGGATCCCATTGTGAAGCCATTACAGAATTACAACATTTCATAATAAAATACATCAGAGTAAAAGTGCGGAAGATTAAATAGTACTTAGATTACAAACCGGTTGTTCAAATAGAATTCGAGTGCAATTATTACAGACCATAATTAAAGTAGTAGCAGTAGCAGTAGAACAACAACATAACATAATAAGATAGATGTAACACGAACCCTGCCTACGGGTTCACTTCACTCTTCCTCGCTATCCTGGATGATGGTCATACAGCAAGGGGCAAGACAGACATCCTGCTACTGACTACCTGCAACGGGGTTAACAAAACCTGAGTACGGGGGTACTCCGCAAGACTTTTCCGAACTAAGAAAAAGGAATGAGACTCAGGAATGCAGGCTGAGGGGAAGTCAAGGTAAGGCTTTAGCAAGAGTCAAGGTATTTTGCGAAAAAAGCATTACTATTCCTGTTTTCAATATTTCACTCAACATTATTAGTAAGCAATATTAATAATTCACAATTTCTTTCACATATAACTTCCAAATCCAATTACTTATTCATTCTCAAAAAACATCCTAGTCCCGAACCACTCTTCGATGTAAGTCGGTGGATCAAGTCTCCATAACCTGAGGAGCAATGACGATTCGAATCGATTAGTACCCAGCTGGGGATCCCTAACCACACTACATATGTAGCACCAAAGCTTGCATATACCAACCTCGTCTACCACGGCTTTTCTATCATTGAACCGGTCCTGTGCCACCCGAGAGCACAGTACTCCTCTCGTCTCCAGGCACGCCGGCCACCCGAGAGCACAATACTCTCGCCATCTCTCCACTCCCAGTGCGTGGTTGTCGATTCAAGCAATAGAGCTACCAGAGATAGGGCTTCCCGTAGTATGTGGCTAGTTGCAAAGTCTCGATCACAGCAGGCCAACAATGAATGGTCCCTGAAACTTTTCCGTTGGAAACCATGCATTGGGACTCTAACCCAAGTACACTGGTGACCACCCGGTTTTCACATCCCTTTTCCGCTGGCGACTATAAGTTGGGACTCTAACCCAAACATATGGCCACCACCCGGAAAACCCATCCCCGTTGATGACAATGGACTGGCCAAGTACACTGCCAACAATGAAGACAATACCCTTCCCTTTCAATGATTCGTTCCTTGCATATTATCAGAGTTCAAAATAGCATTTTATGCAAATCTAAATTAATTACGCAGGGCTAAACATTTTTAAATACTTAATTAAATCAGGTTCTCGGGGTATAATTAGTGGTCAAGGAATGTAATGCATCAATAGGTTATCACTCAACTCCTATTAACCTAATGCAGTAGATTAACTCAAGTGATAAAACATTTATAAACACAAGGAGGGGCAAATGCACCGGGGCTTGCCTTGAATTGCGTAGAGTGTCGGTTCCGGGTCATTGCCACAAATATCAAAGCCCTGGATCTCCTCGGGAACCACCTCCGAGCAGGAACCTCGACTTTGACTTCTTCGTTGCCGGTCACTACACGTATGCAATGATGTATGCTTAATATGATGCGAATGTCATGATGTGCAAAGTACAATACAATCATTAAACCACCTTGAGTACAACTTTCCCTCACAATAAACTTACAAACTAATCTACCTCAAGTAAGTAGGCATGTCCCATAATTCCTTTTTATTGACCATTTTAGTAGTCATTAATGACTAGAGTTATGTTTCACCAAACATACCAGATACATCATGACAAAGTGTTAGGCTAACCTTCCCTTGGTCTTCATGGTGTTTGACCAAGGTCTATCAACCAATCCCAAATCACACATTACCTAAATACTAGGGTTCCCACGAATTCTCATATCAAAATAATACAATAATATTTATTCCAGAAGCTAATTATTTCCAAATGAGCCCAAACTCTACCAGCAGATAGGCTTCACCCAAAAACAGTGCCAATTAAAATTTCATGATTTTTGGACTAACGGAGAATTTATTAAAATTCATCAAAGTTTCATTTCCCAATTTAAAGACACATTTTTATCCACTGTAGAAACTGTCTAAATACCATGTTTGATATTTTTATTAAATACTACACACATCAGAGAGCATACATATTTATTTTCATAATTTTTCTTGTAGTATATTAATTCATACAAAAATGGTAAGACACAGCACTATTCATTGTAAAATGGAAATGAAAAGCATTTGAATAATTGCCAGAAAAATCACAAACTGAACCAGCCCGAGCCGGCCCAAAACCACTAGGCCGGCCCATCTGGCCGCGCCCTCCCGCTGCTCACTCTCTGAGCAGCTGGCAATTGGGCCCCACCTGCCAGATCCTTCCCTCTCCCTCACACACGCACACAGACCGACGGGCACGGCGGCCCGACCGCGGCCACTCACCGCCGGTGACCCCCTCCGGCGAGAGAGATCTCCGACGGACGGCCCGAACCCCAGCCCACACTCCTACTGGCCTAGACCGACTAAAACTGACCGGCGAAGAGCACGACACGGCCCATGGCGGCTCGGCCACGGCGGCGTGCCGTACGCCGGCGAGTATAGGGTGGTAGCGTTTGGGTTTAGGGGCACAATATAACTAGGAGCTTACCGTGACTTGATTGGTGGATTTGGATCGACCCGAGGTGAAACAGAGGAGTGGACCCGACGGCGGCGACGAAGGTGATGGGATGAGCACGACGGCGAGGTCTCGTTCCGGGTTAACCTGTGTACCAAACGACCAACCGACGCACGCATGAGACTCAGCAAACCATATAGAACACGAAACATGAACCCGAGGGAGAAGAGGTTCACCGACGTGCACCAGACACGGCGAGATGCCTCGCAGCGGCGCACCGACCGGACTTAGGGACGACGACGTGCGTTCTAGAGCTCACAGTGCACTAGAGCTAGCACAGGCAGTGGCAAACGATGCACAATGGAGTTGTCTATATGGCTGAGGGGCGGAGGGTGTGGAGGTGGCTCGGTTACGATGAATTTCACCGTCCCGAGGAGGTGGTCACCGGCGGCGGCGCGGGGAAAAACGGAAGAGAAAGGAGGCTCGCCAGCTCTTATAGGATGGGCAAGTGGAGGGATACGAACGGAGCGGCTCCGGGGCCCCCCAATTGACCTCGACACGGCGGCGTTGCTGCGGATGGCAATTGTATTCATTTGGATAATTTATTGAGTTCGTTGATTTTATTTGCTAAGATATTTATTCTAGAATTTCATATAGGAGAGTTCTTCATAGATAATATTATTAGAAAAACATAAAAATGGTGCAAGCTATCACATTTACTAGAAAGAAAGATAAAGATGCAAGTGTCCATCTGCAGAATTTCCTGGAGATTGGCAACACCATCAACATCAAAGGCATCCTCAAGATGTCGTGCGACTTCGTTTGTTTTCGTTCTCATTGGAGGGAAAGGCGAAGCAGTAGTTTTATCTGAATAAAGATTGAGTCAAGACATGGGTAGAATGTTCAAAAGCTTTCCTAGAAAAGTTTTTCCCAGTAGGCAAAACCAATGCTCTACAAGGAAAGATTTCAGAATTTTGTAAGCAGAAAGGTGAATCTATTTCAGAAGCCTGGGAACGTTTTCAAGATTACATATCAGATTGTCCCCATCATGGAATGGAGAAGTGGTTGCTCATGCAAACATTTTATCACGGACTAACTCAAAAGTCACGTGAGCAACTAGATGCCACTGCTGAAGGATCATTTATGTCACTCACCCGTGAAAGAGCTGAAGATATTATGGCAAAGATAACAGAAAATCAGAATTGGACAAACAACACTCAAACATGCCATAAGAGCGAAGAAATTTCAGAGGAAGTGTAGTGCACTGTCAACCATGATGGATGTACTATTGAACTGGTTAGAGCAAAGAGACAATCATAAAAGAGATCGTCAAGCTATTCAAGATGCATTTAATTCCCAGAATCAATATGAAGGATCTTTAGAAATTGAGTTTGCAAATCCCTCAGAAGATATTAGTACAGTCATCAAGTCTACTTCTCAGAAGCAAGGATGGAATCAACCTCGGTCAACCAATCAAGGTAAGTACCAAGGCAGTTCTAATTTTTTAAATCATAGGCAACCACCGTTGAGAGAATTAATATTCGAATAAGCTAAAATTAATGAAAGTATTTATAAGAAGCTTGCTTTTAATGATAAAGTTTTAGAAGGAATTAATTCTAAATTGGATAATTTCTCTTCCGCTGTTAAAGATCAAATATTATTTAATAAGAAGATAGAATTACAAATTTCACAATTATCTTCTACTTTGTTTACCACTAACCATGAGCAAATAAAAGGAATATCTACTAGAGGAGGTAAGTCTACACGTGATCCACCTTACCCAAAAGGGGTGTTGACAGTAGTTATACCATGTTTTTACCCCATCAAAACCGTCAGCAATGACATTCTTTCTGGAAGGAAACCACCAAACACATAGTGACTTAGGTACAAATAACTTGGTTCCACATGTACTTGTCATTATTTGGTTGCAGGCACTAAGAATGGGTACTTTTTAGTGTGCGGAAGCTCTATATGAAGGTTGGGCAACCAACCAAGTATGGCCAAATGACAAACCAACTTCACAACCATTAATATCATAGCTTCTGGAGACGATGTGCAAAAGATGGGCATAATGAGTGGTTCAGCCGAACCACCCATTGGCAAGTTAGCACCACCATTGTGCTTAGAATTGCATGAAGAAGCCACCTGCAGAAGATGGACCTTTGGTTCCACCAAAGATGGTTCGGCCGAACCACATATGGTGACACCAGGCCATGACATTTCAGCATATGAGTTATCAGCATAAACAAGGCAGATCAGGGCAAATGGAGCACATGCATGGTTCGGCCGAACCATGCATAGGGCCCATTGGACTCTGGTGATGTGGCACGATCCGGGTGACACTCCATCCAGCTTAATTCCACCTTTGGATCAAAGTTGTGTTTCCAATCAATGGTGGAAGATCAAAGCACATAGGATCAAGGTGTGAACCGACAAGACCAAGGCGAAACCAGTACATAGCCACACTCTATGACCAGTGGGGACCACAGTGGCAGGCCCACCTTGCCAAAGGTGGTTCAGGCCAAACCACCCCTAGTGGGCCTAGGCCACCGCCATACTCCACCGACCTCCTGCTATGCTTCCCACGTGCTGGATTCACCACTGCCGTCCATCTTGAGGCGGTATTGAGGCGGTGGATCCAAGGGTGGAGATGGAGAAGCACGCGGATCGCTGACGTGGCACTACCCTTCATCCCCCCTATAAATACCCCCCATAGGCCTTCACTTTAGAGCATGATTCCAAGGAGAAAACCACTATGTAGTAGCTTTAGCTCTTCTATAGTGTTGTGCTAGTTGGGAGAGAGTGAGAGAAGTCTTCAGGAGAAAGCCCCGGGCCTGTCGGGAGTCTTCTCCAAGGTGTACCTTAGCGAATGTGAATCTTCAAGTAAGTTTTACATCTGAGTCCTAAGTATTTGATATTCTGGTTCTGGTATTTTAAGTATATACTTGCTTTGCTTGCACATTGCTTTACTTAGTGAAGTGCTCTAGTCTCTCGCGAAGGTTAGAGTAGTAAGTGTAGAGTTGACGTGGTGTCTAGGCTATATCTTATCAGTGTGGGCCGCTTGTCGCACGGATTGTTTGTGGGTGCCAGCAAGTGGTGACAGCCTTGTCTGGTCTTAGTATCCCACCACGTGTGTAAGGCAAGTTATTAAAACGGCAGGGCATCAAGACAATAGCATAGCCGCCTCAGGAGGAGTTATATCTCCTCCTGTTTCTCCTATCACCTCTTGTAAAGGGAGCAGGTGGTAAACCTCTTTATACTTAGAACAACAAGACTAGATATCTTTGCTACATAAGAACCTCTCTACCTAGTTATCATAGCTCCTTTGTCTCATCACTGGACGGTCTTGAACCTAGTTAGAACACTTCACGTTCCCTGTGAAAAATACGATACCTGTAATACTCCCGGTGAAGGCTACATTGACTACCGTACGCTTGTGGTATATCCGTTTGCCACTTCTGGTGTCAACAAGGGGCACGTAGACCATCACATTTAGTGCAGGTAGAAGAAGAGATTGAAAAGGACAACAGAGAAGAAGAAGTTATACCACCTTCACCACCAGTTGAACCACAAGATCAAGAATTAACTCAAGATTTTCATGACACAACCCTCCTACCGTTTCCACGCAGAAGAAGGAGAGCTAAAACAGATGATCAATTTGGTAAGTTTGTAGAGGTAATTCAGAAGTTATATGTCAGTATTCCTTTGTTAGATGCCATGCAGGTACCTACATACGCGAAGTATCTTCGAACCATCCTCAACAACAAAGGACCACTACCTTCTACTGAAGTTTTCAAGCTAACGGAGGACTGTAGTGAGACAATTCTGAGTTCTTCTCCTACTAAGAAGAATGATCCAGGGTGTCCTACTATTGATTGTTCAATAGGAGATCAGATGTTCGAGAATGCTTTATGTGATCTTGGAACAAGTGTCAGCGTCTTGCCCAAGACCGTCTTCGACAAACTCAACTATCCTACGCTCACACCAACCACGATGTGTTTGCAATTAGCTGACCAATCGGTTCGCTATCCCGCAGGAATCGCAGAAAATATTCCCGTAAAAATCCACAACTTTTTCATTCCTATAGATTTTGTAGTACTTGACATGAAGGAAGAGAGGAAGATACCCCTCATCCTTGGGCGACCATTTCTAAACACTGCAAATGCAACCATTAACGTCGGAGCTAGAGAGATCACATTCACCATCAATGGTCAAGAAGAGCGATTCGCATTCAAGCCAAGACTGGAGCAATGCAAAACATTGAAGTGTCATGAAGAACAAGATGCAACAACAATCTCCAACACCGAAGGTAAATCATGAAGAATAATTCAACTGAAAAAGTCCGGCGGACTCAAAAAACCCTGAACCATTGCCGGGAGGTAACTCGGTAGTTATCGGTAATTTAATTCTTGTATTAAAATCTACATATTTACTTTCTCATAAATTGCATTATTAAAAAGAACTAAAAATTAGCATAGCATGATTAAAGCTTAAGCCCCATGTGATTATTACTAACGGAGTGTTAAACCCCTGTCAGTGAAATTTGCTGTGGTGGCAAAAAATTATAAAAAGACTATCATTAGAATTCTAATTTTTCGTAGATTCATAAAAGTAATTTAGTTTTTCATTCTTGCATCATTATACGGTATAAATATGGGAAATATTTGGGACCCACATAGATCACATCAAGTCATCTCAAGCCTTATCACCAACTATTACTTTTTACTAACATACAAGCTCTATCATTCATGCACTACCCAACATTCATCCAATCCACCAGAGAAAGCAATCAAGCACATGCATCTGTGGGTGGTGTCGACATTTTTCAAAAGATGAGAGCCAAGTGACACAAGGTGGGGCTGGCTGGCCCCAAGGCCACGCAGGCCGGCGCCCCTCCTCCACTTCTCTGCCTCTCCTCTCTCTCACTCATTCATTCACTCACACACACTCCAGATAGCACGTAGCCAAGTTGTTTTGAGCTCGTGACTTCAAACTTCCATAATCCTATCATTTGATTCAAGTTTAAGCAAAGAAAAGGGTAGAGAAGAAGATTAGCAAGAAGACCTAGAAGAGAGATCATCACTTTTATTCTTTCTCTCCTCTTGTTCTTGCTTATTCTTATTTCGTTCTTGTGTTCTTGTTCGTTCTTGCCGTGTTCTTCGTGTTCTTCATTTTATAGGCAAGATGAGCAATAGAATGAAAGGTGCCATTCGATCCCTTGGAAGAGCCCTCTCACGCCGCACAACAAGAAGCCAATCGTCATCACAAGTGCCATCATTCGTCGGCTCCGACATGAATATCGATCCTCCGTCACCCTTCACGTACGATCCAGTCATCCTCTTCCCAACCGGAAGAGAGGTATGAACTCACAAGCATAACTCAAATTTCATTATCAGCTAGACCCCAGAGAGAAATTTTAAATATGGTTAAAAACAAGGAATTTACACATACTCCAATTTTTTATGCAACTTTGCTCCATGAAACCAGAATGGATTCCGAGTTTGAGCTTATTTTTAGAAATGTTGGATGGAAAAATTCATGGCAAATTAATGAGCAGGGTAGCAAGTTACTCACTATATAATTTATTAGCACCCTAGACTTTGATGATGATGAGGTTAATTTTACAATGTTTAATAAACCTTTCACCCTCTCTTGGAAAACTCTTAGTTTAACATTGTGATTCAATAATCAGTGTGTAGTCAATATTTCTGAAACTCTCCAAGACTTTGATAAAGATTATTTTTGGGAGAGTATCACTGCAAAGAAACCTGAGAGAAAACAAAAAATATACTACTGAAGAAGTTCATCACCCTACATTAAGATTCATGCTTAAATGGCTAGCTTTTACATTCTGTCCTAGAGAGGAGTTAAATACTATTAAACAGGATGAGCTACATTTGTTATATATCATGATTAAAAAGAGAAAGGCGTCACCTGTAAAAATGATGTTGAATTATTGGAGAACGGTCCCGTTCCTTAAGAAGGTGCAGTATTTCTTTTACTTCCTGGATTACACGTTTAGCTGCAGGGCTATGTTTACTATCGAATGCTTCACTTTGTTTATATTTCTGATGCCCGTAGAATTATTGGTTATGATTTTTTTTTCTTTCGTGCTCACATGCTCAAATGCCAAAATAATAAAATAGTTATGATTTATAAAAATTATGACAATGATTACGAACTGCCAGACAGGGAGTTAGGAATTTATTCTGTGCAGAATTTTATTTTTCTAGCTGTTAGAGCTAATATTGGCAGGTGTCTGTCCGCGCGCATCAGCAGGGCGCCGAGAACTAATTTCACTGGAGCTTATCCAACACCATCTGGGCCAGCTTATTCCCACTATGTCAATTTTGGTGAACAGGTATCGATGCAGGAGCCACGCCAGCAATGGACTGCACATACAGGATGGGAGGAACAAGCCCACATTTCAGTAAGGAGAATCTTCATCGGTAGCAGCAGCGGGTTGGGGAGCAACTGATTTTCAGAGAGGACGAGCATCTTTTTTACATGCGGGAACACGGATTTCACCGCTGGTGGACCGTATCCATTCCACGCACCACCAGAAGATGATTACTATCGGCCGCCTGAGCAGCACTTTTCGGCTACCGCTAATGATTTTCCAGCTTTATCTATGAGTCTCACTAACATTGAACAGGGGCAGAACGCAATAAGCGACACACTGCAGCAGCACGAACAGTGGCAGCAGCAGGTCGACGATAGGTTCTACCAGCATGAACAATGACAGCACAACACGGACCAACGACTGGATCAGATGGGATACCCTGCCGCCACCTCCACCTCATTACTGAGCAACATCCAGCTTGGGGGAGATCCCCACTAGGTGAGTACCTCTCACCTTTATATATGCTTTTTATTTCAGTATTTAATTCAGTCTTTAATTCTATCAATTTTAATATTGCTAAAAACAACAAGAAAACTAAATAAAAATTTATTTACCGCTTTCTTTAATTATTGCATTAAATTTCTGCTTGCTTAAAAATGAAAATCCAAAAAAATAGATTATATAACTAAGTTTGCTTTAAATTCCGCATTCAATTTGTCTTTAGAATAATTAGAACTTGAAGCTAGAGAAAAATGAAAAGGATATTTAAATTGTTAAATATAATTTCCTGCAATTGCTTAGTATTTAAATTTAAATTCTCCTAAGAATTGCATGAAGTTCATCGACCATGAAAATTTATTCTGAAACTTGATATCAAGTGGGTAACATAAGCTTTTCTAAGTAATTAATGGATATGATATAAGAAGGTTTGAGTTGCTATTTATTTTATCCTAAGTGACATCTAAGCTCCAAACATTTCAAAAATCAAAGTCAAAATAAATATAATAATTTGTTCTGCTAATATGATTTAAGTAGACTATTCTGTTATGCATTCATGAATGAATTCACATGCACAAAAAGTTTTCACTCTATGCACAAGTCTCTCTCTTAAAAGTCTAACAGAAAGTATGGGTTATAAAATTAAAAGATGCCATACCAAAGAAGTATGAGCCTGAAAGATGCCATATCAAAAGGGTATGTGCCAAAAAAAGAGAGAGAAAAAACAATAGGTGCAAAGACACCCGCCAGAGAGAAAAAAACAGGTACAAAAAGTATCCGCTGGCAGATAACCCACACTCTTCAGGAAGACAGAAAAGAGAGGATAATGCATAGGAAGTTCAAAAATAAAATTTAATCACAATCACACATTCAATCATGATGTATAGCTTAGTAGTCCTCTGCAATCTTATTAGCATGCTCTCATTATTTTCTAAATAAAAATTTTATACTTATTCAAAAAAAATCTCTCTGGAGCAATGGATGAAACAAAGGATGAAAAACTTAGTGCTTGCTTGATTATTCTGTCTCTCAATTACCCAAGACTTAGTTTAAAAGCCCCGCGATTGAAAAGAATAAGAATAAGTTTGAAAGGTGGATTAATGAATTTCAATCCGGAGAAGAATTTCTGTTTAAATATTTAAGTATTTGTTGGGAGTTATACATTTTTATGGAACCCTGAATAAATTATTTCAGGTCAACTTTGCTAAGGGACTAGCAAAGACTTAGCTTTGGGGGTATTGTTGATGGTCGTTAAGTACCAATTTTATACCACCAACTAATGCCTAGAGAAGATCAATAATAGAAGCATAGGAGATATTACTGACGAATTTCACGAGTTTTGGTGAATTGTGTATTTTCCAAGGATTATTTTAGAAAGGCTTAAAAGAAGGATTAAAAAGCATAATTACCACGAAACTTGATCGCGACGGAAACATATTTCATCAGCAAGTTAGAAGGATCCAGAACACACCCGAAGCATCGGGGCCTGAGACTCACCAGGGTGGGGCCGGTCGGCGTCCTCCCGTTAGGGTTTCGGCCCACCTTCTGGAGTCTTCTTCCACCGCCTCTCTGAAATCATCTGAGCCCTTTGTTCAAGTCGGTTTGATCCCACAGCGCATGTTCATCCCACCGGGCTATAAATAAAGAGGCAGACCCCCCTCCTAGAGCACCAATTCATTCCTCCTGCTTCATTCGTCAAGAGTAGACAGAAGTTAGGGTTTCCAGATATTAGAAATAGGGCTCTAGTTCTTCAAGTTCATAGTTTAGGCGTCTAGCAAGGTTCAAGTAGAGTTGGGCGCTACGCTCGGGATTCCAGATCCATTCGTCTGGAGATTGGTAATATTATCTTGTATCTCATTATGACTTTGCTTTATTTTAATATATTGCTACTTATTCAGTTCTTAGTTTATTCTAGTTGCATATTCGATATAGTTGTGATTGGTGATGATTATTGTTGTATGATCGTAAAGCGCCTAATTCAGTACTCGAGTGACTTAGGTGGTATACATTATGTAGACGTGGTGTCTTGATATATTGTGTACCTACGGAGGCACCCTGACGTGCCGGGTCGTGTGGTAGTCCGCGTAGGTGACAGCTGCGTTGGTTCCTCAATAGTCCACCCCCCGTACGTCGGACGAGCAGAGCGCGGTCGCGAAGGAGGTAACCCTTGTGTCTTAATATCCTCATTAGATAATGCTCCTTATGATGTTTTCTGAGTTGATTATGCTATAGATGAAGATGTGTAATGTGGCGTAGGCTGTAGACTTTGTATTTATTAATTACATTGGTTTCCTTTACTTTAGCCGAATCTCGAGATTGTCTTACTACATTAGTGAGTCCCTATATTCTATGTCTGGAATATCATTTACCTCATTTACTCAGTTATCATTTACCATTTATCATTAACTTATTTATCGCTAAAGTACTAGAGTTATGAGTTATCATAGGTTTGCACATTTATCTTTCCAATTATTATAGTAGATTATCCTAATGAGTAGAATTCCACCTTTATCCTTTTGGCATAAAACAAATCAACGATACTCGTAATACTTAACGGGTGAAGTGCTACAATAGGAGAATTATCAGTGCGCTTGCAGATATATTCTATAGTATTAGTTTTAGGAGGACAAGTGAAGATTATTTTACCTTTGGTTTTTCGCATCATGCTAGGGATGACAACTTAACGTGAAGTGATGTTAAAAATACCAACATTGAATAAGTATATAATTTTTATTTAGGAAATAATGAGAGCCTACTAATAAGATTACAGAGGCACTACTAAGCTATACATCATGATTCAATGTGTGAATGTGATCAAATTTCATTTTTGAACTCCTATGCATTATCCTCTCTTTTCTGTCTTTCTGAAGAGTGTTGTCTATCGCCCCAGCGGATACTTTTTGTATCTAATTTTTTTCTCTCAGGCGGGTGTCTTTGCACCCATTGTTTTTCTCTCTTTCTTTTTTTTTGGCACATATCCTTTTGATATGGCATCTTTCAGGCTCATACTTCATTGCTATGGACATCTTTTAATTTTATAACCCACACTCTCTGTTGGACTTCTAAGAGAGAGACTTGTGCATGGAGCGAAAACTTTTTGTGCATGTGAATTCAATCATGAATGCATAACAGAATAGTCTACTTAAATCATATTAGCAGAACAAATTATTATTATATTTGTTTTGACTTTTGAAATGTCTGGAGCTTTAGGTATCACTCAGAATGAAATAAATAGCAACTCAAACCTTCTTCTATCATATTTGTCAATTACTTAGATTTCAGATTCATGCTACCCACAGATATCAAGTTTCAGAATAAATTTTTATGGTAGATAAACTTCATGCAATTCGTAGGTGAGTTTAAATTTAAACACTAAGCAATTACAGGAAATTATATTTAAACAATTTAAATATCTTTTTTATCTTTCTCTAGCTTCAAGTTCTAATTATTCTAAAGACAAATTGAATGCGGAATTTAAAGCAAACTTAATTATACAATCTATTATTTTTTGGATTTTCATTTTTACACAAGCAGGAATTTAATGCAATAACTAAAGAAAACGGTAAATAAATTTTTATTTGGTTTTTCTTGTTTGTTGTTTTTTAGCAATATTAAAATTGACAGAATTGAAGACTGAATTGAATACTGAAATAAAGAACATATATAAAGGTGAGAGGTACTCACCTAGCGGGGATCTCCCCCAAGATGGATGTTGCTGTGCTCAGTAATGTGGTGGAGGTGGCGGCGGGTATCCCATCTGATTTATCAAATACTCCAATCCGCTCTGTGTCTGCTGCTGTCCTTGATAGATCTGATCAAGTCGTTGGTCCGTGCTGTGCTGCCATTGTTCATGCTGGTAGAACCTGTCGTCGACCTATTGCTGCCACTGCTCAGTGCTGGTGCAGTGTGTCGCTTATCGCGTTCTGTCCCTGTTCAATGTTAGTGAGACACATAGATAAAGCTGGGAGATCATTAGCGGTAGTCGAAAAGTGCTGCTCAGGTGGCCGATAGTAGCCATCTTCTGGTGGTGCGTGGAACGGATACGGTCCACCGGTGGTAAAGTCCGTGTTCCCGCGTGCAGAAAAAGATGTTCGTCCTCTTTGAAAATCAGCTGCTCCCCAACCCGCTGCTGCTGCTGCGGACGAAGATTCTCCTTGCGAGAATGTATGCTGTTCCTCCCATCCTACATGTGCAGTCCACTGCTTACGTGGCTCCTGCATCGATCCCTGTTCACCAAAATTAACGTAGTGAAAATAACCTAGCCCAGATGGTGCTGGGTCAGCTCCAGTGAAATTAGTTCTTAGTGCCCTGCTGATGCGCGCGGACGGACACCTGCCAACATTAGCTCTACTAGCTGGAAAAATAAAATTCTGAACAGAATTAATTCATAACTCCCTGTCTGGTAGTTCGTACTCATTGTCATAATTTTGATAAATCATAACTATTTTATTACTTCGGCGTTTGAGCATGTGAGCACAAAACAAAAAATCATAACCAATAATTCTGCGGGCATCAGAAATATAAACAAATGAAGCATTTGATAATAAACATAGCCCTGCAGCTAAAAGTGTAATCCAGGAAGTAAAAGAACTACTGCACTTTTTCATGGAAGGGACAGTTCTCTAATAATTCAACATCATTTTTACAGGTGACGCCTTCCTCTTTTTAACCATGATATATAACAAATACAGCTTATCCTGTTTGATAGTATTTAACTTATCTCTAGGAAAGAATGCAAAAGCTAGCCACTTAAGCATAAACCTCAGTGTGGGGTGATGGACTTCTTCAGTAGTATATTTTTGTTTTCTTTCAGGTTTCTTTGCAGTGATGCTCTCCCAAAAATCATCTTTATCAAAGTCCTAGAGAGTTTCAGTCATATTGACCACACACTGATTATTAAATCCTAGTGCTAAACTAAGAGTTTTTAATGAGAGGGTGAAAGGTTTATTAAACATTCTAAAATTAACCTCATCATCATCAAAGTCTAGCGTGCTAATAAATTCTATAGTGAGTAACTTGCAACCCTTCTCATTAATTTGCCATGCATTTTTCCATCCAACATTTCTAAAAATAAGCTCAAACTCGGAATCCATTCTGGTTTCATGGAGCATAGTGGCATCAAAAATTAGGAGTATGCGTAAATTCCTTGTTTTTAACCACATTTAATACCTCCCTCTGTGGTCTAGTTGGTAATGAAATTTGAAGTGATGCTTGTGAGCTCATATCTCTCTTTCGGTTGGGAAGAGGATGAAGGGTTGTCATACGTGAAGGGTGGCGGAGGATCGATATTCATGTCAGAGCCGATGAACGACGACACTTATGATGATGATTGACTTCGTGTTGTGCGGCGTGAGAAGGCTCTTCCAAGGGATCGAATGGCACCTTTCATCCTATTGCTCATCTTGCCTGTAAAATGAAGAACACGAAGAACACGGCAAGAACGAACAAGAACACAAGAACAAAACAAGAACAAGTGAAGAGAAGGAATCATAGTGGTGACCTCTCTTCTAGGTCTTGTTGCTAATTCTCTGCTCTACTCCTTCCCTTGCTTAAACTTGAATCAAATGAAAGGGTTGTGAGAGTTTGTAACATTCCAGCAGCAAAATAGAGTAGCTAGGAGCTCTCTGGAGTGCAAGTGAGTGAGTGAGTGAGTGAGAGATGTGGGAGGCAGAGAAGAGGAGCAGGGACGCCGGCCGGCGTGGGTATGGGGCCGGCCGGCCGCACCTGGTGACCTTTGGTTCTCCACTTTGAATGGTGTCAACATTGCCTTCATATGCACGTGAATGAGTGCTTTCTCTGGTGAATTGAATGAAAGGAGTGGATGGAGGGTAGTGTATGAATGAATAATGGAGTTTGAAAGGTAGTGAAAGGTAGTGGTTGGTGATAAGGCCTGAGATGACTTGATGTGATGATGGTGGGCCCTAGATGTTTCCCGTATTTATACCGTATAATGATACTAAGAATGAAAAACTAAATTACTTTTATGAATCTACGAAAAATTAGAATTCTAATGATCATCTTTTTATAATTTTCTGCCACCATAGTAAATTTCACTGACGGGGTTTAACACTCCGTTAGTAATAATCACATGGGGCTTAAGCTTTAATCATGCTATGCTTATTTTTATTTCTTTTTAATAATGCAATTTATGAGAAAGTAAATATACAAATTTCAATGCAAGAATTAAATTACCGATAACTACCGAGTTACCTCCCGGCGAAGGTTCGGGGTTTTTTGAGTCCGCCGATCCGGACTTCTCCAGTTGAATTATTCTTCATGATTCATCTCCGTTGTTGCAGATGTTATTGTATCTTGTTCATCATGACACTTCAACGTTTGGCATTGCTCCAGTCTTGGCTTGAATGTGAATCGCTCTTATTGCCCATCGATGGTGAATGTGATCTCTCCAGCTCCGACGTTGATGGTTGCATTTGCAGTGTTTAGAAATGGTCGCCCGAGGATGAGGGGCATCTTCCTCTCTTCTTGCATGTCAAGTACTATAAAATCTACAGGAATAAAAAAGTTGTGGATCTTTACCGGAATATTTTCTGTGATTCCTGCGGGATAGCGGACCGATTGGTCAGCTAATTGCAAACACATCGTGGTTGGTGTGAGCGTAAAATAATTGAGTTTGTCAAAGACGGTCTTGGGCATGACGCTGACACTTGCTCGAAGATCACATAAAGCATTCTCGAACATCTGGTCTCCTATTGAACAATCAATAGTGGGACACCCTCGATCCTTCTTCTTAGTAGGAGAAGAACTCAGAATTGCCTCACTACATTCCTCCGTTAGCTTGACAACTTCAGTAGAAGGTAGTGGTCCTTTGTTGTTGAGGATGGTTCGAACATACTTCGCGTATGTAGGTACCTGCATGGCATCTAACAACGGAATATTGACATATAACTTCTGAATTACCTCTACAAACTTACCAAATTGATCATCCGTTTTAGCTCTTCTTCTTCTGCGTGGAAACAGGTAGGAGGGTTGTGTCATGAAAATCTTGAGTTAATTCTTGATCTTGTAGTTCAACTGGTGGTGAAGGTGGTATAACTTCTTCTTCTCTGTTGTCCTTTTCAATCTCTTCTTCTACCTGCAATAAATGTGATAGTCTACATGCCCCTTTTGGGTAAGGTGGATCACGTGTAGACTTACCTCCTCTAGAAGATATTCCTTTTATTTGTTCATGGTTAGTTGTAAACAAAGTAGAAGATAATTGTGCAATTTGTAATTCTATCTTTTTATTAAATAATATTTGATTTTCAACAGCAGAAGAGAAATTATTCAACTTAGAATTAATTCCTTCTAAAACTTTATCATTAAAAGCAAGCTTCTTATAAATACTTTCATTAATTCTAGCTTGTTCTAATATTAATTCTCTCAAGGGTGGTTGTCTCTGATTTGAAGAATTATAATTGCCCTGGTACTTACCTTCGTTGGTTGACCGAGGTTGAGTCCATCCTTGCTTCTAAGAAGTGGTCTTGATGACTATACTAATATCTTCTGGGGGATTTGCAAACTCAATTCCTAAAGGTCCTTCTTTTTATTCTGTGAATTGAATGCATCTTGAATAGCTCAACGATCTCTTTTATGATTGGCTCTTTGCTCTAACCAGTTCAACAGTACATCTATCTTGGTTGACAGTGCACACATTTCCTCTGCAACTTCTGCACTCTTATGGCATGTCTGAGTGTTGTTTGTCCAATTCTGATTTTCTGCTATCTTTGCCATAATATCTTCAGCTCTTCCAGGGGTGAGTGACATAAATGATCCTTCAACAGTGGCGTCTAGTTGCTCACGTGACCTTTGAGTTAGTCCATGATAAAATGTTTGCATGAGCAACCACTTTTCCATTCCATGACTGGGGACAATCTGATATGTAATCTTGAAAATGTTCCCATGCTTCTGGAATAGATTCACCTTTTCTGCTGACAAAATTATGAAATCTTTCCTTGTAGAGCATTGGTTTTACCTGCTGGGAAAAACTTTTCTAGGAGAGCTTTTGAACATTCTACCCATGTCTTGACTCGATCTTTATTCTGAATAAAACCACTACTTCGCCTTTCGCTCCAATGAGAATGGAAACAAACGAAGTAGTACGACGTCTTGAGGAATGCCTTTGATGTTGATGGTGTTGCCAATCTCTAGGAAATTCTGCAGATGGACACTTACATCTTCATCTTTCTTTCCACTAAATGTGATAGCTTGCACCATTTTGACGAGGCTTGGCTTGATCTCGTAATCATGATCACCATTTGCCCAACGCGAATATTCTCAGTGCTTGGGGCAGAGAATTCACGTAGAGTCTTCTCAGCCATGGCTTCACAAAATAATGTACTTCATATGGTTGTTCGTAATTGATAAGAGTTAAAGTACACAACCAATCCTGCACTTACCCTATATAGGATATTTAAACATAAACAAAACACGGGTAAGTCTGCTAAAGCAAAAGGTTATGGTTATCTATAAGTATTTATCTCTATAGTTATTTTTATGTTTTTCTATAATGTTAACTATGAAGAACTCTCCTATATGAAATTCTAGAATAAATATCCTGGCGAATAAAATCAACGAACTCAATAAATAATCTTAATGAATACAATTGCCAACCTCGGCAACGGCGCCAGAAATGCTTGTTGGTATTTTTAACATCACTTCACGTTAAGTTGTCATCCCTAACATGATGGCAAACACCAAAGGTAAAATAATCTTCACTTGCCTCCTAAAAATAATACTATAGAATATATCCGCAAGCGCACAGATAATTCTCCCATTGTAGCATTTTACCCGGTAAGTATTTCGAGTATCGTTGATTTATTTTATGCCAAAAGGATAAAGAAGTATTCTACTCATTAGGATAATCTACTATAATGATTGGAAAGATAAATGTGCAGACCTATGATAACCCATAACTCTAGTGCTTTAGCGATAAATAAGTCAATGATAAATGATAAATGATAACTGAGTAAATGAGGTAAATAGTATTCCAGAGATAGAATATAGAGACTCACTAATATAGTAAGACAATCTCGAGATTCGGCTAAAGTAAAGGAAACCTATGTAATTACTAAATACAAAGTCTACAGCGTACGCCACATTACACATTTTCATTTATAGCATAATCAACTCAGAAAACATCATAAGGGGCATCATCTAATGAGGATATTAAGACACAAGGGTCACCTCCTTCGCGACCGCGCTCTGCTCGTCCAACGTACGGGGGTGGACTACAGAAGAACCAACGCAGCTGTCACCTACGCGGACTACCACACGACCCGACAAGTCAGGGTGCCTCCGTAGGTATGTAATATATCTAGACACCACGTCTACATAATACACACCACCTAACTCACTCGAATACTGAATTACGCGCTTTACGATCAAATGACAATAATCATCACCAATCACAACTATATCGAATATGCAACTAGAATAAACTAAGAACTGAATAAGTAGCAATATATTAAAATAGAGCAAAGTCATAATGAGATACAAGATAAGATTATCGATCTCCAGACGAACAGATCTGGAATCCCGAGCGTAGCGCCCAACTCTATTTGAATCTTGTTAGACGCCTAAACTATGCACTTGAAGAACTAGAGCCCTATTTCTAATCTCTGGAAACCCTAACTTCTGTCTACTTTTGACAAATGAACCAGAAGGAATGAATTGGTGTTCAGGGAGGGAGTCTGCCCCTTTATTTATAGCCCGGTGGGACGAACGTGCGCCGTGGGATCAAACCGACTTAAACAAAGGGCCGAGATGACTCCAAAGAGGCGGCGAAAGAAGACTCCAGAAGGCAGGGCCGAAACCCTAGGGGGCACCGGCCGGCCCCTACCCTGGTGGGGTTCAGGCCCCGGTTGCTTCGGGTGTGTTCCAGAGGCTTCTAGTATTCTGATGATGATGTTTCCTTGGCAGTTAAGTTTCGTGATAATTAACCACTTTAATCCTTCTTTTAAGCCTTTTTGGAATAATCCCTGAAAAATACACAATTCACCAAAACTCGTGGAATTTGTCAGTAATAACCCCTATGCTTCTATTATTGTCCTTCCCTAGGCATTAGTTGACGGTATAAAATTGGTACTTAACGACCGTCAACAAACTGCTAGTTATAGATCACGGGATTACCACTAGACGCGCAGGTGCAGCGGAAGCCGTCTCGATGTAGACGTACGTGTCACAATAGTGTCGTGCAGTTGCGAGGTCGTCCGTCTGTTCGTCCCTTTTGTGCGGTTCGTCCTTTGTGCTCCAGATGCAGCACCTCCGAGGTATCCACACGTACAGGGAGGAAGCGTTGCGCCTCCGGACTGCTAGGTCCGCGAGGAGCAGCAGGCGCAAGCGTGGGGGACGGCGGTGGCTGCCAAAAGGGCGTGGGATAACCTAGCCCGTCGCCCAACCCTGCTGTAATATCCAGAAAAAAATTAAACATAATTAACTTGTCTTTTGGCCTAATGGGCTTAGAGTGGGAGTTAAGGCCTAGTTAGAGTCCAGTTATGAGGATCAAGGGCTCAGGAATCTAAAACCGAAAATTCTTAACTCTTGTCTCCCTGCTGGCCGATCCGATCGTTCCGGTTTCGTGAGAGGTTGGAGACGGCGCTCTCCATCTCGTCCTCCCCATTGCTAGGGCGCAGGTGAGTGGGATTTCTCCCCTCTAAGAATCGCAAGAGGGAAGGGAGCTGCTGCTGGTTCTCATGGCCCTGCCCTTTATCTGCAGAGTTGTCGTGAGCAGGGAGGACAAAGGGCAGAGTAACAATATTGCTTAGGTAATTAAACTAATTTGTTCATCCTGCCGTCAGCTCTGCCTAGCGCAGGCTTTTCTAGTGGAGCATTGTGTTAGTAGATTCCATCAAGATCGATATGATCAGGTTGCAGGATGCAGGGCAGATAGCAAAGTTCGATTCTTTTGGGGCCTCTAGATTATATCCCTGTAGATGCTGAAATAGGAAGGTCTGGTACTTCTCTTTATTTTTATACGGAGATCTTAAATCCTGAGTTTATAGTTAAATAAGTAAGGACCTATAGAATCTGGAAACCTCTCGTGCTGCAGACTTTGTCAGACAGAGTGGTTCTTTTATGGCACAGATAAAAAATAGCAGTAGTCCGAATTAAATTTTGTGATGAAAATATCAAAGTTGTGGGAAACTCTAAGTAGATGATTTTATTGAAGTCAGTCGTAGCTTTTGCTGCCATATAAAAATAGTTATGAAAATAATCAGATATCTACCCTGAAATAGATATACGGGTGTTCGGATATATTTAATATTATCTTAACAGTTTCTTGCCAATTATGAAAAGTGAGGAGTGTTCGACTAAGTATAGAAACGTGTATTTACTCTTATTTGTTATGTGTGATTTATTGAGTAGTTCCGTATATTTATCTTTACCAGGAAGTGCAGCAAATAACCATTCTTAGAGGTGATTGGTATGGCTATTTTTCTTCGGTGAAAATTAAGGCAAGTAACGTAGGGGTGTGGCTAATGCTATGTTTATATTCATATCTTGCAATTTTTTTCATAAAATATAGCAACACTAATAATGTGTTTTTACTTCATTCGTGCTTATGGGTACAGTGTTTATCGATTTATTTATAATGTCGATGTCTCTTGTCGCTATGAGATTATGGTTGCATATTAATAAATTTAATTATTGCACTATGGAGTTATGCATACATGATCATTTATATGCATATCTATGCATTTCATATGTCGTTAAAGGCCGATCACCGCCATCGTGCAGTGACTAGTACCGGTACATGGAGTTGCATGAGAGGTTGGCATCGTCCAACGTAATACTCTCAATAGAGTTGCATTATAGCATACATTAATCAATTATTCGATGTTTGGGGAATATCAATAGTTGGATGATGTGATTATCTAGTTCTATGATAATTATGAAGTCACCATTGCGCACTTTGTTTGTTTGTTTTTTCTAATCATTATGAATGTCGTGTGGATTTTAAAATTTATAATTCAACACGTGTGAGATGTGTTTATATTTATAGCTGTTGCTTGCTGAGTTTATCTCACCCCTTTAATTCTTTATAGGTGTTTAATCCTTTGTCGAGCATGATGGGCTTGCGATTTAGATGCATGCACGCGTCACTTCATCACCACTAGAATAAATATTCATAGTTTAATAATTTAGTTCTCAATTTGGCACATTGTCTAAGTTAAGATTTTGTCAAGATTGTTTTATTCTTGTTACCTGAGATGTTATAATTGTGCGTTATACCTCCTGAAGTGATTATTTAATTAGTCTATCTATATTTTTGGATATTTTATATATTATGCTTCAGACCCATATACTTATTTTTTGTTGTGCTTTTAATTAAGATGTTATCCAAAATTTATTTTTCCGCTATAATAATAGTTTGGTAAAAGTAGGGTGTTACACCTGCTTATATAGGCGTCCTCATGAGCTTTTGAATTGGAGGCCCATTAGTAACCCTAAGCCTTGTATAATTTGGGTTCAACTCGAATTAGGCTTCCATCCCCTTAAGCGTGCGACCCTATGGGTTCACGCACACATAGACATGGTCCGAGTACTCCTACTCGGCCATTAGTTGATAGCGGCCTCTAGCAAGGCCTGTCAACTCCTATGCGTACGCAATGATTATATTAGACGAACCACCACAAAACCACATACTTGTTATTCCCTTGCCTCACGACATTTGGTCCAACTCATAGGTTAACACCTAACCCAAGCACAGCCATGCATTTCTTGATCAAATCATTAGAGTGGTCCAGTGATATCTCTCTCACATAGAGAGGGACAAATTCCATCTTGATTGTCTATGTCTCAAAGCATGTTTTCCGACAAACCTGAAAGCCACCTTTATAACTATCTTGTTACATAGTAGCCTTTGATAGCCCCCTGAGTAGGTCGTTTGACATCTTGAATACATACAACAATCTCAGGTCTGAGGACATAATGTACATGATGTGAACAGAGATAATAACAACATCACACGTTGGGCTAGTCCAGCCCCATGTCATACATGTGCCCACATTATTAGTTTAACATCTCCATGTTTATGACTTGTGAAACATAGTCATCAACTCATAATGTGCTGATCTAGTATTCATTTGTGTCCTTACACAAACTCCGATCAGGGACAACTTTAGAATAACCATACAAGTAAAAGAGTTTTACAAACAATTCACATAATTGCTAATCGATACAAGTTGTCTTTAATTGAAATTCAATGAACTCATAATATATCATGGATATAAGGCAATACAACCATCTCTATGATTATCTCTAGGGCATACTCCCAACAATCTCCCACTTGCACTAGAGTTAATCTCGAAGATATCTAATACCCATAGCTCTCAAGTGTGCCTCGTGCTTAGGATGTGGAAGAGCCTTTGTCAAAGGATATACAACATTCAAATCCGTGTGTATCTTGCACAACTTTCGAATGATGTGAAATTTTCGCAGTACATGTTTGTTCTTCTGGTGATTCCTTGGCTCTTTAGCAATGTAGATTCAATGGGCTGGACGCATTTGGAAACACACCAAGTTCCATGAGGAACCTCCTCATCCAAACACCTTCCTTTGCAGCTCCAGAAGCTGCAATGTACTCGGCTTCTGCTGTAGAATCGGTTACCGTTTCCTGCTTAGAACTTTTTTAACTTACTGCACCACCATTTATTGTGAACCCAAAACCTGATTGAGACTATGAATCATCTGGGTCAGTTTGGAAGCTAGCATCGGTGTAACCATTTACAACGAGCTCCTCCTCGTCTCCATAGATTAGGAACACATCTTTAGTTCTTCTCAAGTACTTAAGAATGTTTTTCCAGCTACCTCATCTTGAACTTCTTCAAGATACACCTTTTGTCCACTTTTATCTCAATTGAGAAATTCTTTCTCTAAGAAAACACCATTCCGAGCAACAAACACTTTGCCCTCTGATCGGTTGTAGAAGTAATACCCTAAAGTTTCCTTTGGGTATCCCACGAAAAAATATTTGTCCGACTTGGGTGTTAGTTTATCTGACATAAGTTGTTTGACATAAACTTCACAACCCCAAATTTTTAGAAAAGTCAAATTGGGAGTCTTATCAGTCCACATCTCATATGGTTCTTAACTACAGGACTTAGACGATACCCTATTTAATGTGAAAGCGGCTGTTTCTAGAGCGTATCCCCAAAACGATAAAGGTAGGTCCGACTGGCTCATCATTGACCAAACCATGTCCAACAAAGTTCCGATTACGTCGCTCAGACACGCTGTTTCTCTGAGGCGTGCCAAGAGGCGTAAGCTATGGAACAATTCCGCAACTCTTTAGATGAATGCTAAACTCGTTGCTTAGGTATTCGCCTCCACGATCAGATTCGCAAGGCCTTAATTTTCTTGCCACGTTTTCTGAAATTCTTTGAACTTTTCAAATGTCTCAAATTTATGTTTCATTAAGTAGACATAACCATATCTACTAAAATCATCAAGTGAAGGTTATGAAGTATTGGAATCCGCCTCTAGCTGTCGTACTCATTGGTCCACATACATTAGTATGTACAAGTTCCAACAAGTCAGATGCCTCTTAGAAAAACCTATGAAAGGTGCATTGGTCATCTTTCCCAGCAAACAAGCCTCACATGTCTCGTATGATTCGAAATCAAACTAAGTTAAAAGCCCATAAGAATGGAGCCTCTTCATGCGATTCTTACTTATATGACCTAAACGACAATGCCATATATAAGTAGGACTTAACTCATTAAGCCAAGGCCTTTTAGCACTAATATTATAGACAGGTGCACCATCAAGATTTAAAACAAATAACCCATTCGCAATGGATGCAAAAGCCACAAACATATCACTCTTAGAGATCACACAACCATTTTCTTTACTCGCAAATGAATAACTATCCTTCATCTAACATGGAGGTGACATAATCTTTTGACTTAAACTAGGAACAAAATAACAATTATTCAACTCCATAATAAATCCTGACGGGAGGTGGAGTTGCATCGTCCCGACGTTCAACGCAGCAACTCTTGCATTATTGCCCACACGGAAATCAACTTCTCCCTTTTCCACGCTTCTTTTTCTTATCATTCCCTGCATCGTATTGCAAATATGAGCAACCGATCCGGTATCAAATGCCCAAGAATTAATATGAGAATTAGAAAGGAAAATGTCTGTAACATAAACAACAAGTGTACAAGCTGTGGGAGTACCTTTGTTGCCGCGATCCTTTATGGATTCCAGGTACACCTTGTAGTTCCTCTTTCAGTGACCTTTCCCATGATAATAAAAGCACTCAGCATCAGCAGCTAGGTCCAACCTTGGGCGCAGGTGGGTTTGGCTTAGAGATCTCATCTTTAGGTTTGCCCTTTTTTTCTTCCAAGAATTGCCCTTCTTATTAAATTTAGGCTTGTTTTGGACCGCCATCACATGGCTACTTCCAGCACCTTTCTTGATATTAGCCTCTGCTATTTTAAGCATACCACACAATTCATTCAACCCCTTTTTCCACCCCATGCATTTAGTAGTTCGCGACGAAGTTTCCATAGCTGGATGGAAGAGAAGCGAGAATAAAATCAGTAGCAAATTCAGGGCCAATTGGGAAGCCCTAGCTTCTCCAACCTCTGAGTGTAACCAACCATTTTGATCACATGTGGCCCAACTGTTGCGCCCTCTGCTAGCTTGGTTTCAGCAAAAGCCTTTGAGACATTGAACCGTTCAGTCCTGGCTTCAGTCTAGAACATATCATTGAGTGCCACGATCATATCATGCACTGCATGATTATTGTCAAACTACAACTACAGATCTGGTTCCATACAAGCAAGCATGAGGCAACTCACTTCAAGATCAGCATCAGATCCTTTCTTGTAAGCATTTTTCTCTGCAGTAGGTGCATTATCAGTAGTCTCATCTGGTAATGGGTTGTCTAGAATATCCTTCCTTTTTCTCAGCCCTGAGAACAATTCTCAGGTTGCAAATCCAATCTGCATAGTTTGTATGATGGTGGCTTTTATGTGGAGCTCTTATGAATTCCTGTGGATTACCAACCGAAGCTCTTATGAATTCCTGCGGATTACAGAGGGCCAAAGCGAGGTAGGTAACAAGAAAGTGATGGTTAAGCGAATACAAGATCAGCGTTCATATGACGGTGGCTTTTATGTGGAGCTTGGTGGTGATTAATAACACAAGGAATGCAATCTGAATTCTCGATGTTGTAAAATTAAGTAACAATCCAAGCTAGGAATTCTCTGCCTAGTGCTGGCCACAAGATATGAGTGATGTAATTGGATCAAACACACGCGCGATGATAATTTAGTTTTGATGCAAACAAGGAGTATGCTTAGGATGCGATTGTTGCAATCAAACCCAAGCAAAATTTTGCACCAAACAAAGGATAGCAACCCGCTTATGCCACCTGATGAAACTTTCAACACTTATGCACAAACACAAACTGATCTTTCAACTCTTCTTTCTCAACTTTTTTTTTGCACTTTTCTTTCTTCTCTTTTTTTGACACACTTTTTTTATATGACTAAACACAAAGATCAGATATAACACTTGCTCACTTTTTGGTTGAAACAAGACACAACCGTTGGCTATAACTTGATAGGATCAAAGTTAACGCGAAGGATGATACCGACTTTAGTTTTTTGTAGGTATTTTTAGATATATAAAAGAGGCTCAAGGAACATGCAAATGATAATGGTCAGCAACTAAAACAAAGACTCTAATGGACTGCAACATAACAAAACTCACAAGAATAACAAATTGAAACAATGGGTTATGGCAAAATATTTTTGTGGCTTTTTGGTGGATAGGATGAACACAAATATATATGTAGCTAGGGATAATGAATCCTACCGTGGCAACAAAAGCTTTGATACCAGATGATCAGGTTCTTGGTCCCAATCTTCACGGCGTAGGATCTTGATCTTGATAACTTGCTGAAAAACAGCGGGATAACTTGCTGCAAGCAGCGATGACTAGTGCAACCTGACGACATGCACAAGGAGCCAACCACCCTCTATACAGCAGCCTGAACCAAAGATTCGCCCAACCACACTCCCAAAGAAACCAACCTACGCAACCTGGAATAAATGTAGCACGAACACTGGATTGGGTGCCGATGACGCGGCCGCTTCTGTAATCTCCGCGAAGGAAAACACAAGAGCAATAGGGTAGAGATCTCTCTCTCAATATTTGTTAGCGCATAGCTAAATAAAGGGGTCTGTATTATCAAAAGTCCTCCATAGCTTAAGAGTAGATGGATATTTATACTAGGAACAGCCCTCCTATGTTAGAATGAAAATAAGATGGAAAGTATTTTCCACAGGGAACATGAAGTGTTATAACTAGGTTCAAGACCGTCCAGTGATGAGACAAAGGATCTATGATAACTAGGGTAGAGAGGTTCTTATGTAGCAAAGATATCTGGTCTTGGTGTTTTAGGTATAAAGAGGTTTACCACCTCCTCCCTTTACAAGAGGCGATAGACGAAACAGTAGGAGATAAAACTCCTACCCGAGGTGACTATGCAGTTGTATTGATGCCCTGCCGTTTTAATAACTTGTATTACACACGTGGTCGGATACTAAGACCAGACAAGACTGTCACCACTTGCTGGCACCCACAAACAATCCGTGCGACAAGTGGCCTACACTGGTAAGATACAGTCTAGACACCACGTCTGCACTACACTTACTACTCTAATCCTTGCAAGAGACTAGAGCACTTCACTAAGTAAAGCAATGTACAGGTAAAGCAAGTATATACTTATAGTACCAGAACCAGAATATCAAATACTAGAAGGACTCAGATGTAAAACTTACTAGAAGCTTGCATCCGCTGAGGTACACCTTGGAGAAGACTCCCGATAGGCCCGGGGCTTTCTCCTGAAGACTTCCCTCATTCTCTCCCAACTAGCACAGCACTATAGCAGAGCTAAAGCTACTACATAGTGGTTTCTCCTATGAATCATGCTCTAGAGTGAAGGCCTATTGGGGTATTTATAGGGGAATGAAGGGTTACGCCATGTCATCGATCCGTGTGCTCCCTATCTCTCCACCCTTGGATAAACCGACCTCCAAACCACCTTAGATGGAGGGCAGGGATGCATCCAAGCACATGGAGGCATGCACAAGGTCGGTGGGATGACAACCGACCTGGTTGGGCCCAAAGTGGGGGTCGAGGCGACCCCCCTATGGTAGGTCGGCCCAGCCAGGGTCTTCTAGAAGGTATCCCCATCTCGCTGGAGTGAAGCTGAGCTTTGGGGCCCACAAAGGCGGGGTCGGCCGACCCCCCTTTGGTGGAACCAACGGTCCATCTTCTGCAGGTGGCTTCTACATGCAATTCTAAGCACAATGGTGGTGCTGGCTTGCCCAAGGTGGGGTCGGTCGACCCCATCATTGTGCCCATCTTTTGCACATTGTCTCCAGAAGCTATGATATTAATAATTGTGAAGTTGGTTTTTCATTTGGCCATACTTGGTCGGTTGCCCAACCTTCATATGGATCTTTCAGACACTGAAAATTACCTGTTCTGAGTGCCTGCAACCAAATAATGATAAGTACATGTGGAACCAAGTTATTTGTACCTAAGTCACTATGTGTTTGGTGGTTTCCTTCTAGAAAGAATGTCATGTTGACGGTTTTGATGGGAAAAACATGGTATAACTACTGTCAACAAGATCCCCCACACTTAAGTCTTTACTCGTCCTCGAGCAAAGGTTAGAGAGAATGATAAAATATGATTATGACATTTTCAAGGTATTTAGCAAACACAAAGCTTTACTCAAGACATATCTCATACAAGTGGGTTATGTGGTACTGTCTAGCATATATCTTTCAGATGTTGAAAAATAGAACAGTTCTCAAAGTAAAGTCATCTTTCCATTTTCATATCCTTAGCACACAGAGTTTTTGATAATGGTTTTAAAGAAAGCACATAGTTCATTCTTATTCCTCAAATAGTACTCTCAAGTCACTTAGTAAGTATATGATTCCTCACCAAGGCATAGCATACGATTGCCTTCTTTTGTTCCATCCCACATCTATCATGCTTATGTGGGGCTCAGGTAGGGATAAGATAGCATACTTGCATTGCATATATTGTAAAGTCAAAATAAGGATCCAAGGAGAAGACTGTCATAATCCTAGATCAAGATGTGCAAGTGTGTGGAAAATGATGGAATGTAGTGCTCCTTTATTTGATAAGATCTCTCTCTACTTTATTTTATTTGAGACATGGCTAGCATTTTTTTCTCTTTTTTTTATTTCTTCTTTTTTTCAAAGTAATGGACCTTCATGTGTCCACTTTTTTTAATAGCCTTTGTGTCTCATCTACTAAGTCATACTTAGAGAGATATTCTAAACTTTAAAGCATGGAGCATATTTATGATGGAGATGGATGACATGTTTTTGCGTACTTCCAGTGTAGAAGCAGCATGTGTATATGTGGCGTGTATGTTATCTTGATCTTGAGACTATGACATAATTCTCAACTAGGGTCAATAAGGTTTGACCAAACCCAACACAAGTACAAGTAGCGTATATAGAAGGGGTTTTGAACATGGTATGAACATATATGGCTTTGGTAGGAATTTTCTTACTATTGAGGAGTAAGCGACACTATGGTTTTATGACATTTTCAAAAATAAATCTCTAAGCACTTTGAATGGAAAAGGTATGAATCATCAGCCAAGAACTATATCACATTTGTCAACAACTTAGGTCAATATAATATTCCTATCAAGATATGTGACCTACAAGCATAAGCATATGCAAAAATCAGACTTTGTGACGCTTTCTTTGTGACGCTTACTTTGAATATCATAAATCATGTCACTTTTTATTTTCAGATGCAAGTCTTCTTGTTTTTATTTTTATTTTATTTCAGGAAAACATGTAAAAAGTAAGAACAAAAGAACAGAGGGGAGTAGGAGTGGCAAACCAGTTAGGAGACATGTAGTCGATGAGTGGATGTTGACTTGTGGGTCCAGAGGACCCAGGCGGGGTCGGCCGACCCCACCATGGAGCTTCTAGGCCACTCCGGTGATCGCCATTCGAATCCTCACCTTTGAAGGTGCTCCTGCAGTTGCGTTCTTCTGTTTTGTGTTCATGTGCTCGTCGTCCTAACCTACATTTAAAGGCTTCTTGGGCCAGGTTTTGTCGAGTAGACGTGTCTCATTGTGAACATCATCGTGGTGCGTTCAGAATTGTTCCTGAGTGTGTTGGGGAGGTCACCGACCTTCCCCACACTTGGCTTGCTACATACAGGATTAGAGAGATAAAGGAAATGTCAAGTGCAGTGGCCCTGCTGGTGGCAACACACCAGCATAACCAAAATTTTATTAAACATAGACACAAGTTACTAGGAAATAAACCTAGCTAAGGTGCCTATCTTATTTGTGAAGAGATTTTTTTAAGATATCTAACGTGAAAAGTGGATGACCTCACGCCCCATGGCCTTAGAGATACACTTCATCTTCGCACCTAGTGCTAATGCGAAGAGTGCGGAAGTTGTCTTCTAAATCCAAGTGAGCCATTTTCAATTCCGCTACTTGCTCCTCTAAGGCACTATTGTCATTCCTAGATGTGGAAACCACATAAAGGAACTTCTCCATGACACTCTTCTTGGTGCGGTCATCCTCAAAGGTACCTTGATGGCCCATTGATCATGAAGGATTAACCTTCCGCCAGGTGGTCTTTGGGGAGCTAGTGGAGTTTCGCTACTCACGCAACTACTTCTCCTCGTATGTGAGCTGGGGAATAAACATCTTCCCTTGTCCCAACCCACCGTCAATGACCTTGTGGTTCTTCATGAAAGGTGGGCATCGAAGGCGTGTAGGGGCTGGTATACTCCGTAGGGCTCAACCTCAAGCACCATAACCTCCATGGCGACCTTTAGGGTCTTGAAAAGTGATCTCTCGGATTGAAGGGGCCCTTACCAAAGAACAATGGCATTTTTACTGGTGGGGGCCATGGTGGAGTCTCTATTAGATACTTGGGAGGTACAAAGGAGGTTGGGAAATACTAGAGTTGGGATGAGGGGAAGTGGGAAGAGAAAATAGAGGAGGAGAGGTTAAAGGGAGGTGTGCCAACATTCTTCCCCCTCCGAATTCACGAGAGTTTGAAGAGGGAGCATCGGGGGGGACGTTGGCACAACGTTCTGGAGCGAACGGATCAGGCACGGGAGCCCAAGTGTGGGTCGCTCGACCCATACTTAGGGGATCTGATCGCCAGGTTTTCGCCACACGCTCCCCAAACTCTCCTCTACCGAGAAAAGTTGGGGTGTGCCAAATTTTGGGTCGGCCGACCCCCCTTTTGAAGGTTCGGAGTGAACGGGTTTTGGATTTAGGCTTCCCTCGAGGCAAGAAATGGTTTGCCAAAACTTGGCCACCAAAAATGGGTCGCCTGACCCATGTTTGGAGGCTTCTTGGGCCCTAGTTTTGACATGAAGACTAGTCTAATTATGTGCATTCTGGACTAGTGCTTAAACCATAAAGAAATGAAAGAAGTAAAGACATGTAGCTTTTAGTTATGTCAAATCATTGTCAAGGATGAATTCTATCATGTCAACTTCTTCTTCAATGGTTCATGTTCATGGAAAACTCTAAGAGGGTGGCCATTTACCTTAAAGATGATGCCATCGTTGTCTTAAGGTGTGACGGCACCATGAGTTGCAGCGTTGGTTGCGAGGAATGGCCCTTGCCATTTGCTTCTAAGTTTTTCTTGGCCAAATAACTTGACCGTTGAGTTGAACACATGTGGTTGTCTCCATGAATGATCTTTACCCACCAAGATGTTGATGTCCTTGCTGCATGAGTTAGTACAAAAGTGCAACCAAGTTCTATGCAATTATGTTTTGATTCAATAATCAAGCTTAACACCATGTCATGTCTGATTAAGGTAGTCTATTTAACCTAAAGCATCATGCTTAATTTAAAAAGACTATGGAGGTATGATCGAATCATACAACCAAACCCAAGCATACTAGCATAAAAAGGAAGCATGAGATGATATACAAGATTCATCCAATTAGAGACAAAAGCCTGAGTGTGAAGCCAAGGAGCAATTTCAATTTACTTTAAAGGATAAATGCACCAAACCAGAGGGAGGAAAGGTGACAAACTAGACAAGGAACATGTCTCAAGTTGACTGGTGGGCTTAGGGGTCCATGGTGAGGTCGGTCGACCCCACCATGGAGCCTCCAGCCACTTTGTTCCCTTCCCTGTATATTCTTACCTCTAATGATGTATTTCTGCACTGATGCTTTTTATTTAGGTGTTCTTTGGGACATCGCCCGTTGTCCAAGTGTACCCATTGGAGCCCAGCCTTGTGCTGGAAATGTGTCATGGTGTATGACTCCATGGTGGGTTCATTAACATGACAAGGTGATCTAGGGGGGTCAACCAACGCCCCCCACACTTGGAGTAAGGTGTGTCCTTAGTCATGAGAATAGAGAAAACATCAAGTGCAGGGGCTCTGTTGGTGGCAACACACCAACAGAACCAAAAGTCTCACTAATCTACTAAGGTTAGGAATAGGTTGCATCATATTCAATTCACTATCAACCTTTGTAGATCTGGTTGCAAGAACTCATACCAAACCACTATGAGACTTGCAAAATTTTTGATAGACAAACACATCTACAACCTTCCTTGCAAAGATTAGAAGAATGAAGGGGTTGTAGATGTTGTGTGTGGTAGTAGTAGAGAAAAGGATTGATTTAGGAGGTATCTCGTATGAGCAAGGATCTAATGAGAGGATCAGGGGATAAATTTCATGCTCATTGATATAACCTTCCTGCTTAAGGAGTGGGTGAGCATTTTCTTTTTCAAGACATTCCAAGTCCTTTTTAGGACTTGGATGGGCCATGTTTGTAAGTGAAACTGCCATAAGCTTACCCCTTGGATCATGAATGTAACACACCAGGTGTTAGTCACGAGCTAACTAGCGAGTGTGGACCTAATCAAGATATGTCAATAAATGATCTTGATCACTATCTCACATTCATCTTCATCTACCTTGACTATTGGAAAAGTCTCATAAAAATCCTGAATCAAGAATTCAAATGGAATGACAAGTTCTCCACTTGTTTGGATTTATTGGTTAAGTAAAGATGAGCATGCAAAGTCAACCAAACCTGGCAACCATGCCCAAACAACTCTATATGAACTCTACAACAAAAGTCATGAAGGGTTCATGTTGAGAAAATGCCTAGAAAATATCTCAATCGGCCTAAACATCAATTTTGAGCTCTCTAATTACATTGCTTTGACCAAAGTGTAAATGTATCTTCTGAGCAAGATATGAAGTTTGACCTTAAATAAAAGTTGCAGATATTTTGGAGTAGAACAAATGTTATGTTTGGACCAAGTCATGATTCAACCTCTAAGTGACTCAAAAAGTGGAATAAAGACAGGGAGATATTCCGATTTCAGGATTTAAAATAATTCGAAGTCTAAATTCAATGCCGTTTTCCTTGACATCTCGCGTTCCCGAGATTTCTCTAAGCAACTTGAGTTGGACCCAATATATTAGTTGAAGAGGACTATTTGGAGCACAACATATCCAAATTTCAGACCAAGCCGGCACTGTTTGTCAAAGATGGACATCAGTTCTTGATCCTAATTAACCCTCTAACAGCATCGAGTTTGCAGCTAATTATATCCTAATCCAGTCATCAAATGGCAGTCGAACCTTAATCAATCTTATAGAGCAAGCCGAGCTGAACAGCTTTGCTTTCGTGGTCGAGATCCGAATATGCTTAGAAGATGCCGAAACCGTCCGCCCAAACTCGCCCGTCCAAACCCGCCACGTGATCGATGTCGGGCCCCAAAGGAATGGACGTGGCAAACGAGCTCTGGGCGCCCTTCTCCTTTTTTGTCTCCTGCCCTCTCCTCCTTCTCGCATTTGGGATGGCAGAGCGCTCCCTCTCGCCTCTACTCACTCTCCCACCACCCTTGCTCTCTCTCTCTCGGCCTCCATGGTCGCAGTGCAGAATGCCACCGCCATGGATGGTCGCCGAGCTCCATTGCCGCCGGCCATCCCGATCCTTTGCGCCACCTCGCAGCCAACCAAGCACGCCATCACCTTCTTCTGACCTTGCTGCTCGCGCCGCGCCCCTTGTCTGGTTTCTTCCACCGCTGCAAGCAGCGCCGTCGCCAGAGCACCCGCCATCGGGCCGCCATGGCGCTGTGCTGTGCTGTGCTGCTGCTGCTGCTGCTCGTGGCCGAGGCTGGCCGGGCGCTGCTCCGCCCCAGCCGCCTCTGCCGCCGGTCAGCCGTCCAGGCCTCCTCCACAGCCGAGCCGGGCAGGCCTCGCCCGAGCGCCTCCCTTCCTCTGTCTGTTCGAACAGCAGGAGGAAGAAGAAGCCCCCTGTGAATGACATGCGGGCCCCACCTATGTGCATTACTGAACTAAGTTTATAGATTTTGGCTATTTCTTCGAAAATCCATATCTCATGTTTGGTAGATCCAAAAATAGTGAAATTTGTTTTGTTGGATTCATGGTGAAGTTCTCTGCATGTTAGTCTAAATAGTTGTGCCATGCATGCATGTTTTTATTCTGTAGAAATTCATTATTTGAAAGTGGTTTAGGAAGTGGATTAACTTGCTTTTAACCATATATTGAGAATTATAAGTCCAAAAATTGTGATTTTAATTTTGTTAGTCTTCTAATAACATTCACTAGCTCATAAGAATATAAAACATATAGATTATTTACTGTTTTAATGATGTTTCACATTAATCTTGTTTAATAGAGGTTAAATGCTTGATTCGATTGTTGTTTTCGTATCTGGAGTTATAGTTCTCCAAAACACATGAAAATTTAATTGTAGTCTCTCTGTATGATGTGTAATGGCTGGTTAAAATTTGGTGATTTATTGTGCATGTATGACTGAGTTATAGATTTAACTTGCTACATGCTTAATAAGTAGTTTTAAATGCTTTATAAAAAATATATGAATGTAAAAATGGAAAATAGCATTCTACTATATTTGCATGGTATTATAGTACACTTAGAAACATTAATATGATCATGCTCTTAAAGAAAATATTGAGTTTTACATTTATCTTGCTCTCCTAATGCTCTATTGCATTATATATTTGTTTATTTTGTGGTAATAAATTTATAATACCTGAGCATGTGAAATTTGTATATTGGCCATGATTTGTAATCACCTAGCTCTCATAAAAATTTGAGATTCATTTGAAATGTTTGCCATATAACTTAAATAATTAAATAATAAGTTTTTTATGTGAAGGTTAATGAAAGTTTGGAGATAAATGAGCACTTGTATGTTCTTGTGATGTTTGGATATGTGTGTATCTGAGGTGGATAATGTGTGATCATGTTGTGATGAGTGGAGCTAGGTCAATAGCTCATATGCATACATGTTGGGTAGTAATTAAGTGGGAAAACATGTTTCTGCTTATGTGCTGAAATGGCTGCAGGAGCAGTCCCTGTTGTTTTGATGTTTTCTCTATTAAAAAGATGTTGCATGTAAATGTGTTCTATACAAAAGTTGTAGCAAACGTCTATGTCTATCTTGTCCTAAAATTTCATGGTCATAGGTCTGATAGTTTAGGAGTTATAGATTTTAGAAGTCTGCTGTCAGGTTTTGATTGTTTTCTGTGCAAATCTGAATGTTTGCCTTGTTTGACTAAGTTAAGCTCTAAAACACCTCTTGGTGATAATAGAAGAGTTGTAGTACTTTTGGTGTTGTCTAGGTTCATCCCTTTTGGTGGTGTAAACCTCCAGTTATGATTGTTTGAAGTGAGGGGACAAAATCTGTCCAAGTCTGGACAGAGGTACTCCTTTTGTATTGTTTGACCTTGTAAATTGTTGAATCACCTGAAGATGATAATAGTAAAGTTTTAGATAATTTAGTATGCTTTTCAGAAAGTCTAGAATCATGCTTTTTGAATGTGTAGAACTGCGGTTATGCTTCTCTGAAGCTACTATCAGCTTTTCTGTCCATAATTGAACAGACCTGTATGTTTGTGATTGTTTGACTTAGATAACCTTTGATTTATCTCTGGATGATAATAAAAAAGTTGTAGACAATTTCGATACCTTTCTAAAGAGTCTTATATCACCCCTATTGGAGGTGTCAAGCTTGAGTTACTGATAAAAGATGTGACTGCTGTGCTGCTGTCCTAAGAGTGCTTGTTTGATTGATCGCTTTGGATTACTATTGTGTTAGTTAAGCATGGTTGGTAGTTCTAGCCCATGGCTTCAGTGGTGATAAATTAAGATACCTGATGCCCTTATAATTATCATGTATGTCTTCTTTTATGTTCATACATGTGTATGTGCATCTCATTTAGGTAGGCTAGATGATCATCACGTGAAGTGAAGGACTTGACGTTGGAGCTAACCACAAGACGGTGTGGTGGACTAATCACGAAGGTGGAAGGACTAATTGGGTTCTTGGATGGGAGATGCTCATCGAGCGAGTATCATCTAGCAAACACTGACTTAGTGTTGGATTTCAGGCAAGCCCCGGAGCATTCTAAGCCTCCCATGTTTTACAAATAACTATTTGAGTCTTTATTCTTGCATTAAGTTATAGGAGTTGATTGGAACCCTCCTTTTGCATATCCTTTCCTTGTCCAGAAATATATACCCTAAACCCTATTTAGGTCCAGGATCGAAACTATGCTTAGCCTTGCTTAGATCGCTAAAAGGGCGAATGATTCTGTCATTCGTGAAATATAATATGGGTACTTTTACCCTACACGATTGGCTATGTTTGCTATCGTGAAACTTGACCATGGATTAATGATTAATCAGAAGGGACAGGAGGAAGGTGGAGAACCAACAAGGCATGGTAGTCCTTGCTGCGTATCTACCTTCGAATGTGCCATTAAGGACAGTATGCTTTGTACGTCCTCGTGTCATGTTGAACCCTACCTCTCGCTTAACTGGCCAGATAAGTCGTTCCGACCGTGAAGTCGAGTAGTTCAGTTCAGGACGAGAGCACGACCAGTTGAAGTGCGTACCCCAGGAGGTTGCAGATAGGACTATGGGCGGGGACCTAGTGGGCTGGTCGGCGCAACCGGTTTAGGAAAGATCCGAGCATCCTGGCCACCGTTGAATCCCTCACGTATGGCACCGGGATGGTCCCGTTGAGTACTTTTTACCTGAACTGTTCGAAAGATAACCCGAGCGACCGTTGATCTGGAAGCAAGGGCGAGCGTTTGGTATTTACACCAGCTAGATAGGAAGTCAATTATAATCGCGGTCTCTCCCCGTTAGTGAGAACTTGACATGAGCAGCGGCACTGTGTGCTCAAAACTAAAGTATAATAGTTATGCATGGTTAAAGAGCTTAATTGCAATGTTGAACCGGATATGGTTATATATATACATTGCCTGACTAGCTGCAGGAGTTGATTGTGATACACAAAGGAACTTAAGCAAGATAATCACTTAATCTTGACTCCATAAGAATGCTGATGCATTAATCTAGTTGAATAGGTGTTCACTTAGACAGGTATTAATAAAGCAAGCTGATCAATCTGATGATAAAACTTGAGTTAATTTGCTTAATGAATCTTAAGCTTTTTATGCAAAATGATGTCAAGCCAGCTCCACCAAATAAAGCCTTGCATTCCTCTCAGTGTCATTTTATTTTTGGTTTAAGATGGTAAGTCTAGCTGAGTACATTCGAGTACTCAGGGTTTATCCCACCATGTTGCAGGTAAGGATCTAGGCCTGCTGATGATGGTGGATAAGTGCCGGTGGGCTCGGCCGTTCTACTATGTTATCTCATCTATGCTTTGATGGAAGGATTGTCATCTATACTAGCAATGTATTCCAAACTTATGGTTACTTATTATTTAAAAGCTTTGTTGTTTTCAAATCAGTCTTGATCAAATTCTTGTATTATTATTTGGGAACTCCTTTGTAAAATTATTCCGCTATAAAGCTCCGTGTATGTGATATGTGTTTACTTAATCATGCGATCTTGGTTGTTAAGTTGATTTACCGAGGTCTTTCGGGATACTCGGCGGACTACCGGGTTTATATGGGCTCAAGTATGGCGGTTTAATCACTTCGGTGATTGCTTTTGAACTTGTGTTCTTATAAATTGGTCGGTTCTGTTATAATGAACAGATTTGAATTCTACCCCTATGTAGAGAGGCTGTGAAGACCAAACAGGCAGATACTCGTCACCTGTTCTATGACCAAGCTTCTCGTTTTCGATGACCAAGCTTCTCGTTTCGAACATCCTCCAATATTCGCATGATTGGCCTTCCAATGAATGTAAGATGAAAGGAAAGCCCAGAAAGGTCAAAGATGTGGAAATCTAGGGAGATCTTTAGATCATCAATCACTACAGGTACGTCTTGAAGAACTCCTAAACAGTCAAGGACTTGACCATTGGGGAGACTAAGACGCTTTTGGGATTGGAGTAGTGATTCTTTGATGAACTTTGAACATGGAAATGAAGAATGATGTTGATGCCGAGGCTAGGATCATAGCAAACTTTGCTATAAATGCCCATTACTTCAAGATATCCTTCTTACATGAGTGGGCATTTTAGCAACCTTCATTGATGCTTCGGCCTTATCTAACCATTCTTTACTTACAACGGTAGACAGATTCACTAACCGTTGTTGTTGCTCTTTATGGTCAGATTTATGGGCCTGATGACTCTCATGCCTCGGGTGTCTTAATGAATCCCCAGAGTCAATGACTGGATCATCATAAAACTTTGAAGGAAGGGCACAATTGGGATCATCGGGATCAAGGATGAGTTTAGAAATGGGTTCAAAGGACATGGCGGATGTGGGCATAGAAGAGGAGAGGATAGACTTTTCTTCTAGGCATTTTGGCTCTCCTTCTATGGGCACAGTCAGCATTCCTTTTGGAGGTTCATGCAAGATCCTAGATATTTCCTTATGTGCCACATGGGAATTCGAGGCTCCAGATGATGCTAATTTGGGAGATTTTCGAAGAGATCCTTTCTTGAGAGGTTTTGAATGACGTTTCTTAGAAAGTCTCTTTTGGATAGGATAATTTAAGGCATTCCCAAAACTAGCAAGATCATATAGGAGATTAGCCTCGTAATCGAAGGAGCGATTTATATGATGAATTTCTTCTTCCCTTGATATCTATGGTATATGTGGTTCAGGATTGATAGCGGAATATTTGGATGGGGTTGGTGGTGATTTAGCTATCGAGATTTCTTCTTGCTTGGGGGTCGATTCCCTTTCTTTCTCAAGGGCTTCATTATACCCGTGGGTGTAGGGAGTTCTTTCGAGAATTTTGGCAAAAATTTTCTTCCCTTCACCGACAATAGAACGAAGAAATGCCCCTCCAGAAGATATATCAAGGAATCGTGTGAAATCTTTACTGAGACCGAGGTAAAAGTGTTGTAACAATGTTGGCTCGGTTATAGCAAGATCAGAACCAAAGGATACGGGTCCATGCCGCACCTAGAATCTCCTTCTCCTTTTGCTTGAAGGTTAGGACCTCTAGTCGAAGACGAGCAACACGAGAGATAGGGAAGAAAGCCACGCAGAATTTGGATCGAAGGCTTTCCCACTCTCCATGTGCACTCTCTATGTGTCGAGCATACCAATGTTTAGTTGCTCCTGTCAAAGAGAACGGGAATAGCTTCCATTTCATGGTATCTCATGTCATGCCTTCAATGTGAAGACGTGAACACAATTGCTCAAAATCACGGAAGTGAGAGTAGGGGTTTTCATCTTCTTCCCCAGCAAAAGATTGTTCCTGAAATTTAGCTATGAAACTAGGGCGAAGCTCATAGCTAGGTGAAAGAATGGGTTGTGATGATGGTGGTGGCTCCAAACAAGCGCCCTTTGGAGCAGCAAGATGGAAGCTGGATGATTGGTTCATGGTGTGAAAAGGATAAAAATAAAAGAAAGACAAAAGAAGGATAACTAGGACGACTCAATTCTAATTAAGACAGCTACCGTTCCCCGGCAACGGCGCCAGAAAGCTTGATGACAACGAAAGTGGCAAACGGATATATCGAAGCGTACGGTAGTCAATGTAGCCTTCACCGGGAGTATTCCAGGTATCGTATTTTCCACAGGGAACGTGAAGTGTTATAACTAGGTTTAAGACCGTAAAGTGATGAGACAAAGGATCTATGACAAGTGGGTAGAGAGGTTCTTATGTAGCAAAGATATCTAGTCTTGGTGTTCTAGGTATAAAGAGGTTTACCACCTCCTCCCTTTACAAGAGGCGATAGATAAAACAGTAGAAGATAAAACTCCTACCCGAGGCGACTATGCAGTTGTATTGATGCCTTGCCATTTTAATAACTTGTCTTACACACGTGGTGGGATACTAAGACCAGACAAGGCTGTCACCACTTGCTGGCACCCACAAACAATCCGTGCGACAAGCGGCCTACACTGGTAAGATACAGTCTAGACACCATGTCTACACTACACTTACTACTCTAATCCTTGCAAGAGACTAGAGCACTTCACTAAGTAAAGCAATGTACAGGTAAAGCAAGTATATACTTATAGCACTAGGACCAGAATATCAAATACTAGAAGGACTCAGATGTAAAATTTGCTAGAAGCTTGCATCCGCTGAGGTACACCTTGGAGAAGACTCCCGACAGGCCCGGGGCTTTCTCCTGAAGACTTCCCTCACTCTCTCCCAACTAGCACACCACTATAGCAGAGCTAAAGCTACTACATAGTGGTTTCTCCTATGAATCATGCTCTAAAATGAAGGCCTATGGGGGTATTTATAGGGGGATGAATGGTAGCGCCATGTCATCGATCCGTGTGCTCCCCATCTCTCTACCCTTGGATAAACCGACCTCCAAAGCGCCTTAGATGGAGGGCAGGGATGCATCCAAGCATATGGAGGCATGCACAAGGTCGGTGGGATGACAACCGACCTGGTTGGGCCCAAAGTGGGGGTCGGGCAACCCCCCTATGGTAGGTGGGCCCAGCCAGAGTCTTCTAGAAGGTATCCCCACCTCGCTGGAGTGAAGCTGAGCTTTGGGGCCCACAAAGGTGGGGTCGGCTGACCCCGCTTTAGTGGAACCAACAGTCCATCTTCTGCAGGTGGCTTCTACATGCAATTCTAAGCATAATGGTGGTGTTGGCTTGCCCAAGGTGGGGTCGGCCGACCCCATCATTGTGCCCATCTTTTGCACATTGTCTCCAGAAGCTATGATATTAATAATTGTGAAGTTAGTTTTTCATTTGGCCATACTTGGTCGTTTCCCAACCTTCATATGGATCTTCCAGACACTAAAAAGTACCTGTTCTGAGTGCCTGCAACCAAATAATGACAATTACACGTGGAACCAAGTTATTTGTACCTAAGTCACTATGTGTTTGGTGGTTTTCTTCCAGAAAGAATGTCTTGTTGACGGTTTTGATAGGGGTAAAAACATGGTATAACTACCATCAACAGCCTCCTCTTTGTGTATATATCTAAGTACAATCAAAATAGAGCACTTAGGCAGTATAACATTCTTAGAAGTGCTTAAATTAAAATCAGTGAGGAATGAATTCACCTGCTCTTGTAGTTTCTTGGCACAACTTCTTGTAAGTGGACCATGATTTGTGTCTTTCATGTTGGATGGTGAGTTGTTGATATTTGAGCTGGCATGTACCGCTGTGATATCCTCATCATCCTCCTCCTCTTGAAAAGGAGTCGTCCTCGACTCTAATTCGTTGAAGCTCAAGATTTGTGCCAAGCCAATAGAACCGCATGTTTTGTTTCTTTGACAATCTCTTTCTTCCATTACAGCAAGGTGTTTAAATCTGTAATCATATAAACCAAGTAGTAGTCTTGTAGTGGAATCGTAAAGGATTTTGATCTAAGTTTAGCTTTCACCTTGAATTGATGTTTATCAGTAGGAGTGAATGGTGATATCCATGGGATGGTCATATCATCCCTCCTCCCTTGAAGAAAAGCCGTCCTCGACTTTTGTTCTCCTCAAAACAGTCTAAACAAAATAGAGGGTGGATGTATATGCCAATTGTAATGAGCACCTAATTTACCTTGCTCTTTTACTAATTTATGATCTAAATTAATATTTATATCTTTTCCATTACTATGAAGGAAATTTTTTCAGTGTTTGTGAACATGAAAATAAATTATAAGATGGCAACAAAAGAATTTCCTTTAGTCTACACATGTGATCAATGTTATCTTGTTTCATCTTAACAAGATCAAATATATCAAAAGATGGGAATGAAACATTCTGGGTATTATAAAGATTCTTATTGCACAATTGACTCAATGGTTTAGAGATGTACCTTTCAAACTTCATGGATCCAAATGTCGATGGAAAAACTTTTGGTGAATGTTGGCGGTCCTTACCAACATAAATATAACATCATTTTAATGCTAAAATAAATAGAGAATAGGGCCTTATCTAATCTTTCCATGAGTTTTGTTGTGCACCTAACTTATAGGAATAGCACGTGGAAATGCATGGAAATCTCAAGGAAAGCGCACTTCCAGGAAGCATATTCAAAGAAGGCGCAAACTAAGAAAATGAGAAAGTCCAAATTAAACAATAAACCAAATCCATTCGCAACCACGGGGAAGGCCTAGGCCCACAGAGGAACCGACCACCCGAAGTCGGAGGCCAGATGGCACTCCCCGGGGATCGACCGCCCCCGGGGGCGGCCGTCCCCTGGTGGGGTCTCCCGGGCCCAGCCTCCTCAGGCGGTGCTCATGGCGGTTTGGCAAAGGCAGTTTCACCTCCTACCATACTTAGAATGCCCAAATCGCCCTTGATCAACTATAAATAAATGTGCTTCACCCCCTCCAACACACACCAACATTTGGAGCACTACACCTCATATTTCTTACTTGTAATCTCTAGTTTGGTAGTAGTAGTAGAGCAAGGCAAAGCTATCAAGGAGAGCTTGTCTCCTTGGAGGAATCAAGAACATCTTGGTATGAATACACATCAGTTCTCCTCTATGAGCAAGCTTTTATCTTATTTATATAGCAATGCATCTGAATTAGAGTATAGTCTTGTCCATATTATGATCATAACATGTAAACTAGTTCATAGTCTATGTGTTATGATCTTGATATGTTCATCAAAGTTCTTCATCATTCATCAAATTAGTATGAATAGAGGAAGAACTAAGGATGGCATAATAGTTCGTTGTGCTGTCATGGTTGCTCCTAGCCGAGCCTGTCAATCCGAAGGGTTGGGGTCCTGGGGGGCTAGGAGTTGTTTCCAATTACGCGGGCGTGGTGCTCGGGTATGCGGGAATCAGCGGATATGTCGGTACCCCACGGGCAGAGGGGTAGGTGGGCAGGTGGTGACAGCCCTGTCCATCCCTAGCATTCCCCCACGTTCGGGTATTGAGTAGGAGTTCGTAAAGTCTCTATCGGCTGGCAGACCAGCTGCGGGGATCTCCCTATCATCCCAGACTTAGTCCTGATCCTAGTCTTATTAATTCGATGTAATTACTATTCATTGCATAGCTGTATATGACCAATGCCTGCTCACGTAGTTATTCTTTATTCTTTATTTTATCTTTTATCCTTGAGGTTTCTCCGATGTGTGTGTCCACTATCTTATAAACCTGTTTTAACCCCTGCCTATGCTATGCCTACCTATGCATTCAATAAGTGATCATGTTTATACCAAAAGCTAGATGAATTCACCATGCCCTCCTACGGGAAATTATAAATACGACACCCTTGAATACTCACGGGTTGAAATGCTACAATGATAGTTCTGTGCGCTTGCAGAGTAATCTTATTCCTTACTGAGCTATCGATTGGCGTACCTAAGTACCGTTACTTAAGGATTGTAATTCTTGTTGCACCCCACGGCGCCGTGCCACAGTTTTGCATATCGTAAGTAATTACGGTTAGGAATGCCAATCCGGCACTTCTAATTGCTATTACCAGACTGCATTACCTAGGCCGACGCCACTAAGGGCCAAGGATTACCTTTCTGAAGTAATGGTGGTTGGGAATGTCAACTTATGTTTCTAGTATTATTATTAAGGACGGACCTTTAGTCTATCTTTAGTAGTAATGCTAAGAAACGCCAACAAGCATTTCTGGCGCCGTTACTGGGGTTGAACTTTTAGTCTATCTTTTGTAACGACATTAAGAAATGCCAACAAGCATTTCTGGCGCCGTTGCTGGGGATGGACTTTTAGTCTATCTTTTGTAACGACGTTAAGAAATGCTAACAAGCATTTGTGGCGCCGTTGCCGGGGAGGGCAAAAAGAAAATATAAACATCTAGCTTTGGCATAAACTTTGATTACAAAATAAGCATTGGTAGCCATAGCTTATGCAGGCTAACTTTGCTATTTTCTTCCTCTTTTTTATTGGAATGAAAACAGAATAGTGTATGAACGGCTTCAATCTGCCGGAAAACTTCATTAAAAATCCAGAGGCACTCCTAAGGAAGAGAAGGCCTCGTACCATCTCTTCTTCTGCTACTCAGCTAGCAAACGAATCGGTCACTTCCGCACCATCCGCTACTACCTCCATGGCCAAGTCACTCCGCGAGTATCCCACCCCCGCTATTGCCAACGTGCCCGTTAGGCCCGTTGTCAATGTCGGGAACGGAAACTTTGAGCTCCGCACGGGCCTACTCATGATGGTGCAGGTGAACCAGTTCTGTGGTTGGCCAAGTGAGGACGCAAACGCACACCTGCAAAACTTTTTTGAGCTGTGCGAAACCATCATCATTAAAGATGTCGCACAAGACAGCATCAGGCTTCGCTTGTTTCCCTTCTCCCTCTCGGGGAAGGCGAAGCAATGGTTCTACCAAGCCAAGGAAGCAGTTAACACGTAGGACAAATGTTCCACGGCGTTCCTCGCAAAGTTTTTCCCCATGAGCAAAACGAATGCTCTACGGGAGAAGATATCTAACTTCCAGCAAACATCACTCGAGTCCATTCCTAAGGCTTGGGAAAGGCTCCAGGAGTACATCCGGGCCTGCCCCCACCACGGGATGGAAGGTTGGCTCGTGCTTCAAAATTTCTATGACGGCCCCACGACCATGTCTAAAGGGCACGTAGATGCCATTGCTGGAGGCGCGTTCCTTTCCCTCACCATCAAAAATGCCACGGCATTGATTGAGAAGATGGTGGCCAACCAAAGATGGGGAGAAGGGCGCAAAGCATAAAAAGGCATGCACATCATGAAGGAGACGGACCTGCTTGCCGCAAAAATAGAGTTACTAATGAAGAAACTTGACGGACGTGCCACCTATCCTACCATGTCGCACCCAATTTTAAGGATAAAATTGAATGAACCAACTTATGTGCGCCCAGAGATCAATCACACACATAAGTGACAAATTACATAGTACCATCACAAGGTTCAATATATAACGAATAATATCACAGAGTCTTTACATTAATAATAGCGGAATAATATAGATAACTCTCTCGCGGAATCTCCATTCCACAGGGAATAGTTGACTGGTGAACACAATCCTAATAATCCTCAGAAGAATCCTCATAGTCATCTGTTACCCATCCGGGATTTTTATCCAAATATGAAAAATAAAGAAAGCGTAAGTATATGTCGTACTCAACAAGAATAACATGGGTTTATGAGGCTCAAATAAGGCAAGACACTGGTTGACAGCGGTTGCTTTTAGTTGATCATATTTTAGCAATTGAGTAGCAGCAATAGAATATACCAAGGAACAAGATTCGCATGATCATATAAACATGATAATTAATATGGAATAAATATCAATAAAAACTTCAAATAAATCAGTATTCAATTAGTTAAATTCCTATAAGACGTCCAAGGCCGCTCGTGACCGTGAGCACGGCTGATATATCAGTTTTACACTCTGCAGAGGTTGCACACTTTCACCATGAGTCGTGATTTCCATGTGTCAGGGTTTGCAAGGCCCACACTACACTGCCAAGGTGCATAACAGGGTCTCACTATGAAGTCTTTCAAAAGGCTCTCTAACAAGTTACCAATCAATCCGGGCGCAATGGCAAGGGGCGGTAGAGCCCTCCTTCCAAGTGGCACACACACGCAGCAGTACACACAAAGACAGGAGCCGCAAAACAATCAGCTCGGCAAGGAACCTTTCAAGATTAATAGCATGATAGAAAGTAACTCCATACTTGACTAAAGCCAGAGCCATATAGCCCCCATGGTTGCGCTGTAAGTCCCGGTGTCATACTTATAGATAAGTCCTTAGTCCATGTTACTAAAAAGCATATTTTAATCTTTATTTCATAATCAATTATTCAAGTTCATAAGATCATGACCCATCAAAGCACTAGCATCACTACTCAAATGCAATTTCATAGGTAACAAGGATCAAGTTATCAAAACCTGGGAATAATCACTACGGTTGCCAAGGTAGACATATGCATCATGAATTTAGTTATTAAGGTGAATAGGCAACAAGGATAATCCATGCTATACTTGCCTTGATCACAGTGCTCTGGAGAACTTGGATCCACCATGTACTCTTGATCACCAACGTATTGCTCACCGTCTGAACTCGATCATAAAATCACCACACAATCATCGAGGCAATCATACACGAAGCAAACAAGATCTATATTAGAAACAGTACACCAACAGTGGAAATACAGATTGAAAAGTGTATAAAAATAATCTACGCGTCGCTACGATTCCAACGATATAAAGTTCACGCAAATCGGAGTTCAAACGGAAAAGTTATGAAATAAACAAGTTTTACTTTAATAAAATAATAGATTAAATCTAATCTCGAATTTTAAAAGTTCACAACATGAATAACAGTAGTATCATTAGATAGATTACGAAATTACGAATCTAACGAGACTTGAACGGATCAAATCGGAGCTAAAACGAATAAAATATGGCCGAAATAAACTGAGTGGCAAATCTGTAAATATTGAAAGCGCCTTTTGAATTAAAACCGAGGAAATACGTTTTCTAAATAGGAAAGCGTAATCTGAGAAATACGCCAAAGGATCGCGGGTTAGAACATTAAAAAGCTCAGGGGCTCTTTTGCAAAAGTGCCGGCGAAAGGGTATCTCTCACTGTGAGCCGTTGGATCGGCCGTGGACGGCGCAGGTAGCTCGGGGAAAGAGGGGCGGCTCTGGTCACCGGAGTCAGGGCGGCGCCCGGCCGATTCCTCGCCGGAAGATGGCCGGGGACGGCAGTTTTCGGGGCTAGGAAGCTCGGCACACCTCGGGATCTGGTCGGGAAGCAAGAGGAGCTCAAGCCGAACCTATCTATGGCTTCGGTTGCCACAAAGGTAGCTCGGGGAGGATGCGGCGAGCTAGGTGGCGGAACTATGGCGGCGGCGAAGCTCGGCATCATGGCTATAGTGCACAAAACCGAGGGAGAAGGGGTCAGGAAGGTCCCTGACCTTGCTGCGAAGCTTGGAGAACAACCAATTTCGACGGAGAAGTCCTCCCGAGGAGAAATCGACGGCGGCGGCGGAGCTCGGGGCGACGGCGGAGCTCGGGACGGTGGCTAGGGCAAGATTGGAGGGCGTGGCTTGCTCGGGAACTTGTGGGGAGGGACGGCAGGGCTCGGCCGACCTATATAGGGGCGCGAGGGAGCGTACTTGGGACGGATTCGGCCGAAAAATCTGGCGGTTGCCTTCTGTTAGAGGCGGCGCTCGTGCTCCGCTCGGACTCCGACTGGAGGAAGGGGATGGCGCGGGGCAGCGGGCCCTACGCGTCAGTGGCAGAGGGAGGGGGCTCGCGGCTTCCTTTTATGGGCCAGTGGAGGCATACACGGGATGGACTTGGCCACGCCAAGAGAGGAGGCCGGGGTGGTTACGGCGCGGCCGTGTCCGCTTCGAACACGAGCAGGAGGAGGAAGATGACTTGTGGGCCCCGCGTGTCAGTCACAGACAGAGAGGGACGGGGCTCCAGCATGCACACGGGCCGGTGGTGCTGCTGGGCTTCGGCCTGGCCGGCTCGGCCCATGCGAAGAAGGAGGAGAGGGGCAGCGCCCTGGGCTGAGGAGAGGGGATGGGCCGGCTTGGCCTGCAGAGAAGGGGAGGGAGTTTTCCCTTTTCTAATTTTCTCAATTCATTTTCAAATTTGTTTTCGAATTGGCTTTTCAAACTAAGTTTTGAACCCTTGCAAAATCCAATCAAATCTCAGGAAATAAATATGTGCAGCGGCATGTATGCAACATAACATGTTTCTATGCCCTAGGGTTTATTTTAATTCATAAAAAATATTATTCTATATATTAAATGCTCAATCAATTGCATAAATAAATCAAATTAAATTCCTATTTCAAAAATTGAAAATTTCCGGGTGTTACGTACCACCGGCACCGTCCAGGCCATGGACTCACACATGACGTGTGAAGTCTGTGGAGATGTTGGACATTCAGGGAACAACTGTCCCGAAACCCTGGAAGAAGCATCCTTCGTCAACAATGGGTTTCGCCAACACCAACAACCAGGTAACGGGTGGAACAGCCAGAATCGCCCCCAACGTAATTCTTCCAATTTTAATTCAAATTTCAATTCCTCCCAACCTTCATTAAAAGATCTTATGATAGGACAGGCTAAAATAAATGAAAATCTTACAAACAAGCTTTCTCGAAATGATAAAATGTTTGAAACTATAAATACTAAGCTTGATAGCCTATCATCATCTGTTAAAAATCAAGTAAATTTTAATAAAAGAATTGAAACTCAAATTACCCAACTTACCTCTGCCACAAAATCTGCCATTCAAATTTCTAGTTCTGTTGAGAATATAAATTCAGTGACCACGAGACGGTGTAAGGACCACTCGTGATCCCCCACATCCTAACCAAAGAACAGGCAAAATACCAAGACAGCAAGAGGAAGTACCGGTTGATTCGGCACAACCACATGAAGAATCAATGGAAGAAGAGCCGACACCGGAGGGCTATGGGGACACCATGATGTTGCCTTTCCCCACAAGGTTGAGAAGGAAGAAGAAGAAGGCCGGAGATGAACAGTTTCTCCGATTCGTGGAGATGGTCGAGAAGACACACGTCAGCGTTCCGCTGATGGATGTCTTACAGCATACCATCATACGCTAAGTTCATCAAAGATATCATCAACAACAAGCGACCATTACTGTCCTCAGAAATTGTCAAGCTGACGGAAGAATGTAGCGCAGCTATACTCAATCATCTACCTGAGAAGAAACCAGACCCTGGGTGTCCCACAATCACATGCTCTATAGGTACCCAGCAATTTGACCACGCCTTATACGATCTTAGGGCGAGTGTGAGTGTCATGCCGAAATCAGTCTTTGATAGACTGAATTTCACCAACTTAGAGTCTACCAACATGACACTTTAGTTGGCCGACTCCTCAATTCGGTACCCAGCAGGGATTGCACAAGACATTCCTGTAAAAATTAGAGGGTATTATATTCCGGTGGATTTTGTGGTGCTCAACATGGAACTCACCAAAGAAACACCACTCATCCTCGGAAGGCCATTCTTGAGCACGGCAGAAGCACAAATTGATGTTAGAGCTGGAGAAATCCGCTTCAATATCAATGGATAAGAAGAGAAGTTCGAGTTCAGGCCTCGCCGTCAAGAAGAATGCAATATGACACGCATTCGATATGGGCCGAATCCCCAAGGCATCAAGGAGGTAGAAATTCAACCTCAGCTTTTGAAAAATATATCAAAAATCTCAAAAGAATCAAAGAAAAAGCCGAAGCCAAAAGAAAAGGCGGCTCCCAAACAAAATATAAAGGAGCAGAAAAACAAAATGGTTCCTAAAAAGAGGGAAGAAATCCCCAAGCCTTCACCAAAGAAGACGGTGTGGAAACCCAAGGTAAAAATTGAAAATACTACCACACCGCCCAAAACTACTCACAAAGTATGGAGGCCCAAGCAAGCGCAGCCGTCTACCTCTCCCAAGACGGATACACCATCATCGAGCAAACAATGAAGGGAGAAAAGTCCTGCTCAACGGACTTAAAAAAAGCTGAGCCCTTGCCGAAGGTAAACCGGTAAGTTATCCATAATATTTACCTTAAATATTTTGAAATTTCTTTTCTATAAATGCTTAATTGATTCCTCTAATAAAAAAATTAATAGTAATAATAAAATATATATATAATAATATTTCAAATAGATATATGCATGCTTGATGATAATGTTGCATTTATGCTTTGACTAAAATAACCCTATGTTTAAACATGAATCTTTGAGATCATAGAGATATTCCTTCATAAATGCATGATAGTGTGATCTTAAATAAACTTTCACAAATTTCAATCAAATCCATTTTTATATCATGCACATGATCACACTAATGTTCTTCGCATCAAGCCTGATCGTAGCTGGGATAATAATCTACACAAGTCAGCTTAACACGTGGCCAAAAGACAGAGGCTGGCAGGCGGGCCCAAGGGACCGACCGCCCCCAGGACTGGCCGCCCCCCTGTCCAGGCCAATCTGTGCCAATCTTTTTCGTACCTCACTTTGATCACCTCAGCATCACATCCCTAGGTTACGATCAAGTTGTTTCCTTGCCTAAAGACCTCGATAGCACCTATTTAAACCTCTAAAGGTCTCTCTTTTCCTCACATCAACCTTGCTTTTCTCCCTCTAGCAAAGCTTGCTAAGCTCTCCCATTCTTTAAGTACCAACCATGTCTAGCTACGCTCTCTCGCTGATCAATGCCCCAGTGGCCATAGCAAGCCTAGACATAGCACCCTATCAAGAGAGTTCTTTAGCAAGGGAAGAAGCCCGTGTTGTGAAGGAAAAGCCTCTAGCGATCTTGCCAGCACGCTCTCATGCACCTGAAGGAGGCTGCCACAAAGAAGACCGCTACTGCCCATCCTCCTAATGGCCTCAAGAAGAAAACTCCTAGCGGTAGTAAGCCTAGCAAAAAGTCGGCTAGCAAGCCATCACCTCCGGCCAAAGAAGCAGCGTCCGCTAGCACCATTCCTAGGATTAGGAGGCATCTACCTCGGCCTCCCATCAAACGTCGTGCAGGGCAGTATGAAAGTAGTGAAGATGAAGACGACTCTAGTATCGTTAATGACCTCATAGCCAAACATGCTAGCTTACGTGCTTTCCTAAGGACATTAGAAGACGACATAGAGACCAAAAACACAGAGATCAGGGACCTTAGCGATGATGTTAATAGTTTCTCCTTCAAGTTCAATCTTAAGCTAAGGAAAGTCGCTAAAAGCCCTAGGTGTTGAGCATCATCTTGAGTATCTTTAGGCTGCACCTACTGCACGAATAATTAGGCACACATTTTCAGTTTCATGATCTTTTAAATTTTACTATCAATGTAAATGTGCCTATTTGAGTTTATCAATGAAATAAGGTTTTATGTTGAGCACTTGTTTTCTCCATATATGTATTTTGTGACTAACCAAGACAGGGAAGGAAACAAGTGTGGGAGAGGATTCTCCAAGACAATTGCACAATAACAAAAATCAAAATTCGGTTTGTGCAACTTCCCCCCCTTTCTCATCCTAAAAAGTTTTTAAAAATAAAATTTAAAATGATGTTTCCTACATACTCCATCAAACATGTCTTCCTACATTCGAAATGTTTGCATACTTTTTATTCCCTGCTAAAATTCCTATAGATTTATGAACACTGTTTAGGGACCCCGTTTCTAAGTAATTGACGGATGAGATATAGTAGGATGACATGATGCTTGCTCATTCTTGCAAAGTACTTGAGATTTATCTTACAAAAACAAAAACTCAATAGCATGCTCCTTGAATGATTGACAAATACCTACCAAGACCATATATGATTCTATTTGATGAAACCTTCCACATATGCCACTTATTTTGTGTTGAGTTTGGTCAAATTTTGTGACTACTGTTGAGAGATGTTTCATGCTCCCAAGATCAGAATTCACTTGCACCCACCAAATAAAGCCAATTCTCATCCTGAGAGTTGCGCAAATAAAAGTGACGGTTCTCATCCTAAGAACCGTGCATTCCTTCTGCAAAGTTTTACTCAATCCATCTACCATCATAATATCTCCTTATTTAAAGTTTTTCATATGCCAATAAAAGATATGGGGCTATGCTTAAAAAAAGGAGAAAAGAAAGATCATGCCAAGGGGCATAAGAAAATAAACGGGAAAGAAAAGTTCAAATACCCGTTCAAAAAAAATGAATAAAATGGAAATGAAGATTTTATAGCCCATATCTCCTTAAGTTTTATCCAAGGAGAATCATGATGCATGGAGTACCAAAAAGATTTAGAATTAGGTTTCTACCTTCATACTTTCCACACACATGCACATTCTGATCTAGGAGTATGGTGCACTCCCTCCGGTATGGTCTGGGGTTTGACTTGACAACATATGCAGGGTAAGTGTGCCTCATCATTTCTCATTCCTACCTAAAACTCCAAATAAGCCTTCTTAGAGGTAGGATGATCAAAGTGAAGGCATCACCTTTTCATGTCTTGGTGAGGAACCACTTACAAAAATGAGCGACTTGAGAGAATTATTCAAGGACACAAGCTATCTTTATGTTTTCATAAATTTTACAAAAACCCAAGTATTCCAAGCAAGAATAAGAGTAAGAGGATTTGATTCCAAGCTATTCCATTTGTCAATTTCTCAAGAAAGATTTGGTAGACACTTTGAAGTTCATAAATCCAGGTGAAGCTTGGAATATCCTGTATGCAGATTCTTTGACAAGGAGGATGAACCCATTTGGTCCTTCGCACTTTACTCGAGGAGTAAAGGACCAAGTGTGGGGGAGTTGTTGGCGGTCCTTACCAACATAAATATAACATAATTTTAATACTAAAATAAATAGAGAATAGAGCTGTATCTAATCTTTCCACGAGTTTTGTTGTGCACCTAACTTACAGGAATAGCACGTGGAAATGCATGGAAATCTCAAGGAAAGCGCACTTCCAGGAAGCGTATTCAAAGAAGGCGCAAACTAAGAAAATGAGAAAGCCCAAACTAAACAATAAACCAAATCCATTCGTAAGCACGGGGGAGGCCCAGGCCCACAGAGGAACCGACCACCCGAAGGCGGTGGCCAGATGGCACTCCCCGAGGATCGACCGTCCCCGGGGGTGGCCGCCCCCAAGGTGGGGTCTCCCGGGCCCATCCTCCTCAGGCGGTGCTCACGGCGGTTTGGCAAAGGCGGTTTCACCTCCTACCATACTTAGAACGTCCAAACCGCCCTTAATCAACTATAAATAGATGTGCTTCACACCCTCCAACACACACCAACATTTGGAGCACTACACCTGACATTTCATACTTGTTATCTCTAGTTTAGTAGTAGTTGTAGAGCAAGGCAAAGCTATCAAGGAGGAGCTTGTCTCCTTGGAGGAATCAAGAACATCTTGGTATGAATACACATCGCTTCTCCTCTATGAGCAAGCTCTTATCTTATTTATATAGCAATACATCTGAATTAGAGTATAGTCTTGTCCATATTATGATCATAACATGTAAACTAGTTCGTAGTCTATGTGTTATGATCTTGATATGTTCATCAAAGTTCTTCATCGTTCATCAAATTAGTTTGAATAGAGGAAGAACTAAGGATGGGATAATAGTTCGTTGTGCTATCATGGTTGCTCCTAGCCGAGCCTATCAATCCGAAGGGTTAGGGTCCCGGGGGCCTAGGAATTGTTTCCAATTACACGGGCATGGTGCTCGGGTATGCGGGAATCAGCGGATATGTCGGTACCCCACGGGCAGAGGGGTAGGTGGGTAGGTGGTGACAACCCTGTCCATCCCTAGCATTCCCCCACGTTCGGGTATTGAGTAGGAGTTCGTAAAGTCTCTATCGGCTGGTAGACCAGCTGCGGGGATCTCCCTATCATCCCAGACTTAGTCCCGATCCTAGTCTTATTAATTCAATGTAATTACTATTCCTTGCATAGCTGTATATGACCAATGCCTGCTCACGTAGTTATTCTTTATTCTTTATTTTATCTTTTGTCCTTGAGGTTGCTCCGATGTGTGCGTCCATTATCTTATAAACCTGTTTTAACCCCTGCCTATGCTATGCCTACCTATGCATTCAATAAGTGATCATGTTTATACCAAAAGCTAGATGAATTCACCATGCCCTCCTACGGGAAATTATAAATATGACACCCTTAAATACTCACGGGTTGAAATGCTACAATGATAGTTCTGTGCGCTTGCAGAGTAATCTTATTCCTTACTGAGCTATCGATTGGCATACCTAAGTACCGTTACTTAAGGATTGTAATTCTTGTTGCACCCCACGGCGCCGTGCCACAGTTTTGCATATCATAAGTAATGACGGTTAGGAAGGCCAATCCGACACTTCTAACTGCTATTACCAGACTGCATTACCTAGGCCGGCGCCACTAAGGGCCAAGGATTACCTTTCTGAAGTAATGGTGGTTGGGAATGTCAACTTATGTTTCATATTATTAAGGACGGACCTTTAGTCTATCTTTAGTAGTAATGCTAAGAAATGCCAACAAGCATTTCTGGCACCGTTGCTGGGGATAAACTTTTAGTCTATCTTTTGTAACGACGTTAAGAAATGCCAATAAGCATTTCCGGCGCCGTTGCTGGGGATGGACTTTTAGTCTATCTTTTGTAACGACGCTAAGAAATGCCAATAAGCATTTCTTGCACCATTGCTGGGGATGGACTTTTAGTCTATCTTTTGTAACGACGTTAAGAAATGCCAATAGTGAATGAGTATGACATGTTTGTATAGAATTTGCTTCTTTCAAGTTTGATGAAGGTGGATAAATAATGGATTGTACCTCTGAATTTTTACATCCATTATTGTCAGTAATAAGTCTTGGGTAGCAATGAATTGGCTATCAACATTTATTTCCTTTTCACTACTCTCGTCAAGTATAGTGGTGTTATGAGCATCAATCTCTTTTTCGTTTTGCTTGCACACCTACACATTTTCAGAGAGAACACTACAAGTAAATATTAGTGGATTAGTGTTAAAATTATCCTCACATGTTTTGTCATGAAGCTGTCTCTTTTGGTGTTGTGTATCTGTTGGTATAAATTAACTGCACTCTACTAAATATTATTATTATCAGATTATCCGCAAGCACACAGTGAAACATCCTCGATTTTTCCACGATGGGAAAAATCCACAGAATGAGATATAATGTGATAAAACCATAGAATGATCTTATCGCATTATCATATATCAGTTGATATTAAAGTCATACATCGAGAATACTTACAGAATATCACATCAACTGAGGGGACACCTATTACAGGGTTAATCTAGCGGAAGCATATCTAGTCGTCATCAGAGTTGGCGGAACATGTCGTCGAGTGAAGGCTCCTCCTTCACGGGTACCATCAGAGTTATTCTTGGCGCAGCATAGTCTTCATCTCCTGAACCAAACTTGAGCGTAGGCACGAGACCTTCTATTGCTTCTTATCTCAATGTCTCTGTTAGTCAGGTAATCTGCACACCGCCAGATATGTGCAGGCCATGGTCAGCACCGATGAGCTTTAGTGGAAAAGAGAAACAAAGGATCTGGCGATCCTAATATTTGGCTGTGGTTTGCATCCTAAGCGCATGCAAGGTAGTATCAAGTAATAATATCATAATAGTTTGTCAAGTTTTAACCCATATCACACCATCCATCAATCCATCCCATTTCCATTATCCCACCCATACACCACCTCACACCCACACCTCGCACTCAGTCGACAGGCCCAACTCCCTCTCGGGTCCTGTCTCAACGGCACACTGCCACGCCGGGCACACTGCCGGACAATCATCAACCAGGGGAGAAAAGAATATCGCTCTCTACACTAGACAGAGCTTCACAGGAAAGGTCCATAGCCGACGAATCGGCATATGTATCGATCGATCAACCATACACTCTGCAGAGGTTTTACCACTCACAAGATTAGCCATCATCGATGCTGTACAATCATCTAGGCAGAATTCCGGGTGCTTGCTTGCCTAGGTCGATGCCACCCTACCACTCAGCCCTGGGTAACTTCGGCCCTACGCCGAAACGCTGAGACTGGGAGACGCAGTACCGGGCCCAATCAGTGGTACTGCGCATCTAGGACGGTGCGGGAACTTCCTGCATCCGCCACCGCCCACCCTATCACCTTACAACCTAGCAGTAGTGGCACCGCCCTACCAAGTAGTCCAGCCGTCTCCCGCCCATCAGAAGCGAGTGAGCAGTAAGGGATTCCCATGAACCTGGGCTAGTCCTTCCTAGGTTTGACCAAGCAGGCATCTTCTCTTAGGGGATACTCTCCCCGTGCCACCACGGCACCTCCATTCACGGGACTTCAATGCACATCCCGGAACCACCTCATAAGTCATTACCCGCCACAGGTATCTCTCGTGGGAATGCCCAGATGCAACTCCCGGCAAGACTTGCTTACACAGCTCGTCGCGTATCCCACTTGGTCGACTCAACCCTCACCACACACCCAAGACACACGCAGCACGCTCACATACCACCAGTCCGGCATCCCAAGCCAAACCATTCCCAGGGGTTCACCACCAGCATCACATCATAGATACAATGCGAGTGGAGTTAATAGATAAATATAGTGATGTAACATGCAAGCAAACAGGTAGATAGAAATATGTATAAAAGAGCGTGAGCGCAAAGCTGGGTGGTATAGTAGAGTGGTTGCAAGCGGGGTAGTAGCGGCTTAGGTAGTAACATGCATCTTATACTAGCAAAGGAGTAAATATAAAGCGCTAGCAGTTCTAGATTTGCAATGTCTAATAGGATTCTCTAAAAGAGGGTGCTGCCATGACACCTGCGTTGTCGAGGAAGTAGTGGTATGAGTACTCCTCAGTTAGTGTAGTCGTTCTGCTGGATCACCTCCTCCAGGGTGACTCCACTCCGCGGGTCCTTGCGCCGACCACGTTCTCTCCCAGCGGGTCCCGATCCGATCGTCGCTAATCCGGAAACGGCTACTCCGCGAAGCAATACAATAAAACACCCAATACACCAAAAGACGACGGAACACGGAAAGATCCATTAATACAAGAGAAATAATAAAAGGTACATGACTTGGCCCTCTCGGCGTATGTCCAATTTCATCGGGCCAAGAGAAATTATGAGTGGGGTTTGCTATGCACAAGCTTATGTCACGGCCAAGCCAATATGGCTTTATAATAACTGGTTTAGGCTAGAGCTGATCCATAGCAAACACCACGGCTCACAATCTTCTGATCCGAACGCCACGGAGAAGACGGGGATCGGAGGACGGCCGATCAGAAGGGAAGAACAAGGAATTACCAATAATAAATGTTGCACAAAATAGTGCAAGTGTTCAATCCACTTGTAGGGCACCAAGGCTGTGATTCTAACGGGCACAATCATACAAGTGCTTAAACATCAAGATTCAAAAGAGAGAGAGAAGTTAGCTAGGCATATCCATATTATATTCTCAGTCACATCTTCGGTGAAGATGGTTTTAATCGGTCGACCGAGCCGACCTACATAGGTCTGAGATCTTAATATAGACCATAGCTTCGCTAACAAAAGGAGTCAGTCCGGTCTTTGATCCAGTCACTGTGAGTAAGACGGGATCGAACAGAGCGGGCTAAACGATCAGAGAGCGAGAAGCATAAAACAGTAGTGGTCTATTCTTTCCAACGCACACGCCACGGAATAGACGGGGCGTCAGAAGAGAGTGGCAAGTAAAAGACGCAAGTGCGCAAGCCACTCGTAGGGTACCACGACCTGGGTGCACTGGCACTAAGTCATTACTCGGATCCATAGCGGTGCGGTTGTCACCGCAAGAATCAGAGGAATGCGGCGGTCGCGCAGGGTACGAGCATACGAGGGTCGGTGCACGAAAAGTTAGCGAGAGATAGCGTGAGGTCAAGTTACACTCGGTGTTACGGTCATGGCGGAACGGATCCCGCGATCGCAACGTCCGAACGAGGTACGATCACACAGCCGGCTCGAAGGCACGGCACACAGACAAACAATAAGAACAACCAACAATAAGATCCAATGACACGACTCAAAAGACTCATTATAAGACTGCGGAGTAGCACAATTCCATAGCATTATGATAGATGGATCCTGTATTACAGATTTAGATACAGACAGATCGTGAGGATAGGGTACAACAAATAGAATATAAGGATAGGGTACAACAGATATAGACATATCGTAAGGATAGGATACAGTATGATAGATAGATGTACAAGGAGTAAGAGCAGGGGTCCAATAGTCCAGCGTCGTGTATCACTTTATCTTTCCAACCGTCCAACATTATCTATGGGGCCTCATGAGGTGGCAACAGGGCTATGGCACAAGGTCGGATAGGGCCAGTGTCAAAGGAAAAGTAGCGAGGCTTGCTTCTACACGTCCCGGCTCCACTGGGCCAGCTGTTGGTACCTTCTGACCTGCTATGGCTTGCTTCGGCTGGTCGCGGCTAGTCGTGGCCTACTGCTGGCTGGTCATGGCTGGCTGTGGCCTGCTGCTGACTGGTCGCGGCTGGCCACGGCTGGCCGGGCGGGGCTGGTGACTGGCCGAACGAGGCTGTGGCTGGCCGGAGGTGGCGTCAAGTGGCCGGGAGGCGGCGGAGCATGGCCGGGTTCCAACGGTGTGCACGGTAGCTAAGGTGAAGCTTGGACGGGGCGTCGGTGCGCGTCGGGGCAATCAGGCAAGACTTCCAGTGTCCTTCTCCTTTCTCGATCGGCGTCCATCGTGTCCTTCGGCGACATGAGCAGAGTGACGGCAGTCTCGGAGTCCAAGGGCATAAGGTAATTCCGGAACGCGATCAAGGTGGTGGTTTGGGTAGTCCTCGGCCACGCCGGCATTCTTGGAACGTCGGTGGTTCGATTTGGCTAAATGGGTCTCGTGTCGTGTGTGCGCGTGTCTTGAGCCGGGAGAGGCTCGGCCTACGCGTCCCTGAGGTGGGACGCCATGGCTCATGTGGCGGCTTCGGTCACGGTGGCGGTGCCCACCAGCGATGTCGAGGCAAAGCTCACCGAGGGCTTGCGGTCGGTAGATCGCTTGACGCGGGTCGGGGTCGTTGCCGGCAGAACGTTCTCGATGGCAGAAAGAATGTAGCAGATCGTGCTTCGGCTTGCCGAGGACGGTTCGGCGTAGAGGAAGAAGGGGTTGGGCTATCCGTGCTGGTCGGGGGTAGTGGTACGCGTCAGAAGATGGTGGTGCACGACCGGCTTCCCTGCAACATATGGAACACGGCACGAAGGCCGGTCTCAGCATCGTGGTGATGGAAATGGAGTCATGACATGGTTTTGGTCCCTGGAAGCTCACCGACGATAATACAGTGACAAATTTGGCGAGATGGAGATGCTGCAGCTGCTGCATGTGAACAATCAACAGGGCATCGCTGCTGCACGACGCGGGCTCGGTGTCGTGGAGGAGGCGTGGTCGCAGCGGTACGGTGACGTCGTGGCGTGCGCTCAGCAAGGGGCGGCTCCGGTACAGTAGTGCTGAGTAACAGCGGCTGGCTGCCGCGGCCAGCGAGCAGCTGCGCTCGATCGGTGGTGCAGACGAGGCGAGGCCAAGGCTCCGGGGCGTGGCGTCGCTGCTGCACGACGCCGTGGCACGACGAGGAGGGAGCCGGGGCGCGGCGCGGCGATGGAGAGGAGGTGAACGCCGACGGCGCGGTCGCGGTCACCGTTCGGCTCGGTGATGACACGGCCGCAGCAACGCCGAGGTGAGGTTGGCTCGTCGGTGGGAGACGCTGCAGCTGCCGGGATGCTCCACGTCGGGGCGAGCCCGACCAGAGCGCGGAGGTCGGCAGCGCGGTCGGAGCTTGCGAGCGTGGCCAGCAGCGGCGCCCGGGTCGGCGTCGAGGAGGCGATGTCGCGGCTGGCTTGCATCGAGGAGCCACGGCGGCTGCAGCACCCACGTGCGCGACCATGAGGGCCATGGCTGGCAGTGGTGTCGCGCAGCGAGGAAGGAGAAGCAAGGGAAGGTGGTGGCGCTGTGTGGAAGGCGGCGGCGGAACCTGAAGGTTGAAGAGGAACAGGAGGTGCGGCTCCGGTTTTTATGCGCGCACGGCTAGGGTTTTCGAGGAATCGTCGTTGATCTCCGACGTCCGTGCCGTCCTAGGACGCGTGGCGTGCATCGGCGCGGACGTCGAGGTAGGGTCGCGTGCGGTCCTCCAGGGTGGCGGCGGCGGCGCCCCTGGGAGCTAGAGCTCCCCGCTCTAGGGTTTGGGTGGGAGCCGACCGGTTGGGCCGAGCAGGCCGGCTCGATGGGCCGCGCTGGGGTGTTTGCGTGCTGGGCCGAAGCGGCTGCAGGCTGGAGGCAGAGGGCGCTCGCGGCCACTGGTCCGGGGGAGAGTGGAGGCGGGCTGCTGGGCCAGATGGGCCGTGCGCGGAGGCAGGTGTGCGCTGGGCTGAGGGGCACTGCTGGCTGCTAGCTGCGAGCTGGGCCGCGCGCGAGAGCATGCAGGAGGGGTGCGACTGGGTAGGCCAATCGGGCCGGTTACGTAGGAGGGGGAAGGGAAAGGCTCGTGGGCCGACTGGGAGGGAAGAAAAAGAAATGGGAGAAGGGGTTTTGGCCTGAGAAAGGGTAGGGGTGTTGTCCATTTGTCAAGGGAATATTAGGGATATACTAACAAGGGCTTTTCCTTGATGAGGTAATGGGAGAAAAATAGGAATTCGAGGAAGTTGAAAAGATTATACGGTTGCCGCAATGAATCGAGATAATAATTAAGTGGGCTTGCGGATCTTATTATAGATTGGAATGATAAGTCAGAAGAGATCCGAGATTTGAGAATGACGGATTCGGAAGAGGGTAGCTATGGACTTGTGCTCTCCGACACAAAACCCTAGTCCATCTAAGAAAAACCGACAAAATCCTACAAGAAATTTATATATATATGCATGCGACGGTTGTTAGGTGTTAGTAACGGTTAGACCTAGAAACTACATGATGCACATATTAGCAAGAAAAATTTTAGAAAGTTCGGATTTTTGGATATCGGAAAACCCGGGTTGTTACACACAGATATAATACCGCTGTCACATTTCACCCGGAGGTTTTAAATATCGTATCCACAAGAAACAGTAGGTGATAATGACCAAGCCGATGAACTTAACCCTACAATTAGGCTAGATAATATCAAGAAAGAGGAAATAGCTAATGATTATCTAGTTCCAACAACCGGTAAGCTTTGAATAATATCGTTCTAACTGGGCAGTGAAATGAATAAGAGTGAAAATCAGAGTTCCCTCCTACCAAACACTTATACACCTATCGATCCTATCAACGGGAAGTGGACTACAGAGGAATCAACGTAACTGTCACCTACGCGAACTACCACTATCCGGTCAATCAGGGGACATTCACAAGTAAACCTAGCCTAGGCACCACACCTACACTACGAAATACTACTTCAATCAAGTAATGACCAAGATCAAAGCACTCAATATGAGTTCCAAACTTAAGAACGAATAAGAACAAATACTTACTTGAATTAGAAGTTGAATACAAAAGTACCTCAGAACGCAGCTCTGGGCGAGGAAGCTGAATCCAGAAGAATACAGCCATGAAGAAGCACCGACAGGCCGGAACTTCTCCAGAATCTCTACTCTCCTACTCTATCTCTCTAATCTCTAAACAAGACTAGATCTAGAAGAACTAGTCTCTCCTAACTGCTACAACTAGATGAACTAGAACTAGATCAACTAGAACTAGATCAACTAGAGGGACCCTAACCCTAATTTATGTAGAGAATATGAAGCACCGGGGTGTAGAATGCCTTCTAGAGGGGGCCTGGGGCGTCCTTATATAGGCCGAGGTGGAGTAGGGGGCAAGGAACCGCCACATCATCGATCCGTGTCTCATGTTATATGCACCGTCGGATCAAACCGACCTTAGATCGACGTCGGGATACTTTGCTTAGGTGCCAAGGAAGCGTGGGAGGAAGTTTCTAGAAGCCAGAGGCGAGGCGGCGCAGTGGAGGGCCGCCCGGCCCCAGCCTAGGGCCGGCTGGTGCTGCCCTGGGCCCAAACGGGCTCTGCTTCACCGATGTGTCTTCTTCGGTCTCCCGCAGTCCAATGGTGTATGTTGGGTCGCAGATTTTGAGTCTGAACTCCGAATATAGCAAATGATAGGTCCGTTTCGATCGTCTCAATGAGCCCGTTGCAATGATGTAGTCCAATTGCTTATTTGAGATACTTTATTGATGGAAAATTGCATATTCCTACAATACAAGTGAGAACACCAAAACTCGTGGAACTCGTTAGAATCAAAACCTATAACTATGCTTTGTGATTCATTTTGTGTCAAATCATGCTATAGTTGACGATTATTTTTGATACTTAACGACCGTCAACAGTATCCCTCACACTCATATTATTGATGCACTCAACGTCACATTTTGTGGAATCACACAACTCAATTTTGATTTCACTCTCACTTAATTTGGCTATGTGGCTCTCATTCTCACATGGGATTTGATGCACAATCACTTCAACATCTTGGAGAGCAACATATGAATATGCTTGGCCATGCATTGTCTTTTTCACATTCATTGGGACAGCAACAACTGCAGTCGGATAATCATCATTGACTATCTCAAAGGACTCTAAACTTGCATCGGTAGAAGTGGAATCATCTTCACTAATATTGCCTTCAACATGAATTATTGGTGGCTTGCTAGAGCTCAAATTTTCAGCACCACTATTCAATAATTCATCATCTATTGCAGCTGATGGTACATCACCCCGTGGCATAACATTGAAGCTTGGAACAACTTGGGTTTGAAACTTCAGATTTGTTGGACCATGATAAGATTTACCTTGGACGGATTTGTCACTTGCACTAAGTGGCACCACAATAGCATCTTTCTTCTCACATTCAGCCCGCAAACTGATTCATCAATAACTACCGGTCAACCTTCAAATTTAGATTAGATGCACCTTCAAAATATGAAGTGTTGTCAGCCTCTTGATCACATTTTGGCTCTAACTCTTCATCATGTTGCATAGGAAAATTCTGGGCAATTCTAGAGCATGTATCATCACCACAACTGACACAAGAACAAGGCACAAAACTTGTAAGATCTACAATGCTTTTTGTTGACGGTAGTTATTGTATGATTTTACCCGTCAAGCAATCATGAAAAGGATATAAATGAGAACCACCACCTAGAATAGGGTTTAAACTAACAGAATTCCATGAGTTTTGATGAATCTGTGTTTTTTAGGGACTATACAGGAAAAGAACCAAGAAGGACCCACACGTCAGAGAAAAATATCAAATTCCGTCGCGACGGTGGATCAAGAACATTCTAGAGAACTCCAGAGACACGTCTGCAAAAGGGGGCCCACTTGGTAGCCGGAGGAGGTCGGCCGACCCCCTGCCAGGTCGGCCGACCTGTCAGAGAGGCCTTTCCACGTCCGCTTCGACGTGGACTCTCCACCACCTTTGAGGATTAATCTCCACCCTACGTCAAGGTCGGTTTGATCCAAGGGCTACGGTTCATTGCTTCGGACTATATATACAGCCCCAGAACCCCAGGGTTTCATATGATCCAAAGAGAAATCAATCCAGGGTTTCAGAAATCCACTGACATATTTAGAGAGAAGTAGAAACCTAAGATAGGATCTAGATCCAAGCATCAAGTAGAAGATTAGCCTTGTAGTCTCTCTAGATTAGGGCTAGTATTATTCTAGAAGTGGTGTGGTAGAAGAGCTGGAGATAGTTGGAGGAGTTGCCGGCCTGTCGGTGACTGCTCTACGACTTATACCCGCGGATTCAAGTCCTTCTTTGGGGCTTGTTTCTAAAGATTTCTTTGGAGTTTAACTTCTAATCCAAGTGAGTAACATTGCTATTATTGTTCTTAGGGTTTACGATTCTTTTGAGTGCTTTAGTCGTGGTAGCTCCTTGATTCAAGTAGTAATTTATAGTTTAAGCGTGGTGCTTTGATTATATTTACTCGTAGATGCCCCATACTGTCTAGATCGGTGGTAGCTCGCGAGGGTGACCTAGCCTTGTTGAATCTTTCATAGTCCACCTCCCGTCAGTAGGACCGTAGGTCTCTTTTACTAAGGAATTTACCCTTTGCTGGTACTTTCCTATAGTAATTCCCCATTAAGAACAATCATATCATATCTTATGAGTATTAGAACTAGAAGCCTTAGCAATCTCCTTTATCACCCTATCTTCTCTGTCCTTGATAGCAGCTCAGGGGTTAAGTCTAGATTCTAGTTATCCCGTTTTCCCTGTGGTAAAATATAAATAACGATACCTTCGAATACTCCTGGGTGAAGTGCTACATCGGTATCTATCCGCTTGTAGATAATCCTAGTGTTTATTTGTTTGAGTTATCTTATACCAACACTTGTGTTCATACTATGCAATGGGTCATCTTGTCGAATAAAGTGGTCACTTTCACAAGGAAGGGCGGAACTGCAGCATGTTCCTTCAACTCCATATTCAACCACCCTCCAACAGAGAAAGATGTTCTCCAATTTCACAACTCGATTGGTGATCTTCCACAACTTGCAGATTGGCTTCTTCTATCTCAACTTGTGCGACATGTGCAGCAGATTTTTCTTCTTTATCTTGCTCAAAATTGACACAAACACTTATGGGAATATTTGCATTTTCTTCCCTCACAATTTCAGATTGTAAATCACACTTTGGGAGAGCAACAACTTCAATAGATGGTGTAAAATTATAATCCAAGGTAACATCACACAACTCATAATTTCCCTTACCAACTAGAGACATAGAATTATCTTTTTGCTGTGCAATAGAGTTCTTGGAGTTGAATTCTTGATCTTCACCTCGTTTAGCACTAGTATCAATAGAAGATATTTTTGGGACAGTATGTCCTCTCTTCTTGCATGAAGTTGATGCTTGGTTCTCTCTAATAACAGAGGACATAGTGGGCTGCAGCTTAGCACATAAGTTTTGGCACAAATTAATGCACCGTGTGGTTTTGTCTTGCTACACCTTTATAATTCTCTTCTCCTCTATGATAGCACAACTTAAGAGACCTTGCATACTTCTAAAATATCTTCCCTCAATTGCATCAGCCATATTAGGATTAAGACCTTTCTTGAAGTATGTCATTGCATTCACATCGTCAACAACATTTGCTCGATGCATGGAAGAATATAGCTTATCATAATATGTTTGAACAGATTTACTACCATGCTTTACATTCTCCAAACGACGAAACAAAATCAGCCCATATTTTCTTAGAACAAATTCTTTTCTCATGGTTTTCTTCAACTCTTCCCAATTCTTGATGAAGCGCTTATGTGGATATTGCTTCCACCAATCAAGAGCATAATCTTCAAACTCAACTACAGCTATTGATATCTTCTTAGATTCTGAAAAATCTTGGACTTCAAGTCCAATCTCCATTTGCTCTTGCCAATCAAGAAATTCCTCCAGATCAGTACTTCCATAGAATGGAAGATTGGTGTATCTTCGACCTGCCATGGTTATTACATATACAAAATAGCAAGCTTATAGGCAGTATAGGATATTATGTCAAAATCTCACAATCTCACCTCTCTTACCAACCGAAGCTCTGATGAATTCCGGCGGATTACAGAGGGCCAAAGCGAGGTGGTAAGAAGAAAGTGATGGTTAAGCGAATACAAGATCAGCGTTCGTATGACAGTGGGCTTTTATGTGGAGCTTGGTGGGGATTAATAACACAAGGAATGCAATCTGAACTCAATATTGTAAAATTAAGTAACAATCCAAGCTAGGAATTCTCTGCCTAGTGCTAACCACATGATATGAGTGATGTAATTGGATCAAACACATGCGCAATGATAATTCAGTTTTGATGCAAACAAGGAGTATGCTTAGGATGCGAGTGTTGCAATCAAACCCAAGCAAAATTATGCACCAAACAAAGGATAGCAACCCGGTTATGCCACTAATGAAACTTCAACACTTGTGCACATACACAAACTGATCTTTCAACTCTTCTTTCTCAACTTTTTTTTGCACTTTTCTTTCTTCTCTTTTTTTGACATACTTTTTTTATATGACTAAACACAAAGATCAGATATAACACTTGCTCACTTATTGGTTGAAACAAGACACAACCGTTGGCTATAACTTGATAGGATCAAAGTTAACACGAAGGATGATACCGGCTTTAGTTTTTTTTAGGGATTTTCAGGTATATAAAAGAGGCTAAAAGAACACACAAATGATAATGGTCAGCAACTAAAGGAAAGAATCTAATGGACTAAAACTTAACAAAACTCACAAGAATAACAGATTGAAACAACGGGTTATGGCAAAATATTTTTGTGGCTTTTTGGTGGATAGGATGAACACAAATATATGTGTAGCTAGGGATAATGAATCCTACCATGGCAACGAAAGCTTTGATACCAGATGATGAAGTTCTTGGTCCCGATCTTTATGGCATAGGATCTTGATCTTGATAACTTGCTGAAAAACAGCGGGATAACTTGCTACAAGCAGCGATAACTAGTGCAACCTGACAACACGCAAGGAGCCAACCACCGTCTCTATACGGTAGCCTAAACCAAGGATTTGCCCAACCACACTCTCAAGGAAACCAACCTATGCAACTTGGAATTAATGTACCAGGAGCACGGATTGGGTGCCGATGACATGGCCGCTTCTGTAATCTCCACGAAGGAAAACACAAGAGCAAAGGGGTAGAGATCTCTCTCAATATTTGTTAGCACACAGCTGAACAAAGGAGTCTGTATTCAGATTATCAAAAGTCCTCTATAGCTTAAGAGTAGATGGATATTTATACTAGGAATAACCCTCCTGTGTAGGTATGAAAATAAGATGTAAATGAAGAGACTAAGAATGTGAAAAGGCTTCCACGAAATGGTTTCCTGCAGTGATCTCGCATGACTGTTGGCCTCCAGAGTAGTCTCCACTAATCTGGCAATAACTCTTTATTGACAGGTCCAAATGACGAACAGTTTGTTGGGTTTGAAAGTAGACTCGACGTGCTTTCTAACCACGTATGCCATGCACTATGAAATATTGTATATTGGTACAATTTTACAGGTCAACTTGAGCATTATGTTGACTATTGAAACTTCTGAGCAGTCTTGACTAATCTGAGCATAACTGCTGATTGCGACATCCAAATGAGGTGAAGCTGGTTGCATTGGAAAGTAGACTTCACCAGATTTCAACAAGTCCTCATGGTCCTCTAAAGCTTCAAGGAATAAAAAGTTACGGTAGTTTCTTTAACTAGTCCGAACTGGTTCGAACTGGTCCAAACTAGTCCAAACTGGTCCATTTTTCACTGCAGTGCTTCGATCTCCATGATCCGATTCAGCCTCCTCTTTGTGTATATACCTAAGTACAATCAAAATAGAACACTTAGGTAGTATAACATTCCTAGAAGTGTTTAAATTAAAATCAGTGAGGAATGAATTCACCTCCTCTTGTAGTTTCTTGGCACGGCTTCTTGTAAGTGGACCATGATTTGTGTCTTTCATGTTGGATGGTGAGTTGTTGATACTTGAGCTGGCATGTACCATTGTGATGTCCTCGTCAACTAGTGAGCTTTAGCATCACTGCTAGAAGACATGGTAGATTGGTAAGCAACACTTTGCTAATCATATCACATATGACTCTTGTTGTTGGGTAGCATCTCTATGCTATTGCACCCAACTCCTTATGCTCCAAGGTCCCTAACCATTAGGATGACCTTGTCCAAGTAACCAACCCTTTTGCTGTAAGTATCTGATACGAACCTATCTAGTCAAGGAAAACCAGTGGCACCCTAATTTCATAGACCCATCACCGATTGTACAAGACTCATGACAGTGCAAGGGTTGGGAGAGCATTTCAACTTAAACATTGATGAGGGATCGTACATTATCACAGTGAAAGTAGAACATAGTAAGAACGGCATTAACACAGATATGACTTGGTATAGCCCATTATTTATTTAGGGATCTCCATCTCCATCGAGTTGTTCATCATGATGATCTCCAACTCCACTAGCTATCACTAACGCAAGGCAGTGAAGTAAAATTACATAGTCGCGGATAGGATCATCATAGTTTGGCACGCAGGCCATTACATCAAATTGACAATATCTATGTGACTCCAGCCATATTGTCATACTCACGACATGCAAGCCATGAATTACTTACATACATGCATCACATACACATAAGGGCTACACTAGTCATAAATCCCTGCAAAACAGAGTTAACCGATTCCGACGTCTAAACTTAAACTGTCGAAAACACCATTTTCCCAGCCTTTTTCGCAAATCTAATTTTGCAAAAAAAAGGTTCTCTACAATTTTTGTTTAGAGTTCGTCTCAATCCGAGGTCGTATGCAAAAGTTATTGCCGTTTTACCGAACAGCACTTTTCTTGCACCCCAGCGCCCGGCAGTAGATCCAATCTACCACCACCACGCATCATATGCACTTGGCACTTGACCTAGGTTCAGTTCGATCAATCTAATTGATCTCCATCTTGCCATGATTGGATTTACATGTATCACTTAACTCGGATGGCGGAATTCCGACCGGTACGAGTAGATCGTTACAAGACCCATATAGCAAAATCACAAACCATGATCGTCAAAGACACATCTAAAATCGTGCATATCTCCATATGTACACAACCAAACCTATAACAATGCAGTAATGGCTCTGATACCACTGTAGGGTTATGAGGATGCTACGCTAGCCAGAAAACAAAAATTTTAACCTCATAAACCAGGATCAACTGCTAGATCACGGGATTACCACTAGCCGCGCAGGTGCAGCGGAAGCCGTCTCGATGTAGATGTACGCGTCGCAGCAGTGTTGTGCAGTTGCAAGGTCATCCATCTGTCCTGTCCTCTACGTGCGGTTCATCCTTTTGCTCCAGATGTAGCACCTCCGAGGTATCCACTTGTACAGAGAGGAAGCATTGCGCCTTCGGACTGCTAGGTCCACGAGGAGCAGCAGGCTGAGAGCGTGGGGGGCGGCGGTGGCTGCCAAAAGGGCATGGGATAACCTAGCCTCATTGCCCACCCCTGCTTATATAGGCGTCCTCATGAGCTTCTGAGTTGGAGGCCTATTAGTAACCCTAAGCCTTGTCTAATTTGGGCCCAACTCGAATTAGACTTCCAGCCCCTTAAGCGTGCGACCCTATGGGTTCATACACACGTAGACATGGCCAAGTACTCCTACTTGGCCATTAGTTGATAGCGGCCTCTAGCAAGGCATGTCAACTCCTATGCACACACAAAGATCATATCAGACGAACCACCACAAAACCACATACTTGTTATTCCCTTGCCTCATGATATTTGGTCCAACTCATAGGTTAACACCCAACCCAAGCATGGCCATGAATTTCTTGATCTAATCATTAGAGTGATCCAGTGATATCTCTCTCACATAGAGAGGGACAAATTCTATCTTAATTGTCTATGTCTCAAAGCATGTTTCCTGACAAACCCGAAAGGCACCTTTATAACTACCTTGTTACGGAGTAGCGTTTGATAGCCCCTGAGTAGGTCGTTTGACATCTTGAATACATACAACAATCTCAGGTCTAAGAACATAACGTATATGATGTGAATAGAGATAATAAACATCTCACATTGGGTCAGTCCAGCCCCATGTCATACATGTGCCCACATTGTTAGTTTAACATCTCCATGTTTATGACTTGTGAAACATAGTCATCAACTCATAATGTGCTGATCTAGTATTCATTTGTGTCCTTACACAAACTCCGATCAGGGAGAACTTTAGAATAACTATACAAGTAAAAGAGTTTCACAAACAATTCACATAATTGCTAATCGATACAGGTTGTCTTTAATGAAATTCAATGAACTCATAATATATCATGGATATAAGGCAATACAATCATCTCTATGATTATCTCTAGGGCATACTCCCAACATGAACAACTATATATCCTTCACCTAAGTAAGTTCAGGATCATCTCTTCTGCTTAGCCTTGCTTAGAACTGGTAAATATGGTGATTTCCGGTCACTAAAATAGAAAGACAGAAGCAAGTTTGGCTATATTTGCTATCGTGGAATAACCATGTAAGGTTGAGTGATGAGTTGAGATCGGGCGGGATGATGATAGCAATACAACAAGGCATGGAGGTCTTGGTTGTATACCTATCCCCGCCTAATTAATTAGGATCCTATCCCTGTTGGAGTTCAGTCGAGCTTGAAAGACGCCGTCACTTAGCTGGCCGGATAACTTGTTCTGACCGCGAAGCTGAGTAGCTCTATTCGGGCCAAGAGTTGGTGCATTGAGTAGGTATACTGGACCGTGTAGGGTGTTCACGAGCTAGATAGGACCAAGGGCAGGTTGGAGCCTGATCGTCCTGATCACTAGTCGGTCCCCCAGTATACATGGCATGCCACCAAACCCGCGGAGGAACCTAAATAGTACGAATGGTGACCTAACACTTCTCGACGGAGAAGTCCTGGGTTTGTGATTGGCATGTTCACTAGCTAGTTTTTAATCGATTCGAATCACCATCTCTCCTGGATAGTAAAGAAACTAGACTGATTTTCCCTCATGATAGAAATGATTAATTCTGAACATGCAGATGGTTATGAGAAGAAAGAAATGCCAAACTGCTATCGTTATTATATTGTTTGCTTAGAAATAACCAAGTGTTTGGATTAGTACAGGTGCTATGGTAGGAGTAAGGAATAACAAACACTAAAAGCCTTTGCTAGTATTTAATCATGGAATTAAATTAAAAATGGCTTTTTATGCAAATGTGAGTCAAGCCAACTCCACTCAAATAACCTTGCATAATCCTTAGAGTCATTTATTTGGTAAGATGGGTAAGTTTTGTGGAGTATAATTGAGTACTAAGAGTTTATCCCAAATTGTTGCAGATGGACAGTTCTACTACGGGTACTGCAAGAACTTCTTTTACCCGGCTGTGTAAGATGAGTAAAGCTTGGGCAGCTATTATCTATATCTATCTATCTTCTCTTTCTGTTGGTTGATCCAGACCTGGCACTATATTTAAATAAGTATGTGTGTGTAACTTCAGTTTGAAAACTACTTTGCTTCTGCTACTTCGAGTTTGAACCCTGTGTTGTAATAACTTATGTGCGAACTCTGTTTGAACCTATGTAATGTGAATATGTGTTGTAAATCATGTATGATCTTGGTTCTATTACCATTTGGTTTGAAATCCTTTGATATTCCACTGACTACCGGGTTTATATGGGCTCAAGTGTGGTTGATTGGCTGTTCCGACGGCTATCGCCTTACTTGTGCTCTTATAAATTGGTCGGTTCTGTCACAGCTGGTATGATAAGACTGGTAAGGTTTAGTCCCATCTTCCTTATTGTCTCTGAGAAGATTATATTGAGTCCGACTCCTCCGTTGATCAGTACTTTGGTGACTATCAACCCCGCAATGGTTGGGTTTAGAACTAGAGGGTAGTGTCCTGTGTTCCCAACGCTTGTCCATTGGTCTTCTCTTATGAATTGTATTGGATATTGTGACCAGTTGAGATATCTTGGTGTAGTGGGTTCTGCTGCCATGATTTGCCTGAGCGCCAGCTTATTCTGCTGTTTGCTTCTGGATTCGGGTACTCCTGAGAAAATTACTTGCCCCTGTTCCTTTGGATTCTTGAAATCCCTCTTCCTTAGGTTTGTCTTCCTTCTTGTCTTCTTCTCTTTTCTTTGCACTTTTGTTGCTTTTTTGAAGGTAGTACTGGAAGGTATAGCAGTCCCCCATCGTGTGTCGGGAAACTGCATGGTTTCAATATCTTTTGCCCTCTTTGTGTCGTCGTATTTTCTTGGTTTAAATACTTTCTTGCTGTTGTCAGCCATGGCAACCATATTATCCGGGCCTCGTTTTCTATTGAACATGTGGTCCGAATTGTTATGTCTACCATCCGAGTTGTTATTTCTTCTATCTGAGTTGTCTTGTTGGTCTAGGAATCTTTCTCGTGTCTTCTCTTCAGCTGCTATCATTTTTTCCACCGTGCTTTTGAATTCTTCTTTTGTGCGGGGGTTTTCCTTGTAGAAGTCATGGAACTGCCATCTTGCTATAATGCCGTACGAGAAGGCTTCTATCACCTCTCGTTCCGGGATGTCGTGTACTTGGGTGCATAGTTCTTCAAAACGTCGATAGAATTCCCTCAAGCTTTCTCCTTGCTTCTGCTTTAGCCCTGAGTTCAGGCTCGAGTGATGGGATGTGTGATGATGCCTGCAAAGTTCTCAGAGAACACTTTTTGTCGGTCTTCCCATCCTTGGATTGATCCTGACCTTAGTTTGTCAAACCATTGTAGTGGCATGGCGTTGACTGCCATTGGAAAAAATAGTGTCTTGATGTCATCGTCTCCTCCGGCAAGTTATATTGATTGAGAATAAATTCTAAGCCATTGTCTTGGCTCAGTCTTGCCATCATACTTGGAGTGATTTGAAGGCTTGAATTTGTGCAGTAGCTGGGTTGTTAAAAGTTTTCGTGTGAAACAGGGGAATCTATCTGGCGCTTCATGCTTTTTATACTCAAACGCTATCCGATCCGTTTCATAAGTAGTCATCGTGATTCCCCTTTCCCTTCTCTGTATCTTGACTGAGGTGATAGACTGCGCCATATTGTTGAGGGCTGTGGTCTATCTTTTGAGAAGTGATTGTCGTGTCTTTTGCTGTTCCCTTTGTTGATGCTTGTAGTTGGTCCCAGCCTTTCGAAAGCTGACTTCTTCAGATTTTGGCTTCCTTGTATGTGTGAGTCATTTTTCGTAGGAGCATTCGCTTTTTCTTTTTTGCGCTGGGCCGCTTGAAGGACTTCTTTAAGTTTTTTGTGTTCTTCACTTAGTCTGGCTATAGTGTCGAGTTCTTGGATTAGCTCTTGAATCCTGTCACTTGTGCTTCCCTGAGCTTTTTCTTGGTTTCTCCTTTCTTCTGCTTCTCTTTCCACTTTCTTTTTGTTGTACTCATCTAATTCCTTCTAGAATTTTGACCAGGCCTCTTTCCTCTGTATGGCACATTTCTGTCTTCCTTGCTTTAATTTATTTCTTCTTTCCCTTGTTGACTTTTCTGCCTCTGTCTCGCCTTCAAACCCCTGTTCATCTGATGATATGCTTGATTTGGTTTTGACTGAAGAATCCACATCGGGCGCCTAAGGCAATATTAGAGGTGATCTTGGTCGCTAAATTGTGAATACTTCTTGCATGAGTTCTTCTGAACCTTCTGTGTCGCTGAGTTCTTTCCCCTCCGTAAGGTGGTCGCTTTCATTTAAAATAAGCCTGGCTGAGTGGACAATGCATCCTCTGGGAGTAACTGTCATCATGAGGCCTTCCTATGCTCCATTTAGTGGAAGGCTGTACTCACGCCGGGTTGTATTGAGCTTCTGTACTATCTTGGCTGCATTGTCTAGGCCGAAGGGAAAGAGAACCTGCCAGTTCGTCAGACTGGGTTGCCTTGGTTTCATTGATACCTAGGCTGCTGAATCCATGGGTTAGATCAAAAATTCTGGATTTTCCATACTCTGTTCTTGTGTGTCAATCAGGTCAGTCGAGTTGTTTTCGGAGTCTGGCTCTTCGAGCAGACGACCTTGGAGCATTCCGTTGCCGTCAATCTCACAGATCCTAGGAACCGAAGGTGAATATTGATCCGATTGGGATCTCGATGCTGTCGAGGTCCGTCGTTCTCTCGATGATGAATTCGTCGAAAGCCCCTACCTGACATGCCAGCTATCGGTGTTTTATGACCGACAGCCTGCCATGGGGGTACTTGGGACATTTGTTCGGGCTTTGGTGAACTCTAGAACTCAACAGTGAACGTAAAGACAAACGATTTATACTGGTTTAGGCCCTCGTAATCAGTAATAGCCCTACGTCCAGTCGACGTTAGCCTTTGTGTTGGATCGTGTTATCTGCTGGTGCGTCTATCTTACAGAATAATCGTCTTTTGCCCCTTGAGGCGCCCTCGGCCCTTCTTTTATAGTCGCAAGAGGGCCGAGAGTTGTTCCTAGTCCTAGTCGGATCCTAAGAGAGAGTGTCCTATTCTAGTTTACAAGAGGTACTTTCCATTAAAATCCGCCTAGGTCGTCCGATTCCGAGTCGTCTTTGGCTTCTTCTGGTAGTTACGGTCTTGGACAGGTCCGAGTCCCATCGGGAGTGCCAATGAGGACCCTGGTGGGTCCCATATCGACAATAAGATAGAAAGAATTAAAGCTTTTGAATTTCAAACTTTTAAGAAGAGCTCCCCCTTAATGTATGCATTGAACTTGAATTTCAAATATTTGATCACAATCAAAATTGCATACACATAAGGATGAGCTCACCCTAAATTTTACAATTCGTAGGGTGCCTAAGTGTGTGTGTGTGTGGCAAGCATGATATAGATAATTCACAAGAATAAATCAAGAACATGAATGGTTATGTAAGAAAGAAGAAGACTTAGATCCAACATAACCATTCGAAAACTAGCAATCATCAAAACGATATCAAATAAAGGTCATCACATCATGACATAACTGTTAAGCATAAGTGTTTAGCCTACAATAATTCATCACATACAAGTAGTTCTAGTTCACCATAGGTAGTTCACCACTAGAGATAGAGTTATTACAAACCGACAAATAGCTACCCTACTACAATAAAGATTAGATTAAACTCCCCCTTTGGCATCAAGTGCAAAAAGGATAGGCAACGATAAACACAAGGGTAGGTAGCTAGTCATCATCACTGGTAGAAGCGTCGTTGTAGTCCACAAGTGGCATCGGGCTCTTCTCATGAGGGTCGGAAGAAGTGCCTGCAAACTGTCCAGGTGCAAAGCCTCCACTAGAAAAAGGACACTCTAGTAGCAGCCTCACCAGCGATCATCTCATCATACTCATCAAAAGGATCACAAACTCATGAAGAGGAGATGGCGGTCGAGGTTGGCTTTCTCTTCTAGATGGCAAAGATGATGATCATATCTCTCAGCTTTATAGCAAAAGAAGGCAAATGTCGCCCCTCCATGCCCATGACGTGCAGAAGTGGAGTGAGGAGGAAGAGAGGAGGGAGAATCACTGGTAGGAGCAGAAGCAGTAGTAGGATCCACTAGCACCAACAGGAGGATGACGAGGACGCAAATGCTGAATACAGTATGAAGGATGAGAGCAATCATGATAGATGCCATGTCCAACAACCTGCTCAATGATATACATGATGTATGGAGCATAGGGCAGGGACTTGTGTGGATCAACTGCAGCATCCACAATCTTGGACCACATGAAATTTGTGATGCTAAACCGTCCACCACCGGGGCCAAAATGAACAAGGATCTTGGGTGCATCATGCTGAATATGAATAGAATCTCCAATCTTGGGATCAATGGTGCACCTAATCAAATTGTTGATCACATAAAAATAGGGCTTCAAATAGGTGGTGGAGAAATATGCCGGATGATTAGGTTGATAGAACTCGGCTGACTCCAGAACATCCTGAGGAACTCCCTCAAAGAATATATAAAACAAGCTAGGAGCCTCTCGATCAGCACTACCAAATCCAAGCAGACGAGAGAAAGTCTGATAGTCACAGCGGTAGTGAATGCCCTGTGTCATCCAATGCAATACCAGCCACTCAGAAGAGAAGGGAAGTGCTATTTATACAGGTGCTTTACGAAGAGCTACCGGTACTACCAGTGGATAGCACCGGTACTACCGGTCCCTAGATTCTGACCGTTGGAGTTCACCTACAGACGCACAAAGATTGGGAAGAAAATGACTTACCGGTACTACCGTTGTTCTACTGGTACTACCAGTCTAGGACCGGTACTACTGGGAGTTAATTTTCCATCAGCTGAGATTGACCATTACGCAGAAGCTAAGACTACCGGTACTACCGGTGCACCCTGGCAAGAAAAGAACTTTTCTAAGTGCCCGTGAGTGCGAGGGTGTCTCTCAAGCGCATAACATAGATCGACATGAGCACTCTTTTCCCCATCTAGCTGCATCCCTCTTGATAGAGCGGCGCTTCCTATAACTCAAGTAACAAAATAAAATCTACTGATCTACTTGAGCCGAAACACTTTTCATCCAATGAAATTTAGGGGTGCTATGATCACCAAATATTATCGTTCAAAACTTTCAATGCACTAGCACCTACGTATACACTTAGATCAACATGTTAGTCCCTAAATGGATTGTCATTAATTAGTCAAAACCCACAACAGGGGCGAATGCACTTACAGTATTTTTAAGCACGATCACCGTGATTTTGCAAAGTGCGGAAAGATGAAAAAGAGATATAGGGAAACTCATGGAAACTAGTTTCTCTCTTTTTTCTAAATTTCAAGGATGGGAAAGGAATATGGTGCACTCTAAGAGATGCTCTAACAAACCTCTTAATTTTTATTTATTACTAATCCTTAGAGGATCATAAAAAACCAGAGGAAACGTTCAAGACACTTCAATTCAGGAACTTGGTGCTTTCGGTCTTATCAAGTAACATGCAAGTGAGCCCGCTTCTAGAACAGCTAGACTAGTTCTTCACCTATGTTAATTGGACACAATCCTAGCCAAACACTTTAGTCCTCCACATGGCTAAGATAACCTTAGATCACATTCCTTGCAAGGTCATAATTAACACCAAAATTCGCCACTCCAACATGATTCGCTTTAAGAACTTTGGACAGACGACCATGAAGATTTTTTCGATGAGGTTCAAAACTCTTGGTGCAAACCTTCAAGAAAAATCACATGCAACATCCATAGACAAGAAGTTCATAGACATCATATACTCATCTCTGAAAATCTAGAGCAAAAGCCTCTCCAACCTCAAGGCTCTTATCTCAAACTACTTCTTTGTTGTCCTCTTTCTAGATACTTTGGAAGAGATAATAGGGTTGTTCAGTCCTGAGGAAAATCTCGATACATGAATGAGTACCGGAGGAAATGATATACCATAAAAAGAATCTAATTTTGTGATGTGTGCACAATTTTTTCCATGTCATTGGCCTCTATCTCCTACAAAAGAAGTTGTATCCCCTATCTACTAAATAAGGGATATGGGCGCAAGACCATGACGACAAAGATGTTATAATCTAAGAAACAGAATGGGAATCACCTAACAACCAAGCATGCAGTTTCATTGACAATATTCAGAGTCTTGTAGAGCCCTTCACGTAGACTAAAATAGACTGGTAGTCGGACACATACCCTCGGACAAAGCCTTAGGTCCTAGTGGCTTCAATGGTCACTTTCTGATAAAAATGTTGCAACGGTGCATCAAACCTAGAGAGCATCAACGACTCCCATGATCACTTTGATCCTAAAAATCAACAACTCTAAGACGGTCAACCCTATTGAACTGTAGCCTAAAACTTCTAGCGAAGCTCCTTGCAAACTGTCTACAACAAGTCATCTTAGACCTCATTCATACTCCATCTAGAATTGCCTAGTATGGAGCTTTGAATGCATCCTTTAGTGCAAAGCAAAGCAAGAGAGAGGCTATCATCGTCAAACTAGACTTAAAAAAAGCTTTCGACACAGTGGAGCCCATGACCATCATCTAAGTCTTTAAGATGAGTTTCTGGAATGGATGACTTGGATTGGCTCGATTCTCTCTCTAGGGATTTTCTTACTGACCCACAATGGTGTCGGGGGGTAATATTTGCATGCGTGAAGTATGTTTTTTTTGAAAAGGGAATATATTAATATCCCAGCTTCTGCATCGATTGATGCATATGGCTGACCATTATTGTAGGCAGTCTCTTTACGCAACCAACTCAAATCCAAGGAATTACAAAAATGAAGTTTTGTCCCATCGAAATAAAAAAAACTCTCAGCAAAAACATCCTAACCAGTAATTTGATTACAAAACCGCCAACCCTGTCTTGCAATGACCTCCATCATGGCTGTCTCAATAATTCTACAGCCCACAATCATGAATTGGCGATCCTCCTCTTTCTGAAGCGAGGACCAAAATCTGTTCCAATACATCCCCTTGAAGATTACCTGTAAATAAGATGGCGCTACGATTTTGTCAAACACAACCTCATTTCTAGTTAACCAAAGTGCCCAACAAATTGCACTTGCACCCACTAGAATTTGAGCTTTTCGTTTTCCATTGAGCCCATCCAACTATCCCGTAAACAAAATATGCACACTGGTAGGAAAGCTCAAGTTAAAAGATATTAGGATAATTCTCCAAATAAATTTAGCATAATGACAATCAAAGAGTAAGTGTTGAATGGTTTCATTATATGAACAGAATGAACACTTCGTATCCCCTTGCCATTGTCTCCTAGCCAAATTATCTTTGATCAAAATTACTCCCTTATATAAATGCCACATAAATATTTTAACCCTGAGAGGTATTTTAAGTTTCCAAGTTGAAGTATTAAATGGTAACGCTTGCACACTCATTAACGCTTCTATACATGGATTGAAATGAAAAAACCCCATTATTATGCAACCCCATACAAATCGATCTCCCTGACTAATCAACTGCTGATCTGCAATCATCGCCACAACAGTGTGCTATGCTTGCAAATTAGCCCCTATCAGAGATCTCCTGAACGCTACATTTAATGGTGTTGTACTCAGCACCGACTTTACTGAAGCCTTTTTCTTCCTGACAACGTTACACAAAGATGGAAAAATTGATTTCAAAGGTTGTGGCGTTACCCATTTATCTTCCCAAAACAGAATCAGAGATCCATCACCAAGTTAAACCTACCCAAAGCGAGGAACTCATCCTTGACCTTCATAAGGCCAGCCCAAAACTGTAAGTCCCCGGGCAAGTGTTGAACCTGAGTCAGAGATTTATCCCTAAGATATTTATTTTTCAACAACTGCTGCTAGACTCCATCCCCACTCATAAGTTTAAATAACCATTTACTCAATAAACTCCTAGTATGTATTTTTAAATTTAGAACCCCCTGCCCGCCTTGATCTTTTGGTGTGCAAACTACTTCCCATCTTGTCAATCTGTATTTCTTCTTAAGGTCATCACATTGCCAAAAAAACCGAGACCTAAAATAGTCCAGCTTCTTCAAAACACCTTTCAGTATCTCAAAGAAAGACATCATAAATATTGGAAGACTACTTAAAACATGAGTTAATGAGAACTAGCCTTCCTCCCATAGAGAGTAGCTTACTTTTCCACCCACTCAGTCTCTTTTAAAATCTTTCTTCCACATGCCTCCAATCTTTATTCATTAATTTCCGATGATGCATAGGGATTCCTACATATCTAAAAGGAAAAGACCCCCACATTACACCCAAAAATTTGCATAAACTCTGACTGACAAGCATTTGCCTCGCCATAACAGAACAACTCAATTTTATGGAAGTTGATTTTGAGCCCTGACAATTGCTCAAAAGCACAAAGCAAAAGCTTCATATTTTTGGTCCTCTCTAAATCATTATCCATAAATATGATCGTGTCATCCGCATACTGAAGGATAGATAATCCATCATCCACTAAATGCGGTATCACTCCATGGATCTGTCCATCTTCTTTTACCCTTGCAATAAGAACTACTAGCATATCCACCACTATATTAAACAAGATCGGTGATAGCGGATCTCCCTGCCTCACTCCCTTTCTTGTTTGGAAATAGTGGCCTAGATTCTCATTAACCTTCACCGCAACACTTCCTTTAGACATGACCTTTCAGATCCAATCACACCAAGTAGGTGAAAATCCCTTCATCCTAACGACTTGCTGTATAAAAGGCCACTTAAGATTATCATAGGCTTTCTCAAAATCCAGTTTTAAAATAACCCCAACTTTTTTCTTCCTATGCATCTCATGTATTGTTTCGTGTAGGATAACAACCCCTTCCATGATATATCTCCCTGGGACAAAGGCCGTCTGAGAAGGCCCTTTCAATTTATCTGCCACTTTCAAAATTCTATTATTTAACACTTTTGTAAAGATCTTAAAGGACACATTTAGTAAACAGATTGGTCTGTATTGTTGCATTTTGGATGCCTCTGAAACTTTAGGAAGTAACGTAATTATCCCAAACTTCAAACTGTGTATATGTAGTCTCCCCATATAGAATTCATAAAAAGGCTCATCGAGTCAAGGCTAATCACATCCCAAAATAATTGGTAAAATTCTGCTGGGAAGCCATCCGGACCCGGTGCCTTATTATGTTCCATATCAAAAATTGCCCGTTTAACCTCCTCTTCGCTGAATGGAGCCACCAATATCTCATTCTATTCTAACGACACTTGAGGCATATCATGCCTCAAATTCTCGTTCAAAGTAAAAGAATTTTCAATGTGTGGTCCGAACAGCCATTTGTAATAATTAGCCTATATAATCTTTCAAATTTGCATCCCCAACCACAATTCCTTCATCCTGTTCAAGTTGAGTAATATTTGTTTTCCTATGCCTCCCATTTTCTAACAAATGGAAATAACTAGTGTTATCATCCCCTTGCAATAACTTAGTTGCCTTTGATCGTTGGAGCCAGTAGATCTCCTCTTCTCTGAGCAACTTGGTTAATTGCCCTTTGAGGTGAACTCTCATTTCAACCTCCTGGGGTGATAATAAACTGTCTCAGCTTTCTTATCAAAAGCATCTATTTTTTCTAATAATTCTCTCATCATATTCTTTTTTTGAGATACTTGATTACGTGACCAGCCTCTAAGGAAATGCCTCAATTTCCTAATCTTAGCTTGCCATTTCTCCAAGGGAGTCCGACCTCTACTCTCGGATTCCCACACCCCCTTAACCATGTCAAAAAAAAAAACATCCCTTAGAAGCCAGCCAAGTTCAAATTTAAATTCCTTAGTATTGCCTCTATGGGGGAACCATCTAATAAGAGAGGTGTGTGATCCGATATCTCTCGAGTAAGGGCTCGGACCAAAGCCGAAGGAAACTTCTGCTCCCACTCAGTTGTTACTAACACCCGATCTAGCTTTTCATAAGTTGGATTTCAGCATAATTAGCCTAAGTAAATTTTCGTCCCGTCATTTGCAACTCCCTGAGACTTAAAGTTTCAATAATAGCATTAAAGAGGAGCGGCCATTTGTCGCTGTATCTCGAGATATTTTTTTTATGGGCTCCTAATTATGTTGAAATCCCCCCTACTATGAACGGCGGATCACCACAACCCGTGCACGCATGAACCAACTCAACCAAGAAACTTTCTTTATGTTCTTCTTGTGCTGCTCCATACACCGATAAGAGAACCCAACGAAAACCATCCACTTTTTTTTGTTAAACTAAACTTTATAAAATAATCTCCATCAATTATATTTTCAATCATGAAACACTCTTGATTTACTCCCATTAGCATTCCCCCAGACATACCCCGGGGACTTCGCCAATGCCATACAAAGTCAGCACCCGCACAGAAATTTTCTAAACGTTGTGTCAGTGAAACTATTTCTGTTGGTTTCTTACAAACCAATAAAATCAAGTTTTGAATCAACCGCCATGTCATGCAAATAATTATGCTTGGCAAGGTCACAGAGACTCCTACAATTCCAGAAAATCCCTTTCATTTAAACTATTTTTGTTTTCCAGCACCCCTCGTTTTAAAAACTTTCTTTGCTTTTCCTATCCTTCCCACTCTGATAGGAATATCGAGAAGTCCCTCATTAAGGTCCGCACACTTCTCATCCATTACTTCCATCGTCAAATTGTCACAGAGTCGGTTGACGATGGAAGGATCAGGATCATTCTCCTCCCCTTCTATCTCAGTTTCAGTATCATGAGCCACAACAACCTTAGGGTTATTTAGCCTTATTCTTTCTAATTCTTTTAAAGTAGCTATAGAACTAGCAACACTACTATCTGTTTCACCTAAACTGATTCCTACCCCTTGTAAGTTTCTCTGAACACGTGCATTAGTAAAAGAACAAACTGAATTTAAATCATTTCTATTACCTTGAGACGAATCGAGATTTCTGATGGCAACTCTCTTCTCCGCTCTGTGAAGAGCATGAATGTCCGACGCCTGAGCATTCCTTATACTTCGCCAAACTGGAGTGAGTTCTCCATCAGACAACACCGCCATCTCCAACACACTGCCCAAAACTTTCCTGAGTTCCCATCTGCTGCTATGCCAGTTGTAAAAATAGCACTAGAAGGATCAACTTGTTGGTCTTCCAAGAACAGCACCCCAGCTGCTACCTCATTTGATTGGGTCTCCCCAAGCGAGTTGAACTGCTGGTTCTGCATATCTGTATCACTAGCCCCTGCATACACCGCCCCCTGACTGCTCTCTTTTACTTTGTGCTCGCCCCCCACACTCGACCTGTTCTCAGGCCGCACAACATAGGAAGGGCGATGTTGAAGCCACGCAGGTGCTGAAAATCCTGGAGGTACCACAGAGGGTGCAATCCGAACATCCACCAATTCCCCTTTTGTAACTCCCTACAAACTCACGTGCCTTGTTACTCAAATCATTTTCATCCCCTAATAAATCATCTTCGTCTAAGTCAATATCCATGTGAACATCCTGAGTACTCCCTTCATTTGTTTTAGTACCCGCCTCCACCACAGTTGAGGCAGCAGCAATGTTACCTTTGTTCTGCTCACTTCTTCTCACTACTACCAAACACAGCTTTGTCACGATTTGCATTATTCTTAATCTCAGTATTCCAGATGCTCTGCAGGCCGATGTTGGGCAGATATGGTTCAACTTCAAATTTCAACTGAAAATACCGATTCCCAATGATGACATCCAGTTTGATTGGAATCGCCTCTGGCTCCAGGACAGCCACAGCAAAATGACCAAAAGTGCTAGCTCTAGTAGTCACCATATCCACATCTTGGGTAACACCAAAAAGAGAACCCAAAGCCCACAGAACCGGGTACTCCCTCAACATAATATGGAGGTTTAAGACTCTCATCCATACCACAGGTAGAGCATGATCAAAATACTCCTCATCTTCCTTAAATTCTTGAAATTCAAGAGTCACTCCTTCTTTCATATTGGCACTGAATTTTGTCATTTTTATTAACTCAGCCTTCAATGGGAACAACACCTTAAACTATGACTCATTGTGCCTTTTCACTTCCCAATCAAAAGTGTCAGACACCAATACACACAAAAAGGCCGCTACATCATCCTCTGTCAAATTTTTACTAGATGTAGAAATGAGTGCCATCCTAGATTCTTTCTTGACCGGCTGAAGCGGAGCACGAGGAATATAAAAAGCTGCCAACATATCATCTGCATGACCAATCAGTTGAACTACTGGTTTTGGTTGATTAGGAATCGGACAACGGCTCATGGCATGATCAGAGCTTTTGCAAATCTCACAAAATATAGTCGCAGTGCAATCAAACATCAAATGCCCCTTCACCCCACATCTCCTACAGATCTTAGTGGTAGGCGGCTTCAAATTATTACCTGTAGCTCGCGTGGCCTTCACCATCACATTTTCACTCATTCCATCATGGGGAAATTATTTCCTCGGCCCTGAAAAAAGTTCGACTTAGTTTCTTGCTCCTGTTTTCATCGAACTTTGATATTTGGCCCTAAAACGAAATTTGCTTATTTTCTTGACCCTTTCGTCCACTTTGAAAGATCATAACTCTTCGATATGACATCGGATGAAGATGATTTTTATATGAAAATTGTATGTCTCGACGAGATCTACAACTTTAAAGTTTTGAATTTTTTCATTTGAGCAAGTTCAAATGCCCAAAAATATTAATATATTATATTAATGTTTTTGGGCATCTGAACTTTCTCAAATGAAAAAAAACTTAAAACTATAAAGTTGTAGATCTCATCGAGATCTACAATTTTCATATAAAAATCATCTTCATCTGATGTCGTATCGAAGAGTTATAATCTTTTAAAGTGGATGGAAGGGCCAAGAAAATAAGCAAATTTTGTTTTAGGGCCAAATAATAAAGTTTGATGAAAACAGGGCCAAGAAACTAAGTCGAACTTTTTTTAGGGCCGAGGAAATAATTTTCTCTTCCATCATCTAGTCCAGCTGCCAAAGCCGAACCCTGTAACACTTGTGTTGATGTATTGAGACACGGCTGCTTCTCTGACCCCGCTCCTATTATCTGCTGCTGCTCCGCTCCTTCTTGCTTCATTTTCCCCACCACATCCATTGTATTTACCAGCTGGATATGTACTGCAGCAGCTGGTTGCATCACTTGATGTCCTCCTTGTTGTCCCTGTGGCAACGTTTTGGGGACTAGCTTCTGCGAAGCCTGATGATGAGATGGTGCCTGCTGCTGCTGTGTGGCGGCCTGATGGTGCAAAGGTTGTGGATGCTATTATTGCCAATTTTGTCGAAGCGGCTGGTGCCTGCCTTGATGCTGCTGAGGGCCATGATATGGATGTCGAGGTTGTTGCTGGTACTGCCCATGATGCTAAAAATTGCGCCACTGCCGATAGCCTACATTCCAGGTCCTCTAGGACCTGGACCTCAATGTCTCCCATGCTGCCCTCAGTTCATAATCCCACCCAGGACCATAGTTTGGAGGATAGGTTCCGAGATTTGGATTAAAATGACTTTCATCCGGCGTCTCCTGATGTCCTCGCCGCCATTGACTCCGTGTCGCCCACCCTGCAGAGCTCCGGCGCAGCCAGCTGCACCCCCAACACCATGTCCAGCGCCCTGACCTCTTCCTCCAGCACTACCTGCGTCGTTGGCACTCAGACATGCCGCGGACCACTTGTGCAAAGGAACGTCGGGAGGTAAAAGGTCCAAAAGAGGCTAGAGGGGGTGAATAGCCTACTCAAAAAGCAAGCCTACTCAAGTAGTTAGTAAATACAAATGGCGAAGCGAAGTTTTGCGCTAGCCTACTCAAAAACCAAGCCTACTAACCATTCTAATTAAGTCTCTAATGATCACAAAAGCTAGCCTAGGTTGCCACTACTTTACTCCTAGGTGGACAAGCTACAAAGCACTACTACTACACAAGAACACAAGGTAAAGTGAGAAGTGTAGTGGTGTTATACCTCCGAGTATAGTAGCTAGCCAATCACCGGAAAGAATACCAATACACACGATGGTGATGGTCACAATGAAGACCAAAACCAACACACGGGAGACAAAGAATTTATCCCGAGGTTCACGTGCTTGCTGGCACGCTAGTCCCCGTTGTGTCGACCACTACTCGGTGGTTCGGTGGCTAATTGACAACCAATGTCAAGCTCAACAAATGAGCACCACTAGAACCTACCACGAGCAAGGTAACTCAAAGACACGAGCAATCCACTAAGGTTACCTTTGGCTCTCCACCGGGGAAGGTACCAAACCCCTCACAAGATCACCGGGAGTGGCCGGAGACAATCTCCAACTCCGCCAAGCTCCTCCGCTGCTCCAAGCCATCTAGGTGACAGCAATCACCAAGAGAAATGAGAGAACTCTGAAGCAAACACGATCAACAAGTGCCAATGGATGCAATGATCAAAGCAAAGCACTTGGATCACACTCTAGCACACAACTGATGTGAATAATGCAATCTATGTGAGTGAGAGTGTTAGGAGAGTGCTCACAAGGTGTATCAACAAGTTAGAGAGCCAAGAGTGTGAGCAAGAACCAGCCATGTGGTATTTATAAAGTTCCACAAATAGACATAGCGTTATACCCTCTCTGCGCACCGTCGGACGCTAGGCGTCGGACGGTAACGCAGGGGCGTCGGACCAATGAGTTCCGTCCAACGCTTTGCCGCCAGTGAATCGTGCGTTGCCACATAGAAGTTACCGTTCGAAAATGACCGTTGGCGCCAAGTTCAGCAGACCATCGAACGGAGGCGGTTGGTCCGGTGATCGTCGGATGGGAGCCGTCGGACTAAACAAATCCAGCATCCTGACGCTCGCAATTTTGATCAGAGAGGTCCAGAAATGCTCGGACGTTGTCCGATGCTCACCGTCGGACCAAGACCTGGTGTCCGACACTCCACACTTCGCCACGTGTCACTCTGCCGTTGAGATCAAGCAGTCGGACAATCGATCAATGGTCCGACGCTCCGAAAAATGTCGTCCGACGCTCACTTCGCGTGTAAAGGGCAGATAGCCGTCGGACGCTGATCAATAGTCCGACGCTCTTTGGGACTTAGCGTCCGAACACTCGGTTTTGAGTGAATTCGAGCCCGTGTCAAGTTCTTTGCTTATGCTAGCTAACACATGTTATATATGAAACATTTCTTGAAGTGTGTTAGCCTTTTTTAAAGAGTTTTGCAAAGGTTTTGAGTTAGCCACTAGATCTAAATGCAATGCATGATCCAAACATCTAATGGCACTTGATAACCGTGTTAACCGTGGAATAACTCCCCTCTTTATAGTACGGCTATCTATCCTAAACGTGATCACTACTCTCTATAGTGTCTTGATCACCAAAATGGAAAGAGCCCTATTGATTTTACCTTTGCCTTGAGCCCTTTTCCAAAATCCAAGTAGAGAAGCATTTGATCCAACATCTTGATGGACTTACACCACTTGCATGGACGCCGTCATAGCTCCTCACTTGTTCTACTAACCAATCTTGTAATCACAATACTTAAGCACATGGTTAGATACTAGGTGTTATCAATTAGCCAAAACCAAATTAGAGCTTTCAATCTCCCCCTTTTTAGTAATTGATGACAACCTCTTACAAAGATATTCAATGAATTCAATTTACTAGTATTAGCTTCCCCCTACATATGTGTCAAGAGTTTGGATTTGAAAAGCTTTGCACATATGCATTGGAATAGACGTGTGGAAGAGATATTACTACCAACTTGATGCTAAGGTTTATAGAATTAGACCTTTGAAGCGCGATACCATCGGAGTGCATGTATAAACCTTTCTTAGCACCATGGATAGCTAGATACCACTTGAAAAGATTCATGCAACCAAAGACACTAGAATACCTTGAGAGATCAACATTAGAAACAAGGTTCTAGTACCACTTGGAAAGACCGGGATCTAGCTACCACTTCCTATGCAAGCTAGTTATTCAATTCACCACACAACTTAAGTCTAGCATACACCAAGCAAGCATGTATAATCAATTTGAATACTTGTGCAATGCAACAATCATATGAATATGCACAATCAAATGCTTGCAATCATGCTTGTGAGCTCGCTCCCCCTATGTGTGAGATCCAAATTTTAAAATTTATGTGATCCCTCTCACTTGGCCTATAGCTCTCCCATCATCGGTCTAATGATGGTTCATCGCTCAACCTCCATACATTGTCCATATTTTTGTTCCATTCTCTCTCCCTTTGTCATCAAGGACCACAAAAGGGTAGCATGGGTAGGATATGATTTGAAATCAATGGAGGGAACCACTTGTTAAATTCTTAGATTGTTTCTATTATCTTCCTTCTTTTAAGCATTTAGCTAGATTATTTGCATAAATATATAATTTGGTTTGTCTTTTGGCAAGATTCTTCACGCCACTAGGGGTTATCTTGACAAAGTTGAATTATATACCATAATGCTCATATTCTAGTCAAATACTAGGTTCACAAGCCCACAAACTGGTCATATGTCACCACTAGATCAAACAAGACATAGAAGCAATAGTAGTGGCATATGATCTCAAAAACATTTAGGTTTTCATGAATGAGCCTATTTAAGAAGGAAAGTTTGTCTATATGCTCTACACAAGTTCTAGCAACATATGAATGACATATCAAACAATGATACCATTGCTTTGTCGAAGTAGAGGCAAGTCATATAGTGGGGGTGCATGCTCAACTCATGTTGGAAGAATCTAGGATGTTCAATTCATTCCTGTTGACGGTAGATATGACACAAATTTACAACTTCAAAACACCGTCAACAGCCTCGGTTTGGAAGGCAACATAGGCACATAATAAATATATTTTATCCAATAATAAGTTCCACATGTCCATAAAGTATTTGATGCAGACATATAGGAAATGGAGACAAATGGGTTAGTGGGACCCACCTATTGGGGTCGCCCGATCCCCCCTATGTGGCTCACCAGCCTCCCAAACTGGCCATGATCCGTGGGAAACACTCTAGAGTTGTTCCCCACCCTTGGATGGAGTGTGTGTTTCCTCTCAATAGCTCATATTCAGCTCACATGGATCCATGGGCCCACAAAGGAAGCAAACCGATCAACCCAAGACCAAACCAGGCTCCACCACACTCTATGACAGGTGGGCCATGCTTCTAGAAGAAGGAGGGAGGCCCCACCTTCCATAGGGGGGTCGGCCGACCCCTGCATGGTGGCCTAGGGGCGTCCTCCCTCCTCCATCTCCATTTGCATGCCTCCATGCAAAGAAGCACATGCTGAATTAAAGAAGTACATGCTGAATTATTCTCCACCATTGATATAAAGGAGGTTACAATCCAAGGGCTCTCATCCATCATCACGCGGATCGATGACGTGGCGGTGGAGTAGCCCCTACTCCATCTCTCTACTATAAATACCCCCTCACTCTCTCTCATTCAAGACACCACAAGGAGGAGCTCTCCACTCTCTCTCAAGATGTAGCACTAGTAGTAATGTTAGTGTTGTTAGGAGTTAGAGTGAGCCTCTGGTCTTCAGCTCTAGTCTTCCAGGAGGTCTGGTATGGTTCTAGTATTCCTTCTCTCTTTGTAAGACTTGAGTTATTATTATAGTTATCTTCTCTACTTTGCCTTAGTGCTTTACTTTATTGCAACATGACTAGTTATGTTGTATTGGTTGTTAGTATAGTCATAGTTGTTTGATAGTAAGATAATGGTAGTATACCTTTGCACTCGTCACCGCCCTTAACCCGGTGCTCTAATCAATTTCACCGGATATCGGATTAGAGTAGTGAGATATAGTGTAGACGTGGTGTCTAGACTATACGCTTGCCTGTGTCTGCGGCTTGTCCAACGGTTTGTTTGTGGTACCTAGTAGGGGTGACAGACCTATCTAGGCTTTGATCCCACCACTTTTGGGCTAGTTCTTAAAGCGTAGGCCTTCTTGTGCTAGGCGGCTTAGTACCCTTCTCATCCCTTTCTGTTGCTAAGCAGTTTAGTGGCCCGAAGTGCAATTGTGTATGAACATTGACTTGCTTGATATGACTTGTCTTGCTAAGTTAGAACCACGCAAGTAGAGATAGATAATTGGAAACCTTATGCTCGCTTGTTGTCCTCCTCACTCGCTAACCTACTCTTTTATCATTGGAACTTCTCCTGTGTGTGTCGCTACACTTATCATATATATCATTTACCCCCACTCTAGTTTAGTTGGTATATTAGTTAGTAGATCATTATGGTTAGCTATCATATTCTTTAACCATTGCTTCCCTGAGGATAAATACGATACCCTAGGAATACTCTTGGGTGAAATGCTACAATGGTATTTCTGTGCGCTTGTGGAATATTCTACATGATCATAATAAATACCAACAATTCCTCAACTTGCAAAACCTTGATTCATCTAGTGGTTTGGTAAAGATATCCGCTAGTTGATCTTCGGTGCCAACACTCTCAATTTCAATGTCCCATTTGATTTGGTGATCTCTAATAAAGTGATGCCTTATGTCAATATGCTTTGTTCTTGAATGTTGCACGGGGTTGTTGGTTAGCTTAATAGCACTCTCATTGTCACATAGCAAAGGCACTTTCTTGTATTTCAAGCCAAAATCATTCCAGGTGGCCTTCATCCAAAGGAGTTATGCAACAACTACCGGCACTAATGTACTCCGCTTCGGACGTTGAGAGAGCAACACTATTTTGCTTCCTTAATGACCAAGATACAAGTGACCTTCCAAGCAATTGACAAGTTCCACTAGTGCTCTTTCTATCAACCTTGCAACCCGCATAGTCAGAGTCCGAGTAACCAATCAATTCAAAGTTTGACCCCTTAGGATACCAAAGTCCAACATCCGGTGTGTGCTTGAAATATCTCAATATTCTCTTGGTTGCCTTCAAATGATTCTCTCTAGGTGAAGCTTGATACCTTGCACACATGCAAACACTAAACATCACATCCGGTCTAGAAGCGGTCACATAGAGTAAGCTTCCAATCATAGACCGATACTTCTTTTGATCCACCATATTTCCATTATTATCATCATCAAGGTGACCATTTGTGCCCATTGGTGTACTAATAGATTTTGCATCTTGCATCCTAAATTTCTTCAACATGTCCCTAATGTATTTGCCTTGGCTTATGAAAGTTTCACTCTTCAATTGCTTGATTTGAAGACCAAGGAAATAACTCAACTCTCCAATCATGGACATCTCAAATTCATTTGCCATCATTTTCCCTAAATTCCTCACAAAAGTCTTGATTGGTTGAACCAAAGATAATGTCATCAACATATATTTGCAACACAAACAAGTCTTTGCCAATTCTTTTGGTGAAGAGAGTGGTGTCAAACTTCCCCATTTTGAACCCTTTAGAGAGCAAGAAATCTCTCAATCTCTCATACCATGCCCTAGGAGCTTGTTTCAAACCATACAATGCCTTTCTCAATTTGTAGATATGGTTGGGCTTCTTCTCATCTTCAAAACCCGGGGGTTGCTCAACATATACTAGCTCATTTACTGTATCCGTTCAAGACAGCACTTTTGACATTCATTTGATAGAGCTTGATATCATGTGCACATGCATAAGCTAGAAGGATCTTAATTGCTTCCAATCTTGCAACCGGAGCATAAGTCTCTCCAAAGTCTAATCCTTCTACTTGAGTGTACCCTTGTGCAACTAGCCTTGCCTTGTTTATTACAATAATGCCATCTTGATCTTGCTTGTTCTTGAACACCCATTTGATACCAATAACATTATAGTTCTTGGGCCTCTCAACTAGCTCCCAAACTTGATTTCTCTCAAAGTTGTTGAGCTCTTTATGCATAGCATTTACCCAATCACTATCCTTTAAAGCCTTCTCAATATTGGTTGGCTCTTCAAATGACACAAATAAGAAATGCTCACAAATTTGAGCTAACATTGCTCTTGTTTGAACTCCACTTTGAATACCTACCAATAATTTGATCCAAAGGATGATCCCTTGCAATTGAGACCGGTTGGAGAACTTGATTCCTTGAGCTAGGTTGACTTGCTTGAGATGGACTAGTATGTTGATCTTCATCATCTTGCACTTGAGTTTGATCATGAGAACCGCTAGAGCTTGCTTTATTTGGATTGACTTGCACACTAGAATGAATTGGCACTTGATCTTTATCATCTTCATTTTCAACATCAACCACTTGTTTTGGCCGAATATCACCAATGTCCATGTTCTTCATTGCATTTACCAATTGAGTTCCTCTCACATCATCAAGATTTTCTTCCTCATCTTGTAAACCCTTGGTTTCATCCAAATTCCACATCATGGACTTCCTCAACTAGCTTGGTGGAGTGATTCCATACTCTATATGTTTTGCTTGTGGTGGAGTAGCCAAGTAGAAATCCTTCATCACATTTCTTCTCAAATTTACCCAATCTTGTGCCTTTCTTCAAGATATAACATTTGCACCCAAATACTATAAAGTATGTAATATTGGGCTTTCTTCCTATTCAATAGCTCATATGGTGTCTTCTCCAAGAGAGGGTGACAATAGAGCCGGTTGCTACAATAACAAGCCGTGTTGATTGCTTCGACCCAAAAGTTTACACTCACATTGTACTCACTAAGCATAGACCTTGCCATATCAATAAGTGTTCTATTCTTCCTCTCAACAAGGCCATTTAATTGAGAAGTGTACTTGGCTGAGAATTGATGCTTGATTCCAAACTCATCACATAGCTCATCAACTCTTGCATTTCTAAATTCACTTCCATTGTCACTTCTCACTTTCTTGATTGTCACTTTAAATTCATTTTGGCTTCTCTTGATAAATGACTTGAATATGCCAAATACTTCACTTTTGTCAACAAGAAAGAAGACCCATGTGTATCTTGTACAATCATCCACAATCACAAAGCCATATTTGTTTCCACCAACACTAGCATATGTGGTTGGGCCAAATAGATCCATATGCAACAACTCAAATGATCTAGATATACTCATCATGCTCTTGTTTGGGTGAGTGTTTCCAACTTGCTTTCCCATTTGACAAGCACTACACAATTTATCTTTCTCAAATTGCACATTCTTCAAGCCTCTCACCATATCATGCTTGACCAATCTATTTAGTTGCTTCATTCCAACATGACCAAGCCTTCTATGCCATAACCAACCCATACTTGATTTGGTCAACAAACATGTTGATAATTGAGCTTCACTAGCATTGAAATCTACCAAATAAAGATTGCCATATCGAAATTCCTTGAATATCAAGTTGCTTCCATCAACACTAACAATATCCACATCATCAACACCAAAGATGCATTTGAATCCCAAGTCATATAATTGAGCCACGGACAACAAGTTAAAATTCAAGCTCTCAACTAGCAAGACATTGGAGATAGACATATCATTTGAAATAGCAATCTTTCCAAGACCAATAACCTTGCCCTTCTTGTTGTCACCGAAGGTGATACTATCAAGATTCCCATCTTCATTTGGCTTGATTGAATTGAACATATTTGATTCTCCGGTCATGTGTTGAGTGCACCCACTATCAAGCACCCAATGCCTCCCTCCAGACTTGTAGTTTACCTACAAAGAAATCAATTAGATTTTGGTACCCAAGTTTGTTTGGGTCCTTGGAGGTTAGTGACCAAGCTCTTGGGCACCCAAATAGCCTTCTTCTTCGGGCTCTCCTTAGGTGCACCAATGTACTTGGATCTCACTCCCTTAGCATTTTTGGTAAGCACATAACAAGAATCAAGTCTAATGGATGACACATTAGCCTTGCTTTGCTTCATCATCCTCTTTTTGCAATATTGCTCCTTATGCCACCACTTCCTTGCAACTATAGCAAACCACACCATTGCTCTTCACAAAACTAGTCTTGTGAGGAACAAAAGCGGCTTTGCCTTTCTTGGGGGTATAGCCAAGACCCTCCTTGTTAATGGAGAACCTTTGACTACCCAATCACTTAAGCAAGTAGGCATCTCCAGCATAAGCATTGCCTAATGCTAGAGTGAGCTCATGTACCTCCGTCTTGAGGTTCTTGTTCTCAACCAAGATTGTAGCATCACAAGTGACACCAACATCCTTAGATGAGATAGAGGTGGATGTGCTACAAGAAGTGTTAGTGGACGCAACAACAATAGGTGTATCAAATAAATCACAAGTAACACCTACGTCACATGTTGATGGCACATCCTCTATCTTAGTCAACTTAGAAAGTGAAGAATGAGCTTCCTCAAGTTTGGAGTGAGCTTCCTTTAGGCTCTCATGGTCTTCCTTTAGACACACATAAGAAGCACTAAGCTCATCGAAGGATTGCTCAAGATGTTTCTTCTCCTTGTTCAATGCTTTGCATTCTTTTACTTTCTTTTTAAGATAGGAGTGTGTGTCACACAACATATCAAGGAGCTCCTCCTTGGAGAAGTCCTCCTCACTCTCACTACCGCTCTCATCGGATTCGGATTGTACCTTGGATGTCTGTTGACGGTATTTATCACCTGTTTTCCACCGTCATAACCGTCAACAAAACACTCTTTTCGGGGAAGAAACAAGCAAACACATAGTGACTTAGGTACAAATAACTTGGTTCCACATGTACATGTCATTATTTGGTTGCAGGTACTCAAAACAGGTAATTTCAAAGTTTAAAAGCCCAAGATAAAGATATAATGCAAATCAAACTATGACAAAGTGGCAAGGTGATGTCACAATCATCAATGTCTTGGCTCCAGGATGAAGTGGGCACTTGGTGCACACTATTCATGGGTCGGCCGACCCATGAATAGTGGCCCCAGCACTCCATCCTCAAGAATCAAGCAATAGAGTAATGTGGGAAAGAGCTGAGCTAAAGTGGGGCCATGTCATGGGTCGGCCGACCCATGCATGGAGCCCTGCTGGCTCTGCTGACGTGGCACGATCCAGTACACCTCTCCTACAGTCCATTTGCACCTTTGGATCACATGTATACCTGCAATCAACGGTGGAAGAGCAAAGCACATGGATGCATGGGCCCACAACGAAGAAACCGATGTGACAACGGAATAACCAACACATGGGCAACACTCTATGACATGTGGGGAGCAAGCTGGTGGGACCCACCTGCCATAGGGGGGTCGGTCGACCCCCTCTTGGTGCCCAAATTCCACCCACCGACTCTAGGCATTGAAGATAGGCAACGTGGTGAATCCAGAACGTCCAAATCAAGTCGGTTCAAGGTCGGTGGATCCAAGGGTTTAGATGGAAAGGCACATGGATTGATGACATGGCACTCCTCTTCAACCCCCTATAAATACCCCCTAGTCCTTTACTCTAGACATCAAGTATCAAGTGTATCATACGAAGAAAGACTACTTAGTAGCTTTACTGTTAGAATAAGAGGGAAGAGAGTGAGGGAAGTCTTCGGGAGAAAGTTCCGGGACTGTCGGGAGTCTTCTCCAAGGTGTACCTCAGTGGATGCAAGCTTCTAGTAAGTTTTCCATCTGAGTCCTTCTAGTATTTGATATTCTGGTTCTGGTACTTTAAGTATATACTTGCTTTACTTGCACATTGCTTTACTTAGTGAAGTACTCTAGTCTCTAGCTAAGATTAGAGTAATAAGTATAGTGTAGACGTGGTGTCTAGACTATATCTTATCAGTGTGGGCCGCTTGTCGTACGAATTGTTTGTGGGTGCCAGCAAGTGGTGACAGCCTTGTCTGGTCTTAGTATCCCTCCACGTGTGTAAGACAAGTGATTAAAATGGCAGGGCATCAATATAATAGCATAGCCGCCTCGAGAGGAGTTATATCTCCTCCTATTTCACCTATCGCCTCTTGTAAAGGGAGAAGATGGTAAACCTCTTTATACTTAGAAAGCCAAGACCAGATATCTTTTACTACATGGGACCTCTCTATACCTACATTCTAAACCCTTTGATCACCAACTGACGACCTTAGACCTAGTTAGTTCACTTCACGTTCCCCATAGAAAATACGATACCTGGAATACTCCTGATGAAGGCTACATTGACTACCGTACGCTTGCGGTATATCCGTTTGCCACTTCTGGTGTCAACAATGGCTTAGCCATGAAGCATGTCGGTGGAGAGTCAAATAGTGAAGGCTTGATAGGGATAGCAAGACTAGCAATGGCCCTCTTCTTGGTGATCTTGTGATCATCATCACTATCATCATCATCATCAGAAGAGGAAGCATCACTATCCCATGTGACACAATAAGAATGCCCCTTCTTCTTCTTGAATTGCATCTTCTTGTCTTTCTTGTCCTTCTTGTTCTTCTTCTTCTTCTTCTTCTTCTTCTTCTTCTTCTTCTTCTTCTTGTCATCCTCATTATCACTATCATTCTTGTGAGGACAATCAGGAATCAAGTGGTCCTTGCTCTTGCACTCATAGCATCTCATGGTTGGACCCTTGCCTTTGGTGAAGTCTCTTCTCTTTCTTACACCATAGCCCTTCTTTCTCATGAATATACCAAATCTCCTCACAAGAAGTGCCATTTCCTTATCGTCTTCATCATCACTTGAGCTAGCTTCATCATCACTAGATATTTGCTTCTTTGCTTTGCCCTTGTATCTTGATGAGGTTGCCTTGAGAGCAATGCTTTTCTTCTCATCCTTTTCCTTCTTCACATCTTCTTTTTCTTCCTTGGCTCCACCATCCTTCTCAACCCGGTATGTCTCTTGTGTCATGACATTACCAAGCACTTGTTGTGGAGTCACCTTTGAGAGATCCTCCCTCACAATGATAATAACCAAGGTCTCAAAGCGTGGGGGGAGGCATCTCAAAAAGCGATGTGAGAAGTCTCTATCACTAATTATCTCACCAAGAGCCTTGAGATCATTAACAATAACACTCAACTGGTGAAACATCTCTGGTATGCTCTCATCATCTTTCATCTTGAAGCTTGCAAACTTGTCCTTGAGGATGTATAGCTTGGCACTCTTCACCGCGGTGGTGCCTTCATATGAATCTTCTAATCTCTTCCACCCCTCATGAGCAAATTTCAAATCTTTGATTTGCTCAAACACTTTCTGTTGGTATAAATTAATTGTACTCTACTTAAATAAGATTGTATTCAGATTATCCGCAAGCGCACAGATAAAATACCGCTGTCACATTTCACCCGGAGGTTTTAAATATCGAATCCACAAGGAACAGTAGGTGATAATGACCAAGCCGATGAACTTAACCCTACAATTAGGCTAGATAATATCAAGAAAGAGAAATAGCTAATGACTACCTAGTTCCAACAACCGGTAAGTTTTGAATAATATTATTCTAACTGGGCAGTGACATGAATATGAGGCGAAATCAGAGTTCCCTCCTACCGGACACTTATACACCTATCGATCCTATCAACGGGAAGTGGACTACAGAGGACTCAACGCAGTTGTCACCTACGCGATCTACCACTATCCGGCCAATCAGGGGACATTCACAAGTAAACCTAGCCTAGGCACCACGCCTACACTACGAAATACTCCTTCAATCAAGCAATTACCAAGATCAAAGTACTCGATACGAGTTGCAAACTTAAGAACGAATAAGAACAAATGCTTACTTGAATTAGAAGTTGAATACAAAAGTACCTCAGAACGTAGCTCCGGGTGAGGAAGCTGAATCCAGAAGAATACAGCCACGAAGAAGCACCGACAGGCCGGAACTCCTCCTGAATCTCTACTCTCCTACTCTATCTCTCTAATCTCTAAACAAGACTAGATCTAGATGAACTAGTCTCTCCTAACTGCTACAACTAGATGAACTAGAACTAGATCAACTAGAGGGACCCTAACCCTAATTTATGTAGAGAATATGAAGCACCGGGGTGTAGAATGCCTTCTGGAGGGGGCCTGGGGCGTCCTTATATAGGCCGAGGTGGAGTAGGGGGCAAGGAACCGCCACGTCATCGATCCGCGTCTCATGTTACGTGCATCATCGGATCAAACTGACTTTAGATCGACGGAGGGATGCTTTACTTGGGTGCCAAGGAAGCGTGGAAGGAACATTCCAGAAGGTGGGGCCCAGACCCAGCAGGGGGGCGCCGGCCGGCCCCACCCTAGGGCCAGCCGGCCCCACTTTGTGGGATCCGGGGCCCCGCTTGCTCGGGTGTCTTCTAGATCCTTCCAGGGTCTTCATAATGATGTTTCCTTAGCGGTTAAGTTTCGGGTCTTTTGTGCTCTTTAACCCCTCTTTTACGCTTTTCTGGAATAGCCCCTGAAAAATACAGAACATGCAAAACTCGTGGAAACTGTCAGTTAGAACCCTAGACTAGTGTCTATTCATGTGTCCTTTCATGTCTAAAGTTCTAATAAAAGTTGACGTTATCCACCGTCAACACTTTCTCATCAAGTGCACTATATATTGTGTTGAGAGCTATGTCATTGAATTGGAGCTTTTCTTCTTCTCTTGGAGTGGGATCATTCACATCAAGCACAACAAAATCTTTCTCCACAATTTCCCACATCTTTCTATTCATTGATTTCAAATGAGCTTTCATTTGCTTCTTCCAATACCCATATCTAATGCCATCAAACCGAGGTGGCTTGCCCATATGATTAATCAAGTTGTTGTGAGGCATAATTGACACCGAAGGATGTTAAGCCTTACAACAACGGTGACCAAGGCTCCGATACCACTTGAAAGGTCCAAAAGAGGCTAGAGGGGGGTGAATAGCCTAATTAAAACTTCTACAAACAACACTTGATCAAGTAGTTAGTAACACAAATGGCGAAGCGAGTTTTGCGCTAGCCTACTCAAAAACCAAACCTCCTAATCGTTCTACTTAAGTCTTTAATGATCACACAAGCTAGCCTAGTTTGCCACTACTTTACTCCTAGGTGGACAAGCTACAAAGCACTACTACTACTACACAAGTAAAGAACACAAGGTAAAGTGAGAAGTGTAGTGGTGTTATACCTCCGAGTATAGTAGCTAGCCAATCACCGGAAAGAATACCAATACACACAATGGTGATGGTCACAATGAAGACCAAAGCCAACACACGGGAGACAAAGAATTTATCCCGAGATTCATGTGCTTGCCGGCACGCTAGTCCCCGTTGTGTCGACCACAACTCGGTGGTTCGGTGGCTAATTGACAACCAATGTCAAGCTCAACAAATGAGCATCACTAGAACCTACCACGAGAAAGGTAACTCAATGACACGAGCAATCCACTAAGGTTACCTTTGGCTCTCTGCCGGGGAAGGTTCCAGACCCCTCACAAGATCACCGGGAGTGGCCGGAGACAATCTCCAACTCCGCCAAGCTCCTCCACTGCTCCAAGCTATCTAGGTGACGAGAGAACTCCATAGCAAACACGATCAACAAGTACCAATGGATGCAATGATCAAAGTAAAGCACTTGGATCACACTCTAGCTCAAAATTGATGTGAATGATGCAATCTATGTGAGTGAGAGTGTTAGGAGGGTGCTCACAAGGTGTATCAACAAGTTAGAGAGCCAAGAGTGTGAGCAAGAACCGGCCATGTGGTAGTTATAAAGTTCCACAAACAGACATAGCTGTTATACCCTCTCTTGCGCACCGTCGAACGCTAGGCATCGGACGGTAACGCGGGGGCGTCGAACTAATGAGTTCCGTCCGACGCTTTGCCACCAGCGAATCGTGCGTTGCCACGTAGAAGTTACCATTCGAAAATGACCGTTGGCGCCAAGTTCAGCAGACTGTCGGATGGAGGCGGTTGGTCCGGTGATCGTCGGATGGGAGCCGTCGGACTAAACAAATCCAGCGTCAGACGCTCGCGATTTTGACCAGAGAGGTCCAGAAATGCTCGTACGCCGTCCGACGCTCACCGTCGGACCAAGACCTGGCGTCCGACGCTCCACACATCGCCACGTGTCACTCTGCCGTTGAGATCAAGCGTTGGACGATCGATCAATAGTTCGACGCTCCGAAAAACGTCGTCCGACGCTCACTTTGCGTGTAAAGGGCAGACAGCCGTCGGGCGCTGATCAATAGTCCGACGCTCTAGTGGACTTAGCGTCCGACGCTCGGTTTTGAGTGAATTCGAGCCCGTGTCAAGTTCTTTGCTTATGTTGTTGGCTATCACATGTTATATATGAAATATTTTTTGAAGTGTGTTAGCCTTTTTTAAAGAGTTTTGTAAAGGTTTTGAGTTAGCCACTAAATCTAAATGCAATGCATGATCCAAACATCTAATGGCACTTGATAACCGTATTAACTGTGGAATAACTCCCCTCTTTATAGTATAGCTATCTATCGTAAACCTGATCACACTCTCTATAGTTTCTTGATCACCAAAATAGAAAGAACCCTATTGATTTTACCTTTGCCTTGAGCCCTTTTCCAAAATCCAAGTAGAGAAGCATTTGATCCAATATCTTGATGGACTTACACCACTTGCATGGACGCTGTCATAGCTCCTCACTTGTTTTACTAACCAATCTTGTACTCACAATGCTTAAGCACAAGGTTTGATACTAGGTGTCATCAATTAGCCAAAACCAAACTAGAGCTTTCAGGAGGGCGATGGTTTGGCGGCTAGGGTAGCTGCGTTTAGGGCGTCAAGATCACACATAGTACAGAGAGCGCGTCGCAACTTTCCCTGCCCTCCGCCGCGATCCTATTGGACCGTGTCTTTGGTGCTGGGCCTGAGTTGGCCCACCGTTACTTTCGTTCGACCCAGGAGCGACCATGTCCAGGTTTGTTACGAACCCTTTTGGTTCTGTTTTAGATTTCTCCGGGTATTGGGTATATTGGCATTTAAAATTTGAACTGCGATCACCACTGATCTCGCGTTGTGATGATGATTGACAAAACTGCGTCAAAGAATTCTTGAACACTGAAGATTTGCCATGCATGCCCCAAGGGTTAATGCGGGCGATCGTCGAGGTTGCGGCAACCTTCCTGTCCAAGGCGAAACTGATGTCCGGCGGACATCCGTCATCGCTTTCAACATATTACGAACACGAATAACCTCGACGTCAGAAGACTCCGGAGATTTATGTTGTTCTACCCTCCGACGAACCGAGGAGTCGCACAGAGCAATTTCTGCCTCTACCAACATATCCTTGGTAAATCCATGGACTGAAGCATGGCGTACCAGATCCGGTGTCCACTGGTGATTGGCTCACAATCTCATCTTCGGAGTCATCGCTACTGTCCATAGCCCAAAATTTGGACCTTGAGCCACTTCGGTCGGAGGTCCCCTGCAGGATCGACATGGAGCCGATGCCTACAATCCTTGTCCTCATTCCTAAGCTCAACAAAACCTCGTTCTGAATTACCTGTACATACCTCTTACTCTTTGATTTGAAAATGTGTTTGTTGATGCACCTGACGTTCCTGCGCTTCCAGGATCGCCGGCCTCCATGTTCGTCGACCTAGACATCTCTGCAACACTGAGAAATAATTACCTGTGCGCCATTCTCCATCAGAGTCTCCATCTTCATCGTCAGGATCTTGGTCGCTTCCTGGAGTCGACGGCAGGCAGAGTAGCCGATGGCCTGAAGACAGACGCTCCTTTCTTTTCCGAAGAGGAAACGGCCTTCTCCTGTTCACTGTCCGGCACGCATCCTATGCCGCTCTTCGCCTCCTCGGACGGTGCCCTCCTTGATGGAAACGAGTGGCATCGAGAGGAAGATAGCGACGCCGGGATGGAGGGAAACTCCGGCGTGGATCCGACGTGACCTTGGGGATCGCCCAGCCCATCGCCCGGCACGTCGCCCCTAATGGTCATGCGGAGTACTACTTACAAGCAAAGGGGACCATATCCTCTTTCCTTTTTGTTGTTCTCCTGTCATTCATGAGCAAAGCAACATCACTCAATCTGTTCAAAGCAGTGTTTTAAATAGCGGGCTAAGCCCCTTAGCGGCTGCCTCTTCCAAAGGCTAAGAAAGGCTATAGCGGGCTAAATAGCGAGCTAAGCCATTTAGCGGCTGATCAAAAAATATGCCAAACATTAGGTAATTTTACACATAATAAACATAAAGATGAAGTTACTGACAATGAAATCAAAGCTTTATAGTTCATACATGATACATCACAGACACACACACATGAGTTCAAAGTTCAGACAAGTTCAGACTTCAGACAAAGTTGACAGACATATAGTACATTACATACCAACTAAACAATAACAGATAGACAAACAAACATAAGACATAATAGTGCAGTACCAAAAAAATCGTAAGATTGCTACTTGCTAGACATAAGCAAATCCAACCATCCACAGGCTTAAAGTGTTGCTGATCGAATGAAATTAGCAAAACATTTAAGTGGGAAAGGAAGGAACTTGCCTGTCTGCTCCGGTTCGGACATGGTCGCAGTTTGCCGATTCCCAATCGAAGTTGCCTGTCGCCCGTAGCTGCAGATGCAGATTGAAGATGGCTCCGTCACATCTACTTGTCGGCCAGCATTAGCAACTGCTCTACATCGAGGGCACCACCGCCGGCAGCCGCTACCGCTGCCGCCGTCGCCTCCGAGATTGGAGTTGAGCCTTCACCCGTGTTACTGTGGTCTGTGGATAGGGTTGCCCACGAGCTGTGATTTGGGCCAAGGTGCTAAAAGCCCATAACCCTGTATTGAGGCCAGCGGCTCACGCCGGATAGCGGCGCTGAAGTGCCTCCATTTAGCGCCATTTCGTGGGCTATTAGCCGCTATTAGCGGCAAATTACGTTTAGCGTCAAAAGTGGCATAGCTTAGCCCAGCAGCTCCCCGAAAGCTAAATAGCACTATAGTGGGGGCTAAATCCGGCTATTTAGAACATTGGTTCAAAGCACCAATTTTACAAAGAAGAGGATAATTTCCAACCATCGATACACCGACGATACGGCAATTATTCTACCTTGAAGCCCCGTTGAACACTTTTCAGAATCTACGGGGCTTAAGGTAAACTACAAGTCTCAATGATTCAAATCAATGTTGATGACACGGTTATCAAATATAGATACAGTGGCTCTGTTTGGTTCCATGGGTTAAAGTTAGTTTGAGCTATTTGTATCTAACCCTATATAAAAACTATCTCCTTTAAGAGGTGATTATTGGGGCTAGTTACACTATTCCCTCATCTTTTCCTCATCCACACCATATTTATTATCAATTTAACCCGTTCATCCAGACATCACTTTGACTTAGAGTTAGTTTAGAGCTAGTCACTGAGATAGAAACTAACTCTAACCTCCAAACAGGGTACATTGTGTAATTTATTTTCCCATCCTTGGATTTGTTTTTGGCCATTTTAGTTTGCATGAATTGCTGTCAAGGTTAACTGATCATCTTGTAATTTATTGGCACTGTAGACTTGTGCTGCAGTTGACACAAACCGAATTTAAGTGCTTTTTATAACCGAAATTTCAAAATGACGGACAAACCGAACCGAACCGAAATTATCACGGCCGGCAACGCGACTCCGCTCGCTCCCTCCGCCGCCGACATCCCGCTGGGATCACTCCGCCGACCTGACGCCCTCGGCCCTCGGCCCTCGGCTGCTGCCTGCTCGTCTCGCTGACCCTGCTTAGCCATCGGGATCTTCCTATCGACGGCCGTTTCGGTTCAGGGGCTGCTCTCTTGATCGTATCGGTGTCGCGGCCCCATCCATGACGACGCCAGGACTCCTGCCCCGCGACTACCGCCGCCACCAACCCTCCCGTCTGCGCCGCTGGCGCCGCAGGTAGGTGCTGCTGCCATCTTCCTCCCTTGAGCCGCTCGTGCGTTTGGCACACCCAAAAAAAAAAAAAATTTCTTCTTATTCTACTTCCGGGCAGGTGGATCGCAAAAAATGGTGCGGCCGCGACTGGTGCTCTTCGGAGACTCCATCACCGAGCAGTCCTTCCGCCCCGGTGGCTGGGGTGCCGCACTAGCTGACACCTACTCGCGCAAGGTAGATAAGTATATTCGTCCCTCCCCTTCTCTTTTATGTCTGATAGGTTCAATTGTTTTGTTTTACTTCCTGTGGGCGGCCGTGCAATGCATTGCTTGGTCAGTGAATTGTAAGTCTTCAGATCCCAATTTTCGACCTTTTGAGAAGCATTTTGGGTTACAATCAGTGCTTCTCAACATGTGTGCCTTGCATAAATCTTGTGAAACATTTTATTCTTTTTTAGTTTGAGTAAGTTGCAAAAACCAATGTGCAAGTTAAGTTTTTTTTTTTTTTTTCAAATACCTGCATCTCTTGTCCAGCACTTGCAAGTTTAATTTGTTTTCATATTTCGTTTTGTGCCTGTCAAATGCATCTAGCCTCCAACGGTGCCCATCTTTGTCCCATGTGCCAAGGAGGTGGTAGAGGTGCTCCCATTTTGTGCCAAGGCTCGCCTGGCCTGAGTATGAAAATCATATAAGATAGCAATGTTATCCAAACTCCAGGAAAATGGGTCAGTCTTGACGATGAATATACTGGAAACTAGATTGTTAACCAAACCCTTGAGGAGGGACTATTTGAATACTGAAAACATATAGACTTGCAGATGTTAGACTGTATATGAAATTTGGATGCAGATAGGTGTTTGAACCCTCACCCCTAATTTTTAGGTAGGTTTTTGCCATTTCCCTTTTAGTTTCCCTTAGATAGTACTCCCTCCGTCCACTTAAATATGCAACTATGGGTAGCGTGCCGATCAGACTATATTAACTTTGACCAATTTTATAGAAAAAAGTATTAGCATTTATATCTCGAAATAAATTTATTATTAAAATATATTTCATAACTGATCTAACAATACTTATTTTGTCTCATAAGAGTTAGTATTTTTTTTATATAATTTTAGTCAAAGTTTATAATGGTTGACTTCTCGGGATACGAGAATTGCATATTCATTTGGACGGAGGGAGTACATGATATCCAGTCCTTTTGTGCCAGGCTGATGTAGTTGTCAGAGGCTATGGTGGATACAACACAAGATGGGCTCTTTTCTTAATACATCACATCTTTCCACTGGTAAGACAGTTCCATCTGGCCTATAGCAACGTGGTGTTCGTGCACATATTGCTGTAAAGTCAGTGTGTTGGCATTCAGATTGATACATGGCAAATCTTCATATGCCTTGTAGGATGATCTAGCGCCCCCTCTTGCGACCACTATTTTCTTTGGAGCAAATGACGCAGCCCTTTTAGGAAGAACTGGCGAGCGACAACATGTTCCAGTTTTGGAGTATAAAAACAATCTCAAAACGATTGTTAATCATTTGAAGGTAATTTATTTACGATTTTAATTTAATTAGTTAAAGTTAGCTGGATATTCTGGTATCATTTTTCTCTATCTTGGGGACTCAAGCCTGTTTAATTGGTTGTATGAAAAAACTTATATTCTACTCCAAACAGCCAAGCAATGTGCTGTAAACAGGGACGTGATAAACTTATGTGAATCCCATGTATGTTAGGAAAAACTACAGATTTGCTATCGTGAATAAAATGTTTCTGTTAAGTGGGCATTACTTAAGTTGGATAAATCATGCCTGTGTAGTCAGTGAAAGAAGTAAAACTGCACACATCTTTAAGTTCCTGTTTCCTAATGTATTATTTATTTCCTATTTTGGACCCTTCTATTTATTTAGATTGAATCTTGAGAATAACATTTTTGGCTTTGCAAATATGAGTCTCACCAGTATACCACAATAATACCCAAAGACTTATAACAGTTAGTCAAAGTTAGTTTCAAATGCAATCATCGTAGGGTAAGTCTTCAATCCAGGTACTGGTTTAGTAAATGGGAACTTTGGATCAATTGTCATTCTCTTAAACTTATTGTGCAATCTAATTTTTACTGTAACCACAATGCAGGACCTGTTCTAATTCCATGGTTATTGTGCTTATTACGCCACCTCCAATTGATGAAGATGGAAGGGAAAGATTTGCACGGTTGGTATAGTGTCTCTTGTTGAACTCAATTAAAGCATGATGCTTTTACTTTATTATTATTATTCTAAAATCTTAAATGAATGATTACTGCCGAGCTAATAGTTTGCTGCAGTTCTATTTGCTTGTGGCACTTTTGTGTACTTACACTGAAGTGAGCAATGTTTTTTTGTGCTATCAGTTTCATTCTGTTAGGTGTTAGCTCAGACCTTGTATGGGAGCTTTAAGCATTTAGTGTGCCCTTGTATTTCTTGGTTACCTGGCATGTAATGATGAAAAATTTGGGGGGGGGTGGGGGGGGGGGGGGGGGGGGGGGCGCTGGCTCCATGTAGGGACCAATATGTTTCATTGACCACAAAGTTTACCATGAGCATTCCATGGAGTCATGGATCATACCAATTCTGATTACCCCAAAGATCACTTTATGGACAGAATGCGAGGAAGCTACCTGAAAGGACAAATGAGATGGCTGGGGTCTATGCTGGTTATTGCGTTGAACTAGCCAGAGAAATGCATATACCCTGCATTAATATCTGGTCAAAGATGCAGGAGACAGAAGGATGGCAGAAACTTTACCTAAGGTAATACTTCATGTCCAGACTTTATTTGCTTTTGTTGTACGTATGGTATCTACTATCTACTGTGTTTATCTCGACTGTATATGCAAGTGTAATAAACATAATTTACTGCAGTTTTCATGGTCATGGTCATTTTCCTTAATTGGATACATCATTAAATTCCAAAGGATAAATGTTTTGTTTATGTTATATTTCAGTCTAGGAAGAAAAATGGGTCTATCAATGTCGTGTTATTTTTACACTATAAGAGTATGCTGATTTTATTTTAATGAAATCTAGCTTCGTTTGTCATGTGTGGTTTATAGATATTTAATTAATTTGTTGGACCTAACTAAAGCACGCGCGCGCAGGATTTAGCATCCTGGCACGCACACCTCTCCGGTTGCTGATTTGAAGCAAAAAAATAAAATAAAATAAAAAAATAAAAAAATCAACAACCACTTCACTGACCGACGCCATCGCCCCCGCCGCTGGCCTCCGCCCTGCCGCGGGCGGTAGGGTTCGCTGGAGCTCTGGCGAGCTGCCCCTCCCCCCCTTCCCCTGCCCCCTAGGGTTCCGGCGATGCTTCTCTGCCGTCTTCTCCATCTCCGGCCGGCTGACCTAGGGTTCCGTCGACGCTCCCCCGCCCTAGGCCTGGCCCGACCGCCACCCCCGCCGCCAGAACCCTAAGCCACCCGCCCGCCATCCCCACCGCCTATCTTCCCTTCCTCCCCCTGGCCGGCCCCTTCTAAGGTCGCCGGAGTTGGGGAAGAAGGGGTGGGGTGGCTCGCCGGAGATGGAGAAGGAGGAGCAGCAGGAGAGAAGAGAGAGGGGGAGAGAGAGAATGAGGAGGCCTACCTGCGGATCTTCTGGCAGATCCGCCACTGCCAACGCCGGATGCCGCCGCCGCGCCGGATCCGCCATGGTTGACGAGCTCAGCGCCATGGGAAAGAGAGAGGAGGTGAGAGGAGAGAGGGGAGAGAGAGGAGGAGGAGGAGGAGGTCACGCCGGCCAGCACGTTGGGCGCCCCCGCTGCCGCTTCCGATGGGGACGCTGGTGGTGCCATCTGCGGCGGCGTCGGCGGCGGCGGTGTCACGTTGTGGACGAGAGGGAGAGAGAGAGATGAGCGCGTCGGCAGCGTGCACATGCGTGGGCCCCCCGCTCTATGGATGGGAGACGAACGGTGGAGGAGGTGCGCACGCGGAAATGTCTGGCCTGCGCGCTCCGAAGATAGCAGTTAGGTGATTTGTTTGGTTGGTTTTCCATGGTGGTTTGTAGAATGTTTGGCTTTACAGTGTAGCTTATAGAGGGTCTTAGTGGATTAATATGAATTTTGTGCATGAATGTCGTCTATATATTTGTGAAGACTCAACCATAAATGTATGATAAACTTAGGAGACAAACAACTTTACTTTTTTTTGGTTTGGCAAATAGTGATTGTTTGGTCTTTCAAGAATAGAACATTGTTCTTATGAACCTATACTTTTGGTTATTTTCAAGACAATGCAAGTTTCTGCAGTTACGATCCATGGATCTTGTTGTTCTTGTTTAAAGATACTTCTATTTATTGCACTTATAAGTAGGCTCTTGGGAGTTAGAAAACTGTGGCTAAACCTCCAAAGTAGCTGTAAATCTCAGACGCCATATACTTTTCATGCTTTACCAGTAGACACCTATCTAGACTAGTTACTCGTTTTTCCTTCGTACCAGAACCTGGTGCCATGGTGAAATGATTCTGTTTTTATTCTGCAGTGACGGCCTGCATCTGACTCCGGAAGGAAACGCAGTTGTCCACAAGGAGGTTGTCGAAACATTGGGAAATGCTGGTCTGAAAGCAGAACACATGCCGTATGACTTCCCTCATCACTCCAAAATAGATGGCAGTTGCCCAGAAAAGGCCTTCCAATGAACTGGTTTCAAGCTGTGTGATGTTTTGGAGTTTTAGATCCTGGATTGAAGATTATGGTGCCCTCCAATTAAATGATTTCAAGTTTTGTGATGTTTTGGAATTGGGAGTTTGAAATCTTGTCTTGAAGATTGTAATTTTTCTCAGGCTTCTCCAAATGCTGGTTTTGCTTCTACATTTACATTTTTGGATTAAGGAATGTTAGCTTCCATTTGTCGTTGTATATTACTAGCACGATGGGCGCGCTACCGCTGCGCCGGCGCTGAACGACACACCCAGTGGGAAAATCTGGACGGGAAAAAAACACGAAGGTGAACAGGAAATGATGATGTCGTGAACAATGATTGCTAATGTCATGAAGCCTCAACTGCTTGGTTTTGTGTTTTTGTTTGAATGATCAGGCAGGAAATCTGTAGTGATCGATCATTATGTTATATATGGATGGATTAACATGGAATCAAATGTTTACATTAATGTAGTTGGAATTATTCCATTCTGAAACTGTGTACCAGGTAGAGAAGAAATAAGGTAATTTACTGGAAAATCCATGGCCAAGATATGGACTAAAATAGCTCCATATGGATGTTTACAGAACATCGAAATCTTGCACAGCACCAAACAGTGAAATTTGGAATGAAATTACAAATTTAATCTGCAAGAGGCGCAGTATGCCCCAAAATAAAGCCTACGGCTATAAAACTGATCTAACATCTTAAGAGTTTACCACTAAAGAAAAAACAGACCCAAGTTCTAAATAGATATATGTTAACAACAACAACATAACTACTTGTAGATCATTGCTTTACTAAAGGTTAGAAGTTTATATAGAACCAAATACTGTAATTTAGAATCAAACTACCAAATGGCATGCGGAGGCCATACATCCTTGCTAAATCAGCTGTAAGCATGTACCTATACAAAAAAGAGCAGAAAGACTTAACATTATATGATATAATTTTCAGATAATTGCCTACAATTAGGTTTACAGCACCGCAGGTAATTCGATGATTATGAAAGGGAGGCGAAGAAACATGCAAAATCAAGAAAGAAATATACAGTATACTTTCAGGAATATGATGAGCACCTGGCAACTTGATAACCCGAGCTCCTTACTGGCTGAGTCTCATATTGCAATTTGAAAATGCCGAAATAAGAATAAAACCATGAACATAAAAAGGAAACGAATTATGCAGTAGTAAAAAAGATCCCAGACAGTTTCGGAGGGCAGCAGGGTTTGTAGAAAAAAAATAAAGGGATAATTCCCTCAATGCCATCGAAAATTTTGTCTCTTCCTTCATTGCCATTGAAATTTCAAAACTTCCTTCACTGCCATCAGATCAAATTTATGTTTCCTTCAATGCCATTCCCGTCTACATAAATTTGTATCGCTGACCGGTGGGACCCATAGATAACAGTGCGTTTTCTCTCTCATGTACTCATACTCTGACCGCGCGGCCATGCGAGCGGCCCAGGGAGCGCCGCGCACTGCACCGGCCGCGGGGGCCCGATGCGAGCTCGACAGCGTCGTACGCTGCCAGCATGTCGCCGTCTGCCGCGGCCCTGCGTGGGCGTGGCCCAGTGCGCGCCGTCGCCTGCCTAGCTGTCTCTCGGGCGACTGTGGCGCTATGCGCGCGCCTTGTTTCTCGGCCTGTCGGCCATGTCTTAGCCCTCCGCGAGAGCACGACCACTGCTTCCAGGACAGCTCCACGCCGCTGCGCGCGAGCATGTCTCCTCGCATCGCCGAAACGACGAAAACGCTGCTAGAGCTAGCAGGTTCGTGGTGGAGCGCTGGGCACCGGCCGCCGAAACTTTTCCCTCTTCTCGCTGCAACCAGACGCTCGCATAAGGTAAAGCCTATTAAACTATCACCTGCCTGATGGATGCTCAAACGGAAACAGTCTGAGCTATGGTGGCTCCTTGTCAGTGCTTCTACTCCTGTGTCCCGAACTGAAGACCAGATATCAGAGCCTCCAACTGACGGGCTTCAGGAGCCAAGGCCGGCAACGCCCAGGAACCGAGCACATGAGTGCTAGACATACAGGCAGAGTGTCTTCTTGACATATGGGCTATGAATGAACTTTGTATCCCTCAGTGGTGATCAACAGCGCAGGTGATAGGCGTTCACTCCATTTGCTTGGGAGGGGCAAAATGGTCATTTCAATACCAACTTAACAGCAAACTAACAGTTCATGGACGGAAATGGCATTAAGGGAATCCGAAATTTTATCCGATGGTAGTGAAGGAAGTTCTGAAATTTCAATGGTAGTGAAGGAAGAGCTAAAATTTTTGATGGCATTGAGGGAATTTGCTCGGAAAACAAAGTACAGTTAACTGGTACCCAGCATGGTACTGCAACACTCAACTCTTTGCTTCATTGAGGAATTGATACTTTTCAGGCAGAGACTTTGCATGGTGCTGATATTCACCCCTTGAGAAAATTGATATAAGCATTGAAGTAGTCGAAGCCTCAAGTGAGAAATTCATCTCATCAAGTTTGGAGAGGTAAGCCCCAGCCCTCCTTATGTCGCCTCTATGCAACAGCCTCCTAACTAAAGCATTTAACATACGCGAGTTTGGAGCAGTACCACACTTTTCCATTGCTGAAAACAGACCATCAAACTCCTCTAGAGACCCTTCTTCTATGAGATTTTCTGCTATTAAGCTGTAGGTCACAACATTCGGAACCAAACCATAAGCAGAGATACTAGCAAACACCATGGCATCTTCCTTTCTGCCACCTTTGAGCAAAGCACCAATCATGATGTTGATAGTTAAAATATCAACTTGAAGATCCTTAGAACATAGGCTCTGAAACATTTTGACTGCTTCATCAACACAATTATTTTTGCAAAGCCCATTTAGAATTATGTTGTATGTGTAAATGTCCCACTTTGTTCTGCTGTTGATCATATTGACATAGAGTTCCGTTGCTTCAGAATATCTCCCAGTCTGAAACAAACCATGCAATATAGTACTATAAGTCACAACTCCAGGTGTAAGTCCCTTCCTTAACATGTCTCGGAAAAGGCTATATGCATCATCTATCCTTCGAGCTTTGCAGTAGCCATGAAGCAAAGTATTATAAGTGAATTCACCAGGTGATAGGCCAATTGAGACCATAACATCAAGTAGCTTCGCCGCTTCATCAATTCTGCCAGTTAAGCAGTGTCCATCAACTAATGCGTTATATGAGATAACATTAGGCCTTACACCCACACGTACCATCAAGTCAATGAGCCTCTGGGATTCCATGACCCGTCCTACATTGCATAAGTTACAAATTAATGTGTTGAAGAACACTGTGATAGGACGGATTCCTTGATCCAACATTTCAAAAAATAATTCCTCGGCCTTCTCCCATTTGTCAACGGTGCACAATCCATTAACTAGGGAGCTAAAAACAAAGATGTCAGGTGTCAATCCTTCGTTGATCATCTGATTGAATTGGCGAACAGCATCGTCCACCCTGCCTAACTTGCATAGTGTATCTATTAGTGATCCATAGCTTACAACATCAGGACTCAACCCATGCTGCCTCATTTTGTTAAATATATCCATTGCCTCATCTATCATACCACATTTAGCATATGCACTGAAGAATATGTTGAAGATGTGATGATTAGGTGAGATACCATTTCCTACCATCAAATCTAGGAAACTATGCATTTCAGAAAGAGCACCTATGGCAGCATATCCATGAAGCAAGATGCCATAGATAGTTACATCAGGCTTTATGCCCTTCTTAATCATAGAATCAAAAAATATTCTAGCTTCTCTGCTTTTCCCATTCTGGCATAGATAGTCCAGCAGCAAACCATAAGTAAAACGATCTGGCTCAAGACCACGAGCAGACATTTCTTTGAGCATCCGAATCACTTCTTTCCACTGTCCTATAGACAGGTATCCATGGATCAGACAGTTATATGTGCTATTATTTGGCTTAACACCTTTACCAATCATCTGCTGAAAGCCACCCTTAGCTCTATCAACCACTTGAGCTTTGCACAGGCCATCGATTACTGTGGTGTATGCCACAACATCCGGTGGAATCCCCCGGTCCATCATTTCAAGAAACAGGTTGTAAGCTTTGTCCACTTGACCCTGAGTAAAGAAACCGTTGATGACAATGCTGTAGGACACCACATCTTGTGGGCAGCTTCCAACTTGATCGTTAGCCATCATATGCAGCAGCTCAAGTGCCTCCTCAGCTCTTGTTTCGTTGCAGAAACCCTTGAGAAGTATGGTGTATGAAACCACATCCGGTGTGCAGCCAAGCTCAGGCATTCGTTGGAGCAAAACGTCCATGGCCTCATTTACCTTCTTTGCGTCACAGAGATCTTTGAGCAGTTGATTGATGACTTTGCGATTCACCCTCCAGCCTGCCTTAAGAATGAGGCCAAAGGCCGCGAATCCATGCTTGAGGCAGCCCATGCGGCAGAAGCAGCCGATGAGGATACTGTAGGTGCAAAGGTCGGGAGCCACCTTGAGGGAGCATTCACGGATCATCCGGTTGAAGAGGGAGACAACGAGCTCTGACTCTGAGGCGGAGGAGCGCCGGCCTGAGGCACGAGAGACAGCGGCGAGGATGTGGTTGAAGGCAATAACCGAGGTGGGCCTTGCGTGGAGAAGCAATTCATCGAACAGCTTCAGCGCGTCGTCGAGGCCGAGGCTTCCCGAGCGTGCGCGGCCGCCGATGATGCGCTCCAGCTCGAAGCACCGGTCACGGACGGCGCTCACGCAGCGGGACATGCCGACGGTGCGCCGGTGATGGGGCAAGTAGCCCAGCGAGGAGAGGCACGGCCGGGCGGGCGGGGTTGCCTGCTGCATCCGCCTCAGGGTCGGTGAAGCAGACCACTGTCGTGAGCTGGGCGGAACCGCGTGTGCCGTGTCCTGCGGTGTGTAAAGCACTGAGGGAAGAAGCTTGTGGGTGGCGGCGGCGGCGGCGGCGGGCGGCGGGGTGACGGGCGCGCTGGTGACTGGGGCGCGCGGGGCGACGGGCGCAGGCGCCGCTGCTGGAGCCTCTTCCCTCTTGGGTGTTTTACTCTTTTTTTTTTTTTTTAAGGCTTTTACCTGTGTACCATTATAAAAGATGACGCGACCTACCTACCACTAAAAAGTTCGAACACACTTACATGTCATGCACATTAACTTTTTTTGTCTCTCATATCATTCCGTTCACTTTTAGCTATAACGGTGTTAAATGGCGATGAGAAAAGTCTAAAATACCCTCTGGACTGAATATCACTCATGGCTGTCTCATGCTGTCCCTTCTCTGAGTGTTTGACGAGTTTTTTATAAAAGATTTATCACATGTGTATAAAATTAAATATTTATGTTCTATTAATTAATGAGAAGCATTTTGTACTTGACGAGAAGAAAAATAATTAGGCAATATTGCATGTATATTCACATGAGCTAATTAAATGGAGAAGAAAACTAGGAGAAAGTAAATGGCAGCTAGCTGAAAAACGAACGTGCATACACCGGAATCTACAAACATCTAAAGTGTCAACGCAAGCATTGCTTGGTTGGAAATATAAACCAGCAGGCAGCAGGCAGTGAGCAACAGAGCATTCGATTGACCTCGTCAATGATCAGGACTCAGGACGAGCTATCCATGGCATCAACAAGATCAAGATCAAGGCGGCGTCTTGAATGCCTGCACGAGGAGCGCAAACCCAGGAAGCTGAGGCTCGGCACGGCGGCGTCGCGGGAACATCGTGCGTGCGCATGGCATTCTCCACAGCGCCGAAGTCCGGATGCAAGCATGTACACGTCGTTGGTGCACGCCCTGCCCCAGCATCACGGACGGCACACGCTGTTCGCGGAAGTACGCCGCCACAACCAGCCCTGCGGGCCCGGCGTCGATGTGGCACCAAAAGCTGAGCGGCGAAGGCAATCTCGGCCTTGTCCTTCTCTAGCTCCCCCTGGAGCTTCAGCGCGTGCCTAACGAGAAGGGCGGGGGCTCTCGGGCACGCGGCCGTCCTCCAGGGCGCAGCGCAGCACGGCTCGCGGTCGGGCCTCAGGCTTGTTAGAACTCGACGTTGCTCGCCGGCCAGAACGTGTTCGACGGTGACGTCGCGGTGATCGCGATGAGAACAAGAGCAGATGTAAAACTCACAAGAGAAAAATATAATTGTGGCGCCGCCAACGTGACAGCCCTCGAGTCCTTTATTACTTCCACGCCATGCCGTATCAAGTACAAACTCCGTTTCCCCCGCGGCGTTCGTCCCGTGCGCCCGGTATGCCATGGCGGGATCATGATAGACTCCAACTCGGACCGTGTCGTAGCCAGGCACGACTCCAACCATGCCCGATCCCTCACCGACTCGACCTAGACAACAACTGAACGAAAGTACTGCATCAATTTATCTAACAAATCACCACCTAAACTTGATGCACTTCTATGACTCCTAAAGCACTCCGAAGTTCTATGAACTTGACTCGTCCCAGCGACTTGGTGAAGATATTAGCCAATTGTTCTGCTGTCCCGATGTGATCTACCTCCACCTTGCCCTCTTCAATGCATTCACGAAGAAAATGAAATTTGATGTCAATGTGCTTACTTCGTTCATGATGCACTGGATTTCTGCTGAGAGCAATTGCTGACATATTGTCCATGAGTAGCTTTACTGTCGCTTCTTTCGTTCTCAACATGTCTCCTATGAGTTGGCTATGAGTCAGCTTAACCATATTCCCTGGCACGCTGCTCCTGCTGCTGCGACTTATTCTGCTTCACAAGATGAGAGGGTGACGATCTTCTGCTTCTGTGACGACCAAGTCACCAGACTTTTACCAAGAAAGTAAACAGCACCAGATGTGCTTCTCCTGTCCTCGACATCACCAGCATAATCACTGTCACTGTAACCCAGTAACATAGGTTGTAGCTCTCCCCCTCTTGTATACGTGCAGCCATACCCAACAGTACCCTTTAGATATCTCAGAACGCGTTTAACAGCAAGCCAGTGCTGCTTCCCTGGCGCCTCCATATATTTGCTTAACACACCAACAGCATAGGCTAAATCTGGTCTCATGTTAACGTTGTACCTGAGGCTGCCAATCAGACTTCTATAACCTGTTGGATCATCAGCATCTTCTCCTTTCAGCTTGCTGAGTTTGAGCCTACACTCCATTGGAGTGTCACATGAATTGCAATTCTTCATGTTAGCATTCTCCAAGATCTTTAGAGCATATGCACTTTGGCTCAGTGTGATTGCACCACCTCCTTGTTTAACTTCTATCCCCAGATAGTAACTCAGGAGTCCCAAATCACTCATGCTGAATTTTCTTCTCATCTCTGCCTTAAACTTCAGGATGTCACCGGCTGAGGGTCCAGAGATAATGAGATCATCAACATCAACACCTACAAGAAGAAAAGAATCCTTGCTGCTCCTTTTATAAACAGCATGCTCTAACTTGCTCCTCACAAACCCGAGGGCAATCAATTCCTTATCAAGCTTTGCATTCCATGTTCGTGGTGCCTGTCTAAGGCCATACAGTGCCTTTTTCAACTTTAATACCTTGTCTGCCTTGCCAATGATAAAACCTGGAGGTTACTGTACATAGACTGTTTCTGACAGATCACCATTCAAAAATGCAGACTTAACGTCCATATGGTGAACCTCCCTGTCCCCATGTGCTGCCAGAGCCAACAGAACTCTCACAGTCTCGATTCTGGCAACAGGAGCATAAACTTCATCGAAATCTACTCCGTGACGCTGAGCATATCCCTTGGCAACCAAGCATGCCTTATGCTTGACAATTTTCCCATATGGATCCCTTTTGACCTTGAACACCCACTTGAGACCAATGGCCTTCTGCTTGGGTGGGAGAACACAAGGAACCCATGTGCTGTTATCCTCAATGGCCTTCATCTCCACTTCCATTGCCTTCCTCCAACATTCTTCTGAAAGTGCCTCCTGTATCGACTTTGGTTCTTCTGCAGCAACCAAGCATACGCCACTATATTCAAACCCTTCAACTTCATCTGTTGTGTCGAGTAGATTGGGAATTGTTCTGTACCGGAGAGGAGCATCATCAGAGAAATCACTGTCATGCGTGGGTGGAGTAGCCCACTGTACTTGTTGATGCGGCGGCGTGTCTACAGACAATACACTCCCCATGGCTGGAATTGTTGCTGCAGGTGATGCTGGCTCACCATCATCAGGTTCAGCGAGAGGTCCATCATCCGCATCAGGTCCTGTTGTCAGACCGTGAATAGTGTCTTCAAGACACTGGACAGAAAACGTTTCAGGCTCATCAGACGCTGCATCACCACCATGCGGCCTGCTTGCTTCCCTGTCCCAATTCCATGCCACCTTCTCATCAAAAATCACGTTGTGACTGACCATCAGCTTGTCATTCACGGGATCATAAATTTGATACCCTTTTGTTCCTGGCTCATAGCCAAGAAACACTCCTGGTACCGATCTGTCTGATAATTTGCTGATCCCTGGGCCTACTTGCTTCACATACGCCTTACACCCAAATGTGCGGAGATGCTTCACAACTGGCTTCCTATCAAACCAGCCTTCATAGGGTGTCTTGCCATTAAGACTCTTGGTCGGTGCACGATTGAGCAGGTACATCACTGTCTTGACTGCTTCTCCCCAGAACCGAGCCGGGACGCTCATGCTTTTGAGTAAGCACCGAGCCATCTCAACCACCGTTTGATTGCGCCGCTCGACAACTCCGTTTTGCTGCGGTGTATATGACGTCATGGTGTTGTGCTTTATGCCATGTTCCTGACAAAACGACACAAATGCTCCTGAATTGAACTCCCCCCCTCCCCAATCATATCTGAAAGCTTTCAACTTGCATCCCAACTCGAGCTTAGCTGCCGCCTTGAATCTCTTGAAATGCTTCAATGCTTCGTCCTTCGTGGCCATCAGTTCAAGCCACATGTAGCGACTGTAGTCGTCAACAATGAGGAGGAAGAACAGCTTGCCTCCCGGAGTAGGCGGTGTAACGTGCCCGCAGAGACATGCGTGCACTAGCTCCAGGCAGCTTGATGCACGGTATGCTGAGGCTTTAGGAAATGGCGTTCGGTGTTGCTTCCCCAGTGCACACCCATCACACACTTGCTCGACACACCTTACCACCGGCATGCCGTCCACCATCTCCTTGGCACCGAGTTCCTGGAGCGCCTTGAAGTTCAGATGCCCGTACCGAGCATGCCACAACCAGGCGACGTCATCCATCTTTGACAACAGGCACACAGGTGACGTCATCTTCACCTGCATTATATACAGCCAGTTTCTGTGCTCTGCCCGGATGAGCATGCTCCGGCTCTTGCTGGCTGTCTGTCGACGCTCCAAGACCTCCATAACGCCGTTCTCAATCTCGACATGACATCTGCCTTCTTCTAACTGGCCAAGGCTTACGATGTTGCACTTCAGAGATGGGATGTAGTATACTTCAAAGAGCACCCGATGGTCCTGATTTCTGCCGGCGATCGTCACAGCCCTGATCCCGCATATCTCAACCTTGGATCCATCTCCGAACCTCACGGCACCTCTCACAGATTCATCCAGGTGAGTCAGTGACGCTCTGCACCCTGTCATATGGTTAGTGGCTCCAGTGTCCAAAACCCACGAGCCTTCTTCATACATAGATGGAATAACACGCTCCTGGTTTAGGAACACTTGAGGGGCTACAGCGACGCCCGTGGACCTCACCACATTGCAGACTTGTACGACGAGGAGAGCAGGCTGTGGATCGGCATCAACATTGGCATGGTGAGCTGCCTCTGGCGGTTCCTTTGCATACTTCTTACACTCCCTGGCCCAATGGCCGTAGACTTTGCACTTATTGCAACGACCATTGCGTCATGGAGTATCCATAGATGTGAGCTCCTTTCCTCCGAAATCACGTGGATCACGATCAACACTGCCTCCGCCACATGCTCCGTTCCTGTTCTTCTTCGAATAGTGGCTATTGCCACTACACTTGCTGTTAGATGAATTTGATGACTCTGTCATCCCGCGGCCCTTGTGTTTTGCTAGCCAATCTTCCTCGGTCATCATGAGCTGCCCTGCCTTGTTTGTCACCTCCTCCACCGTGGGCTCAAAACGGTCTTCTGCTGCACGCAGGCGTCCAACAAGCTCCTCAACTGACAAGGTTTTAAGATCACAGAACATCTCAATCGTGACTGCCACTTGATTGTATCACGGTGGCACAACCCGGAGGAACTTCTTCACAACACAAGCGTCATCCACACTTGTTTCGCCAAGGCCTTTCAGATCGGATGCAAGTTTACCGATCCTCACAGCAAAGTCTTCAATTGTTTTGGCCAGATTTGAACGAGATTGCTTCAAATTCGGCTAGCAACTTCTGTGCATTCACCTCCTTCACCTTGTCTGCACCCAAACGCATAGATTTGATCGCCGCCCAGGCCTCCTTGGTTGACTTCTTGTTCAGCAACATCGAGTGCATCTCCAGGGGCACGCCATGGATCATGGCGCCAAGAGCAAGCCGATCACGCCGGCGCTCTATCTTGTCAGATTCTACTGCATCCCATAGGTACATGGCTTCGAGATTGCATTGCACATGAGCCGACCACTCTTGGTAATTAGAACAAGATAGCATCAGCCATACCAGATTGTCTGAGGCCTAATTCCAAGCCCGTCCCATCAGCTCCTTCTCCTTGTCCTTGTCACCGTTGCTGCCCATGGCGACGGCTGTGTTCACACCTTGATCTTCTCGGATATGATGGTCACCACCACCAGGCTACCTCTCCTGCTCCTCCTCTTCACCGGACGCCTCTCCACCGGCAACCTTCGGCTCCGATACCACTAGTTACAACTCGGCGTTGCTCGACGGCCGGAACGTGTTCGCCAGCGACGGCGCCGTGATCGCGGCGAGAACGAGAGCAGATGTAAAACTCGCGAGAGAAAAATATAATTGTGGCGCTGCCAACGTGACAGCCCTCGAGTCCTTTATTCGTGTGTGTGTATGTGTGTGTGTGTGTATATATATATATATATATATATATATATGACTCTCATACCATGCCGTATCGAGTACAAACTCCGTTTCCCCGCGGCGTTCGTCCTGTGCACCCGGTATGCCATGGCAGGATCATGATAGACTCCAACCCGGACCGTGTCGTAGCCAGGCACGACTCCAACCACGCCCGATCCCTCACCGACTCGACCTAGACACCAACTAAACGAAAGTACTGCATCAATTTATCTAACAAGGCTCAGGGGCGGCGTGCAGCGGCCAGGAGGGCACGGCGCCACTCGCAGCTCGCCCGGAGGTGGCTCCCAGCCAGCGCCGAGGTGGCGTGGCCGTCGCGTAGGGCGCAGCGAGTCTCAGGCTGGCCCGAGATGCCCTGGTGGCCCGGAACAACGCAGAGTTGCGGATGGCACGTACGAGCTACCCCGAACACCGCGGGCGGCGTGTGCGAGCTCTGCCCTGGCCACCGCGACCTAGCCCTAGCAAGCTACGCCCGGCCACCGCGATAGAGCGTAGGCGAGCTCCCCCGGCCACCGCGACGGCCCGGGCCCGGCGAGCTCTACCCGACCACTGCGACTGCCTGGTGGCGGCGAGCGCGACTGCCACCAGCCTCCATGGCTTGCGTCCCTTGCCGGCCATGTGAGAAGAGTGAGGAAGGGTATTTTAGACGTTTTTTCTAACTGGACCTACATTGGCTAACGGCAATAATCAGACAGAACACGGACGGAATGGTCTGTGGAATAAAAAAGATAATATGGATGGCACATAGGTGTACGTCAACTTTTTAATAGTACGTAAGAGAAAAGTATCTTTTATAATGATACATAGATAAAAGCCTCTCTTTTTTCACATTCCATATCATATGGCGCAGGAGGCAGGGACTAAAAATTCTTACCTTAATTTTTTTTGGGCTTGTCCGATAATATCGTTTGGACACGTATAGTACTAAATATAAATGAAAAATATTAGCATAGATTACATCTAAATTACGAGACGAAATTTTTAAGCCTAATTAGTTCATGATTTGACAAAGTCGCACTACAGTAAAAATTTGCTAATGATAAATTACTTAGGCTTAATAAATCGTCTTGCACATATTGCATCTATGACGAACTTTTTGAGACTAATTAGTCCATGATTTGACAGATTTATGCAACAATGAATATTTACTAATAACAGCTTAATTAAGCTTAGTAAATTTATCTCGCGGTTTACAAACGAAAACTATAATATGTTTTTTACTTTAAACACCTATGCGACACCGCCTAAAACATCCGATATAATACCCAAAAAACTTTACACCCTATAAAGTTATAACTAAACGAGTCCAGTCCTCGAATTTATGTGGGTGTATCATTCCGATCCTCCAACTGTAAAAAAGTGTTATTGTGGTCCTTAAACTCAATTTGATCTCGTATTCATCCAAACAGGTTTGGGCTCACTGTCAGCTCTATCTCACCTCTCTCTCACATGCCACAGACATGGTCAGCTTTGCTGGTGCGCCGCTGTTCGCCCCGTGGTGCGGCTGCTCGCCACCGTGCTCAACGCTGCGCTGCTGTTCGCGCGAGGAAGCAAAATACCGTCATGTGCAATAAAATAATGTTTCTTTCTTTTTTTTTGATGTGGTGATATCTAGCTAGTACGACCTATACGAGAGTTGGCACAAATTAGATAGCTAGATTGTTCATTTTATGTCCAAACTAGAAATGATTCAGCCATATCCATCTTTTGGGCCACGTTGTCACATGTGTTCATACTAAAGATTCAAATATTAGGTAGTTACAAGATAATTGTGTTGTCGTCAAAATCACTTGAACTTCCACTTAGAAGGAGTCATCAACGAAGACTAATTATAACAAATAGAAAAAAAAAATATGTTAGTAAATAAGCATATGAGAACGTATATATCCTTACACTCTATGCATCATAATATAGCGCATGATTTTATTGAAAAACTGAAAATGGTTTCATATTTTTTTGCTTCTGAACTAAAATTAATTTCCTATGGATTTTTTAAGATTAAACTAAATTTTGGGATTTTAAAGTCCATATTTTTTAAAACAAAATATTTGAATTTTTTTTAAAAATATTTCTGTAACTTTTTCAGTACAGTCCATTTGACCTCCTAAATTATCAACATAGTCTAATTTACCTCTTTGGTAGGTGACATGGCACCACATTAGGCCAAGCCGCCTTGAAAGCCACACAAAGAACAAAACACAACCAATTTTGCTAACTAAAGAAGCTAAAACATCTTATTTTTTCAGTTATTAGTTATAAGTAAGTAAATTAGACTTTCAGATAATTTGCTGGTAGGCACGAAATACTAGAACTTTCCGATAGTTTGCAGGAAAATTATGGGCCTGCTTGGTAGAGCTTCAGCAACTCCAATCCAAATATGCAGAAATAGCTCATTTTCAACTTTTTCTATCCAAATACTTTTAGCTCTACCAACTCCATGGTTGCCGCCGAAGCACCCTCCCTGCCTAACCCTCCCCACCACGAGCTTGGGTCGTGCGGGAGCCATGGTCGGTCCAGTTCCCCGGTGCACTCTGCCTCACCGCCGCTTAGTACTCTTCGCCCCGCCGGCTCCTTTGTCTTTGCTGTCGTCTACTCTAAGTGGGCGTTAAGTTAACCCGTCCTACTATGGCTTCCGGACTCATTAGGCTAGCCCGGCGTGAAAAAGGTTGCATGTAACTTCCGGACCCGGTGTCCGCGAACCGTGCTTTCATCAGACCCATTTGGCCATGTATAACCAACCAACCGTGGCAGGGTCAAGTAGGCGAGAAGGCAACAACGATCACTGAACAAGTCTGAACCAGCGTCCATCTAGGCGTCCAGTCTCGCAGTGTTCATTTTCTCCTGCACAAGAAGCGATATAGAATTGGGAAACCACGCTTTGTGGTAAGACAATAATGGTAGGAAAGATCACCAAACATTTGTGGCCCAAAGCGATTGTGAACAGGTAGGACCACCCAAGTGAAATTAGCATGAAATTTGAAAACTCCAAATCTATTCAATCTGTGAATGCCAATTGTGAACCCAAACAACTAACCTAATAAGATTCCAGCGAATGAGGTGACTATACAAAATAAATGTAGGATAAGAAGCTGGTAGCCTAAGAAGTTGACAAAATTACATCATCTGATCTTTTGAAGGAAGATAACCAGAGCATATGAGGGATCCTAAAAAAAGCAACAAGATGGCATGTACAAAAATTAATAGATGCAAACAAAAAAAAAGGTGAGGTTTGGGGATAGTTCATATCAGAAGGAAAAATGATTGTTGCATTCATATGGGCTTCTGAACATGCTCTGTACATTCTAAGATCATCAGCATATATTTGAAGCTAAATGCACTACCACCTTCATCATTGGCTATGTAATACCAAAATAAGATCCCTCAACCACAAATAAATCCAACGGCAGCGAAGGCCTGTGTGACTGTTGTTCGACCAGGAGTGTCTGCATTATTTGCACCTGGCCCTGATTTGACGCCTAATAGCGTATCAGAAAAAACAGTTTAACCAAATGTGAAGGACATAGCCTCAGAAGACAAAACTACAACATCTGTTCTTTTGAAGGAATATAACCAGAGCATATATAAAAAAAGGAACCAGATGGGATGAACAAAATTAATAGATGCGAACCAAAAAGGTGGGGTTTGGGGACAGTTCAAATCAGAAGAAAATAGACTGTTGCATTCATATGGCCTCTGAACATGCTCTGTACATATGAAAACCCTAGTTTGGTTTTGGCTCATTGATGACACCTAATATCTAACTATGTTCCTAAGTGCTATGATTACAAGGATGGTTAATGGGACCAAGGGAGGAGCTATGACGGCATCCAAGTGATTGGTGTAAGTCTATCAACATGTTTGATCAAGTGCTTCTCAGCTTGGATTATGGAAAAGATCTCAAGGCAAAGGTATATTCACATTTTGGTGATCAAAACACTATAGAGAGTGTAATCACATTTATGATAGATGACCGTACTATTAAGAGGAGAGAAACTTGTTTGCAATCTCGGTCATCAAGTGTCTCTAGTTGAACTACTTTGAGCATATGCATTTAGATTTAGAGCACTAACATAAACCCGCGAAATTGCTTTGAAAAAAATCTAACACACCCGACACTCAATGGAAAATCACTTTGTGTTGTTGGCACATTTGAAAACGCGCTGAAGCTTGCTCGGCAGGATTCAGCGGTTTCTGGAAGCGTCGGACGCTCAGGAACACTAAGCGTCGGACCAATTTGTTGTGTCCAACGGCTAACTGCCCTGCACAGTTTCAGAGACCGTCGGACGATGTTTTTCGGAGCGTCGGACTATTGGCTCACCATCCGACGAGTTTCACTAGCGCGCGGGAAGTTTGTTCAAGGCATCAGACGCTAACCGTTAGTTCAACGGCCACCGTCGGATAGAGTCCGACGCATTTTGAGCTCGCTGGAAGCTCTCTAGAAGCGTCAAATGGTGGAATCTGTTAGTTCGACGGCTCACGTCCAACGATCACCGGAAGATTCACCTCCGTCCGATGGTCTGCAGTTCGTGGAGCCAACGGTCAGATTCAAATGGTTAGAAACACGTGGCAACCCACGATTCGTTGACGAGGGAGCGTCAGACGGGGACAATTAGTCCGACGCCCCCGACGCAGCGTCCGACGCTTAGCGTCCGACGGTGCGTAAAGGAGGGTAACGGCTACGTTGCTTTGTGAAAGTTTATAAATACTTCTTGGCCGGCTCTTGCTCACTCTCTTGGCTCTCTAGTTTATACACCTTGTGAGCACCCCCAAGCACTCTAACTCACTTAGATCACATCATTCTCATTTACTGTGAGCTAGAGATCGATGCACTGAGCTAGAGATCGATCCAAGTGCATTGTTCCTCCTAGTTCATCCATTGGCACTTGTTGATCGTTGTTGCTGCGGTTTTCTTTCTTTACTCTTGGTGATTGCCGTCACCTAGACGGTCTTGGAGCAGCGGAGGAGCTTGGCAGAGTTGGTGATTATCTCCGGCCACTCCCGGTGATCTTGTGAGGGGTTTGGTACCTTCCCCAGCGGAGAGCCTAAGGTAACCCTAGTGAATTGCTCGTGTCATTGAGTTACCTTACTCGTGCCAGGTTCTTGTGGTGCTCATTTCTTGAGCTTGACATTGGTTGTCAATTAGCCATCGAACCACCGAGTAGTGGTCGACATAACGAGGACGTAGCGTGCTGGCAAGCACATGAACCTCAGGGATAAATTGGTGTTCATCTTTGTGTTGTCCATTGGATTCTTTTGTAATCATCACCATCGAGTCATTGATATGTTCTTCATTTGGTGATTGGTCATCTACTCTACTCGGCGGTATAACTCCACTACACCTCTCCTTTACATATATGCATTTACTTGTGTAGTAGTAGTGTTGCTAGCTTGTTCACTTAGGAGTAAGTAGTTTCCAACCTAGGCTAGTTTGTGTGTGAAATTAGGGACTTAGTTTAGAACGGTTAGGAAGGTTTGCAATTTAAGTAGGCTAGTGCAAAATTCACTTCGCCATTTATTGTACTAACCTCTTGGTCAAGTGTTGTTTGTAGAATTTTAATTAGGGACCCTAAAAATTCCACACGCCCAAAAATGCCAACCATAAAAAAAATTTCCAAACATTCTCATGAATTGGTGTATGCATATTGGAGGGTATTTAAATTCTCAAAATAACACGTTAGTTGCATGCTCATTACTTATAATATTATAGTTAAAGCTTAATGGTTCATCATGCATTGTTGGATTTTTCTCCTTAAATTTATGTATGCTCAATTTTGCTTCTCAATATATGTATGCATATATATACACATTTTTAAGGTAAATAAATATGTAAGAAATAGAAAGAGGAAACGGATGAAGAAAATGGAAAAGGGAAACCAGACAAACCATCATAGCCGGCCCAGCACACCCAGCCCAACTCAACCGCGGGCGCACGCGCACAACCGCACCGCAAGTAGGCTGGCCCAACCGCGCGGCCCGTTTCCTTTCCCACACGCGAGCCGCACGAACCCCACTCACTGCCGTTAATCGCTGGGCTCCGCTCGTCAGCCCTACTGTTCTTCTTCTCCGCAGGGTGTCACGCGATACGCGTGATCGCGCCACCGATCTCCCGACAAGCCCACGCCACGGCAGGGCTCTGACCCCAGTGTTCCCCGCCTGTTCCCTCGCCTTGGACGCCAAGAAGACTCATGATCGCGCTGTGCCCTAGCCGGAACCTCACCTTGGCCCTCTGATCTCCCCAAGACGAATCACAGCCACTCACCATGGACTAGCCGGAGCTCGGCTATAAAAGAGAACACCTCTCGGTGCCCTAGCCCTCATCCCATTCGCCGCCGCCGCTGGTGGCACCAACCACACCCCAAGACCGAGAGAGAGGAGGGAGAAGAGAAGGAGAGAAGGAGGGAGCCCTCGCCGGAGCTCCGCCCATGGACGCCGGAGCCGGAGACGGAGCCGGTGCCACCGTTGCGGATCAGCACGGCACTGCGATCACCCTGCACGGCATCAACTCCTCGCTGCACCACTATCCTGTCTTCATCAGCACCACGGTGAGCTCACCACTGTCCCTCTTGGCCCCGCCATGAGCGCCGTCGCATACGGAGCGCGGATGGCAGAGCCACTACTGGCTCAGGAAGACACCTGCACCTCACACACACATGACCAAGCCAAATGGAGGCCCTGCAAGACCCTACCTGCTCGGAACACCCTTGCGCCACCGTGTGCCCGCCGTGAACGCGATGTGTCGCGGCGAAGTATTGAACCAACCCCGTCGCTGCCATGGAAGCCGTCCTAGACCTGGGGCCTAGACCGGTGATGCTGTGGTAAGCCCCACGAGCACACCAAGCCAAGCGGAAACCCACCAAGGACCAATGGACACGACACAACGCCTCGTCGGCATTTTGCTCATGTCACCGCCGTGGCACCATCGTTCCCGATGACTCCGGCCACCTTGCGAGGCGAGGATGGGCCATCGAGCTCCGCCATGAGCCGCACTGCATTGCATTCGCGGCTTAACCAAAAGCCGCACCCTTGCCCATCTTCACGTGTGACCGAAACTCGCCGGAGCGCCGCCGCATGACCATGCCACGACGCGAACACCGTCGCCCCTTTGGTCATCGCCGATAGGTCGTATGTCCCCCAAGCGACTTCAATTGAAAGTAGAAGCCCCCAATTGGCCCTAACCATGAGCCAGCCACCTGGCCACCACCTGTCGCCGTCGGTGCTAAGCGCCGCTGCCTGGACACCGGTGCCCCACCGTGCGAACCAATAACCTTGGCGTGGTCTAGACTGGTCATCAGTGCTCGCCGGACCTCTGGTACTACCCCGGGACCTTCACAGTGACTCGTCGTGTGGCCTCACCGCCGGCGGCAAGCCCCGCCGCGCCGGATTCAAAGGAAAGGGGGAAAAATAAGAGAAGAAAGGGCGGGGGTAGACTTGGTTCACATGAACCGAGACTCCATACTACGCACCCACCGGCACCGGTCCACGGTGCACCGCACCCGTGGGTCGATGGCTTCGCCACCATGAGCCATGAGCCCCGTCCACCATGAGGCGAGAAGGAAGGAATGAGGGTAGACTGGGTCCATCGTGAACCGTCCCCGCCATTCACCGTGCGCCACCCTACGGTCCGCCATGGACCATGAGCCTGTGGACCAAGTCCCATCGCGGTTTAGTGCTGCCACATGGCAGAGCCACAGCACGACACGTGGCCATGCTGACGTCATGATGACATCGACCGGCCCACAAAACAGCCCCATCGTTGACTGGGTCAACGCTGACATTAGCAGTGACGTCATGCTGACGTCAGCCGCCATATCAGCGGCCCTGTTGGACCTACACGCCACGTGGACCAATCAGGTGATGACACGTGTCACCCCAGGATTTTTTGGCCATTTTTCTTTCTCAGAAAATAGATTAAACTTTGGAAATTCATAACTAATTCATACGAAGTCCAAAAATCGCGTACCATATATCAAAATTCTCAGAAAAATGGGCTCTACAACCTGAGCCTATGATTGAGTGCATTTGGATCTTCCATTTTTGCTAGATTTTTTTAAATGATTTATAGGAGTCGCTAATGCGACTATTCCGATTCCGTTTCAGAGCCGGAGGATGACCAGCCTGAGGAAGGAGACCACGAGTATCTAGAGGAATCGGAGATGACTTCGAAGGTGGAACAACAAATACCGAACATGAAAGTACACCAAAACAGAAGTAACCGATGCACAGATCACGCACGACGAGACGGGCACGAAAGGCCACTAGGAGGGGTTGGCCGACCCCTGCCCTAGGTCGGCCGATCCACCTCAGCATCGTCTCACTACAAGCTTCGTCCACGGCCAGCTACGCACCTTGAACACTCTATTTTCTCGTACGCCGCTCGCTGTTTTGCTTCGAATTGAAAACCCTATGATTAAACAACTTTAAAACATAAAGGATTAACTTGAGTAGCCTTGACTAAAGGATAGACACTCATAACACCTTTCCTAGAAGTCTTGCTGCTGTTGGGAACCTAAAATAGGGACCCCATGCTATTTAAGTTGTTGTGGAATATGAGATAGTAAGAATAATGAAAGCTTGATTCTTGCTATCTAGTTCTTGGAGAATTTTATTTTCAAAACTTAAAACCAACAGCTATACTTCGCCTTTGTAGTAAAAGCATTTACCTACCAGAGCCAAACTTAGGATAGAATCAACCTTCTACATTTACTACTTGCTATTGTTTTGACTTTTGTTAAACCTTGTGACCTTTGTTGAGAAATTTATCATGCTCCCAAGGTCAAGATCACGTATACTCCACATATATCTGCTATTCCTACACTGAGAATATGCAACAACATGCCTGTCCACCCAAAATGTTTCACTCCTATTGGAGGAAGCATAAAAAGAAGTTAGGAATAAATGCTCCAAGATCTTATTATCATCCCTCAAGTTTATGCAGAGAAGAGGCATGTGGCTATGTAAAAGTGTGAGAAGAGAGAAAATAATGGGTACAAAGATGTTCGCCTGAGAGGTAAAAATGGACAAGTATCCGGAATACTAAAACAATGGGTACTCAGATGCCCTCCTGAAAAAAAAAGAAAAGAAAAAGAAAGATAGCCCATGTTGTCCTACAAAAGAAAAAAAAGAGAGAGAGAAATCCTCAAAAGGAGCATAGTAGAATTAGGTTAGCCACCATATATTTCACACACATGCACATCTTGATCTAAGAGTATGGCATCAAGGAAATACCCTTCATTGATGAGATGTTAGAGCGATTGGCAAACCACACTTTCTTCTGTTTCCTTGATGGATATTCTGGATATCATAAATTCCTATCCACCATAACGATCAGAGCAAAACCACCTTTACATGTCCTTATGAAACTGTTGACACAAAATCCGGTTCTGCGGCCAACACACTAGCGAAGCCGGAACGATCCAGAGGAGTTAGGGTCCGACAGATCCAGCTAGCTTCAATAATCCGGATCCAAGCGTGCCAGTCAATCTGACCTGCAATTGATAAGGAGAGAAAGATAATCAGTAGTTTAGGGCGGAACATGCTGGCGTAGCCAGACAGTTCCGAATGTATGGCTCTGAGAACCGATACGAGTGGAAATCGACTAAAGAGTCGATTCTAGCATACATGCATTGATTTTCTACAGAATAATCATTAAATTGATGTATGATCCATTAATACGCGTAAACCGATATGACAATTTGCATTAAACAATTTATATGGAAAGCTACAACAGATTGAGAGCAATCGATTGTGGCGGTGCAAGCATATCAAATTATCCAATACAAACTGTCTGGATATTAGGCATAGAGAAATCGGCTATTTAGCCGATTCAGCAAATACATTCTATAGGCTAATGCATATGGTGAAAGTATAGCTGCATCGGTTGTTCAGCCGATACAGGGTCCGTGAAGCAGAACGCTTGGCGGTAGCTAGATTCAATAGCCACAAGCAAATCTAGTACGAATACAGAGCTGGTCTGAAAGGCCTACGGCTCTGCGTCCGTTTAGATCGGCTCTTGTCAAGCCCCCACACACAAACAGAATTAGCTAATAAAAACAAGAAAGCAACCATCGTGATGGGATATAAGCATGAATAAAACACGGATGAATGCTTTTGTATGAATTTAAAACCAATACTATGCGATCTTGATCGGGCAAGAAAATATTATACAAATAGATAAACAATAAATAAATAACATCTTGGTAACTTAATGAATCTAACTAACATGCCAAATTAGTTAGAGCCGATAACTAATCCATGCCCATAAACTAGCTTAATCTAAGCCCTCGTCCATCGGATGATGCTAAACATAGATTAAACAAGAAAACAAACATGAATCGATAACTAACCCTTATTTGATCTAAGTCCACGTCCACCGGATGACGCTAAACTCATATCAAACAAGAATCAACCGCGATCTATCATGCTCCCATGTCCACCGGATAACATTAAAGAGACAAAACTCAGCGAGGCGTGACGGTACTTACAAGAAAGTCTGCGTCCACCGGATAACACTCAGCCCATTCGAAGAAACTCGTCGAGAAACTACGTTACTCCTACTTCTAAGGGTTTGGCCGGAACCGAAAGGTATGTGTATTGATTGATATGATAGCTTTACAATGTGCCGTATCCCTTTATATTTATAGGGATGCCCACGTTGGACTGTTTACATACGGACTAACTAACTATCTATAAAAAAGAAAATAATAATAATATACATTGACTTTTGGTTTCCTTCCGCATAATCTGACGCGTCGTTGCTTGTTTTATTCAACGCCAAAGCTCTCGTATGAAAGACACATTGCCCTGCTCAGCCACGTACATTCCCACGCATGATATCTTCTGGCTTTCCATATTATTGTGGGATATACCTGGCCCTCATGAACTTGCTTTCCGTAACCACCTGTCACCAAGGCGTCTTTCCATCCTCGCTCCCAGAGAGGCACGATATGCATCCGTAGAGTCCAAATCGATCACTTACGGACGTTGTGTTTTGCATACATATCGGCCATTATCTGAACCATGTCTTGTGCATACGTGATAACATCCGACAAAATGTACTAATATATTTATCCTTGAGCATTAGCAACTTAACCATATATATCTGATTTGCCAACTGATCCCGCGTGTGCGCCGAAACTATATTTTGTACCAGATCGACCACTTCGGCCATAAAGTACCCCTTATTGAAGAAATCTTCTTGTTCTTTGCACCAACGATCTCTTCTTTTTTATGATAATCTTATCAAATTTTGGTGTAAACAGAAACCTATGCTTATCGTAGGATGCCCTTTGGATTGTGTAATGCACCAGCTTCTTTTTCAAAGATGCATGATGTCTATCTTTTCTGATATGATTGAAGAAATCATGAAAGTTTTTATAGATGACTTTTCTGTTTATGGAAAAACTTTTGATGATTGTCTTGAAAATTTAGACAAGGTTTTGCAAAGATGTGAAGAAAAGCACTTAGTCCTTAATTAGAAAAAATGTCATTTTATGATTAGAGAAGGAATAATGTTAGGACACCTAGTGTCTGAAAGAGGGATAGAGGTAGGCAGAGCTAAAATTAAAGTAATTGAACAACTACCTCCACTTGTGAATGTTAGAGGGATTAGAAGTTTGCTTGGTCATGCTGCCTTTTATAGACGCTTTATACAAAACTTTTCACATATTACTAGACCTCTTACAAACTTGGTAGCCAAGGATTCTCCATTTGATTTTGATGACGCTTGTATAAAATCTTTTAACATCCTTAAGCAAGAACTCATCTTTGCACCAATCATTCAACCCTCTGATTGGTCTTTACCTTTTGAAATTATGTGTGATGCTAGTGATTATGCTGTGGGGGCAGTTTTGGGACAAAATAAAGATAAAAAACATCATGCTATTGATAAGTTTAGGTCTTACTTAGTTGGAGCTAAGGTGATTGTTTATACTGATCATGCTGTTTTGAAATACCTGCTCACTAAGAAAGATGCTAAACCTAGATTGATAAGATGGATTTTGGTACTCTAAGAATTTGACTTAGAAATAAAAGATAAAAAGGAAGTAGAAAACTCTGTTGCAGATCACTTGTCTAAAATGCATTTTGAGAATATGCAGGAAATGTCCATCAACGACTTGATGAGGGATGACATGCTCTATCGGATCACCCGATCCATGTACCACCAAGGGAGGACAAAAGGAAGCTCATCTATGAGAGTCGACAACACATGTGAGACCCGCCATACCTCTTCAGGATATGTTCAGATGGACTATTCCAAAGATTTGTGCCAGCGGAAGAGGGGATCAAGATCATTGAAAGATGCCACTCATCACCATATGGAGGTCACTATGGCACATTTCGCACACATGCAAAGATTTGACAAAGTGGATTCTTTTGGCCCACCATGTATGATGACACGAAAAGTTTTATCCGGAGGTGTGGGGCATGCCAACGACATGGAAACATCAATTCAAGAGATGCCATGCCGCTCATCAACAACCTCCGAGTAGAGCTTTCCGAGGTGTGGGGAATTAGTTACATGGGGCCATTTCCAAAGTCAAAGCAGTGTGAGTACATTTTGGTGGCAGTTCACTACGTCTCAAAATGGGTAGAAGCTATATCATGCAAAGCTGCAGATTCCAGAAGCTCAAAGAGGATGTTTGAAGAAATAGTATTTCTAAGATTTGGTACTCCAAGGATGGTGATCAGTGATGGAGGATCCCACTTCATCGACAAGAGATTCCAGCTATATTTGGCAAGACGTGGGGTCCGTCACAACATTGCTACTCCATACCATCCTCAGACAAGTGGGCAAGTAGAGACATCAAACAAACAGATCAAGAACATTCTACAGAAGACGATCAACGAAATGGAAAAAGCATGAAAAGAAAGGCTACCGGAAGCACTATGGACATACCAAACAGCCTACAAGACACCAATTGGAATGTCACCATACTAGCTTGTCTATGAAAAGACCTGTCACTTGCCAGTCGAGCTTAAGTTCAAGGCTCACTGGGCAATCAAGAGATGGAATATGGATCTGGATGCTGCAGGAATAAAAAGGAAGATGCAACTCTCTGAACTAGATGAATGGCGTGAGAAAGCATATCACAACTCCAAGATCTACAAAGAGAGAACCAAGAGATAGCATGACAAGAGGATAAAGAAGAAGGACTTCACACCCGGAGATCAGGTATTACTTTTTAATTCTAGGGTGAAGTTATTCAGTCACAGAAAGCTACAAAGTAAAAGGGAAGGACCATTCAAGGTGATCTACACTTTGTCCCACGGAGTGATCACACTTCAAACCGACAAAGGTATGTTATTAAAGGTAAATGGTCACCACCTCAAACTCTTTCTAGAACCAATTAAGGGCCCAGAAGAATTATATATTATCGAATTTACTAATTTACCAAGTGTATTAGGGCCTAAACCTTCTTTTTGCCTTCCCGTGAGGGAAAGTGCACTTTTTAGAAACTAAATATCGTGAGAAAGGCGCACAAAAAGACCGGAGGCCATCGGGCACCAGGGGAGGTCGCCCGACAACCCCCTTAGGTCGGCCGACCCCCTTACGAGCCAAAACTCCGCTACCTTTTTGTGACGTGAACCTTCGGGTCTCTTCTCGCATATTTTCCAACTTTTGCATCTGTTAGGCCATCCGTCGCCGCCGTAAGCTCGTAGGGTCAATTCTGAAACCCTAGCGCCCATCGGAATATAAACAGCCTCTGCTAGCCTCCTATCTCATCTCATTCAAGCCATTCTCTTCCTCGTGCCTTCTCTCCTCCAGAGCCGACGACAAGATCATCCCCTTCGAGATGGACCTGAACCAAGTTCTTGCCGACGACTCCCAAGCCATCGTCCTTGCTAGAGCTCCATGGCCTCTTGCCATTGCTCCACCAACCAAGCCACGTAGGCACGACCAATCCTTTTTCACTTGTGCACGATCAGCCCTTTCACCACCGCCGGAGACCCTCTACCTGAAGAACGCGCCATGGAAGGAACCAATCGTCAAGCTCCCGAAGGATGTCAAGCTCCTGCTGCCAAAGCCCAATGAGACACTGACGACGGTGAAGCTCGACAAGGATGGCCATGTCACATGTGCCATGTACACTTCTCGCCCCACCTTCAACGGAGTCCGCGCCAACCCAGCTAAGGTTAAGTTTGTGCCACCCAAGGATGCACCAAGGAGGGAGCAACCTCCACAGAAGCGCTCCAAGCTTACTGTGGCAGATCTTCAGCAGCAGATGGCCGAGGTCACCAATAGGATGAAGATGATAGAAGATCAGAATAGACTCCTTGCTAGATCCTTAGCCAACACCAACTTAAGGATAGATCTGAAGGAAGGAAATCATAGGGAGTTAGAGATTAAGTTTGAGCTCTTCTCTTAGAACATTTCTAGGAAGTATTAGAGTTATGTATCAGGGCACCCTATAGTTTGCTTAGCTCGATTAGTTCGCTTTAGTTTGCTTAGTTCGTTTTAGTTCGAGTGTCTTAAAATTCCCTTGTGTAATAAAGTGCCCTATTAATAAAGTCAGTTTGAGTCAATGCTATATCACTTGGATATATTTGTGCTTGTCTTCACTTTGTTGTGCATAAAGGAAAACAAGAAACAAGTGTGGGGGAGGAGCACGTGATGGAACGACAAATGCCGAACATGAAAGTACACCAAAACAGAAGCAACCAACGCACAGATCACACACGACGAGACAGGGCACGAAAGGCCACTAGGAGGGGTCAGCCGACCCCTGCCCTAGGTCGGCCGATCCACCTCAGCATCGTCTCACTGTGAGCTTCGTCCACGGCCAGGTATGCACCCTGAACACTCTACGCCGCCCGCTGCTTTGCTTCGAATTGAAAACCCTATGATTAAGCAACTTTAAAACATAAAGGATTAAGTTGAGTAGCCTTAACTAGAGGATAGACACTCATAACACCTTTCCTAGAATTCTTGCTGCTGTTGGGAACCTAAAATAGGGACCCCATGCTACTTAAGTCGTTGTGGAATACGAGATAGTAAGAATAATGAAAGCTTGATTTTTGGTATCTAGTTGTTGAAGAATTTCATTTTTAAAACTTAAAACCAATAGCTATGCTTCTCCTTTATAGTAAAAGCATTTACCTACCACAGCCAAACATAGGATAGAATCAACCTTCTATATTTACTACTTGCTATTGTTTTGAGTTTTGTCAAATCTTGTGACCCTTGTTGAGAAATTTATCATGCTCCCAAGGTCAAGATCACGTACACTCCACATATATCTACTATTCCTACAATGGGAATATGCAACAACATGCCTATCCACCCAAAATGTTTCACTTCTATTGGAGGAAGCACAAAAAGAAGTTAGGAATAAATGCTCCAAGATCTTGTTATCATCTCTCAAGTTTATGTAAAGAAGAGGCATGTGGCTATGCAAAAGTGTGAGAAGAGAGAAAACAATGGGTACAAAGATGCCCGCCTGAGAGGTAAAAATGGACAAGTGTCCGGAATACCAAAACAATGGGTACTTAGATGCACGCCTGAAAAAAGAAAGAAAAGAAAAGGAAAAATAGCCCATGTTGTTCTGCAAAAGAGAGAGAGAGAGAGAGAGAGAGAGAGAGAGAGAGATCCTCAAAAGGACCATAGTAGAATTAGGTTAGCCACCATATATTCCACACACATGCACATCTTGATCTAGGAGTATGGCATTTTTCTCCTTAGATCCTTGTTTTGACTTTATAATATATGCAATACAAGTATGTTTTCACTATTACCCCTACGTCAGCTCTACATAAGCTTTAGCAGTAGGCAACAGAGAAGGCAACATCATCTATGCCTTGGTAAGGATCAGCACCACTACATATGAGTGACATGAGAGTACTACAAAGAAGGAGAAGGTAAGCTATGCTTTATTTTCAAAATATTCAAAAACCTCCAACTAACTTGATTGATAGAGGAAGGTGATCAGTTTCTAGCTATTCTATTCTTCAACTGCTCAAAGTTTTATGTAGACACAATGAATCCCACAGTACAGGTATAATTGGGAATGGTGAAATGATGATGTCTAATCCTAAGGTTAAGATTGCTTAATTTCATCCTTTACTCGGGACGAGCAAAGATCTAGTGTGGGGGAGCTTGTTGACGGTAGTTATTGTATGATTTTACCCGTCAACCAACCATGAAAAAGGGATATAAATGAGAGCCATCACCTAGAATAGGGTTTAAACTAACAGAATTTCATGAGTTTTGGTGAATCTGTGTTTTTCAGGGACTATACAGGAAAAGAATCAAGAAGGACCCACATATCAGAGAAAAATATTGAATTCCACCGCGACGGGGGATCAAGAACATTCTAAAGAACTCCAGAGACATGTCTGCAAAGGCGGGCCCATATGGCAGCCGGGGGAGGTCGGCCGACCTGTCGACCTGTCAGTTGCCCCATTCCGTGTCCGCTTCAACATGGACTCTCCACTGCCTTAGAGGGTTAATCTCCACCACCCATCGAAGTCGGTTTGATCCAAGGGTTACGGTTCATTGCTCCGGCCTATATATACAGCCCCAGACTCCCTAGGGTTTCATATGATCCAGAGAGAAATCAATACAGGGTTTCATAAATCCACCGACATATCTAGAGCAAAGTAGAAACCCAAGATAGGATCTAGAGCCAAGCATCAAGTAGAAGATTAGCCTTGTAGTCTCTCTAGATTAGGGCTAGTTTTATTCTAGAAGTGGTGTGGTAGAAGAGCTAGAGATAGTTGGAGGAGTAGCCGGCCTGTCAGTGACTGCTCTACGACTTGTACCCGCGGATTCAAGTCCTTCTTTAGGGCTTGTTTCTAAAGATTTCTTTGGAGTTCAACTTCTAATCCAAGTGAGTAACATTGTTATTATTGTCCTTAAGGTTTACGATTCTTTTGAGTGCTTTAGTCTTGGTAGCTCCTTGATTGAAGTAGTAATTTATAGTTTAAGCGTGGTGCTTAGATTATATTTGCTCGTAAATGCTCCATACTGTCCGGATCGGTGGTAGCTCGCGAGGGTGACCTAGCCTTGTTGAATCTTTCATAGTCCACCTCGCGTCAATAGGACCATAAGTATCTTTTACTAAGGAATTTACCCTTTGTTGGTACTTTCCTATAGTAATTCCCCATTAAGAACAATCATATTATATCTTGTAAGTATTAGAACTAGAGGCCTTAGCAATCTCCTTTATCACTCTGTTTTCTCCATCCTTGATAGCAGCTCAGGGGCTAAGTCTAGATTCTAGTCATCCCGTTTTCCCTGTGGTAAAATATAAATAACGATACCTTGGAATACTCCCGGATGAAGTGCTACATCGGTATCTGTCCGCTTGCAGATAATTCTAGTGTTTATTTGTTTGAGTTATCTTATACCAACAGTTACCCTTGCCTTGATGAAACTTTCACCCTGCTACCTGCTGTCAGGATAGATGCTCGCAGTTATATTTGTTCTTCCACTACTCTGCTAATATTTATGATATACTAAGTGGTGGAAATTGAGGATGTTTATATGAACATGGACTTAACCACTGGGAGAACGTGCTGCGTGCGTCTTTGGTGCGTGGTGAGAGTTGAGTCGACCAAGTGGGCCATACGATGAGCTGTGCAAGCAAGTCTTGCCGGGGTGCAACCTGGGCATTCCGACGAGATACCTGTGGCGGGTAATGGTTTATGAGGTGGTTCCGGGATGGATGACCTGTGTGGTTTGAAGCCCCATGAATGGAGGTGTTGTGATGGCACGGGGAGAGTATCCCCTGAGAAGGAGAATGCCTGCTTGGTCAAGCTTAGAACACTTACTAGTACTCAGAATCACCAGAATCCCTTGCTACTCACTCGCTCTTGAATGGGAGAAGACGGCTGGACTACTTGGTAGGGCGGTGCCACTACTGCTAGGTTGTGAGATGATAATGGTGGGCGGCAGTGGATGCCGGAAGTTCCCGTGCCGTTCTAGTCCGACAGTACCACTGATGGGCCTGGTACTGTCTCTCCCAGTATCAGCGTGACGGTGTAGGATCTAGAGTGTCCTAGGGCTGAGTGGTAGGGTGGCATCGACCTAGACAAGCAAGCACCCGGAATTCTATCTAGATGTGTGTGCTGCATCGATGATGGCTAATCTTGTGAGTAGTAAAATCTCTGCAGAGTGTATGGTTGATCGATCGATACATATGCCGACTCGTCGGCTATGGACCTTTCCTGTGACCTGCTTCACTAGATAGGGAGTGATATATTCTTTTCTCCCCCTGGATGATGCTTATCCGACAGTGTGCTCATTGTGGCAGTGTGCCACTGAGACAGGCCCGAGAGGGGGTTGGGTCTGCCGACTGAGTGCGAGATGTGTGTGTATGTGTGAGATGGTGAATGGGATGGGAATGAAATGGACTGGATAGATGGAAGATGATGAGAATGGGTTAAAACTTGACTATTATAATGATGACGACTCATGCATAGGAAAACCCCAGCCTTTAGGCCCGCTTGTTACAGTCTTGCATCCACTTTCCACAAAGCTAATGCAATCATAGATGGGCTCCGTGGCCAGTACAAATCGTACTGATAAATTTACTGTCAGGTGACGAGCAAGAGTACTACTACGATGGAGATGATTGGGAGGAGTAGGGTCGCGTGCTACACTCGAGTTTGGCCGAGCAAGCTGGACGATTTCACTTCCGCATCTTCAAGCTTTTCTGGATGAACTATTCCGCTAGTGTGGCGATGAAATAACTATGTAAACCCTGTTATGTACTCCGATAATCGTAGTATGGATCCTGGTATTGACTGAGATTCGGGTAATTTTATGGATTGTTCGACGCAATCTGTTGAATTACACTTCGCGCCTGTGGGCTCCTGTGGATTTCCCTTCGAGGAAATCGAGGTCGTTTCACTTTGGACCTTTCAACATCCCAAGATCATCAGCATAAATTCTTAAGCTAAATGCGCTGCTGCCTTTATTGTAACACCCTAGTGTTAGTTACTAGTTTCACACTTGCATTTGCATGTCATCAAGCATAGATCATGACATTTCATGCATCGTCATCATTGCATTTGAATTTGGTTTCCTTTAATTGCTATATGTTTGTTTATATGTCCATAATATGCTAGATGTGTTAACATGCAAATGTGATGCTTGTTTATGTTCTAGATGCTTTAGACATGTTTGGGATAACATTTGGAACAATGTTCATGTTGGTGAAATCCCCAAAATACCCCTCTAGCTCATAGTTGACTAGAGAGCCCCCTAAAAGCTATTCTATTTGACCAAACAAGAAGGGCATTTTAGAGATTTTGCATGTCAGTGCACCCTTAATCAAAGTTGTGTAGAATTTAATAAGCAACAAACTTTATTTAAGGGTCAAGTCATGAAAATGAGTGGAAGGTGGTTAAAATGTTGAATTAGTGCAAAGTTGGGGTTGTTTTGGAGTTTCAAAATTTTGTTAAGTCTAAAGCTAAAAACAGTTTTCTAGTAGCTGTGTACCAAGCCGAATCAGTTCGAAGTGTTCTAATACCAAATGATCTACTCATGTAGCTCTTTGATCCATATTACTGAAGTTTTCTCTGAAACGGTTTGGATCACGAGCTAGAGATCGATCAAAAGTGGAGTTTCAGTCTGTCTCTGGGACTGAATCAGGCCGATTCAAATCGGCATTCAGCCGAACAGCTAGCCACGCCGTCAGGCGTCGCGCGCCAGGTGGCGCCGTACGCCGCCGTTGGCCGCCGCGCCGGTCGGCTTTGCAAAAGCGACACCCCACCCTCGCCCTTGTCCAGTTTCCGCTCAGTCTCCCTCGCTCTCGCCTCTCTGCTCTCCTCTTTTCCCCTTCACCGTCGCCATCGCCGCCGAGTCGGCTTCGCGGTGAAATCCGCCGCCACCGCACCGTCTCTGACCGCTCCACCTCCATCATAGCTTCGCCACTCTCTGCTCTACATCCTCGACCCCTTTCCAGGCCGAGTCGACCGAAGGTATAGCCGTAACAAACTCCTCGCCGCCGCGCCATTGCCGGAGCGCCGCCGAGCTCTCTGCTCGCCGCATCAAGCGCAGCGCCGTGGCCGTTCTCTCTAGTTCTTGCGCGTCTTGGCGTCTCCTTGAGTCGTAGATCAAGGCTAGGAAGTTGGTTGGGTCGCTCGTCCTCTAGGTTCGCCGGAACCCGAGTTCGCCGTGGCTCTACTCGCCGCCGTGCCACCATGCGCACGCGGTCATCAAGCTAGCATGCACCAAAGGTCGATTCGTCATGCGTATAGCTTCGTTAGGGTTCTAGGTTCTCGGAACGAGGCTTAGTTTCGCCGGTGAAGGCCGGTAGCGGCCGGCGCACGCTCGCCGGAGCTCCGCCGTCCGCCATTGCCGCCGTTGAGCTTGCTCCGGTGGGGGATAGGCCTCGGGAGTTAGTTCGCTGGGTTCGTCTCGTCGTCAGGAGTCCGTTGGTGCTCGTGGTGTCGCCGGAGACCTCGCCGTCGGCGAGTTCTCGCCGGTCAGCGCCGGCGACTCTTCCCCTCTCTCTGTCACGTGGGGTCAGTTTGACCCGAGGCCCCACGCGTCAGCGGCTTGGTAGCGCCTGGAGTGCACTGAGTTGGGTGGATCTAGCAGTTAGGGTCGTTTTCCTTTTTAAGCTATTTATGAAATAGATTTCCAGAAAATGTGTAAAATCTTCCAAAATTCATATTTGGAGCTAGGAGTGTCCAAATGAGGTGAAACCAATTTTGTTGGGTTTGTATTTCTGTGCTCTATGTATGAAAAATATAATATGTGCTTTTTGGATAACTTTTCTGTGCAGTTATATTTAATTTGTTAATTGCTTGCAAACTTGATAAATGCATAAGTAATTATAGGAATGTGCTAAAAATGTGATTCCACTTGCATTAATCTTGTTTAGGGAATTAGAATCTGGGAAAAATATGTTTGCTAGTGTTGCACTGTTATTTATATGATGTCATGTACAATGTGCCTTTTATGCTTTAATCTTGCAAAAATCACCATGCTTAATGTGTAAAGGATATGGTCATGAATATTTTTTCTGAACCATGTTATGTTGTGAAGAAGCTAAGAAAAATGGTAAATTTATTGTTTGATACTTTTCACTGTGTTAAGTATTTTACATTGCTTAAAAGGCTGGTTGTTTGTCATTTTTGTGTAGCCTGTTATACTTGTCCAAATGACTTGAAATTTTGTCAGTAGGCTAATATAGATGTATGATAGCTACTGTAATTTTTCTAGATTTTTCTGGGCACAATAAATAGTAGGTCCAGTTATAAGCTAGGGTTTGTTTAATTGCTTTTAAGCAAGTATTGGTTCATTAAAATGTGTTTTCATGTAGTTTGTGGTGGTTCAACATTGCCACTATGTTGAACACTATGCATCTAATCCTAATTTGAGCTTAGGGCAGCAAGGTTAATGTTTTGTTTACATGATATTGCTCATGTTTGTTAGTTATAAGGTGATTGTGGTAGGTGAGTTGATACATGTTAATTATTAAGTGCAGGCTGTAGACCTCTTACCCGGGACGAGAAATTGTTTTATGCTTTGCTTAAGAAGGGTGAGTATGAGTTGGTTGTCTAAAGAAGAAATATACACGTACTCAGTACATGAGTGTGGATTGTTAAACTGATTGCATATCAAGGGTTAAGTTGTGCATCTCTATCTTACATTTCATGTACATTCTCAGTTCTCATATACGCATATCATGCATACATGATCGCCGGGAGGAGTGACCCTGCTGCAGTTCGACCCACCAGAGGAAGGAGTTCCGCCAGAGATCGAAGTGCCGGAGGTTCCTGAAGGCCAGGAGGAGGAGACTGAACTTCCTGAGTGCCCTGATCACCAACCTACTAACTTTGTGAAAGGCAAGCCCCGGAGCATCCCTAAGCCTCCACCTATTCTTTTTATAAATGCACTGGTCTTTATTAAATCATATGATTGTGCACTTAAGTATAGGAGTTGACATGATACCGTTGCTGCATATATATCTTGTCCACTTATATTGATCCTGAGATTATTACTAGACAAGGGATGGGTTCGATCTATGCTTAGCCATGCTTAGACCGGTAGAAGTCGAGGGATTTCCTATCCTTCACGAGCATAGGTGGTTACTAATGATGATATTGGGGATGGATTTCACATGATGGACTATATGTGCCACCATGCCACAGTGTCTAATGAGAGAATCAAGGATAGGTAGTGGGGAGCCGCATGACATGGTTGAGGTCATGCTGTCTTCAGTGCTGCTTGCGGCCGACTAGGACTAAGGCCACCAGACATCAGTTGAGATTGAAGAACGTCGTCACATAGCTGGCCAGATAAGTCGTTCTGACCGCGAAACTGAGTATTTCTTTCTGAGCCGAGCTTTGGTGCGACTAGGCAGACATATTCTGGAGGTAGGAAGTATGTGCGGAGACACCATTTTACCAAGGGCAGGTCAGGGACCTGATGCATCCTGGAAGTGGGTTGGTCTCTGAGAATATGGTCCCCACCAAACTCGCGACATATTGCGTCTCAGAAGGATTTAACGGTGACCCAAGAAGCCAGTGGCTCGGCTGACAGGGTTTGTGATTGGCATATTTGGCAGCTGGTACAATCGATTCGAATCGCCATCTCTCCTGGTTAGTGAGAAACTGAACTGATCTTCTGGAGAGGTAGAGGCTAATAACTTGAACATAATGATTATGGTGAGATGAGGTTGATATCTGTGGATATCGAAAATCATATGGTTTATTGATTGCTATAATTTTCAGTGATTGTTTAGTATAGCTGCAAAATTTAGCTTAATAGCTTAACTGAAAAGGAAGCTAAACCTTATCTAAAATTTATAAGTTGAGGAACTACTGTAGTAATGCTTTTTATGCAAAATGTTGCTATCCTCTGAGCTCCACCAAATAAGCCTTGCATATCCTTGAGAGTCTTTTTATTTACTTCCTGTCGGGTAAGTCTAGCTGAGTACAATTGAGTACTCAAGATTTTATTCCCATTGTTGCAGATGGTGTAGTCTACTATGCGTATTGCAAGCATTGCTTCACCCCTGCGGGCCAAGAAGACTAGACCTGAGGGCAGGGTCATTATCTATCCTTAGTCTTTGTAAGAATGCTGTGACGTGGTCATGTGCTGGTATTCGTATTTGAACTCTGTGGTGTAAAACTATATTGACTTCCGCTACTACTGTATTTGTGTAAAAGACTATGCTGTACTCTGATGTTTAAATTCGGTTGCGAACTTATGTATCATGTGATCGGTTGTTGCTGAATGAAAGATCCTTGGGGTATGAAAATGTTAGAAATTCTTCGAGATTTCCGGACTACCGGGTTTATATTGGCTCAAGTGTGACTTGATTGCTACTAAATCAGCGATCATCGTACTTGTGCTCGTATAAATTGGTCGGTTCTGTGACATTTATCATAGGCTATATAATACCAAAATAAGATCCCTGAGCCACAAATAAACTGAGGCCAGTGGTGGCCTGCGCGACCGCTGTTTGACCAAGAGTGTCTGCATTATTTGCACCTGGCCGTGATGATGCCTAATAGCGCATCGGAAAAACAGTTTAACCAAATGTGCAACGAACGTAAAACACAGCAGAGCAGCACATAGGAGTAGTGGTACCGATGTAGGATCTGCATCTGCATACAAAAGAGGATGCGGCCTCACGCAGAATATAAGTGTAGTATTTCATCATGTGCACCTGGCCTTGATGATGCGTAATGGCGCATCAGAAAAACAGTTTAAGCAATAAATTTGCTAGGAACCGAAAGCACAACTGAGCATCACATAGAGAACGTGTAGTAGCACAAGATCTGCATATGCATACAGAAGAGGAGGCCGCATGATGCAGGAGCGGATCTGTGGAAAGGCTGTACTTTCCCTCGTCCACCACTTGGGGGCCGAGGTGGCGGCGGTGTGAAGCATGGCACCGCAGCGGTGGAGCCAGCGTTGATGATGGCAGCGTCTAGGGCGGCGATGGCGGACCCGATGTCCATGCACGTATGCCGGGCAGATCTATCGTAGCCGCCTTAGAAAGGGCGGCACGGGATGGTCGTTGGGATCGAGGGAGGTGAGGGAGGTTGCGATGACAGAGACGGTGAGGTGCCGAGGAAGAAGCGGAAGGGGGCGAGAATGGAGAGCACGAGGAGTTGAGGACGGAGCGAACGAAGGACGGAGAGAAGGGGAATAGATTGAGACCCCGTTTAGATCCACTGTAAATTGCAATTGTAACTAGTCACATCAATGTTACGGCACATGCATGGAGCATTAAATGTAGGCAAAATGTTTGCATATTTATACTTTTTGCATGTACATCACGAGATGAATCTTTTAAGTCTACTTGGGCCATGATTGGACAAAAGTTGTCAAATACAAACAAACGTGCTATAGTACATAATTGCAACTGCAACTGGAATCTAAACAGGGCCTGAGTCCAGCCGATTTTATTACAACAGACTGGAAAGGGATTGAGACGGAGGAGTCGAGGTGTGTATGTGGGCCCTGTTGCACAGTAGAGGGGGATACCGCGGAGGCTTTCAGTACATGTTGAACAGTCGTTGATGGCCTTAGAGGCCTCCAATTTATTTGCGGTTGAGAATTCTTATTATTAGCTACTAAAGGCATGTTTTGTACTTTCCACGCACAAAATAAGGGATGGATATTCATCAGACCATTTGTTCATCCGAATTGGTTTGGATACTGGATGGATTGGACATTCGGATATCCTAGTGTTTTTTTCCGATACTGGATGCGGCTTTGGATACTTTATAAGGAACGGCCAGCGCCTGGACATTTGGAGCGCGTGACCCGTCCGGATGTTCGCACCCCACACTCCACCCTCCACGTACCTGCATCCCACGCCTCCACGCAGGGCCCATGGGGCCGAGTCCGGATGCCCCCACGTGCATCTCGCGCTTCTTCACACGGGGTCCAGACATCACCCGAGTCTCCTTGCTGGTTCCTGCTCTGCTGCTCACATGCATACACAATTGATTGGAACATGTGGCTACCACCAGCATTCGAGAAGATAGGGAAGGGGCGGCGGGTACAGCCAGCGCCGTGAGGATGAGACACTGAGATGAAAGGGAGCCAGCAGAAAAAGTGAGGATAGAGTTATCACACCCTAATCTACTTTTGAAACATCCAGATGCAACACTTGCAATATTCCTCTAAAGGAAAATAAAACACATGAAACATGTATTTAAAACACGAGTTGCAACAACAGATCTACTTTTAAAACATTCAGATCAAAACAATTACAACATATGTAGTAATACATGTGAATCACTCGAAAACATGTGTTTGAAACACTTACAAAAATAACTAAAAAAACTTGAAGAACTATTTGCAAAACATATGCAACATAGGCGAGTAGACAATGCAACATGTGTAACATTACGATCTATTTTTAAAACATCAATTTGCTTCAACTGCAACATACTCTGAAACGTCTGAAACATATACAATTGCAACAGAAAAGGGTGGAGAGAGACAGCATAGTGCGGCGAGCGCCATGGCTGCCGGATCTGCGGGCACTAAAGGTTCCCGGTGAGAGAGGACGCCGGTGTGGGGGGAGGGGCGCCACTAGGGTCGGAGAGGAGGACGCCGCGGTGGGGGAAGAGCCGCCAAGGGTGCGATGCCAGAATAGGGCCGTGCGCCTCACGCCAGATCTACGCCCACACCGGAGTTGAGGCCGGGGGATGACCGGCCGGTGAAGAGGAAGGGGGTCGTCGGGAGTGGCCACGTGGAGCAGGAGGGAGAGGGAGGCAGCAAGGCACGCTCGACGCAGATGGGCGGGGACGACGAGCGAAGGAAGGGAGGGGAGGTGCGGCGGCGCGCGAGGAGAGCGAGAGAATGGAGGAACCGGGAGGAGGCAAGAAGAATGAGGGAAGTTTCGGGGGAGGGTGTCGCGCGTGGAGAGCTGTGGGTGGAGTGCGGGGCAGGCCTGGAGGTGGACTACGGGCGCGAGGCGTTCGGCATGTCCGGACGCCCGCTACGTATCATTATCGGATACAAAAATGGATACTGATATTTATCTAATAATATAATATATGCTAATCGTTGATTGGATGTCTTATTTCAGTCATTGCATTTCTGCCTAGTTTTATGGAGGCCCATATGAACTTTGAGCCCATTTTGACATAGACACATTTTTGTCCTATTATATACTTTGTTAAGGTTTATATTATTGGCCAAATTAAAATGCTAGCTTCAATTCTATTAATAAATTCAAAATAAATAAGAAAATAATAAGTTTCAAGTCTAAATTTAAACTATATCATAAATTTAAAATAAATCCGAAATATGTTTTTGAAATTTAAACTCACTAAAAAATCGAGTAAATTAAAGATATAAATGTTCATATTAGCATAAATTTTATTTTAAAAAGTTATGGATCTAAGAAAATCAATGGGTTGACTAACATTTAGCTAAAGTTTCTAGATTTGATTTTTTTTAAAAAAAACATTTATTTTAATGTTTTTTGTGAATGTAGATATATACGTCTAAATTGTTATGTTAATTATATACTTTCATCTTCACCAGATTTTTTTATATTACATCTATAAGTTGTTTTAGGAGAGTACCTCAAAATCAATTTAGGATGTAAAAGGCCATTGTTGTAACAAATTACCTAAAATGTCTTGTATATTTCTTTGGGAATCGGTGAGGGAGATTTGTTTCCTTTATTTAGGAGAAAGGGTGCTTTTTTAGATCTCTTAAAACTTATAAGTATCAGAGATTACATAGAACTAGTGCAGCACTTCCATCTCCTAAAGAGTATAGGAAATTGGATATGATATCTGGCGAAGATGCTTTTAATTGTTACTCTATTAGTGAAAGGATGGAATGGGAAGAGGGAGGATGGAGGCTCAAAAAATTAAAACAATGAATCTTAGTCTACTGATATTGCTTCATCCCTAAGAAAAACTAACCCTGGAACTTCTATGAAAGCACGTTAAAGCAATTAATTAGAGCCATCATCATATGAACATGTCCTTGAAGGCCTTTTAAAAGAACTACCTAGATAAAAATGGCAAGGAAATTCGTCATTGACTTTGTAAGAAATATAGATCCTAACAAGGGTTTAGTGATTCTAGTGATTGATTGATCACCGAAACTAACAATATTTGTGTACATTAGTTCTTTGGATGCAAAAATAGACTTGAGCAAGGCTAATGTGAAGATCAAGAAATCAACATATCAAGACAGTTGGAAGCAGTGCAATAGCTCTGAATATTTTAGTTAGGATTATTGTATCCCAACGTATCTTTATAATTTCTCAGATTTTTCTATAGGTTTAAAGACACTTAACATGGTTTAAAAACATTACATGTCTTTGTCGGAAGTGGCTGGTGCACTGATGCACCTGTTGAGTGCGTAGAGTATCAAATGAACAACTCTCAGCATTCAGAAATGGCTTCATTATGTCAGCGCCCAGACGCATCAGCAAGCACAGAGCGTGGTCACCACGGCAACAGGCGGCGCGGTCACCACGGTCTCTGGGGAGCCGAACATGGGACGCACGGCTCGCGCACGTCAACCAAGCGTGCGGCTGGCAGGACCAGAGTGGGTGAGGGCGTAAGACTACCACAGCTGCGTCTATGATGCACGCGGGCCCAGGCCATGTATAAAGAGTGGCAAGCGAGAGGAAGAGGGTAACAAGAATTATGCATCTGTAATACGCTCAGACTCCTCTGCTCTAATATTCCTCTCCGATTCCCTGCTTCTTCTTCTGTCGTTCCCTTCCTCATCCTTCTCCTACCTCCAATCCCTAGCAGATGCTAACAATTGGTATCAGCAACCTGGAAATCTAGATTGCGTCTACTATTCTTCGATTCGTCAATCCGCCGCTCCTCGATCGGAATTGAAGAATTTCGCAATCTGGATCAGCCACCACCACCCCCTCCTCCCCCTTCCCTTCCGCCCAAACCACCCATCTCCATCACCTACTCCCGCAAATCCACAACCCCACCTACCATGAATCCCGATATCCAGATGCTTCTCCAGGAGATCCAGCAACTCGCTGCGACGCAAGCCTCGACGCAGAAGCAGATCTCGGATGTCCATTCGCTTCTTGACAGCCGTTTCGGCGATCTCAACGCGAACCTCGACCAGCGCTTCCTCGACGCCGACGTTGCTTTCGAGCGGCGGGTACTCGACTCCGAGCTTCGCCAGGATGAGCGTCTGGCGTCCATCGAGCAGGCCACATCCGAGCTCACGTCGTGGCGCCAGGAGCAGGAAGGCCTCGTCGACGATCTCCGTCTTCGCCTCGGCAAACTGGACAAGCACTGGTGCCGTTCAGTCCTAGAGTCATCCCATACAAACACCGAGCCGGCGATCCTCCCAGCGCCGCCGGCCGTCGGGGAGCAGCATGCCGCATCTTCACCTACGGGCTATACAGCTGCTCGGCCAATCGGGCACTGCGTGGATCTTCCTTCCCGGGTGAATGAGCACGGGGTTGTCACCACCCTTACTCATTCCCTGGTCACGGGTACGATCGAGTCCTCTCACTTCCTTCCTCGCATTCACGGCACAGCCACTGATATGATCCATTCCCAGAATCGCCCACCAGAATATGGCACACGGCCTACGGGCAAGCTGCCCAAATTACACTTCCCCTCTTTTGATGGCACCGATTTGAAATATTGGATCACTTGTGCCGAGGATTATTTTGAGATGTATTCAGTTGATCCGTCAGTTTGGATACAGTGCTCTCATATGCAGTTCACAGGACCGGCTAAACGCTGGATCCAATCTGTGTCTGCCCAGATCAAATCGGTTTCCTGGAGTCATTTCTGCACATTGTTACATACACGTTGTGATCGCGATCAGCATCAGTTTCCTGCTTCGGCAACTAAACCGTATCCGCCAGACTTCGTCTGTGATCGATTACGTTAACCGATTCTCTGAATTGGTGGATCAACTCACTGCCTATGACACTACCACTCATTCCTTAGTGTTCATCACTCGCTTTATCGATGGGCTTTTTCATGACATACGAGCTGTTCTACTTGTTCAACGCCCTACTACTCTCAATACTGCCTACACTTTGGCTTTGCTGCAGGAGGAGGCGGCTGAACCCCTGCGTAAGCGGGATAATCGTGCTTGGAATCAGCGTGGTGGTGCTCCGCCGGGTTAGCAACCACTGCGACCTGAGCGGCCTCTGATCAATACTGGTGAAAAAGCAGGTGCGCCCTTCAAGCCGGTGGACAAAAAGCTGGCTGATCTCAAAGCATACCGTCGCTCGCGTGGTCTTTGTGATCACTACGGTGAGAAATGGAGCCGCGATCACAAATGTGCTGCTCAAGTGGGACTCCATGTCTTGGATGAGCGTTATGCTCTTTTCTCGGAGGAGGTTACTGTAGACAGTCCGACAACGGAACCTGAAGCTGATTCTCCCTCTGATGACATCTGTTGCTATTTGGCATTGGCCTCGGCTACACGTACTCTGCAGTTTCATGGCTGCTTCCAGTCTACTGACGTGCTGATACTTCTTGATTCTAGAAGTTCATCGTCATTTATCAGTGAGGACTTTGTTATCACGACTGGCTGTGCCTACCCAAGCTTGTGCTCCATTTTCAGTGCGGGTTGCCAACGGTGATATTTTGCAGTCCTCTGCTTGGCTGCCTGATGCAACATGGACCATTCAACAGTATGTCTTCCAGCATGCTCACATGGTGCTTCCTCTTCCACACTTTGACATTATCTTGGGGATGGACTGGCTCCAGAATTTCAGCCCAATGCGGGTCGAATGGAAGCAACGGTGGCTTGTCATTACACATCAGGGTACCTCAATTCATCTTCACGGCATACCTGATGATGACACTCGGTACAACTCGGATGTTCTGGTTCAGTTGTGCAGCATGACACATTCATCTTCCAGCCCGTCAGCACTGCATCCAGTCATTGCTGCGGTCTTGAACGAGTTTCCCACAAGTGACTTCTCCTCCAGAGCAATTGCCTCCAGAAAGAGCCTGTGACCACACCATTCCTCTGATTGAGGGTGCGCATCTGGTGTCAGTTCGACCCTACCGGTATCCTCCAACTCTTAAGGATGAAATTGAAGCACAAGTTGATGCGATGCTCCAGCAGGGGATTATCCAGCCGAGCTCGTCGCCATTCAATTCTCCTGTCTTGCTGGTTCGGAAAAAAGATGGCACGTGGCGTTTCTATGTTGACTATCGCTACCTCAACGCCCTCACCGTCAAGTCCGCATTTCCCATTCTGGTGTTCGAACAACTCATGGATGAGCTTGCCGATGCCAAGTATTTCTCTACTCTGGACCTCCTTTCAGGGTATCATCAGATACGGCTTCGAGCCGGCGAAGAGTATAAAATAACCTTCTCCACTCATGTCGGCCATTATGAGTTCAAAGTGGTAGCCTTCGGACTGTCTGGTGCTCCGGCTACCTTCTAAGGGGCTATGAACACTACGCTCAAACCCCTACTCTGCAGATGTGCTATAGTGTTCTTTGATGATATCCTGATTTATAGTCGATCCTTCGAAGAGCATGTCCAGCACTTGCGCCAGGTGCTCACTCTGTTGGCCAAGGACCACTGGCACATCAAACTTTCCAAATGTTCCTTCGCCCAAACTGAAATTTGTTATCTCGGGCACATGATCAGTGAGAAGCGGGTTGCCACGGATCCTTCGAAGATCGAAGCCGTCACCAACTGGCCGGTTCCAACAAATATCAAAGAGCTTCACAGTTTCCTTGGATTCGCAGGCTATTATCGTCATTTCGTCCGCAATTATGCAGTCATCTCACAGCCACTCACTGTCTTGCTAAAGAAAAATACCCTATTCTTATGGACTTCAATCCATGTGAACGGGTAGAGATGGCGGACTAGAGGGGGTGAATAGTCTGACAAAAATAAATCGCAGCGGAAATAAAACCTAATCGGTTCTAGCGACAATTCACCCCCCTAACTAAGACTCTAAACACCTTGCAAAGGATCTTAGCAAGAAGCAAAGGTGCAAGTCTATCTTGAGCTTCCCTAAACTGTTCTAACGCAAGATCACACAAACCTAAGCGCTAGTACTTTAAACCTAAGTTCACTACTTGCTCAATGACAAGGATACACAATCCAAATCAAGAAGCGCAACTCACTTAGCTACACAAACTAAGTGAGAACTACTTCTAAGCTACACAAGCTAAGAAGGTGAGTGGCAAGCTACACAAGGTAACCGGTCTCACAAGAGCAACTACAACTACACAAGTAAAGTAATGCACAAAATAAATAACTTGTGTAGAAGAGAGCAAACCACCGCGAAGGATGGGAAGATGTTGACACGGTGATTTATTTCCCGGAGGTTCACTTGTCGCCACAAGCTACGTCCTCCGTTGAGACAAACTCCAAGGTTGCCGCCGGTCCTCTTGCTAGTGGTGACCCGCAAGTCACACTCTCCCACGTGGAGTGCTTACCACAAGCTCTAGCACTTGACTCGGCCGGACCACTTGTCGCTCTTCACGTCTCGCTCTACTAGCGATGCTCTTCGCGACTCCCGCGGGGTGAGCTCCAACCCTTCACAAGCTTGCTCCAGAGCCAAGCACAATCTCCTTGCTTGCTTCCACAGAGCCTCTCGCCACCAAGCCGTCTAGGAGGTGGCGACCTCCAAGAGTAACAAGCACCACCGGCTTGCAACACGAACACCTAGTGCCACTCGATGCAATCTCACAATGCAACGCACTAGAATCACTCACTATCAATCAATCGGATGTGCACTAAGCAAGTGAGTAAGTAGGAGGGCTTCCAAGCACACCTACACAAGCCACACTGGCCCAAGGGTGCTCAGCTTGTGGGCCAAGGCCGCCAAGTGCTTGGATTTATAGCCCTCAAGCAAATAGAGCCGTTGCCAACTTAAACCGGTCGTCGGACTGACCGTCGGACCGAACCAGCGCGCCACCGTCGGACCAAAGCCCACGGTCCGACGCTCTCGATGGCCGCCACGTGTCAGCTCGATTCAACCGTAGCCGCTGGATCTCAACGGCTATTTCTCGCGCCGTTTTTCCAACCGTCGGACGCTCAAGTTGATGGTCCGACGCGCGCACTGCTCCAGGCGTCGGACCGTCCGACTCTCACAGACGGGCCACAGCTCGGCCACCGTCGGACTCTCGCGTGGTTAGCCGTCGGACCAATGATCACCACGGTCCGACGCTTCCAGACAGGTTTCAACTCGCTCGAAACCATCGGACTCCAGTCCGACGCTCGTCGTCGGACGAAACTCTAGCGTCCGACGCTCTCCCGAACGCCACGCGTCACGCCGACACTGCTCGGCACCGTCGGACCGAAGCGGGCAATAGTCCGACGCTCGTTAACTGAGCGTCCAACGCTTCCACAGATTTGCACAGAGCCTGGGACCGTCGGACCCTTCACACTAATGGTCCGACACCCTGTCCAAGCCAGCGTCCGACGCTCTTTTTGAGCTCCTTTCAACTCCAAACTTCACCACCTTTGCAAATGTGCTAACACCAACAAGTGTACACCTCATGTGCATGTGTGTTAGCTTTTCACAAACATTTTTTAAAGGATTTTTCACTCTTTTCACCATGCCACTCGATCCTAGCAACGTATGCAAGTTAGATCGCTCAAGTGGCACTAGATGACCGATATGCAAACAAGTTTGCCCCTCTTGATAGTACGGCCATCTATCCTAAATCCAGTCAAGCACTTCTCTACTCAACCTTAGACCGGTGAAATGGAAATGCCCTAGGTTATACCTTTGCCTTGCGCTTTCCATTTCAATCACTGTCTTCATCACCTTCTCCAACACTATCGATGCCGGTGCAACACATGCACCAACACCTCATGAATGATATGATCCACTTCATATCATCACATGGCTTTTGGTTTATCGATCCTTGACTTGCTTGCTCTTCACCGTTGCGTTGGTCCATCGGCGCCAAGCCATCACCCGACTTGCCCTTCACACTTGCAACCGGTCCGTCGACGCCAAGTCATGTCTTGATCTTCTCCACCTAGCCACATGACTCCATGTCATGTCTCATGCGTTTAAGTTCCTTCACCACCATATGTGTGAGCTAAGCAGCATTCTCCAAGCCATATCCACCTCCATGGCATAGTTGCTCACACACATGTTCCTGTGGACTAATCTCCTGTGTAATCAACACTTAAACACATATCAGTCCACCTAAGTTGTCACTCAATTACCAAAACCAAACAAGGACCTTTCAATATCCCCCTTTTTGGTAATTGATGACAACTCTACAAAGATATGGAAATTAAACGCATTGACCAAGTTAGCTCTTCACACAAGTGTAAATCACTTAACTTGGGTTGGATTTTATGTTACTTATCCATCTTTAAGCTCAAATCTTTAGACTTGGATAAGCTCCATAAAACCCGACTTGGTAGTGTTAACTCCCCCTACATGTGTGCTCAAATGGTTTGGTTTCAAATTTTTCACATATGCATAAATATGGAATTTGTGGGAGTGCCAACACTACTAAGTGATGCTAAGGTGTTTAGAATAAACCTTTGAAGCTCGATACCACATGTAGATTGGCAATGATCGTGCTTGATACCAATTGCTTCATGTCAATTGAAGATGCACCATTAAGTCCATCCTTAGCATCATAATTAGCTAGACAAGCAAAATACTAGATACCCCGTGAGATCAACATTATAAGTTAGGTTCTAGTAAATACTTGAAAAACACGTCTAGCTAACAACCTATACATACTAGTTGTCAAATCATCATTCAAACCTATACTAGCATACACCACACAAGTAAGATACAATATGTAAATAAACTAAATGCAAATGCAAGCAAGCATATGAATATGCACATTTCAAATGCAGTCAACCATGTCCATGAGCTTGCTCCCCCTACTTGTGTGCTTCTCTTGTCCAAAAATTTTGATCCCCTTACAATCTTCAATCTTTGTGGATCATCCTTCTTGTTGGCCTATTTCTCTCCCATCATCGGCCTTCATGATGGTTCATTGCATACTTCCATCCATCTTGATTTTCTATCTCCCTTGATTATGTAATCCAATATCTCTTGCTTATCACACAATTTCATATCTTTGTCCAAATCTCTCCCCCTTTGTCATCAATTTCCATAAAAGTCAATGCTCTATTGTGACAAAGGTGTGTGTGAGGAATGTTGAGGGTAGATACTTGCACATATAGAAACCTTGTTGGAAGTCATTATCTTGATGATCATTTAAAGTTGAGGATCACTTGCACATATTTTTGGATACCACTTGAATACTTGATCTAGCCACCACTTGTGAGTACCAATGGAGTTGGACTTATACCACCTGCATGGATGCCGTCATGATGATCATAGTACCACTTGAAATTAAACTAATTGTAGACATACATCATGTATAGTAATACCACATAAAGAGTAGTGATACCACTTAAAGAATAACCATGTGCATGCTACTAGTGATTTGGTGAGTCTAGATACCAATTGGAAAGAATAACTTGATATCCATTTTTATTGTAGTCTTGTGCTTCTTGAACTTAGATTGTTTCCATGAGCTTCTTTCTTGGTTAGTTCAAACTAGCAAACTTGCATAAGTAATCTAACTCGGTTTGAACCAAAGACAAGCTTCTTCACGCCACTAGGGGTTATCTTGCCTATGTTGAATTAGATCCTTTTTGCTTATTTAACTAGATCAAACACTAGGTTTACATGCTCATGAACAAGTCATATTTAGCCACTAGATCAAACAAAACATAGAAACAATAGTGGCATCATATGAACTTGAAATCACTTGATTTTTCATGAATGCTCATCTATGTATGACTATATGCTCTAATCAAGTCCTTAGCACAAATGAATGCATATGCCATACAATGATACATTTGCTATCTCGGAGTAGAGGATAGTCATTTTCAATCAATCTCCAAAATAGCAATAGTGAAGTCCATTTGAAGAGCTTGGTGAAGACCAATTATCATCATGAATTCTATTCTTCACCCATATGATCAAGTGCTAGCTTCAATGTTATGGTTGACTTGCTTCTTTTCTTGATCAAGCTTTGCATGAGAGAATACCACTTGGATTTGTATGAATACCACTTGTGAATATTTGACTTCTTATTTGGTTTGTTGCTTGCTCTTTAGATCAATCCTTTTAATTTCTTCAACTAAGCATCTTCAATGATTCTTTGGATCACCACTTCCATATTAGCCATCCAAGCATCACCCACTTGGTTTACCTACATAAGGCGGCACGCCCCGACAATCGGGAGAAGTGACATCTCTCCAAAGAAACATCTTCAATACTCACTTGAATTGCCTTTCCTTGATTGATCTAAGGACTTAACATGATAATCAACTTGAATTCCTTCTTTAAATCCTTTTCTTTCTACTTCTTTAAGTCCTTTTCTTTCTATCCAATTGTTCTCTAATCATCACTAGGACTTAAGCTTCATCTTCTCTTTGCTTGGTCTTGACCTTCACTTGAGTACCAATCTTCATGATCCAAAACCAAACAACTGAGACTCTCAACTACTTGTAATCATAATTCCAACTTGAGAGCCCTTCAATGCAAGAGATACCAAATATTTCCAATAATTCTCTCTTATGGACAGATTCTGTACCTTTTAATGAGTATGCTATATCTCCCAATGTACATGTCCAAATGCCATAAAATTTTGTGGAGATGACCTTATTTGAGTCTACTAGAAGCCATAAAAATTTGATCTTTATTTGACCAAGTATGGACTGCCAACCATTATTTTTCTCTACACTGCTACATGCTGAAAAACTGCTGCACTATAGTTGACAAGAACTACTCCAAAACCAAAGTAATCCTTATCCAATTCTTATGAGATCTTCACAGCAACTTGTACCATAAGTCTAGAGCATGTGTATCAATTTTCAAGCGAATCCAAATAGTTTTGATTACTCAAACATGGCTTTGTTCTCAGTTAGCTCAGTTTTGCAATTTTGGACAGATTTTGATCAATTGAGCTAATCTTCATCAAATTGAACCAAACTTGAACTAAACTTGCTTGAATACTTTCTCAAGACATAAATCCATTCAATCCACTTACTAAATGTCATCTTATGATCATATCCAATCAAATCTACTCAAACTTGATCACTAAACATTTATTCCATTCAAACATCTCATTGCAAGCAACATATGCATATTTATCCAATTCAAACAACTCATGTGCATCCAAATAAGATTGATCAACAAATGATATACCTTGATAGTTTATGATCATCCATTCGCAAGCTTCAACTCAATGGTTTGCAAGTCATCAAATATTTAATCAATTGATCACCCACAACTTGATCTTTTGCACTTGTATGAATTAAGCACTTGGACTTCACTTCTTTTGACTTGGCATTGGTTTGGATATGCACTAGGCTTCATGACTTGACTCATTATATGATGATCAATATGAATGCCAATTGAATCAAGTCTCCAATGCCATGGTACCTACACACAATCATCCACTTTTTGATGGTACCCAAACTAGTTTGGGTCCTCTCAAGTTAGGAGCAACATACTTAGGCATTGCCTTAGTATGGATAGCAGGATGTTTTGCAATAGCAACCGATGAGGTACCATTGTCATCCTTCCTAAGCAAATTATTTGCATGAATTGAAATAGGCTTAGGAGTGTTACCTAGGGGACATGAATTAGCCATGTGTCCCCTTTCCCGGCATGAGTAGCACTTTTGCTTTGCTTGAGTCTTCTCTTTCTTGCTCATGTTGTGCTTCTCATTGCCTCGCCTTGTTTGGACACTTCGAGGCAAAGTGACCCATGTCTTCACATTTGAAACACTTGATGTGAGCCATCTTGTTCTTCTCTTGAGTCTTGCTCATCATCAACTTGGCATCATAAATATGAGTTTGATGCCTTCCTCTTCCATTACCCCTTCTTGTCTTCTTCTTCTTCAAGTCACCATAGCATGCTTCATGGTTGGTCTTGACTTGATCTTGGGGTGTCTTGCCTTGTGGCTTTTGTTGAGGCCTCACAAATCTCTTGTATAGGCACGTAGAAGGGATATCACTTCTAGTGCTACACTTGGGACATTGTGGATGTGTGAGCCTCTCTTCTTCTTTCTTCTTGGGCTTCTCTTTGGTAGGGCATGACAAAGCTAGATGACCCATTTCATGGCATATAAAGCACATGAAATGAGCAAGTCTTTCTCGCTCTTGCTTCTTCTCTTTTCTAGCTCTCTTTCTTTCACCTTTGGTCATGTCTCATTTCTTTTTGATGTACCCAAGGCCACTCTTGTCACCGACAATTTTTGTATTCTTCAACATGTTATTGAGGGTGACACTTGAGTTGTTCCACCTTTCTATTTCGTCACTCATGTTCTTCACTTGACTTTTGAGCTCATTGTTCTCCTTCAAAAGGTTAGTCTCACAAGACATAGAAGTAGAACAAGTATCCAAAAGTGAAGAACAAGGCATAGAAAGTAAATCATCACAAGAGGTGGATACACTCTTCATACCTACATCACAAGGGTTAGCAATATATGATTGATCATTTGACCCAAGTGATGAGCTCTCACTAGTTTTAAGTTTTTCATTTGAAAGCTCCTTAGTGAGAAAAGCATGGTCTTTTACCAAATTCTCATGAGCAACACTAAGCTCCTTATGAGTCAATTTTAGCTCCTCATGTGAACAACTCATGACATAAAGTAGATGCTTTTGTTGTTCACATGTGTCCTTTAGAAAAGAGTTTTCATTAGTCAAATTCTTTGTTTTATTCATCTCATTTTCTAAAGCATTAAAGAGTTTGCACACAAGCTCAAAATTTGGATCATCACAATCAATAACCACATTGCCAATTGATACCTTGCCATCACCAAGTGATGTGTAGCAATGCGATGAGGATGAAGGGCTTGTGGATGCATCACTCTCATAGCCATCATCAAGTGAGCTTGAGGTAGAATCATCATGTGCATCACTTGTGGCTTCATCAACTCCCTTGTCAAGTGCTCTTGTGGTAGTATCAACGTCATCACTTGACGAAGAGGAGGAGCAACTCTTCACAATCACGGAGTTGTGAAGGTGCTCTTGATCACCAAGCTTCATGTCTTTGGCATCATCTTCATCTTCGGGGAGCGCGCCATAGTTTTCATTGAGATACACCCAAATTTCATGAGCGGTCTCAAAATGCATGATCCTTCCGAAGATGCTATCATCCAAAGCTCTATAAAACATGTTAATAGCTTGGTAACCGAGTTGTAAGCATTTTCCTTGCGCTTCGGTAGGATTGTCCTCATCAATCGCATGTGAAAAGCCTACATCTACGATCCACCACATTTGAGGAGAAATAAATTTGATATTATATTCCATCCAATTTCTCCAACGTGCAAAGTGTGTGCCATCAAATGTGTATGGACAATCAACATCTAGCCCATAAGTCGCTATCCTCTCGGGTCAGTTAAGACCACAAATGAGAGACCAAGCTCTGATACCAATTGAAAGGGTCGAGATGGCGGACTAGAGGGGGGTGAATAGTCCGACAAAAATAAATCGCAGCGGAAATAAAACCTAATCGGTTCTAGCGACAATTCACCCCTCTAACTAAGACTCTAAACACCTTGCAAAGGATCCTAGCAAGAAGCAAAGGTGTAAGTCTAGCTTGAGCTTCCCTAAACCGTTCTAGCGCAAGATCACACAAACCTAAGCGCTAGTACTTTAAACCTAAGTTCACTACTTGCTCAATGACAAGGATACACAATCCAAATCAAGAAGCGCAACTCACTTAGCTACACAAACTAAGTGAGAACTACTTCTAAGCTACACAAGCTAAGAAGGTGAGTGGCAAGCTACACAAGCTAACCGGTCTCACAAGAGCAACTACAACTACACAAGTAAAGTAATGCACAAAATAAATAACTTGTGTAGAAGAGAGCAAACCACCGCGAAGGATGGGAAGATGTTGACACGGTGATTTATTTCCCGGAGGTTCACTTGTCGCCACAAGCTACGTCCTCCGTTGAGACAAACTCCAAGGTTGCCGCCGGTCCTCTTGCTAGTGGTGACCCGCAAGTCACACTCTCCCACGTGGAGTGCTTACCACAAGCTCTAGCACTTGACTCGGCCGGACCACTTGTCGCTCTTCACGTCTCGCTCTACTAGCGATGCTCTTCGCGACTCCCGCGGGTGAGCTCCAACCCTTCACAAGCTTGCTCCGGAGCCAAGCACAATCTCCTTGCTTGCTTCCACGGAGCCTCTCGCCACCAAGCCGTCTAGGAGGTGGCGACCTCCAAGAGTAACAAGCACCACCGGCTAGCAACACGAACACCTAGTGCCACTCGATGCAATCTCACAACGCAACGCACTAGAATCACTCACTATCAATCAATCGGATGTGCACTAAGCAAGTGAGTAAGTGGGAGGGCTTCCAAGCACACCTACACAAGCCACACAGACCCAAGGGTGCTCAGCTTGTGGGCCAAGGCCGCCAAGTGCTTGGATTTATAGCCCTCAAGCAAATAGAGCCGTTGCCAACTCAAACCGGTCGTCGGACCGACCGTCGGACCGAACTAGCGTGCCACCGTCGGACCAAAGCCCATGGTCCGACGCTCTCGATGGCCGCCACGTGTCAGCTCGATTCAACCGTAGCCGCTGGATCTCAACGGCTATTTCTCGCGCCGTTTTTCCAACCGTCGGACGCTCAAGCTGATGGTCCAACGCGCGCACTGCTCCAGGCATCGGACCGTCCGACTCTCACAGACGGGCCACAGCTCGGCCACCGTCGGACTCTCGCGCGGTTAGCCGTCGGACCAATGATCACCACGGTCCGACGCTTCCAGAGAGGTTTCAACTCGCTCGAAACCATCGGACTCTAGTCCGACGCTCGCCGTCGGACGAAACTCTAGCGTCCGACGCTCTCCCGAACGCCACGCGTCACGCCGACACTGCTCGGCACTGTCGGACCGAAGCGGGCAATAGTCCGACGCTCGTTAACTGAGCGTCCGACGCTTCCACATATTTGCACAGAGCCTGGGACCGTCGGACCCTTCACACCAATGGTCCGACGCCCTGTCCAAGACAGCGTCCGACGCTCTTTTTGAGCTCCTTTCAACTCCAAACTTCACCACCTTTGCAAATGTGCTAACACCAACAAGTGTACACCTCATGTGCATGTGTGTTAGCTTTTCACAAACATTTTTTAAAGGATTTTTCACTCTTTTCACCACACCACTCGATCCTAGCAACGTATGCAAGTTAGATCGCTCAAGTGGCACTAGATGACCGATATGCGAACAAGTTTACCCCTCTTGATAGTACGGCCATCTATCCTAAATCCGGTCAAGCACTTCTCTACTCAACCTTAGACCGGTGAAATGGAGATGCCCTAGGTTATACCTTTGCCTTGCGCTTTCCATTTCAATCACTGTCTTCATCACCTTCTCCAACACTATCGATGCCGGTGCAACACATGCACCAACACCTCATGAATGATATGATCCACTTCATATCATCACATGACTTTTGGTTCATCGATCCTTGACTTGCTTGCTCTTCGCCGTTGCGTTGGTCCATCGGCGCCAAGCCATCACCCGACTTGCCCTTCACACTTGCAACCGGTCCATCGACGCCAAGTCATGTCTTGATCTTCTCCACCTAGCCACATGACTCCATGTCATGTCTCATGCGTTTAAGTTCCTTCACCACCATATGTGTGAGCTAAGCAGCATTCTCCAAGCCATATCCACCTCCATGGCATAGTTGCTCACACACATGTTCCTGTGGACTAATCTCCTGTGTAATCAACACTTAAACACATATCAGTCCACCTAAGTTGTCACTCAATTACCAAAACCAAACAAGGACCTTTCACCATGATACTGCCTTCCAGAGTATCAAATCCTGTCTCAGTTCAGTGCCGATCTTGGCCTTACCTGATTTCTCCAAGCAATTCAGTATTGAGACAGATGCTTCCAATTGGGCGCCGGTGCAGTCCCCTTGCAAGAAGGTCGTCCATTAGCCTTTCTCAGTCGATCCCTCGGGCCTAAGAATCAAGGGCTTTCAGCTTATGAGAAAGAGTACATGGCCATACTAATTGCGGTTGATCATTGGCGTTCCTATCTTCAGCTTGGTGAATTCATCATATATATAGATCAAAAGAGCTTGATCCATCTGACAGACCAGAGACTGCACACTACTTGGCAGCAAAAGATTTTCACCAAGTTATTGGGTCTTCAATATCAAGTCATCTACAAACCAGGCACGTCTAATAGAGTGGCTGACGCGCTCTCCCGCAGGGGCCCGACTGAGACTCTGTCTGCTATCTCTGGGCCGGTTCCTCTTTGGTTGGATGACATTAAAAACAGCTACACTGGGGATGCTAAGGCACAAGACTTACTGGCAAAATTGGCAGTTTCGGATGATGCTGATGCAGTGTTTTCTCTTCGCCAAGGGCTGCTCCGCTATAAAGGTCGAATTTGGATAGGTGATGACAAGTCATTACACACCAAACTTATAGAAGCCTTCCATGCTTCAGCTGTTGGTGGTCATTCCGGATTTCCGGCCACGTACCATCGCATCAAATCTCTCTTTTCATGGCACGGTCTCAAGTCAGCAGTTAAGAAGTTTGTTGTTTCCTGCCAACTTGCCAGCAAGCCAAGCTAGACAGGTCTCGTTACCCGGGTCTTCTTCAACCGCTGCCGGTACCCACCATGGCCTGGCAAAGCGTTTCAATGGATTTCATTGACGGCTTACCATTCTCTGGTGGCAAGAACTGTATCCTGGTCATCGTTGACAGGTTTTCTAAATACAGCCATTTTGTGCCATTGGCACATCCCTTCACTGCTGTCACAGTCGCTAAGCTCTTCCTGCACAATGTGTATCGACTGCATGGTCTTCCTACTTCCATTGTGTCTGACCGTGATCGAGTATTCACAAGTCAATGCAAGAGTTGTTTCGCTTGGCTGGTGTCTCCCTGAAAATGTCCACGGCGTACCACCCGCAGATGGACGGGCAAACCGAAAGGGTAAATCAGTGCTTGGAAACCTTTCTTCGTTGCTTTGTTAGTGCTTCACCATCTAAATGGATCCATTGGCTCTTTCTCACGGAGTACTGGTATAACACCACCTGGCACTCCTCCCTGGGCTATTCACCGTTCTATGTTCTCTATGGACAGCAGCCACGGCAATTTGGCATCTCTGAAGCTGATGCAGTCACGGCTTCATCCTCTTCTCTGGAAGATTGGCTTCAGGAGAAGTTTGTCATGACAACCCTCATTCAGCAGCACTTGGCTCGTGCTCAAAAGAGGATGAAATCTCAAGCTGACAAGCAACGTTCGGAGCGTGAATTTGCCGTAGGCGACTGGGTCTACCTCAAGCTGCAGCCCTACGTGCAAACCTCAGTGGCTAACCGTGCTAACCAAAAGTTGGCATTCAAATTTTTTGGTCCGTTTCAGGTTCTTCATCGGGTCGGGGCCGTTGCGTACAAACTACAACTGCCGGCCGAGTCGTCCATCCATCCCGTCCTTCCACGTCTCTCAATTGAAGACGACGGTGCCCGTGTCTCATCAGGTCGCGCCTCTTCCCCACTGCTCTCGACGGCTTGCAGTTCCCTGTCAAGATACTGCAACGCCGTGTCTGCGCTACATCGACAACAGTGGTGCCGCAAGTGCTCGTCCAATGGTCCAACTTACCTCGCGCATTGGCCACATAGGAAGATCTGGAGGGTCTTAAGCAGCGTTTTCCTCGCGCTCCTGCTTGGGGACAAACAGGCTCTCAACGCGGAGGGGATGTCAGCGCCCAGACGCATCAGCAAGCATAGAGCGTGGTCACCACGGCAACAGGCAGCGCGGTCACCACGGTCTCTAGGGAGCCGAACATAGGACGCACGGCTCGCACACGTCGACCAAGCGTGCGGCTGGCAGGACAAAGTGGGTGAGGGCATAAGACCTACCACAGCTGCGTCTGTGATGCACGCGGGCCCAGGCCATGTATAAAGAGTGGCAAGCGAGAGGAAGAGGGTAACAAGAATTATGCATCTGTAATACGCTCAAACTCCTCTGCTCTAATATTCCTCTCCGATTCCCTACTTCTTCTAGTCGTTCCCTTCCTCATCCTTCTCCTACCTCCAATCACTAGCAGATGCTAACATTACAATGAAGCTAATCCAAAATCAACGACCACATGCCACCAGGACCAGCAATAGTAGACTAAGGATTTCATAGGATGTTTCAACAACATAAGAAACTACTCTACATGATATACATACTAGCATGGGGGGCATATACACAAAATTGGACGGGCCAAGGTTCCACCCACTCCATCCCCATGTACGATGATCTGAACCTAGATAATACTACTACCAAGCATGCCCTCAATAACATACTTGACACTACCATCGGGAGTTCATGGCAATAATCATTTAAACAACAACTTGAGATGCTCAATGCGAGCGCCACGAATCTCCTCATCCGTGAGTGCCCCAGAAACCATCCTCTGCTTGCGCATTTGGACCTGTTGCATCCGCTCCTCGACAGTATCCTGAAATGAAGACAGCACAGCATTTCAGATTTCACTATCCTGGGACGGGTCAATGATGCCTCTCAAGAGAACAGAGATGCCATCACTTACCTTGACGATGAAGCGTTTGACTTGGACCTCTCTTTTCTGCCCAATACGGTGAATTCTCATTATAGCCTGCTCTTCCACAGCTGGATTCCACCATGGATCCTGTATCAGCAAAATGTAGTGCCAAAATGTCAACATACCCAACTAGTCGATGTCAAGATAACTACTAAGTTGTACTGGATTCACAGGGTGCAGTGTAATTACCATCAGAAAAACATTGGAGGCAGCAGTTAGATTTAGCCCTACACCTCCAGCTTTGAGTGACATCATAAGCACCTATTTTCCATACCACATACTCAGTATGCATAAAAAAAAAATGAACTTATGCTAAAAGGAAAACAGGAGCATGATTATAAATAGCTCAGGCATACCAGCTTGTCCTGACTTTCACTGAACTCCTTCAGAATTTTTTCTTTATGCTTCTGGCTCAGCTTGCCATCAAACCTCAAGAACTTGATACCCTTCTGATTGAAGGGGATCTCTAGAAGATCGAAGAAGGAAGTAAACTGGCTGAATACAATGCTCTTCTCCCTTTTCTTCTGAAGGCTCTGCAGCATCATTATAAGTTTGCTCACTTTGCACGAGTCCTTCCAGTTATTTTTGGCATCAACCTGGAAACGACACTGAGCAGGCAATATGATCAGGTCAGATTTGCTGATGTGACTTCTACAAAGTGGGCATGGCCCTCCATCTGGAGTCCTCCAGCTAGAAAGAAGGCACTCGCGGCACATCCGGTGTGCGCAAGGTGTGAGTACTGGATCATCTGAAGCTGACTCAAGACAGATAGGGCACTCGGTAGTAGCACCCTGGCGAATTTCCTCAACAACCTCTTCTACGTAAGCACGTGAGGGCACTACATTCTGTCTTCCAGAAAAACTTTGCACTCCTTCAAGGAATTGTTGTGCTAGCTGATCGAGGTCAGCATACTTTCCAGGGTCAGCTCGGCTGCACATTAAGAAATTGGTAAATGGATCAGACGAAAAAATGATGAAATGTAATAGAACATTTTCTTGAAATGCATAACTAACCTGATAACAAGAAAAGGGTGATCGCAGCACTGCCTTAGCCGGAGAAGTAGCTCGAGAATATTAGCATAATTGTTTAGAACACTGCCTTGTGCTACAAATTTGTCAAATTGAACCTGGTGGAGGTACACATGCAAGAAATTTAATTCATGAAGTTTGACAAACAAATAATATGCAGAAGCACAATGCAGTGAAGTTTGACAAAGATAAAGAAGAATCCTTCGTTTGGCACCATATCAGTTAAGCAACAAACATACTAGCATCTACAATTCCATGTTCTAGCTCCACATCAGTTAACAAGCCAAATATTGAAAAATAACATACAAATCCATTTTGCATCAATGAAAAAGCAGAAACATAAATACCTTTGATCTCCTGAAAAGTGCTTCATAGAAATCACGTTCATGTTCAGATTGTTCACATTCTACAACTTCAATATGAGCTGGAGGTAGAACCAGTATGGGACTGAAGCAAAAATTTGAGCACTTGTGAGGCACTATATATGCTTATTGATGCATTTGTGAACTTTGAAAAAAATACATACTTTCCAATCTTGTCTTTTGTTTCCTTGGTCCGCCTTAGCATTAGTGGCCTAAGAATGGCTCTAACAAGTTTCAATCCTCTATCATCACCATTCTCATAAGGCTTCTGAATCAGCTTCTGCCACCTAGAGAGATCAGCAAAATCATCCTAAGGAAGGATTTTTTTATAAAAAAAATTAACAATAGCAAACATTTCAACTAAGCAGTTGGCTTTCATCATACCATTTTGCATTGCACCATGGCTCAACATGTAGGAAGCAGAGAAGACTGTAGAGGTCCTCCAAATTATTCTGCAGAAAATGTGAAACCAAGTTAGCTCCACTGGAAATTGCAAAGCTTAGATCATCTTTTTTTACATTGTTGTCACTTTACAAAGCTGCCAGTTCAACTGAAAGCACTGAAATCCAAACATGAATATCAATGGTGAAAACATACTTGCAATGGTGTGCCTGTAAGGCACCATCTGCATTCTGAGTTTAATCTGTAAGCTGCTTGGGCAGTTTTAGTTTTTGGAGATTTGATTGTGTGAGCTTCATCAAGCACAATCCTATACCAATGCATCCTGTGAAAAATGCTGTTGCAATCCTGTTAAGGACAACCTTTTCATTAGTTAAAGATGTGATGACCTTGATACTTCCAAAAATATATAAACATTGCCAAAAAAATGGACAAGGAGTGCAAATGTCAAACACATACAGTTTTGCATGCAGATGAGAGGACACCATAGGTTGTTAAAACGACATCATGTTGACCCATCAGCATGAGGCTACTAGTTTTATCACCACCATAATGCACAAACACAGAAAGAGCTCCTTGTGCCGAATGTGCCTCCAACTCATCCTGAGAAAGAACAATATGGATGTAATTATTTTTCTTGTGTGAGCAAGTTCATTGCAGAAATTAAACGAATTAATAAGCTGGTTCAAGATGCACTGCATGAACAGGATAAGAGTGAAAATTTAGCAGTGACATTCAAATATTCTGACTATTCTGTCATTGATTACAAAGACAAATAAAAATATTAATAATGACAATTGCTTCAATAGTAAATCACAATGCTAACCTTCCATTGACCCAATAATGACTGAGGGCAAACAATAAGGGTACCTCCTCTCACAGAGGATGTTGAGGTTTGTGCTCTGGTCACACGATCTCTGAAACACCTCGTGTCTCTTTCCTCCCCCCTAGGATTGGAAAGTATCAGAGCAATAGTCATCACAGTTTTTCCAAGACCCATTGCATCTGCTAGTATCTGCAAATACAGAGTTACACATAAATATGTTCCATAATACACCATTTAATCACAAAACAATTAGGAGAACACAAACATTCATAGTCATGTAACTGGACAAAATTGAAGGAACATTCTGTGAGGATTGAGTTTATGTTAGCGCCTGAGTGCTGAGCATTATGCTTTAACATGAATAAACTAACATTTGCCATAAAATGTCAGAGGGCAAGCAAAACTATGACTTTTTTAGAAAAGGAGCTAGACTATAACTTATAACCGCAAAATCCTAGGTACAGAAGCAAATTTCATGTTATTTATTGTTAAAATATCTAATTGGCAGCATAACATAGCATAACCTTTGGGAATATTATGCAAAGAAAGCACATAAGCAAGAAACAAACTTACCCCTCCTCTTGCAGTCTCAGTTACACTTGGAAATTGTGTTGTTGCTTGACCAGTAAAAAGATTGACATACACTGGAGGAGCTCTCCTGCAAACGACGGTTTTCATAGTTATAGCCATAATCTAGTTGTCACTTATGTGCTTTGTAAATAAGACTGAATAGAGCATACTTGTCTGCAATATTGTAGGCACTCCAACACGGATTAAGAGTTTTTGTTTCTTCATTAGCATCAATTCCCTTCTCCAATTTAGACATCCAGAAGAGAGCTTGTTTTTGGTACGGTTTTAGAACAGATGCAAGGGTAGTGGGAGGCTCCGCTTCCTGCTTTATAGTTACGTAACCAAATATTTATAACAGTTTAAGTTTTTGCAAAATATTAGGGCAGCATGAGTAAACATTCAAACAATTCCACTACTTCTATTGTTACCTCTAAATCAAATGCTTCAGCAGTGCCGACAAGTTTGTTCAAGGCAGCCTCTGAAATAGCCTGCTCATCAGCGTTTTGCTCGAGAAATGTTTGGCCAAGCACAGGAGTAGAATCATCACCACTATTATTGTTCCCCTGATCCATGTATCAGAAACAAAACATAGTAGCGAGAATTAACACATAGAATAAGGCAACCGATCACAATGCCAAGAAAAAGTATTATAGTACAAGAAAAGGCAATAACTTTCTGCAGTGCTTTTTCAACAAAAAAAAAACTACACTGCTGTAAAACAAACACAACAGTATGTATGCTTTAAAGTACCCAATTATAGATGCCACCGTGTAGGAACACGTACTGAAAAACTTGGAACAGTAAAAAAACAGCAAGAAGGCTTCGTAGCTTACCCTTAGAATTTGCTTCAGCTTTCTAGTGGTGAGGTCATCAAGAGAGAAAGCATCCTGCACATGGTAGGCATATCAACATTTATGAAAAAAAAAACAAGAACATTGTAAAATTTACAAAAAAGAATTGATCAATGAGCTACCTTGTTGGATGGCTATAAGTTGAGCAAACTAAGCAATTTATGAAGAGGACTGGGAGAGAAATCAATATTTGTATGATCGAGCATGTCACAGGGTGAGTTGTTCATTTCGGCTAGCACAGATTTGTGGATGTAGAAGCTGCACAAATAGATTTCAGCATCAGGACAAACGGGCAAATCTCAGTAACTTGCTAAATAGAAAAAAAAAAGTATATCATTCGCTTCAATTGAGAAGCAATACCAGCCCGATCTGATATCGTGATACGTGTTTTATCGATGCTTATTGTCATTGAATTTATAGTTTATATATCAAACATTACCTAACATAGAGCAATATCTCCTGCATCAGTCTCAGCTCCATTGTTGGGAACACGAGCTTCCCCTGAATCTTCACCTTGGACGAGTTGACAAGCGGGACAAGGCATTGCGTCCACTCCGGGGACAGCTTCCCAATCTACATACACCATCAGGGAGAATGAAGCAAGACCAAATTATAGCAAAAAAATGTGAACAAAGAATTCATTCGCACAATATTCGAGCGTAAACATGCATGAAAAGATGATTTGAGTAACAACCTCTCCGGCTCGTTTGGTGGAGAAGCGAACAATCTGTGCCAGAGCCGCCGCCTTCTTGGCTGTCATCTTCACCCCGCCATAAATCTTCTCGTACGAAGGGAAGGCGAAATGGACGATCTCCCCGGCGTCCAACCTCCTCCTCCCACGGTTGGTGGAGAGCCCGGGCACATAGGACTTGCCGACGAGCATCCAGTCGCGCTCCACAGGGAAGTCGCCAAACTCGGCATCCGGCGGCGCCACCACCATCCTCATGTCCGTCACCGGGGCAGGCGCGGCCGCCCTGAGGGGCCGGGGCCGGGGCCGCGACCGCTGCTCGTACATCTCGACGTCCACGGGCGACGGCGCAGGCAGGGCGGCCCTGGGCTCGTGCATCTGGACTTCCTGGGGCAGCACCATCTGGATAGGCTCTGGGTCGTACACCACACCATCCGCCGGTGGCAGCGCCCGGATGGGCCGCGGGTTGAGGTACGGCACCGGGTGGGAGGTGGTGAGGTCGATGGTCTCCTCCACCTCCTCCCTCGGCCTCTTCTTCTGCCGCGGGACGAGGCTTATGCCGGCGCCGCCAGTCGCCGCCGCCACAGGCGCACCACTCCTGGGCGCGTCGGGGACGAATCGGTCCGGCTCGCTCTTCACCTTGGCGTTGGCGGTGGCCTTCGCGACGGAGGAGCCATCGGATTCTTGGCTCCCCACGGGCTCGGCGTCGATGGACTCCGTCTTCACCTTGACAGCCGCAGGCGCCAGGACCCCCTCGCCGTCGATGGATTCGGCCTTCACCTTGACAGCTACCGGCGCCGGAACACCGCCAACGTCGATCTCGGCCTTGACACGCTTGGGGGCGGAACACACCTCGGCGGCGTCGCCGCTGGCGGCGTCGAGGAGCGCGTTGATGGCGCGCTCGGCGTTGCCGCCGCACCGGGAGAGCGCGGCAATGACGCGGGCCTCGGAGAGGTCCCCGCCCAGGACGGCGCGGACGGCGGCGATCTCGTCGGCGAAGAGGACGGCCTGCGACGGGGACTCCTGCCAGCCGGAGTCGTCGTCGGCGACGGAGACAAACATGGCTGCTACACCGGCGCGGCGAGGGCGACGCGGGGGGAGTAGAGGTGGGCGGGCGAGGGCGGGGGGAGCGGGAGTGGGAGAGGCGGTGAGGGCGCCGCGAAGGGGGAGGTTTTGGCGGCGGAGGGAAATGGTGGACTGGTGCGTTTTGGAGGGGGTTTAAAGTGGATTTTTTTGGCTGGGAAGAGAGAGGGAGGGAGCGCTGTGTTGGATTTTGGCGGGGGAGGGGAAAAAATTCTGCGAAGAAGCGGGGGCGGTCAAATTGTGGACTCCAGCGGTGAAAAGGTCAAAGGTGCAGGTGCGCGCGCGCGCACGGGCGGGTGTTCCTCCCGCGCTCCCGGTGTTGTGCTCCGGGCCCATCGCTAACTCCCCGTGCTCGTCACCGGTTGGATGATGGGCGCGCGGGTGGTGGCTGAGCCGATTCCGTTAGGCACGTTGCGTTGTGTCTAAAATATTTTGAACGTAGGAAAATGTAGATATGTATTGAGAAAAAAGTAAACACACAAATATCCGGGAAAAAAGTAAAAAAAAAAAGAAAGAAAAAGACTTATCCCGAATTCTCATTCAGGTCCTGCTACTTTTCAAAGTGCATATAAAAACTCTCTAAACTTGTTCTAAGTTCTTATCTAAGTCCCGGTATTTTTAAATTGTGCATTTAGCTCCCAAAATTTGTTCCAAAATCTCATACAGGTCCTGATACTTTAAAATCACGTATTTAGCTCCCGAGACTCGTCCCAAGTTCTCATACAAGTCTTGACACTTTAAAATTGCACACGTAGATCCCTAAACATGTCTCATACTAGCGTTGCACCATGATCAACCTCCTACTCAGCTTCTGCCTATGCTGCATTGTCGGTGTGGTGCGGTGTCGCACCCATGTTATTAGGAAATGTCATGCCAGATGTGCTGCCATGTTGCGTGCTCCACTAGCCTTAATACACTATCACAATGGCCCTATCATTATCAAGGGAGGCAAGAAAGGCTTTGTGTGTGAGGAACTATGTGCGAAGAGATAGTGAGAATGAGTATGAGCTCCTGCTCGATGAGGGAGGAGAAGAGTGCGGTGGTGGCAATGGTGTTGTTGAATACGATTTGGCAGGAGATAGGGCCTGTCACCACAATGAGGTGAAATGAGAGGGAGTCAAGTGGAATCGAGGTAGGTCATAGCAGCGAGGGTTGGATAGAAAGTATGGTAGGGCAAGCACGACAGGAACAACATGGACCATTATTGTACATTAATAAAGTTCTAGGGAATTAGACATGTATTTTTAAGTATTGGGACTAGGATGAGAATTTGGGACAAGCTTAAGAAGCTAAATGCACGGTTCGGGACCTAGATGAGAAGTTGAGACAAGTTTAAAAAGCTAAATATGTAATTTAAAAGTATCAGGACCTGGATGAGAACTCATGACAAGTTTACGGAACTAAATATGCAATTTGGAAGTAACAGGACCTACATGAGAATTTAGGACAAGTTCGAGAACCGCCAACGAAATTTACTCAAAAGAAATATAGTCATGTGAGAAGGGAAGAGACGATGAGAACACAGTGGGAGGGAAAAATAGATCCAGCCATGGTCTCTAAAGGCGTGTTTGTTTGCCGTCACATCGGGACAACGCTAGAGTTCTGACATGTTGCGAGTGTGGCAGACGTTTCATCCACCTGGTGAGTTTGGGCACCCGAAATGAACTGGCAACTGCGACAGCCGCTGAACCTTCGGCGACGTGCAGCACGGGCGTTTGACAATAGGGGTGTGTCACTATGTCTGCGGCACCAGGGCGTCGCCGCGAATGATCCCTATGGCCACAACTCCTCTATTTATGAAAAAATAGCACCTAACAAGAGTCTTCGCAACATGACTAAATGGACCGAAGTGGTTTGGTAGTATATAAGATTTAGTTCATTTGGATGCAAATATATTTCAAACAAAGGCGGCATTAAAATCAAGTGATCAACACCTCGAGGAAGACCATAGAAAAGCATTGAAGATCTTATAAAACTTGCATGAAGTCCTCGAAGAAACAAGTCAAGATTGCACTAAATACCTTCACGAGAAGCTCTAATGGTCTCTAAATCGAGCACCAAAGAATATGATGTGTACTACATAAAGAAGTAGGAAGGTTTATAGTGTTTCACAAAAATTATAGTGTTTCAAAGGGATGAGTAGTTGTTAGGGATGGACTACATTGTTTCTGCAGAAGGTTTTCATAGACACTAGAAAAAGTCCGATGGTACAAGTAGCGAGTCACCAGGGAATAGGGTTGCATCCAGAGGCTTTGCAAAAAGGTTCAGAGGACACCAATTTTCTCTGGTGACCAAATGAGATGAAAGCACGGAAGAAAATGACCACCAAAGTTCAGCAATGGCTTAACACATGGCGACTATCGGAAATTTTCGATGGGTTTTATCGTAAATTCCGGTAATACCTACAAATAGGAAGATCAACCACAACAGTTATATTCCTGGGAGGGATGTTATGTATATACCCTTTGGCTAGCCATTTAGAATTGTTAGAATTCGCTGAAGCTAGAGAAGAGTTGAGGCTCCATTTCAAATGACCTAGATATCAAAAGTGCTTAAAAATCATTAGGTGGCTAGCGAATTGCTTAGGCTAATTATACCACTTTATTGACACTTTATTCTGTGCTTAGATTTAGCGTTTAATGAGATTTGCATATCTTTTTGCCAATTGGTGTTTGTGCGCACCATTTTTGTATACTATGGGTTTGCAGTTTTGCAAGATAACATGGACCTTGTTTATGGTATCGCCACCAAGCTTTGCACCAGAGTAAACAAGGCTGCGATGTTTGAGCCGGAAGCTTGATATAAAGTGAGGACATCAAGGAGCAACCCGAGAGAAGGCTCTATAGAGGCCCACTAGCGTGTCTAGGGATCCATGAAGTTACGCAATAGGGAGCTTGGTTATTGCGAGAGACTCTAATAAGGACTATGGAGACGTGAGCTTCTTGATACGTTGAAAACTATATTGTCATCTCCATCTCATTTAAGCTTCAGTATTTAATCAATTCCTTGAATGTGTGCTTTACAATCTTAGTCTAACTTGCTAGGTTAGTGATAGGATTGAAACATGAAGTTCTTTCGCGACAGAGATAGCAACACTTAGCAAAATCTAGTTGTACTTTTAGATAAAAATCATCAAATGTTTTGTTAAATAGAAAATAAAGGCCAAATAGTTTTCAAATTGCCTAAATTCACACCCCCCTCTCAGCGCGTCACATACCCTTCACACTCCTACGGCCAGCCGCCACTGCTTTGGCCAAAGGGAAGAGAGAAGAGGGGAGGTGAGACAAAAGATTTCAAGAAAAGCTAGGAGAGTACGGAGAGAAAATCGAGAGGGGTGTGCAGTGACTCGCAATTGAGGCATGTAGAAACAAGACCGGAGGTGGCGGTTGGAGCTTGGGATCGAGAGGGTGTGGAGTAGGGTTATCCCGCCGGCTAGACCTTGATTAATAGGCTCACCTCTAATAATGATAATTTTCAAAGGTGGGCCAACTAATCTAGGAGATCGTATTTGTTGAGTTGTCTCAAAAATATATGATCACCTCTAAAATCGAGTATTTTTGAGACATGGATACTATTTGCTCTCTCTAAAAACTAAATCTAAAATTGTTTTTTGTAGTAGTGTGAACGTGCACTTTAGAATGGTGTTGAATCTCAAAATGTGGCGACAATAGTTGTATATTACCGAGGGCAATGCTCGGGGTCGGCAGGCTATATTATTGGTTGTGTTTGTGTTTGTGCCAGGGAACAAAAACTGTATCAGTCAAGTCCCGGTGACCTGAAACAGCACGAAATACGCGAGAGAGAGCTGGCTAGACCAGCATGGTACCCTACCACAGTACCACATACCGGAGTATAACTCCAGACAAGGTGTCTTTTTCCTTTTTCTGTTTCAAAGGCCACCGGGTGCTCCAGTGGCCGGTGCTAAAGAGATGATGCCTTACTAGCTCGTTCACGCGCATCGGGGGCTTGAGGTTTTGCTGTTTCCATATATCTCCTTTTTACCCGGTAACGTAAGCGGAGAAGCAGATTTGTCACTGGTATTGGGGGTTTCACATTCCTCCCGGATTTGCTGACCGACCATGTTACACTTTGAGCAAAATAAGGCCGGCCGGTTATTACAGACAGATGCATAAAAGTGATGAATTCAAAGCTTCCATGCGAAGAAATGCGAATGCTGAAGGTGTGACGCACGAGAGGCCGGCAATGTCGTCGGCTCTTCCGTGCTCCTTCTTCCTCACTCCCATGCTCTTCGCAGCAGCAGTGGTAGTGGTAGCATCATCGTCAGCGGCGGCGGCAGGGCTGATAGTGACAGCAAGGCGAGGCGACGAGCAGGAGGAGAAGCCAAAGCCATCCATCTACCTCGTGTCGTTGCACGGCGAGCCGCCGTTGGTCGCGGCAGGAGCTGCTGACCGGAACGCGACATGGTACCGAGCACAGAAGCGGAGGGCGGCGCGGCTCCACGACCGTCTCCTCAAGCGCGCCATGGACGACGACGACGACGGCGCCGGAGGTCCAGGTTCGCGCTCGCGCTGCTACCGGAAGATCTACAGCTTCCACCACTCCGTCAACGGGTTCGCCGTCCACGGGACCGCCTCGCTGGCCGAGCGGCTGCGAGCGGCGCCGGAGGTGGCGGCCGTGGAGGAGGACGTCGGGACGCGGCTCATGACCACGTACACGCCGCGGCTCCTTGGTCTCCCCGACGGCGTGTGGCGGCCGCGTCACCGGGGAAGAAGAAGCAAAGGGGACGACGAGGCGGCGGACGACGACGGGGAGGGCGTGGTCGTCGGCGTCGTCGACTCGGGCGTCGACCCCGCACACCCCAGCTTCGCGTACGTGCCGCGGCGGCCACGGGCGGCGGCGGCGGCTGATCCGCCGGACGACGGTGGCGCGTTCGCCGCCGGGGCCGGTCGTCGTTGCAGCGTCGGGCCCATGTTCCCGCCTGGCTCGTGCAACGGCAAGATCGTGATGGCGAGGTACTTCGCCGCCGGCGCCGCGGCCGTGCTCCCGCTCGACCCGTCACGCGACCTGTCGCCGTTCGACGCCGAGGGGCACGGCAGCCACGTTGCTTCGATTGCGGCGGGGAACCGGGGCGTGCCGGTGGTCGTCGGCGGCGCCATGTATGGCTTCGCCAGCGGCATGGCGCCGAGTGCAAGCTTAGCTGTGTACAAGGCTGTATACCCGGCTGGAGGAACAATGGCTGACCTCATCGCTGCCATAGACCAAGTAACACAATAATTACCCTGTGGATTACTACTAGATGTAAAATTTGTGTCAGACATATTTCAGTTTGTCATGAAAATCTATCGCTGTCAGGCAATCGAAGACAAGGTGGACGTGCTGGTACTGTCCGTTGGACCAGATGAGCGTCCTGCCAGCAAAGTCACGTTCCTCAGCATGCTGGATGTGGCTCTGCTGTTCGCAAGGAGAGCCGGCGTGTTCGTCGCTCAGGCCGCCGGCAACCTCGGCCCGGTCGAGTCTTCCGTCGTCTCCTACAGCCCGTGGGTGACCACCGTAGCCGCCGCCACCACTGGCCGGAGATACACGTCGTGGCTGGTCCTCGGCGATGGTCGCCGCATTCCAGGACTCGGATTGTCCGGTACCACAATACAAACTATTCTTCTTCTTGTTCCGATCAAGCTAATAATATAATTAAGGACGATCATACCATTCTGATTTTGCGGCAGCGGCGACGCTCCGGTCCAGGCTCGTCGCGGCGAAGGACGCTGCGCCGCCGGACGCCGGCAGCATGGAACGCGCGGAGGAATGCCAGGACGCGGATGCGCTGCGGTGGCGAGCCGACGACGTGCTGCGTGGCAGCATCGTGGTCTGCTCCTTCTCCCGAGGGTTCTACAACGGCACGTCGACGGTGACGGCCATCTTCGACGTGGCGGAGGCGCTCGGGCTCGCGGGCTTCGTCCTCGTCGCCGACGCGCGCCACGGCGGGGACTTCCTCGCGCAGCCGCTCCCTCTCGCCGCCGTCCCCGGCGTCCTGGTCCCCCGGGTCGCCGACGCTCTAGTGCTCTGGTCGTACTACGCGGCGCACACGGCGTACGCCGGCAGCGGCAGCGGCAGCGCAACCGTGTTCGGCGCCACGGCGGCGATCACGGACGGGAGAGTCGCCGCCTTCACGGACGCGGCGCCGGTGGTGGCGCGGTACTCGTCGCGAGGGCCGGACGTCGTCACCGACGACGGGGAGTCGTCGTCATCGACGCCGGCGGACGTGCTGAAGCCGGACATCCTCGCCCCCGGCGACCAGATATGGGCAGCGTGGAGCACTGCTCAGCGTCAACGAGCCAATACTCGCCGGCAGCCACTTCGCGATGATATCAGGCACCAGCATGGCGGCGCCGCACATCGGCGGCGTGGCGGCGCTCGTCAAGCAGAGGCACCCGTTGTGGCGGCCGGCGGCGGTCGCCTCCGCGCTGTCCACCACTGCGCGGAGGCACGATGGGCAGAAGCGCCCGATCATGTCGGAGGGCTTGGAGATCGGCTCGCTGCACCGGGCGACGCCGTTCGACTACGGCGCCGGGTTCGTGAACCCCGCCGGCGCGCTGGACCCCGGGCTGGTCGTCGCGCCGGAGCCCGACGAGTACACCAGCTTCCTCTGCTCCCTGCCGCAGCTCAGCCCCGACGACATGCGCGCCGCCACTGGTTTGGGCTGCCAGGCGGCGTCGCTAGCTTCTCCAGCGGACCTCAACCTGCCGTCGGTGACCGTCTCCGCGCTGCGAGGCTCCCTGTCCGTCCGGCGCAGGGTGACGAACGTGGCGAGCAGCGCCGAGACGTACCTCTGCTCCGCGCTGCCGCCGGCCGGGGTGGATGTGGCGGTGCGGCCGGGGTGGTTCGAGGTGGCGCCTGGGGAAACGAAGGAGGTGGCGATCGAGCTCAGAGTGACCAGGGCGTCAGACGCGTTCAGCTTCGGTGAGATACTTCTCGCCGGGAGCTTGGACCACCTCGTGAGGCTGCCGCTGGCAGTGCGACCCTTTGCCACATGACAGGAATGTAACCGCTCGGGTCGGCAGTGATAAGCGAGGCAGCTCCAAGAACCATGATTCGACCAAGCGTCTTGAGTAGCTATGCGCACAATGCCCGTACTTCGTAGCAGGGCATGCAAACAACTTCTCTCATCCGAAACATCTTTCTCGTATTAAAAGCTACAAATATAGAAATATCAAAATATCTTGCAATTTGAAACGGAGTACATTCTTCTAGTATATCTTATAATTTGATCAAAGCCAGTAGGTAACACCATACAGTCTTGAGTACTATTACATCTTTAGAACATCAGACTGGTCTACTTCTAACAGAACAACATAGGGGTTGAGCGAACGACCAGCCCTTAGTTCATGTATCGGGTTGATGAATTCCGAACCCAAAAACACAGAGCAGCGAGCATGCATGAAACTGATGCATCATGTACGCAAGTTAATCTCATCCCAACCGATCATATTCTGCACAGTCGAATAACCTGTATAAGTGCAAGTCAATGTGTTAAGGGCCCGGTAATAATAACAGAGAAAAGTTATGATTGTTGACCTCCATGCACAAACCAGTTTAACCAAAAGCAGCTGAGTTATTGGGCTTGGGTTTGTTTTCATATGTCTAATGCATAACTAGGCTCATATTATTATAAAGAAAGAAAATCATAACCAAACTCAAGATTCATTAGCATCAAGAAATTTATTAGCATCAAGAGCCATTCCAAGAAATCTATTAGCATCAAGAAATTAACTATTGCTGTTTGAAACCAAGTCCTCAAAAATTCATTTCAAGAAATCTATTAGCATCAAGAGCCATTCCATTAAACTACACCATGGTTCTTTATACCAGAAAACACAGATGTTAGGATATAATTTGGGTCAAATTTGATTACATGAAAAATTATAACATGTATATAACACAAACAGGGACAGAGAGAAAGCACCTCTTATATATTGTAGTAGCACATTACTTGCGACTGAAGAAAATAGGAATCCTTATATTTTCTGCCACTCCCGACGTGGACACCATTTTTAATCCAATCTTCTCTATGAATCCACGCATCCCTACCAATATCAAGGACACCCAAAATCTGCACTGAAAAAAGTAAGGATCCAGGAATACGGAACATATAGGATAAATAAAAGGGTTAACAAAGCACAAGATGCATCACTCATTTTCATCCTACTGTTACTGTCCTTTACCAAGTTCCTAAAAATCAGACAGGCCCTCCTTTTCTTTTTTAGCGAAAGCTTTGGTGCCCACAGCAAGTTGATACAAAACTGTGGCTCCTTAATACATGGACCATCTAATCTTAGTTCATGCTCAGTACAAGTCCCATCAGTTCCACTTTTACAAAGCTGGGTTGATGTGGAGACCGTGTGGTACAATAACACAATGAGATCAGTCAAATCTATTACTTCATAATCTCTGTAATCAAGACCTAGTGGATTAACCAACTGAATGACTTTTAGCAACGGATTTCCTCTCAGGCTCATAAAGGGTAGGTCATCAGATAGACCCAGCCCAGGAATCAATCATCAGTCCAATTTGGTAATATTGTCTAAAAAAAGGCATGCAATAAAATAAAATAAAATAAGAGGATAAGTTGTAGCAGCAGCAACTCAAAATATTAGTTTTAAGTGTTATATATGTTAGAGTGTGTGCATTAGGCCCATGAGGACTAAGCCCATGAGGCCCATATATGTATTGCTATATAGCTACCCTTTTAGGGTTAGTCTAATAATCTAATAACTCACTTTAGCATGGTATCAAACTAGGGTTCTCTCTTCCCTCCCTCCTCCCCTCCCCTCCCTCCCTGCAGCCGCCGCCGCTGCCTTCTCCGGCCATGGCCGGCGGCCGGCCGCGTCCCCCTCCCTCCCCCACCTACTTCTCCACTTTCCCTCCTCTCCCCTTCTCCCCCTGGGCACACAGCCACCCTGGCGGGCAGCCGCCGGCGGCCATCCTAGCCGCCGCTACTGGCGCCACCGCCGCTACTGGCACCGCTGTGGGGGCCGGCGCACCCCCGCAGGGCGGCCTGCCACCACCCCTGCGCCCTCCCGCCACCGCCGCCGCCGGCCCCTGCCTTGGCCGTGCCGGGCGCGCAGGGCCCGCCGTCGCCGCTGGCCCCTGCCCCGCCCCCGCCCGCGCCGACCCAACCCATGGCCACGATCGGTTACCTGGTCGGTGCGGCTGGGGCCCCGGTCTGCCGTTCCTCCACGCCGCTCTCTTCTCCGATCCCCACCACGCCGCCGCTCTCATCTCCACCCGGGCTGCCGCCGCGGAAGGTGCGGCGCGCGTGAGCGCGGCTGCCCTAGCCTTGGAGCGGGAACGCGAGGCGGCCGCTGCCTTGGCCCGTCAGCTCGCCGAGGCGGAGCAGCTACTCGGCCACCCGGGGTACTACGACTCCACCGCCGCCTCCTCCGACTCGCGCGCCGTCCGCGTGTCGCCTCTCCAGATCCCAGATCCGGCGGATCCGCTCGTGGCGCAGCTCCACTACTAGGCCGGCGGTGTCCAGAACATCCGAAACCTGGTCACGGTCGTCCTCGACCCGGAGTTGTCCTCCTACGCCCGCTGGCGGGACATGGTCGTTCTCACCCTCCGCCGCTACGCCCTTGACGACCACGTCCTCCTCGACGCCCCGCTTGCGGCTCAGACCCCCGGGTGGCATCGTCTCGACAGCATCGTCCTTTCCAGGATCCTTGGGACCATCACCACCGACCTCCACGACCTCGTCCGCAACACACCCGACGCTCATCGTGCCTGGCTGGCGCTTGAGGGCCAGTTCCTGGGCAATGCCGAGGCCCGGGCTCTACGTCTCGACGCCAGCTTCCGCACCTTCGTCCAGGGCTACCTCTCCGTCGGCGAGTACTGCCGCCGGATGAAGGGCATGGCGGACTCCCTTGGTGACCTGGGCTGGCCCGTGGAGGACCGGATCTTGGTCCTCAACGTCCTCCGCGGCCTCAGCGACCGCTACAGCCACCTCCGGACCTGGACCACCCGGCAGCGGCCCTTCCCCTCCTTCCTGCAGGTCCGTGACGACCTCGTCATGGAGGAGCTCACTCAGGGCGTCCAGCCTGCTTCCCTCTCCGCACCGGGCTCCTCGTCCTCCTCGACTGCCCTTGCCGCCGCTCCTCCGCCGCGTACGTCCACATCGGCACCGTCGTCTCTTCTTGGTCCTCCTCCCTCCGGGCCGAGCGGGGGTGGGGGGGGGCCGTGGCGGTCGTCGTCGACGCGGAGGAGGGCGTGGTGCTGGCTCTGGTCGTGGGGCCACGCCTGCGCCACCACGGGGGGGGGGGTGCATCCTGGCCATCCTTCAGCAACCCATGGTCCGGGCGCATCTCCATGTGGCCTTTCCAAGGTGCCGGTGGTGATCCTCGCACCCCAGCGGCCATGCTCGCCGGTGCCGTCCCGGCCGCTCCGTGGGCTCCACCACCTGGGGGTGCTCCGCCCCTCACGTCGCCGTGGGCCCTGCCTTCCCAGTCGCTACCAGGGCCTGCCGGTTGGGATGCGACGACTCTGGCCCGCTCCTTCAGCACCATGGGCCTGACACCTCCCACCGGCCTTGACTGGGTCGCCGACTCGGGTGCCACCCACCACACTACGTCCGACCCCGGTATACTCACAGCTGTCCACCCTCCTTCGTCTCTTCCTTCCTCCATCATGGTCGCAAATGGTTCTTATATTCCTGTCACATCCGTGGGTTCCGCTACCACTCCTGGCTCTTTTCGTCTTCCTGATGTCCTTGTTGCTCCTTATATGGTTCACAACCTTCTCTCCATTCGTCGTTTTACTGCTGACAATTCGTCGTTTTACTGCTGACAATTCTTGTTCCGCTTCGTCCGCTGCTTTCGCCGCATCCACTTCCTCTACTACTTGGCACCGCCGTCTCGGACATCCTGGTCGTGATGTTTTGATGCAGCTTAGTCGTAGTTCCGACATACCATGTACTCGGGCTCACGATGGGCATTTGTGTCATGCGTGCCAATTGGGTCGATATGTTCGTCTTCCATTTCCCACCTCTTCTTCACATGCGGCCCACATTTTTGATCTTGTACACTGTGACCTGTGGACTTCTCCTGTGATGAGCATTTCTGGATATAAATACTATCTTGTCGTGGTTGATGATTTTTCTCATTATTCTTAGACTTTTCCCTTGCGTGCTAAGTCTGAGGCGTTTTCCACGCTCCGTCACTTCTTTGCCTGGGTGTCTACTCAGTTTGGCCTTACCGTCAAGGCTGTACAGTGTGACAACGGGCGTGAATTCGATAACTCCACCTCTCGGGATTTCTTCCTCTCTCACGGTGTCCAGTTGCGCATGTCTTGCCTCTACACCTCCTCCCAAAATGGCAAGGCTGAGCGCATGATTCGCACCACAAATGACACCATGCGCACTCTTCTCCTCCAGGCTTCCCTTCCCGCCCGCTTCTGGGCCGAGAGCCTGCACACCTCCACCTATCTCCTTAACCGTCTACCTTCCACTGCCTGTCCAGCTCCCACACCCCACCACGCTCTCTTCGGTACCCCTCCTCGCTACGATCACCTCCGTGTCTTCGGGTGTGCGTGTTACCTAACACCACTGCCACTGCTCCTCACAAGCTGGCTCCCCTTTCGACCCTGTGTGTCTTCCTCGGGTACTCCCCGGATCACAAGGGGTACCGCTGCTATGACCTCACCTCACGCCGAGTCCTCATCTCTCACCATGTGGTGTTTGATGAGTCCGTCTTCCCATTCTCCACCACCTCCACACCTCCTTCCACCTCCGACCTTGACCTCTCCTCTCCGTCTCCCACTGACGCGGTGGTTCAGCCACCATTTCCGTTTTGACCCGCAGGTCTCTCCTGTACCCTCTTCTGTCCGCGACGCCTTGGCGGATCCTCACTGGCGTCGTGCGATGGAAGAGGAGTATGCGGCCCTTCTGGCCAACCAGACGTGGGACCTGGTGCCGCGCCCGCCTGGTGCCAATGTCGTCACTGGCAAGTGGATCTGGACGCACAAGCGCCGAGCCGATGGCTCTCTGGAGCGGTACAAGGCTCGTTGGGTTCTCCGAGGCTTCACTCAGCGGCCCGGTGTTGACTATGATGAGACCTTCAGTCCAGTGGTGAAGCCAGCTACCGTCCGCACAGTTCTCTCCCTGGCTCTCGAGCGCTCCTGGCCTGTGCATCAGCTGGATGTCAAGAATGCCTTCCTCCATGGCACTCTGACCGAGAGCGTCTACTGCAGCCAGCCGGCAGGTTTTGTGGATTCCTCTCGCCCTGACTTGGTCTGCCGGCTCAACAAGTCTCTCTACGGGCTCAAGCAGGCACCTCGGGCTTGGTACTCTCGGTTTGCTACCTTCCTGCTGACTCTTGGGTTCACGGAGGCCAAGTCTGACACCTCGCTGTTCATATACCACCATGGGGGCGAGACTGCTTACCTGCTCCTCTATGTGGATGACATCGTTCTCACCGCCTCCAGCCAGTCTCTGCTCCAGCGCATCATTGCCTCTCTCCGGGCGAAGTTTGCCATGAAGGATCTCGGTGTGCTCCATCACTTCCTTGGCGCCACTGTTGAGCCCCGACCTTCTGGCTTGTTCCTCCACCAGCGGCAGTTCACTTGTGACATTCTGGAGCGAGCAGGGATGACTGACTGCAAGCCCTGTTCCACCCCAGTCGACACTAAGGGCAAGCTGTCAGAGGCCACGGGTTCGTTGCTTGGACCTGCGGTACTCTACCGCCTACCGGAGTCTTGCTGGCGCGCTCCAGTACCTTATCCTCACCTTCACCCGACCTGACATCTCCTACGCCGTGCAGCAGCTGTGCCTCTACATGCATGCTCCACGGGAGCCCCACCTTGCTGCTATGAAGCGGCTTCTCCGGTACCTGCGTGGCACCCTCGCCTATGGGCTGCTCCTCGGCCGGTCCTCCTCTGCTGAGCTGGTTGTCTACACCGACGCTGACTGGGCGGGCTGCCCGGACACCCGCCGGTCCACCTCCGGCTATGCTGTCTTCTTGGGCAGCAACCTTGTCTCTTGGTCGTCCAAGCGCCAGCCGGTGGTCTCCCGCTCCAGTGCTGAGGCAGAGTACCGCGCCGTGGCCAACGGTGTGGCCGAGGCTGCTTGGCTTCGCCAGCTCCTGGCTGAGCTTCACCGCCCCCTCGCCAGGAGCACGCTCGTCTACTGCGACAACGTCAGCGCGGTCTACCTCTCCACCAACCCTGTGCAGCACCAGAGGACCAAACATGTGGAGATTGACCTTCACTTCGTCCGCGACCATGTGGCCATCGGCGATGTCCGAGTCCTTCACGTCCCGACCACCTCCCAGTTTGCGGACATCTTCACCAAGGGCCTCCCTTCCTCGACCTTCTCCGAGTTTCGCTCCAGCCTCAACATCACCAGTGGCTAGTTGTGGCTGCGGGGGGGATCCTGTGTATTGTGCTTGTTTTCTTTCTTGTCCAGTCTTGTACTCCGCTGCGCCGGTAGTCCAGACTGCGGGGGGGGTGTTAGAGTGTGTGCATTAGGCCCATGAGGCTAAGCCCATGAGGCCCATGTATGTACTGCTATATAGCTACTCTTCTAGGGTTAGCCTAATAATCTAATCACTCACTTTAGCAATATATACATTTGAGACTGTATCAGCCAATTATGTAAGAAATTTCCATAGAGCAGCAATGACAAACGGCAACAAATCTAGGGACCATTGTACATCATTGTAAAAAGTGCAAGTTCAAATATAGGCATAGCTTTGAGGTGCAGCAGGTGGACAGACAATCTACTACTCGTGAATTCTTGAATTGTCAGCACAGAAGGGATTAAGAAGGCAATGGTTATCAAGCTGCAAGGAGACACATTCAAACAAAGAGGTGCCATATAAATGGATGCAGCTGACACATTGTGCATGGTTGAGAAATCCTTGCTTCGCACATAATATGGCACATAAACTCAAATTGCCAAGCTTCTTTTGTGCATTTGGTCATTGCCTTGTTTGGCTTGAAAGATGGGTCAACAAGATCATGAGGTATCTCCTAAGGTGCCTGGCCAAGTCAGTTCCCGGGCTCAGTTTCATTAGTTCAGCTGCCAGTTGCCACTGTCCCCCATGCTTAAGATAGTCCAAACATGAATGCTCTTTCCTCAATGAAAGAAAAATCTACTGTCCTAAAATACAAGCCATGGCTGTTTTTACAACTATTCTGTCTATGCATGTCTAGCGCATATAACAATACAGAGCAAATTTATATATATATAAAAAAGATTAATCTTATACTCTTGGACACGAGAGGGAAATGGTTATATATTTTCTAAAAAGGAAAAAATCTCTTCTAAAAAAGTTGCATCGGTTTGTCTTCTTAGCACATAATATTGTAAGATTGTTACTACTTCTCCCTCCATTCCAAATCATAAGACATTTTGACTCTTCTAGACATATTGCTTTTATGATGTATCTAGACATAGTGTATATCTAAATACACAGCAAAACCGATGTATCTAGAAAAGTCAAAATATCTTTTTATCTGGAACTAATGGAGTATATCGACTATATCCTGAGGATTACAGCATAGCCGAGCACCCGAGCCCCTCTCATATTAAACAGAGAAAGAAAGTTTTTTACAGAAAACTATTAACGGTCGAAACTCTAGTCCTAATTCTAGGCAGTCAATAAATATGAAAAGACATTACCATTAGATATATAGTGTATCAGTAGGACATTAGCTCTAATGCCATATTGAGTTTGCTGCACCAAAAATTCACCCAAGCTATGTAGGAAATATGGATGACATACTTCAACTGAGAAGAGATGTAACTTACCACTCCACCTTTCCATGGAACAAATAATGGATAAGTCCTAGATTGCAACACCTGCCATTTTAAATGAAGAGTTAAAAAGGAAAAAAAAATAACAGACCAATACATAGAATATGAACTCGGAAATATCAATAAATAAAGGGCAGACCCAGTGCCAGGCGGCTCCCACTTAAGTGGGGTTCTGGGGAAGGGTTTAACCGAGGCCAGCCTTACCCCCGCAAATATGCGGAGAGACGGCGTCGAACCCAGGACCTGGTGCTCAGTGGGTGAGCTTCTCACCAACTGCACCAAGCCTGCCCTTCGAACTCGCAAATATCAATCTCTAATAGAATTGATGTAAATCCAGGGACAGACCTACCACATTATGACATAACTATATACATTGCTAAAGAAAGAGAAAAGCACAAATCTACGTTTTTAAGTATATATGGGGCACACCTCAACTTTCTCAATAGATTGGTTTGCTGAAATTTTAGTGCGAACCCTGAAAAGATAAGTTTAGTAGATCAATAAACTTTTGAAGGTAACTTTGACCATAAATTTTACAACTTGTAGACACATTGCATGATAGACTAGTGATCAAACATACATTTTGAGTACTGTGTTGATGTCCAAAGAGTCAATTATCTGTGACTGAAGAGTATATAAAATATAAAAGAAAAAGAAAAGAACTGACATCACTATACTTGTGCACTATTTAAATATAGTGGGATGTTTTTAGGCTTTTGCAAATTTATTTCAGTACTGTTCCATGAAACAATGCTAGGACAAGCCAATTGACATCTAACAAACCTTTGCTCCAGAACTTGTGCAAGGCCAGCTGTAGAAGCTGCACCACCAACCTGAAAGGCACTGAACAGCTTAGCCCCTTTACCAACTAATAGAGAAGCATTCGTTTTTGGAAAAAGTAATCCTGATACTTTACCAGCTGAATGCTACAGAACAGCTTCCTTTGAAGGTCAACACGTCCTGCGATCAGTAGTTGCTGTTAGAGAAAAGTTTATATTTCAGGTAAGCGATATATATTAATAAAAACACTACCTGTTGAAAGAACACTACTAATAATGGCCTCTACGAGGCCAATGTTATCAAATTTCTTTAATCTAGTGGGAAACATCTGATAACTGTCCCACATGCCAAACCCACCATTACCACTAGGGTAAAGACCATCACTTGTTTGCCAGGTATCCTCCAGCATGTCATCGTAGTCTTGGAACCTGGGAGCATGCACAACTCGTATAAAGCAATCATATCATATTCGAAGCATAATCACCAAAACTGAAAAAAAAAACTCTCACCAAGATCGAGGAGGTGGAGGGTACTCTTCTGGAACAAGAACCCTTGGGTAAAGAAGTCCCATAGGAGGAACCTATTTTCCACAACTTTGAGTAAATCGCTGGAACATCATTTGAAACGATCCAATAGGAAGTTTAAATAGAGAGATCCATTTTGTGTGTCCACACTTGTGTGTTAACGTGCATGAGAGGGACGGAGGCAAGGTTATTAAGGTGGTAAGGTGAGGCGTGGCGACCAACTACCGCCATACGCCTAAGCGAGTAAGGTGTAAGGCGAGGCGACGCCTTATGACCACCATACAGTAGTCCATCCTACAATAATATACAAGCATGCCATAGAAATACCTTGGTGTTAACTTCTCATGTGAAGCACTAAGCAAATCAAATATAAACAAATCGGCATGCTGCTGTCCTGCTCGGGAGAAGAGGCTAGAGGCAAGTAGAAAAATACGAAGCACCTGCTCGAGGAAGACTGGAGGATGCGGCGTGGAAATCACGACCCAGCCACGGTCCGCGGCTACTCCTCGACTCCTCGCGCGGATGGGGAAGAGGGGAGGCGGAGGGTCCTGCTCGATGGAGGAGCAGAGGAGGCGACGGGAAACCGCGGCCCGCTCGCGGCTGCTCGTCGTGCAGATGGGGAAGAGTGGAGGTGGAGGGCAGGAGGAGCAGAGGAGGCGGCGGGACCACGGTCCGACGGTGGCAACTCCTTGCGCGAATGGGGAAGAGGGGAGGTGGAGGCTCGGCAGCAGCAGCATCTCCCAGCGACGGCGTGGCACGAGATAACACGAGCACAGGCGAGCAGGTTCCGTCTTCCTGCGAGCGCTCCTCTCTTTGCGGCCTAATTTCTCCCACACGGTCTTCTCTCTTCGCGGGTGGCGCGCCTAATTCTCCCGCACGCTCCTCTCCCCTGCGCCCGATTGGCTTTCCCGCGTGGCTCTCTTTTCCCCTCCTTTCTCCCGCGTTTTCCCGCCGCCTGGGACGTATGGCGCCCGCCTTGCTCGATCTGAAGCGAATTGGACGCCACAGCGACACTTTTCAGACGCCATGGATGCAAAGCGGACGCCATACGAACTCAAGGCGAGTCGTCTGCCGCGGCATCCCACGTGGAGCGCCTTGGCGATTAGGCGACGCCATGGCGACGCCAAAGCGACGCCTTAATAACATTGGACGGAGGAATAGGGATGGCAAAAGTTCCCTTAAAAAGGGGGATATGCTCCGTTGCCCTATCCATCCCCACTCCCTGTGTGGGCTAACAGCATGGTGCCCCAAATTCAGGTTCGGGCTGGGTCCAAGCTCCAAACTCACTCATCGAACTCCTGGCCCTTCTACATATATGCAGAACATCCCTTTTTTTTATTAATCTTATATAATGCACACTATCCTGGAACCCTAGTCCTATCCACAATCACACTGCAGCCAGAAGCAGCCGCTCACTCGCCTGCCAATGCTGCCACTAGCAATTGAGTGAGGAGACAGGCGAGAGCGCGAGGCCATGGCATGGTTGTGCTGACACCAGCAAGGGCGACGGCGTTGCCACAGACCACCACATCGCTGGCCATCCTCTGTCCACAGGCCACCATCCAGATCGACTGCAGCGACTAGCTCGTCGTTGGATACAGCAGCAGCTACACCTCTGACCAAGATCTGGCAAGCAAGCAAGTCCGGCCAAGAGTCCAAGACCTATATTCCGATCTCACATCCACAAAATTTGTAATATTTCCGATCTCATATCCACAAACTTTGCGTTAGCATTTAATATTACTCATTACTCCTCTGTAGTTGTGCAGGTGCCTTGGCACCTGTGTGCTGCGCCTGGGCACCTGTGTGCCATAGTTATTAGCTACTTTCTCTAGATCACCAAGAGCTGGTTTCACACCTTGGCTCATTGGTTCTCTCCCCTCTATCCTACTTATATGTAATCCATCCCCTATAATCACTACTTGAGATGAATACATCTTCCTTCATGGTATCACAAGACTAATTTTCTTCCGCTGCCAGCGCTGCTCCACGCGCGCTCCTTCTCCCCTTCCGGCGCAGCTTCAAACGCGCCCGTGAGCTGCTCTGCCCGCGCTGCATCTCTGCGCGCCTGGCTCTGCCCTGCGCCATGTCTCACCAAGGCGACGCCGCCACCGCCGAGCGCGCCGCGCAGGAGGCCCGCGCCGCGGCCCTCACGACCGCTGAAGCGGCCGACCGCGAGGCCGCAGCTGCCCAGGCAGAGATCGATGCCGCCTCTGCTCGCCTTCGCAACGCCCAGCCGCGCGCCGCCGCGGCCCGTGCTGCCGCTGCCCCTCCTCGCGATGAGGTCTTCGACCACGTCAGCGATGACGGCTCTGACGGCGGCGGCAGTGGCCTCGATGACGCCCTTCTCCAACAAGAGGCCAAAGTCATCCTCAATCTCCACACTCAAGCAGTTTCGGTCCAAAACATCCGCACTCTGGTACCTCTGCTCCTTGACGTCACCTCACCCTTCTATGCTCGCTGGAAGACGTCCTTCCTCAACGTCCTCGGCAAGTACTCGCTGGAGTCCCATGTCCTCTCCGACGCCGTCACTCCTGAGTCTCCTTCCTGGGTCAGGATGTGTCGTCCGCACCTGGCTTCTCGGTGCCATCTCCGACGACCTCGCCGACATCGTCTCCGAGCGTGGTGCCTCTGCCCATACCATCTGGCTCGCGATCGAGTCCCGGTTCCTTGGGAATCAAACCACGCACGCCCTGTATGCCGATCAGGAATTCCGCATCTTCTCTCAAGGGGACTTATCGGTCGACGATTACTGCCGCCAATTCAAACGTAAGGCCGATGATCTTCGGGACCTTGGCCAACCCATCTCTGAGGCGACCTTGGTTCTCAACATCACTCGGGGACTGAATGAACGGTTCACCGCCATCGGCATTCATCTGCGCCGCACCACTCCTCTCCCTACGTTCCTGCAAGTCCGGGATGAGCTTCGCCTTGAGGAGCTTACCATGGCCAAGACTCCCCCAGCCACTGCTCTCACCGCCCTGGGAGGTTCTGGTGGCTCAGCCAGCATCTCACGCCGGGGGCGGTGGCGGTGGCGGCAACAGCAGCAATGTTCATCCTCGCGACAAACGTGGCGGCAAGTGCCATAACAGAGGCGGCGGTGGCGGTCCCTCTGGGAGCGACTCCAGCTTCAGGGGCGCGCCTGGCAACACCAGCGCCCCTCCTGCGGCTTCTCCTACGGCAAACTTCTACAACCCGTGGACCGGGTCCATCTATATGTGGTCTGGTCCCCGGGCTCCGACTCCTCCTCATACACCGGCGCCCCCTACGCATCAGGCCTACGTTGCTGGTCCACCCGCCCAATGGGCTGGCCACTGGGGCGTCCCTCCTCTTGCTCCTGTCCAAGCACCTCAACCTCCTCCACCTCCTGGTTGGGATCAGCAGGCTCTTGCGGCAAGTTTCGAGACTATGTCTCTTCCTCAACCGCCACAGCGGGACTGATACTTCGACACTGGTGCTACCAGTCACATGGCGTCTGACACTGGTATCCTCTCTTCCTTCTCCACCCCTACCACTCATTCTCCCTCTTCTATTGTTGTTGGCAATGGCAATTTACTTCCTGTCACTGCCACCGGCACCACTCATCTTCCTTACAATTTTAATCTAAACAATGTCCTTGTTTCTCCCGATCTCATTAAAAACCTTGTTTCTGTTCGTCGTTTCACCACTGACAATAACTGTTCTGTGGAATTTGACCCTTTGGTTGCTCCGTTAAGGATCTTCCCACGCGGAGCGAGATCGTCCGATGTAACAGCTCGGGACCCCTGTACCCCTTGCAGCTCCCGATGTCAGGACTCCTTGCAGCAACCTCCTCCGCTCTTTGGCACCAACGTCTTGGACATCCTGGTCGCGAAGCCTTGTCTAGACTAGCTTCTACTTCAGCTATTTCATGTAACAAAGGCTCTTGCGATACCCTTTGTCATGCATGTCAACTCGGGCGCCATGTTCGCCTTCCTTTCCAGACTTCGTCATCCCGTGCTACACACTCATTCCAATTAATTCACTGTGATTTATGGACTTCACCTATTACTAGTGTTTCGGGACATCAGTACTATCTTGTCATTGTCGATGATTTTTCTCACTATGTCTGGACTTTTCCTTTACGCAAAAAATTCGACACTTCCCCACTCTATCTGATTTCTTTGCCTATGTCCGCACACAGTTTGGCGTTACTATACAGGGCATTCAAAGCGATAATGGTCTTGAGTTCAACAACTCAAGTTCCCGCACTTTCTTTCTTGCTAATGGCATTCACCTACGCATGTCCTGTCCTTATTATACCTCGTCTCAGAATGGCAAGGCTGAACGCATTATCCGCACCGTTAATGACACTATTCGTTGCCTCTTATTTCAGGCTAGTGTCCCTCCTCGCTTCTGGGCAGCAGCTCTTAGCACTGCCACTTAATCAACATTCTACCCACAAAGACACTCAACTTCTCCACACCACACCTCTCCCTTTTCGGCAAGCCACCATCCTATGTTCACTTGCGCGTTTTCGGGTGTAAGTGTTACCCTAACCTCACTGCCACAGCCACCAACAAACTTTCTCCCCGCTCCACCTTATGCGTCTTTCTTGGTTACTCCCCACACCACAAGGGCTATCTCTGCCTTGATCGCCACACCAATCGCATAATCATCTCTCGTCATGTTGTTTTTGACGAAACCTCCTTTCCTTTCTCAGAATCTCCCTCTTCCACCAAGGCTGACTATAATTTTTTAAATGATCTTTCTAACCCGGTGGATCTTTCCTTTCCACCGTCACCATGTTCATCACCTGCAGGTTCCTCTGGTGCTGTGGCCACACCCCGCGCGGGCTCTGACTGTGTCCAGAGCCCCCCTGGTGCCGCCCAACTTGACAGGGGCGGGTCTCCAGGACACATCGCCGCGCCTACATCACCCCTCGGCGCTGTTCCTGCTTCATCAGCGCCCCCCCAGCACCCCTGTCAACGCCCCACGGCGTTTTGGGCAGGTTTATGTGCGACGCCCTGCTAATGCCCCTCCTCCTGACCGACGCTTCGGTCAGTTTTACAGCAGACGCCCCCAACCGACTCCAACAGCGCCTACATCGCCACCTGCATCACCTCCCACCCCTCCTTCTGCGGCTCCCTCTCCACTACCGGCAACACCACTTCCCCGAGGGGCTGTCCCGGTCAACCCTGTCTCCAATCAGCATACTATGATCACCAGGGCTAAGCGTGGCATCCGCCTGCCCTCCCTGTATTAGGCTGCACCGCTTTCTCCGATCCCTCGGACTTACCGTGCTGCCCTCGCTGATCCCAATTGGCGTGCTTATTAGCCATAACCTGCTGCTACTAATCACTTTTGCTTAGTCAGGAAGAAGGTCAGCTCAGGCTGACTGATTTCCAATACTGTAGGCAGTATGGCAATAGGCCAACTAGGAGTTGGTGGCTGACTTCAGCCATGTAGATGTACATCAGCCATGTAGTGGGCTGATCTAAGCCATGTACAGGTAGTAGTTGGGCTGTACACAGCCATACCTAGAGTACAATGTAGTAGGTATGTAGAATTGTATAAATGCCAAGTAATGGGATGAAGCAAGGCAGTTCATTTGCGCCACATTCTAGTGTTTCAGGTTGCAGCCACTGCTGAACCGTGTGCTCTGTGTGTGCGTGTGAGAGCTCAAGCTCTTCTTCTACCTTGGGTCAAGGGAGAGGGAGAGGAAGGTAAGCAGGTTGCTTACCTGGGTCTTAGGTGCTAGGATCAACACATGGTATCAGAGCCGTACACATCGCTGCGCTTGACCGCCGGCGATGGCTAGGGGTGATGATGCTGCGCCGACCGGGGTGGTCGGCTCGGCTGGGAAGGGCAAGGAGATTGCCACAGCTGAGCAGCCCAAGGTGGAGGTGCGCACGGTGCGGGAGGTGAGCGGCACTAACTGGCCGCAGCTCACCCGCACCAACTAAAGCGAGTGGGCTGTCCACATGAAGTGGAAGCTCCGCGCGCGGAAGTGGTGGGCGGCCGTCGAGACTGGAGACGCTAGTGAGGATGCTGAGGTGGGTGCCATGGAGGCGCTGCTCTCATCCACTCCGGCGGAGTTCCATAAGGCGATCGGCAGCAAGGAGACGGCGAAGGAGGCATGGGACATGCTGGCTTCGTACCAGATCAGCTCGACCCGGGCGAAGAAGGCCAAGGCGCGGGCGCTGCGCCGGGAGTTCGACGACATCAAGTTCAAGCCCGGAGAATCGGTGGAGGACTTCGCCCTCAAGCTGCAGTCGCTGGCCACCCAGCTGGCCACCTACGGCAAGCCGGTCGACGACGAAGACGTCGTCATGAAGCTGCTTCGCCTCGTGCCGGCGAAGTACACCCAGCTGGCTCTCTCCATTGAGACCATGCTAGACACGGAGGAGCTTACCTTGGAGGATGTTGCCGGGCGTCTCCGGGCGGTGGATGACCGCCTTCCGACGGCGCAGGAGAGGAGCACCAAGGGTCAGCTACTGCTGACCGAGGAGGAGTGGACCGCGCGCATGAAGGAGAAGCGGCGGACCGGGGAAGGCTCCTCCAGTCGCGGTGGAGGCGGCGGTGACCAGCGGCGCGGCAAGGCACTGGGGGACAAGAAGAAGAAGAACACCGACCCGAACGCCTGCAGGCGATGCGGGAAGGTGGGGCACTGGACGCGGGAGTGCCCGGAGAAGAAGCCGGAGAAGGAGGAGGCTCACCTGGCTCGGGAGGACAGCGACGACGAGCACGCGCTGCTCATGGCGGAGTTCTGCGCACTGCAGGACGAGGAGGCGGAGGTGGAGCAGAGGACTGCGCCGCCGACCGTCAACCTTGACGAGTCGCGCGCGCAGGTCCATCTAGGCGCGGTCGAAGATGAGTTGGAGCAGACGTGGTACCTCGACTCCGGCGCGAGCAACCACATGACGGGGACCAAGGCCGTCTTCTGCACCCTCGACGAGAACAAGACCGGGACGACGAGAACAAGACCGGGACGGTCAAGTTCGTCGATGGCTCGCGGGTCACCATCCGCGGCCAGGGCACCGTCATCTTCCGGTGCCGCAATGGAGAGCACCGCGCGCACACGGACGTCTACTACTTCCCGCAGCTGCGCTCAAACATTGTGAGCTTGGGGCAGCTGGACGAGCGCGGGTCTGAGGTGCTGATCCGCGACGGCGTGCTGCGCATCAGGGACCCAGAGCGGCGGCTGCTAGCAAAGGTACCACGGTCTCGCAACCGTTTGTATCTTCTTGACTTGAAGGTGGAGCACCCAGTGTGCCTGGCGGCGCAAGGCATGGTGGAGCCATGGCTTTGGCACGCGCGCTACGGCCACCTGAGCTTCGACGCTCTCGGCCGCCTGGAGAAGATGGTGACCGGCCTTCCCCGCATCAAGCACGCAGGCGAGCTGTGCGACAGCTGCCTGGCCAGAAAGCAGAGGAGGCTGGCGTTTCCCAAGGCGGCAAAATACCGCGCGGCGGATCCGCTCGAGCTGGTCCACGGGGACCTTTGTGGACCGATCACGCCGGCGACCCAAGGTGGGAGGACGTATTCCCTCTTGCTCGTGGACGACTGCAGCCGCTACATGTGGCTGTAGCTCCTGACGAGCAAGGGCGATGCGGCGGATGCCATCAAGGCCTTCAAGGCGCGTGTGGAGGTGGAGTCCGGGAAGAAGCTGAAGGTGCTCCGCACGGACAGTGGCGGGGAGTTCACGGCGATCGAGTTCGCCACCTACTGCGCCGACGAGGGGGTGGGGCGCCATCTGACTGCGCCCTACTCGCCGCAGCAGAACGGCGTGGTGGAGCGGCGGAACCAGACCATCGTCGGCATGGCCCGATCGATGATGAAGGCGAAGGGGATGCCGGCGGTGTTCTGGGGCGAGGCGGTGAGCACGGCGGTGTTCATCCTCAACCGCTCGCCCACCAAGGCGCTAAAGGGGGTGCCCCCCTACGAGGCATGGCACGGGTGCAAGCCCAATGTCTCGTTTCTACGCACGTTCGGCTCCATCGACTACGTCAAGACCACCAAGCCGGGCCTCAGCAAGCTGGAGGACAGGAGCACCAAGATGGTGTTCCTCGGCTATGAGGACGGGTCCAAAGCCTATCGGCTCTACGATCTGGTTGGCGGCAAGGTGGTGGTGTCCCGGGATGTCGTCTTCGACGAAGCAGCGTCGTGGAGATGGGACGAGCCAGAGGAAGGCGTGGCGCAGGGGAGCAGCAGCCTCGGCAGTGACTTCATCGTCGAACACTTGGTGATTCGAGGCGGAGGTGAAGGTGGAGGAGAGCCGGCGGCAGGGGAAGCGGGCACAGGCGAGCTTGCGGTCACTGAGGCGGAGGCGCCTCCCAGCCCCGTCGCAGCAGGCTCCCCTGCCACCCCAGGGCAAGCGGGAGAGCAATCTCCCACGACGCCGCAGCACCAGACTCCGGCAGGCGCATCCATCGAGTTCGCGACACCACCATCCGACGTGTCGGAATTCGTGGGCGCCTTCCACGAGGGGGGGAGGTGCGCTTCCGCCGTGTGGACAACCTCATCGGTGACGCGGCGACACCAGGGCTGGCCACATGGCCAGGAAATGACGCTCAGATGCTGCTGATGAGCGCAGAGGAGCCAGCGACGTTCGCCGTCGCAGAGCGCGACGAGAACTGGCGGCGGGCTATGCTAGAGGAAATGCGGGCGATTGAGGCCAACAGAACCTGGGAATTGGTCGATCCGCCGGCGGGATGCCGGCCGATTGGGCTCAAGTGGGTCTACAAGCTCAAGAAGGACGAGCGCGGTGCAGTGGTGAAGCACAAGGCTCGGCTCGTCGCCCGCGGCTTCGTGCAGCGCGAGGGGATCGACTTCGAGGAGGTGTTTGCCCCCGTCGCGCGCATGGAGTCGGTGCGGCTGCTGCTTGCGCTGGCGGCGACCAAGGACTGGCAGGTGCACCACCTCGACGTCAAGTCAGCGTTCCTCAACGGGGAGCTGGAGGAAACGGTCTACGTCAAGCAGGCGCCGGGCTTCGTCGTCAAGGGCGCAGAGCACAAGGTCCTGCGGCTTCTCAAGGCCCTCTATGGGCTGCGCCAAGCTCCGAGGGCGTGGAACGCCAAGCTCGACGCCACCATGGCGGAGCTCGGGTTCACACGGTGTGCCACGGAGCACGCCCTGTACACCCGACGACGGGGGAAGGAGCTCATCGTCGGCGTGTACGTGGATGACCTCATCGTCACCAGAGCTCGAGCACGCGACATCGCCAGCTTCAAGGAGGAGATGGCCGCCAGGTTCCGCATGAGCGATCTGGGTGCGCTGTCATACTACCTCGGCATCGAGGTGAGGCAGGGGGCGGACGCCATCAAGCTCGGGCAGAGGGCTTATGCCACGAAGCTGCTGGAGCGGGCGGGCATGGCAGGCTGCAAGACGGTGGCAACACTAATGGAGGAGCGGGTCAAGCTCTCCAAGTAGAGCACGGCGGAAAAGGTGGACGCTACGTGCTACCGGAGCATCGTCGGCGGGCTGCGATGGCTCACACATACCCGACCGGACATTGTGTTCGCACTCTGGATTGGGGAGTTGTCTTCCCCAAGTGCGGCGGGCTCACGCTGACGGCGTTCAGCGAGGCTCCGCCGGAGGAGAACAAGGACGGTGGGCCAAGGCTCATAGCTTTCAGCGACGCGGACATGGCGGGCGACGTGGATGGACGGCGGAGCACCTCCGGCGTGCTCGCCTTCCTCGGCGCGGCGCCAATTGCTTGGCAGTCGCTGAAGCAGAAGATGGTGGCTCTCTTGACGTGCGAGGCAGAGTACGTCGCGGCAGCCACCGCAACGTGCCAGGTCGTCTGGCTGCGCCGGCTGTTGGGCGAGCTTACTGGAGTGGAGGTCCAACCGCCGACGCTCAGGGTGGACAACAAGCCAGCAATCGCGCTGGCGAAGAATCCGGTGCTCCATGATCGGAGCAAACACATTGACGTCAAGTTCCACTTCCTCAGGGACTGCGTCGATGGTGGTCAGATCGTCGTCGAGTTTGTCGAGTCTGGGCGGCAGCTCGCCGACATCCTCACCAAGTCGCTCGGCCGTCTTCGGTTCCAGGAGCTGAGGGGGATGATCGGCATGGTGGAGGTGAAGGGTTAGCAGCAGCTTAGGGGAAGAATTGTTAGACATAACCTGCTGCTACTAATCACTTTTGCTTAGTCAGGAAGAAGGTCAGCTCGGCTGACTGATTTCCAGTACTGTAGGCAGTATGGCAATAGGCCAACTAGGAGTTGGTGGCTGACTTCAGCCATGTAGATGTACATCAGCCATGTAGTGGGCTGATCTAAGCCATGTACAGGTAGTAGTTGGGCTGTACATAGCCATACCTAGAGTACAATGTAATAGGTATGTAGAATTGTATAAATGCCAAGTAATGGGATGAAGCAAGGCAGTTCATTTGCCACCACATTCTAGTGTTTCAGGTTGCAGCCACTGCTGAACCGTGTGCTGTGTGTGTGAGAGAGAGCTCAAGCTCTTCTTCTACCTTGGGTCAGGGGAGAGGGAGAGGAAGGTAAGCAGGTTGCTTACCTGGGTCTTAGGTGCTAGGATCAACAGTGCTGCCATGGAAGCAGAACACTCTGCTCTTTTGGCCAACAAAACATGGGATTTAATCCCTCGGCCACCTCAGTGCAATGTGGTCACCGGCAAGTGGGTTTTCAAACACAAGTTCACAGCTGATGGTTCTCTTGAACGTTACAAAGCTCGTTGGGTTCTTCGGGGATTTACACAACGACCTGGAATTGATTTCTCTGAGACCTTCAGTCCTGTGGTTAAACCTGCTACAGTCCGCACTGTTTTGTCTTTGGCTCTCTCACGTTCCTGGTCTATTCATCAACTGGACGTCAACAATGCTTTCCTGCAAGGAAATCTGTCCGAAACTGTCTACTGTGCCCAGCCTTCAAGTTTTGAGGATTCCACTCACCCAGATTATGTGTGCCGGCTTAATCGATCCCTCTACGGTCTTAAGTAAAGATGGCAACGGGTAGAAAATACCCGCAAACCCACGGGCAACAAACCCGACGGGCGCGGATACGGGCGCCAAACAATGCCCGCGGTTAAGGATACGGGTACAACTATCAACCCGATGGATATTTAATAACGGGCAAAGAAATATGCTATCCGCACCCGCAAACCCGATAAATCCGCTCCGATAGCTAAAAACTAGACAGCTCCACTAGGCCACCACACCCACCCGGCCACCCGTGACCTTTCCACACACACTCGTGACCCTTCTGCCTGACCCCTCTCTCATCTCCTCGCTCCTCACGTTCTTATCCAAGAGCACAAGAAACAGCCACACAAAGCCTCTTCTTCTCCTCCCAAATCCCACATCCAAATTCAGGAATCAGGTTAGGCATGTCATACCACCGCGTTCTCCATCTTGCGAGCTTTCCATTCTCCTATTTCTCCATCTTGCAAGCTTTCCATTCTCCTATGGAGGCCTCGCTAGCGTGAAGTATCGAAGGAGATCCAGGAAGGTGAAGGTCGCCCACCATGGCTGCGCGCGCCCAGCTCGTCACCTGCGGACCTTCCTAGCTCGACAACGCCACCAGGCCATGGCTGGGCGGTGTCATCGCCCTCATCGCTCGCCGCGGCCGTCGTCGTCTTCGTCGCTTGCACGGCCGGTTGTCGTCGTCGCTCGCCGCACTCGCCGCCGCCATCGTCCTCGTCGCTCGCCGCGGCCCGCCGTCGCCCTCTTCGCTCGCCGTGGCCGCCGCCATCGACCCGCTGCCCTCGTCGTTTGCCACGTCCGGCCGTCGTCCTGTTTCACCTGCCGCCGGGTGCACGAGCGTGCCCGCGGGCGAGCCTTGCCCACGGATAGCGGGCACGGGCACAGGATGCTGCCCGTGGCGGGTGACGGGCGCGGATACGGGCATGAGATTTTACTCGTGGGTGCGGATATGTGAAGTCACTATCCGCGCGGATATTACCCGTTGCCATCTTTAGTCTTAAGCAGGCTCCCCGTGCTTGGTACAGCAGATTTGCCTCTCATCTTCTGCAGCTGGGATTTGTTGAAGCCAAGACAGATGCCTCCTTATTTGTTTATCACCATGGCAAGGATATGGCATACCTTCTCCTCTATGTGGATGATATTATTTTGACAGCTTCCTCAGATGCTCTACTTTGGCGCCTCACTAATGCTCTTCAAAAGGAATTCTCTATGAAGGACCTCGGTCCCCTTCACCATTTTCTTGGCATGGTGGTTCAGCGCTCCAGCAATGGGCTTTTCCTCTCTCAGCGCCAATATATGATTGAGATCCTTGAGCGTGCTGGTATGGCTGCCTGCAAACCTTGCTCCACCCCCGTGGACCTCAACCCCAAGCTATCTGCTAATGGTGATCCCATGGCTGACCCTACAGATTTCAGGAGCCTTGCAGGTGCTCTCCAATATCTCACTTTCACCCGGCCGGATATTGCCTACGCTGTTCAGCAAGTTTGCCTTCACATGCATGACCCACGAGAACCCCACCTCGCTGCTCTTAAGCGTATCCTACGCTATATCAGTGGCACTCTTCATATGGGTCTCCACGTGCGTCCATGTGCTCAGGAAAACTTGGTGGTATACTCAGATGCCGATTGGGCTGGCTGTCCGGACACTCACCATTCTACCTCAGGATATGCAGTCTTCTTGGGTGACAATATGGTTTCTTGATCCTCCAAACGCCAGCCCACTGTCTCTTGTTCCAGTGCCGTGAGTATCGCGCCATCGCCAATGCCATTGCTGAGGCTACTTGGATTCGTCAGCTGTTAAGTGAGCTTCATGCTCCTCTACGCAAGACAACTCTGGTGTATTGTGACAACGTTAGCGCTGTTTACATGTCTTCCAATCCTGTTCAACATCAACACACCAAGCATGTGGAAATTGATCTTCACTTCGTGCGGGAACGGGTTGCCATTGGTGACGTTCGTGTTCTCCATGTTCCAACGACATCACAGTTCGCCGACGTCTTCACCAAGGGGCTGCCCTCCTCTGTCTTCACCGAGTTCTGCTCCAGTCTCAACGTTCGGCCTTCCGAAGCTTCGACTGCGGGGGCGTGTTAGCATTTAATATTACTCATTACTCCTCTGTAGTTGTGCAGGTGCCTTGGCACCTGTGTGCTGCGCCTGGGCACCTGTGTGCCATAGTTATTAGCTACTTTCTCTAGATCACCAAGAGCTGGTTTCACACCTTGGCTCCTTGGTTCTCTCCCCTCTATCCTATTTATATGTAATCCATCCCCTGTAATCACTACTTGAGACTGAATACATCTTCCTTCACTTTGTAATATTGTATAATACTATTTAACTGCCTGCAGTGCGTTGTTCTTATTTCTTCATCTCAAATCCATGCCAATTTGTTTATATTTACAAAGTGTTGCAATATATATTTATTGTGATGAGTTTGGACTTCAGAGAGGGGATTTTGTGGTCGCACATGCATTCCCCACAGGGACCCGATGGGAAGTGGGGATCTGGCGGGGACGGAGAAAGAATTTGCCCTGAACTGAATTTCGGGACGGGTTAAGGGAACATGAGGAAGGGAGGTTGAGTCGATGTTGCAAAGAAATGACAGTGAAAACAGTGTCCACAAAGGAACTTAAAGGTGTAATACTAATATGGTACAAAAAAAAAATATACATGCGTGGACCGTGGACAGAGGCAATACATCAAGCACCTTGCATGCGCTGAGGTTGTCCTCAAAAACAGGTTCTCAATTTGCGTAAAAAAGGAATGAGGCACTAATAAGCGAGAGAGGAGCAGGTGCCTGCCGTGCGGTCCTATGCTGTGCCGCCGTTTATCCAGTGAGGAGACATCGAATCTGGGCAGAGAGAGAGGGAGAGGGAGAGAGAGGGAGAGGGGGAGAGAGAGAGAGAGAGAGAGAGAGAGAGAGAGAGAGGGAGGGAGGGAGGGAGAGAGAGAGAGCGCAGGGGGGCGGTCGGCTTTGGCTGACGCGCCCTGTGTCGGGCTGTCGTGCCAGGAGGGAGGGAGGGAGAGAGAGAGAGCTTATTTATATATGGCAGGCATAAACACAATGCTCAATTCTGTAAGACAACCATTTTGAAAACTTTTCTGCTGTCTGAAAAGAAAACAACAGCAAGGAAATAAAGGGAAGACCAAAATAAAATGTATGTGTTCAAGGAATTACATTAATAGCTGATAGTCTTGTCTTCTGATGTCCACCAGATCTTTCATTATCATATGAATTAACAAGGGCAACTGCATCAATGCTCCCAGTCTGAAAGTGAAAAATTATGTACTAGAATAAGGGAATTATTCCACCTCAATTGTTTTGTGAAAGCAAAAGGAATGACCACAAAAGTTTTAAGGAAAAAAAAATAACTTTTTTTCTTTTTTTCTTATTTTATTGATCACTTTCACATAGAGCATGGTAGCACAGACTGATGTAGAAAAGAAAATAGATCCAGATTTAAAAGGGTAGTGCATTTATTCAGCAAAATGTTGCCCAATGCTACTGGATTTCTTTCCCTGCTGTGCTCACTCCGTTCCAAATTGCAAGTCGTTTAGCTTTGCCGAAGTTAAGACCACGTTTGGATTGTAGAAATTCAAAGGAAATATACAGGAAACGAAAAATAGAGGAAAGGAAGTGAATGAGCATTTGGAACAAGTAAATGACAATTCCTTTCTTCCCGAATCCTGCAGCCAGATGCTTGATTTGCAGGGAAAAATAAATTCACTTTGACCTCTGGTTTTCTTTTCCTTTGCTTCTTGCCTAAGGCAACTCATACGAGGAGAGAAACGAACAGCTAACCACACCAAGAACCTGGATAGCCAGCTTCATCACTACTCCCATGGAAATACCAGCCAACTCGCATGAGAAGATATTTTGATAGTGCACTTATTTGATATTGTAGATGTTAATATATTTTCCATAGAGTAAAGTGCACCAGCGGTCCCTAAACTAGCGCTCAAGTGTCATCCCGGTCCCTAAACTCTCAAATCGACCGTTTAGGTCCTTAAACTTGTCCATCTGTGTCATCTCGGTCCCTAAACTTGTTCGGCTGTGTCATTCCGGTCCCTAAACTTGCAAATCATCCGTTTAGGTCCTCAAACTTGTTCAGTTATGTCATCCCAGTCCATAAACTTATTCGGCTGTGTCATCTGGGTCCAAACAGTGTGATCTAAAAACTTGATATAAAAAAATAATTTATAACTTTTTCATATGAACTCGAATGAAGATAAACTTTATATCAAAATTATAGCCCTCGATGCGATCTACAACTTTGTAGTTGAATTTTTTTTTATTTGAAGTCGTTTAGTATCCCAAAATTTAATTTTAAATTTTAAATTTTAAATTCTGTAAACTTGCAATAATATTTTGGAATACTAAATGACTTCAAATAATTTGTTTTTTCAACTACAAAGTTGTAGATCGCGTTGAGGGCTACAATTTTGATATAAACTTTGTCTTCGTTTGAGTTCATATAAAAAAGTTATAAATTATTTTTTGATATCAAGTTTTTAGATCGCCCTGTTTGGACCCAGATGACACAACCAAACAAGTTTAGGGACTGGGATGACATAGCTAAACAAGTTTGAGGACCAAAACGGGTGATTTACAAGTTCAGGGACCGGGATGACACAGATGGAAAAGTTTGAGGACCTAAACGGTCGATTTGAGATTTTAGGGATCGGAATGACACAGCAGCGCAAGTTTAAGGACCGCTGGTGCACTTTACTCTTTTCCATAAACTTGGTCATAGTTAGACAAGTTTGACTTACGGGGTGTTTAAATCTGGGGCGTAAAATTTTTGCGTGTCGGAAAGGTATTTTTGGATACTATAAAAAAACTAATTACTTCACTCGCTCGTAAACCGCAAGAGAAATTTATTAAGCCTAATTAATCCGTAGCAAATGTTTAATGTAGCACAACATTGTCAAATCATGGACTAATTAAGCTTAAAAGATTCATCTCGCAATTTACACGCAATCTGTGTAATTAGTTATTTTTTCGCCTATATTTAATACTCAATGCATATGTCCAAACATCCGATGTGATGGGTGTAAAGTTTTTACGGTGGGAGTTAAACAAGGCCTTAGGACAAAACTAAACGATTTACAATTTGGAACAGAGGGAATAATACATTAAAATGCATGATGCACTAAAAACATAGCAAGCTATACCAAATGATTCATTGGCCGAAGGCCCAGTTACAAGGCATGTTTAGAAGATGGTACATTTTAGGAATTATTTCGCATTCATACTAAATCCTAGGGATTTGGATCCCATCCTACCTTTACAAAATACGAGAAGGCCCTAAATGCAACAGGGCCATTTACTAGGATTTCATTGCATATAACAGGCAATCAAATGTAACTGATGAACTGGAACAGTCAGTCAGATACAGTTCAAATACCATAAAAGGAAGGATGGATGGAGATTTTAACTAGGAAAAAAAGAAAAGAAAAGAAAAGAAAAGAGAGTAGAATTTGTTGGGTTTTGACATGCCAGATTTATTAGTCAACATGCATATAATAGGACAATTGTGAAACAGTGGATGCACATGGGTCTTTTTCATTTGCATGTGTCAGGTTTCAGCTTTTCCAATGAGTTAATCATTTCAATCATAATATAATTGAATTGTGCAGAAGATTCACATGCTTATTCTCTTAACGAAATGTTCATTACTGTAATAAATGCAATCTTCTGTAGCACGTACAAAACTCCAACTAGGAAAAAAATTCCTTAACTGTCACCAGTTTAAGAATGAGCAAGCTTAGAACGAGCCACTTACCTTTATTTGGCAATATGACTCTTTTATTTTGTTGAGCATTAGCATATCTATAGGTTTGCTCATTGGATCAGTTTGGAAGTTTGGCCACGTGCGATGGCGATGTTGAACCCAAAGCAGGCATCTGGAGATGTCCTACAAGCCAACAAAGGACATTGTTGAGAAAGAAAGTGGACTGCACAGGAAGATGGTGCTTTCAGCAGCCTAAAAGTAATTCATGCAGTTACCAAGGGTAAAATTGTAGATAGCTATTTACCAGGGACATGAACAGATTATTTTGAAAACTAATAGTAATGCCATCCAAGAACCAAATTTATAACTAGCTCAGCTGAAGACTATGAAACGATACAACTATATACAACAAAAACCTTGAAATACAGTATGCTTTAGTCAGAGTTAACGTATATTAAGTGCATGATATTTCAACTTCCCCAGACCCATTATGCTTTAGTCAGAGTTAATGTTATTAAGAATGTTATTAAGTGCTATGATATTATAACTTCCCTAGACCAGCTTTCAGCATTGGGTGCACCCTTTTTAGTGCAATAATCTGTTCTGCTAAAGCATCATGTGATTCTATATCGTATGCTCTACAGATTTCATCACCCATTGAAATCACTTTGAATATTATACGAAGCAACAAATAACAAAAGGTATAAAAAGAACATGTGAAATAACTAGATAATCAGGAAAAGACCAAACCACATATAAGTCAGAAGCAGAACAAACAAAGGGCACACATTTACTAGCAAGCTATCAAAAACGAAACGAGGAAAAGACAACATAATTCTACATATAACTTGTTTGTTCTAATGCTACACTAAGGAGGTTCATCCTCCCCATACAAAGCTGAATATAAAGATACCAATCAAATAAACTGGACCCATATAATTCTATTATTCTGCTTTATACAATATGTAGACTAAACCAAAAAACTGCATTGTCTGCCAAATAGTAATTCATATTGTTAGAACTTTAAGGAACCACAGCTACTCTTTTCTTTATTTTTTATAAATAGTTTTGGCACTAGAGTAACTGCAGAAGCAGATTTATGCTGGAGGGAGCTATAAGGCAGAAATTGTTGCATCTGTAGATAATATGTCATAAATTTTTTCCTCGAACACGCAGGAGAGCTGCGCATCATTTCATCGAGGAAGAAAAGAGAGGACACGGGGAATCCACAAAGTCTACACACCACAAAACCTGACAGCACATTCGACAAAACTGAAGATTAGAATATTAGATCTTTCACCCTTTGAGAATAACATGTTACAAATAGGATGATGAAATTAACAGATACATCAACACTACAATCACAAAAAAAAAAAAAAAACACCCTAGGGCAACCTACGGGGAACTAGGTGCCATTTTCATTTTATTAAAGGAAATAGACACCCAAATTTGCCTCGATGAGGACTTGAACCAAGCTGATCTGGGTATTCATCACTCCCTCAGCCAACTGAGGTAGCTCAACTTCCTATCAAGGCTACAATCACAATAAAAGGAAGATCTCCTTTGCGGATGCATAAAGTAGAAAGTGACTGCAGTACATTAGAAAATGGCGTCATATGGATAGAATGACAAAAGTAATGAAAATCTGTTGTCCAGGAGAACATACATCTCCACCATAAGGAAGTGCCAGAGCTGTGTGGGGCAAAGCTACTCCATCCTGCAAAATGTTGGGGAAGATGATATGTTGATATCAAATTAGAGTTTTCAAGAAAAGATTTCCTGGAACTAAAAATAAGACCTGCATTCCGTGCAATTAATGCAATAATTACAAAAATACAATGGTAATTACCTCTACACAAACTACTTGTGTAACTTGAGCGCCAATGTTGACAACACAAGCTGTAGATAAACCATTTCCAAACGCTGCAGCTAGAGCTTCCTAATAATAAAATATAAAGATAGAATATGTTGAATGCTATCTCTTGAATACTACCAGAAAATATATTCAGAGCTCAACAAAAGCACCAAACAGTCAATTTATAGTTTCCTAACACAAACAGGATAATCCAGCACCTTACTTAAACCTAAATCTCAGCTTGGAAAATTGATGTATCCCTCTGCAGCGCATATTACTTTAAAATAAAAAAATATTAGTGAAGTGCCACATTAACTGCACTATGCTGAATTTCTATTAAGACCATAATCTATCAAGTGAATTAGTGAACATACTTTTTCAGTAGTTTCACAAAGATACCAACAAGCTCAGAAATGAAGAAATTATTATAGCACCATGCAGTAACAAAAGCTATCCCCATCTCGAATGAGAAATCAAATAAACTGGGATCCAAATTGTAGGGATTCAGGGAAAGAATATTAGAAAAATGCTAGGAGATTGGAGACAAAGGCAAACCTGATGTACAACTGCTGTGCTGAACCCCAAATCATGGAGGACGACAGACAGCATCTCTTTAATTTCTGGCAAGCATTGAGTAAATTAACTTTCTTCACCAGAAAACAGAATCAGCCTTATGAACCATAACATACACCTTGCAGTATAAGACAGTAGACGAAGTAATAAAAACAGAGAGAAAAGCAAACAGGTGACAGACATTGAACAGCTGCGAGCTGTGACTCAATCAGAACACTAAAAACGATTAACTGTGAATTTAATTTCACAATTTACATACTCTTTAACTACATCGATGATGGACATTTAAATTTAAATCATTAGAAAAAAGAGATCAAACAAATTGATGATTGATGGCCAACAACAATAGGATGAAGATTCACAAACTGGACAAAGGATAACATAGAACCCACCATCACGACTCAGGAAAAAAATGTACCACCTGACCAAAGACCATGTCCACAGAAATCACAAAGCCCAATAAATCAAATCAGACGACAACCACACAGTACGTGAATATGTGCTTCAGGAAAGAATCTATTTGAGAGCTATGTATTTATCCCAATGTTTTTGAGGCATTGCCTAGTCGTCGCCTAGGCGACAAGGCGTGGTCGAGGGCCTGGGCGTCGGGGATCGCCACGACCTCAGCCTGTATGGCGTTCGCCTAATAGGATTAGGCGTCGCTTAGGCACGAGTGGCGTCGACCGGACGCCTAAAGCTGCGCCTGCAGACGACGGATGCTGGTCGTTGGGGAAGGGCGCCAAAATGAGCACGTCCCCGCAGGAAATCAACCGCGCATCTGCAGGAAGAAGTAAGAGGAGCGGGAAATCGACCGCGCGTCCGCCCAGATAACCTCTTTGCGCTGGGAAATTGACCATGCGAGTCATTTACCTCGAGTGCACGGGAGGGGGGAGGAAGGCTGCTCCTCTGCTCGTGTCCACCGGCCGGCCCCTGCCGCGGAGCCGGCCCTGCATCCGCGCTTAGCCGTCCGCTCCTGCCGTGGAGTCGCTCCAGCATCGTAGCACGTCGCTGCTGCAGTCCGCACCTGCTCGTGTGACTCTGCCTCGAGTCTTCCTCCATCGGCCCTCCTGTTGACTGTGCCTCCATCCCGTACCCTCCGCCTAGTATGGCCCCTGCCTCCACTCTGCTTTTCCAAATCTTGTACTCTGCTGTCTGCTCTGCTCTGTATATTCTAGTGTACTGGTGCACTGAAGTCTGAATCTAAATATTGTATACTCTCTGCTCTACTCTGCTCTAATCTGAATATTGTATACTCTCGACTGCTCTGAAGTCTTAAACTCTGAACACTGTATACTGTCTACTGCTATTTGTATTGCTTGGTGTCATTCTTGAGTGTTACATATACTAATGTATGTGTTGCACTAGTATATAAAATTCTAGCTTACAACGCCTTACAATGTGTGTATGGCGTCGCCTAGGCGTTGTGAAGGGGGTCGGGTGCCGCGCCGCGCCCCGGCGCTGCAAAAACATTGGCTTATCTGAACTGTATTGCTAAGAAACTATGCTATGTGGTTTAACTGTTGACAATCATGAAGACTGGGAGAAAAAGTTGCTAGGATGTTTTTTTTTCTTTGACAACAAAGTTGCTAGTATGTTGAATTGAAAGAAAAAACAATACCACATTAGCTTAAGAGACAGCCAAATATAAACAGAACACACCATGTAACACAAACAAATCAGACGATAAAAAAAAATCAATGAGTCCATCCTAGTCACATAAACAATGATGGTGTCTGCATTTTTCTTCATCTGTTGTTAACTCTCTAAAGTTGACAGGTAATAGATGTCTAGTAAAGCAATTCACTAAGCAATAGCATCACACAGACCGCATTCTATGGAATGGCAAGTGATGTCAGGTCACGCACAAACCCAAGAAAGTGATCTATTATGAGAAGAACATGGATAAACCTTTTGTATTTTGCATACAAAGTTGTACCGAGACTATAGATGTACAGCAGTACAGGTAAGCCCACTTTGCACCTTAAAATTCTATTGTATAAAGAGAGAAATACCTCGGTTGTCAAATGTCTCCCCAAGAACAAGAATTGCAGAATATAGACCTCTGTCTCTTGGGTTGATATGCAACTTTTCTGTCAGTACCCAGTTCCAAATAGTGCGTAGATCTTCTAAGACCTGCAAATAATGTTTATAAAAAATCTAGAAATATGACACACACAAGAATGACAGGGCATAGTGACATAAATATGATGACCAATTCAAAGGATAACTACTTTCCTCCAACCCTTTTTGGAGCAACAAATATCTGTTGCAAGCATACAGTTTGGGCCTTTCTAAAATGGAAATCTTCAATTGTCTCAAAACTAATTACTTTTAAAGCCAAAACACTCGTATGCAACCATTATAGAATAACAAAAGAAACCTCGGCAAATGAACTAAAACACTCCAAGATTACACAGGCTGTGATATCAATTACATGCCAAGAAAAGCATACCACAGTTGAACTATCTTTAAAAAGAATAAGCATGCATTAATCTGGTTTCCTACCTGATGCAGTGAATAATTCTGAGACACATTAAAATGGCCTCTCCTAATAGGACGATTCAGACAGTACGACTCTGAAGGAGGGATTTTCAGAGCATCTTCTCCAAATATCATTTCTTTATACTTATTCTCTTTAAAGTCGTGTCCATTATCATCACCAGATGTGCTTGGTGGAGTATCTTCCTCAGCATCCTTGTGTACTGACCTATCTGACCAGTTCGAAGGGTTAGGCAAAACAGTAAGGAATTACTATGTAGAATTTCCTCTTAACAAAGAATTGAACATAGCTGGGTAACTATTATGAAAAAAAAAACAGAAGCTACAGAATTATCGATGAAATTAACTCCAGCTGTTTCATATGGGTCAGTCAGGTCATCACAAACTGGGTAGGTTTCAAAACAGAAGTCATAATACGGAATCACAATCTTCAAAAAGATAATCCATATGAACGACACTGCTGTAGAACTTCCAAGAGGTAAAGTAATCCATAAGGGTAGTACCCTAAACATAAAAATATAAAAATTGCAACTTCCAAGTTTAACTTAAGTTACCAATTGCAACTCTGAAATAAAAAAAGGAGTACCAATTGATGTAGATGGCTTAATAATTCTCTCTGTCACATCTGTCCAAGTGAGTTTAATATCCTCTCTGTTTTGCTGCGAAGAAAGGCCATCAACACGTCCCATCTGAAGAGGACAACATAACCATATCAGCGTGCAGACATTTTGTTGCAACATTTCTCGAAAAACAAAATAAAACTGAATTTTTTTGATGCTAAACTATCTAATATATCAATATTACAAACATTAATTAGCCTTAAATATTTGAAGCTGTATTCCATGATTGGAAAAATAAGTTCCACAATCAGAGATAATTTAGAACGATTTTTATGCTTTTAAAAGAGCTGAAAACCCATTGAGTCATCTATGGACATGTTAGAACCTTCAACTGAACTGCAAACTATGATGCTAATACACTGCATTATAGTTCTCTGTTCAGCACTTCATTTTAAGGACCTCTTTATATCTGACAATCTCATCTATATATTTGATTAATAGCTATAAAGGACATTCATGAAAAAGCTCAGATAACTTATATGCTCGTATGGAGACACTATATTTCACAAATGAGAAGACTTGTTATGGCCACTAAATAACACCTGATTGAACAATTGCCATAAAACAATTATATTTTGTACCAATGGTTATCAGCGTGCCAAGTGGTTGAGGTTGAAACAAAGGACTGATGGGAATAGAGAAAAAAATGGTAACACAGCCCCAAAATGACAGTTTATGTTCTGTAAATGTGTACTTCCCTGATAATTAACAAGTGAGAACACATGGATTTACATTTACATCCAAACCATCTCAAACTGCCATAATGCACTATACCTTAGGACTTGGCTAAAAATGAAAACAACATATCATAATACAGATGAAAGCAGAGGAAACCACATAAGTTGTGAGAGCCACTGTAAGAACATAGGTACAGTTCTTGGCAACTGCAACAAGGTCGTCAATGATAGTAATGGAAGTTGTAGCCAAAGTTGAAAGACTAAAATGTTAGTTGATCCTACCGATAAACATCATTCAGGACTGGTGGACATACATATGGTTAGCAGAAGAGGACTGCAAAACAGCAGTGAAATGCTGGCAGAAATATCTAGGGTTCAGCCCCATCAACTTTTTACAAGAAATGGTAAATCAGAAAACATTTTATTTCGACTCAGAAAATGAGAAACGGAATGAGAGAGTGAGATTAAGATGACTGCTTCAGCCTTCAGGATCATTTCTAGATCAGTGGTTGGGCTAGTAAGGGCACCCTCAACAACCAAGTCAACTTGCTAGCTCAAATGAACTTAAAAGAAATATAAAAATAGAGTAGTATAGAAAAATGTGTAAGCATAACCACATGAATCATAAGAAAGGGCAACGTTATCATTCTCTCTCCCCTTCTTATTCAATAAAATATTGTAAGAGATAGCCCTTTTAACACTGTTGGAGCTGCCCTAAGGGATGTCTAAGGTGGTAGCCAGCCAGATACTTGGCAATTTCTGAGTGGCATTCGGGACCACAAAGGACAGGCATGGTAAATGGCAGGCTGTAAACAGGAGGTAATAATGATGGCATGGGTTGCCAACCTTTTAAAATCAGTGGCATAAAAGAAACTAAAATGATTATTTAGTGGAGGACCATGCAGGGGTTCTCTTTACAAATAAACTAGCATACTGTATAAACTTTAAACTTATCAGTATTGTTCAACTTATAAGCAACCTAGAACCTTAGACTTAGAGCATCCAAGAGTCTTTCTAGAATCTACATTCTAAATCATCATTTGGAGTCATTTGAGTAAAAAAAACGCTTTCACTCCAACAGTTTTTTTTATATATCTTGTGCACACTCTAGAGAGGCATCCTCGCTCTCCATCTCTGGCTAACGAGAAATCTGGAATAGAGGATGTCTATATTTGGAGATCCAATTAAAAAGACTGTTGTAGGGGTTTTTCGGCTAGTTCAGGACTCCATTTGCAAGCTGCTTTGAGAATTTCATTACCTTTTTTCACCAAAATCTCTATTCTTAAAAATTAGAAAGGATATAAGGCCTTATCATTATGACATGAGCTGATGGGGCTAAGAACCCAAGTTAACACGGTAAATTTCTTAAAATAGACCAAAAAAGAGGCTTCATCATCCCTGCCCATTTACTGTGTAAATACAATTTTTTTAACTCCCTAAGAAGACTAAGAACTTCAAGGAAGCAAACCCTACCTCTAGGTGCCATTTTCCACTTACTTCATACATAAAAGGTAAGTGTGACTGTGTGAGTAACATGAAAAAAGATACTGGATTTTGGGGCAAAGGCACATGGTCACAAATCACAATGCCCAGTACCTTTGGAGGAAGGGGTTGGTTCGGTGAAGGCATTTCTTCATCATCCAAAAATGGGATTTTCATCAGTGCTGCAATCTGTACGTGTAACAACTCGTTAGCTACAGAGCCAAACCAGTACAAAAGGAAAAATGTTTGGAATATTTTTCTTTTATTACAATATCATATGCACTCTCCCGCTCTGTATTTTGCGATGAAGTAGCACGACAATTGAGCATCTGCATACAAGCATATCTCTTGTTTACTAAAAAGAGAAACATTAAAATTGCAATGCATAACACTTTGTGAGGAGACCTGCATACAAGCATAACTCTTATTTTCATCACCTGATCGCGCACAGAGAATCTTGGTTCTTCGCCCTCTTGTGGATTGATGCGTCGGGCAATGCAATGTGGTATATTGAATGGCACATCCTGACTAGCAAACCCCATTCGCACATTTCCTGATCCTATAATAGATGTGCATTTAAATGACTAGCAACCATGAATTACATCATACAGGGGAACATAGTAATGTATTGCTAGATTTTCCTTTCAGTTGTAAGCAACAACAGCATCCCACTGCCAGCAGGGTAAGTTACATGTCAGGTAATATGCTTCTCTTAAAAGGTCACTTCAGTACTACAACACTAAGCCATTCCTTTTAATCAGACATGGATAACAATGCAAAAATTCCCATTTCAACCATCAAAAGTAACTTAAGGTTCAGAAATTCTGAGCACATTGGACCCAGGGAAAAAAAAAAAAAAAAACTTGACCAAGGACATGGGAGCGCTATGATTTCTGCAGGGCCAAACCTGGGTTGATGACGACAAGATTCGAGCCGCGTTCGGCCATGAGCTGTGACGGAACCACCGTCTTGAGGTAGTCCTGCGGGACGGTATATAATCAAATGTCAATCGCCGCTCGCTAGGGTTTCTCCAGGGTTTATGGGCAGGAGGAACAAACCAGGTGCGGTTGGACGGAGGGGGATAAGGAAGGGAGGAGGGACGTTGGCGCTTACCATCTCGGCGGCGGCGGCGGCGGCGGCGGCGGCGGCGGCTAGCGTGGCGGAGCGGGCACCGGGGTTCGAAACGAGGACACTGTTCCTCTTCTTCTACAAGGTGCGGGTTTGCCTGCACACGTTTTGGAATGCATTTACGGATTTACCCTTTCGTTTTTTGCCTATATACGGAGTGGCTAATCTTTTTTATATGGTCAAAATTATCAGATTTTTATATGGTAGACCGTACCACAAATTCTAAAATATAATTAATCGAATAAAAATAAGGCAGATTTAGTAGTAATAATAATAAAAAGGTGTGTCACCACGGTAGGTGACTGACAGTGACCCTCCTTTAGCCGCGTCCTCGCGCCTCCTCCATTCACCCCTGCCGCTGCTCACCGGCGCCGCACCTCGCCCTCGTCCTTCTCTTCTGGGTAACCACACCAGCAGCGAAGCCGCCGCTGCTACACCTCCTTCTTCTCCTCCTCCTCGCGCCTCGTCCTCGCCCTTGCCACTGCCCACCTGAAAGGTCCTAAATAGCTAGAGGGGGTGAATAGCCTATAAAAATCTACAAACAACACTTAACAAGCCGATTAGTAACAATAGTAAGCTTTGCAAAGCATTAGCTCTAAACTACACTATATAAGCCACCTAGACAAGTAAACTACACTATGATCACTAGTTCACACGCAAAGGCTATGTCACTACTATACACTACTCCTAAGTGAGCAACTTACTAACGAACTACACAAGAGAGTAAGTACACAAAAGTAAGGAGTAAAGGTGATTTCAATACCCCCGGTGTAGAGAAGATATAAAGTCCAATATAACCAATCAAACAAATACAAGAGAAGTCCTCGGTAGAGAGATGACACAAGATTTTTACCGAGGTTCACTTGCTTGCCGGCAAGCTAGTCCTCGTTGTAGCGATACACCAACTTGGAGGTTCACGCGCTAATTGGCATCACACGCCAAACCCTTCTCAAGGGTGCCGTACAACCAACACAAGATGGGGATCCACCAAGCTACGAGCAATCCAATAAAGATGTCTTTCGCAATCTCCCGCGGGGATAGGCTCAAGAACCCCTCACAATATCTTGATCGGAGGCGGAGACAATCACCAACTCCCCTCAACGATCCTCGCAGCTCCAAGCCATCTAGAAGTCGGCAAACTCCAAGAGTAATGAGAGAAACCGCTGCGAATCACCACTACCAAGTGCCTCTAGATGATCTCTATCAATGCAATGCACTTGATGCTTTCCAAACTCACCAAATGATGATCACAATCAAGTAGGATAAGTGAGAGTGGAGTGGGAAGGCTCACAAGTATGCTATGATGTTCAGGAGTGCCCAGAGCTTCTCCCCAAACCAGCCAAGTGACTATTTATAAGCCACACACAAAAAAATAGCCGTTTAGACTTCACTGCGTACCGTCGGACTATACCGCACGGTCCGACGCCCTGGATGAATGCCACGTGTCACTAGCCGTTTGAAGTCGAACGTTGGATCACAACGGCTAACTTCCCGCGCTAAACGAACCGTCGGACTAAACCAAACGGTCCGACGCCCTCAGCTGACCACCATCGGACTCAGCCAGACGGAGTCGTCGGACTAACGATCGCAGCCGTCCGACGTTTCCAGAGAGCTCCCCGAGCCCTGAAAACCGTCGGACGTTGGTCCGACGCTCACCGTCGGACTAATGCCGAGAGTCCGACGCTCTCAGAGCTCGCCACGTGTCAGCTCTCGCACGATCTGCACCGTCGGACGCTTCGGCTAATGGTCCGACGCTCAGGGACTAAGCGTCCGACGCTCTCAGCAGTGTTAGCCGTCGGACCGAAGACATTGGTCCGACGCTCTGTGACTCTACGGTCCGACGCTCTGTTTTCTCAGGATTTTCACTCAAACCTTTCACCCTTTGTTCCCATGTGCTAACACCAAGTGTTCTACACCTTGTGCACGTGTGTTAGCCTTTTCAAAAGAGTTTTCCAATGGTTTGTTAGTGTCACTAGCATCTATATGCAATGCAATGATCGTGAACACCTAGTGGCACTTGATAACCGTATTTCATCAACGATTTCGCCCCTCTTGATAGTACGGCTATCTATCCTAAATGTGATCACTCCCTCTATGGAGTCTTGATCACTAAAAGCAAAAGAGCTCCTATGAATTATACCTTTGCCTTGAGCTCCTAGCTTTTCACCATCTCTTGATGAAGCTGGTGGACTTCTTTTGATGATGGACTTATACCATTTGCATGGATGCCGTCATTGCCCTTCACTTGTGGCCTCCACCGACCCGGTCCTTTGTTCCATCTTACCATTTGCTAATCAATTCTCATGAAACACTTAGCGCAATCATTAGCAAACTAAGTTTCATCAATTACCCAAAATCAAACATGGGCTTTCACCACCACCCCGCCCCGAGCGCCCTAGGGTTCGCCGGAGCTCCGGTGACCTACCGCCCCCCTCTTCCATGGCGTCGGTCTCTCCCTCCCGCCCCCCCTCTTTCTTCCATGGCAGTGGCGGCCATTGAGCTCGCCACCCCCTCCCTAGCCCGGCCTCCCCCGCCGCCAGGACCCTAAGGTCGTCCGCCCTCCTCCCCACCGCCTGGCTAGCCTGCCTCCCCGGGGCCCTTCCTTCTAGGCCCGCCGGAGTTAGGCTGGGGAGCCATCGCCGCCGCTGCTTCTTCCTAGCACCGGTGAGCCCCCTCTCCTCTTCTTCCTGGGCGCTGGATCGAACGACCGTGGATCGGATGGCCGCGGATCTGACGGGGGAGGACGTCGCCTGATGAACTTGTAAATCATCAGGCGACTGCTGTGGGGTAATTCTCATAATAAAATTGTTAACAGATAAATAGCAAAAATCATATTATTATTAGTCCAGTGTGAGTCCATGTGTGGATTATAGGCCACCTGACCCAACCCATCTCAAACGGGTTGGACTTATGAGGTGAAAAGTTGCCAGCTGGGCTCCTGAGATCCGTATGATTTTAGCTCCTGAGGCGACGAGGTTGCTGAGTGTCGAGGTGTTTGCTGGCCATGCTACAAACGAGCCAGAGCATGAGTAGTCAATTTTTTTCATGCCAAAATCATGTTGTTTTTCGACACCCAAAAAAATTAGGAGAAATAAATAATGTCATCTCTAAGAATACTTAATAATCACTCCTAAAATAGGAAAATTTTAGTCCCACATACGGACATGAGCCACCATCTTCATGCATCGTCACACGAAGATACTGGATGGAGTAGCAATCTAGCAGACAACCAATTAAGCTCTGCTTGCTCGCTCGTTCTTATGTTCATTTGTTATCAGACTTTCGTTCCATTGGATCAGGACGACAAGTGTATGTGAGCGAGCACTACTAGTTTGTACTAGGCTCCTGGTGATCCCCATCCACTCCTTGCTTCTTGTATCCGCCCGAGATGACCTGAGCTGCTAGTTTCCGCTGCCGGGGCGTGTTGGCGCCGTCGTGCATGCTGGATCGGCTCGGCGCGGTGCTGACATTGGCCGACACGCTCAGACCACCCGTTAAGAACGACAGGAAGGAAGAAAAGCCAGAGAAGCTCGCCACGTTATGCAGGGCGCGTGTGGCACTTCATGCGCACCTCTACGCGTTGAGAAGAAATTATTCCAAGAGCCAAGAGGATGAATTGAGAACTATTGGAGAGGTTTTTTTCCCCCCAATCTTACCAAAAAATCAAGGATCGGGAGATTAGATTGGGTACTCTTGGAGATGCTGTAAGCGCGAGGATGAGCAATTCTGAAGTTATTAAAACACCACGCATACACAGAAATCAGACTATGCAACTTACCATTTTTCACTTTCTAAGCACTTCTTGTAGCAAATTGGAACATGACATGAGAACACATCGCAACATACGTACATAGAATTGTGCAAGATAACTTAAATATCCTACATGCTAAGTTCTGTAAGTCCCAATTCACAATTCAATTTGACCACCAAGAATAAAAGTGGGACATCTACTCCTGTATAGTATGCAAACATAATGAGCTCAATTGCTTCCCCTCCTACAATCACCGACATCAGTTTGTCTTGGTTTTTGTTGTCCTTCCCTTCGAGCGCCTTCTTGGAATCGAGTTCTTCATCCCCAAGAAGAAGAGCAGGGCACCGAAGAACGCCAAGTTCTGAAAGGATATGAAGTGCAGAGCTTGTCAGGCTTAATAGTAATTGAGGGAATATTTTCCAATTGAATATTTTTGTAAGTAAGGCAGCATGGTAGCAGGCTAACAAACCTCTGAGAACTTGAAAAAAAGCTGGACAAACTCTGCTGACTCAATTTCATAGTTGTAGAAGTCATACACGATAGGGGTTATAAACGCCAAATAAATGAGCTGTGCAGATGAGCAACATCAAAGCATCAGAATAACAACAAATCTACCCTTGTACCTGTGCAGCTGTGCTATACAGAAATATTATGCAAAGCTGTATCTACGAGAACCCAAACTTTATCCTATATAACTATATAATAGAGGTTTATACTGGAGCGAATCACACCCTTCCAAAAATTACATATAGGTCCTGCCAAGTGAATTGACTATTGTGAGAACATGTCACCAGTATATCATGAACATTCTATTTGAGCCTTCCATTTCTGCTCCCTCTATTGAAATTTATAAGGCATGTTTTACATTGGGAAGGTCAAACTTTGTATATATTGACCCATATATATTGACCAACAAATGGGTCAACTTATAAAAATTATATATACAAATTTCTATTTCAAAAGTGCTTTCACACTATATTAATTTTATAACTATTATTAAGTAATAAATGTTTTAAAAATACAATGGTCAAAGCCTAAAATCAACGACAGCACCAAAACAAAATATTTATTCATGGCAGAAGGAGATGCAAAAAACTTGCTAGACCAGGATCCTGCAAAAGTAAATGAATAATGCAGCAAGCGTAAAATGCCAGATGATGTTCAAATTACCAAATAGTTTTAATGTTTGAGAAGACACGCTACAAGAAGCCTTGACATCTAGATGGTTCTCAATTAGTCAATTACACACGACAGTATCTTTAGTGCCCTTTTTTTTTTCTAATTACGTCTAGAAGCCCTTCATATTTTAGCACAAGACATTAGGCATGGTGCAAGCAGAAAAACCAATACTTAGTTGCTCACCAGGAGGAATGCTCCAAATGAGCTGCTGAATATGAACAACAGACCACCAAAGCCTTTAAGAAACATGGTAGCAGCAATGACAGTTTTTATCTGCAAAAAAAAAAAAAAAAAAAAAAAAAAAGAAAAGAAAAGAAAAATCAAACTGGGTTGAATAGAGATTCTAAAACAGAATGGGATTAAACCTAACAACATTCCTACATCAATATGCGGCAGCCCCAATCCGGTATTCTTGGACACTAGCTTGACGAAGAGATTGAATTTTGGCTTCAAGGTCTTCGCTGCAGGTCCACCATCATTTCCAAATTCAATGAACCTAAATATATGACCAAAAAGAATGATTTCAATGTTCTCAACAATAAAGTGAAGCATCAAAAGAACAAAATAACTGTGCACCAACTGAAAGAGATAAAATTGAAAGCATCTTAGGGATTGGAGAACATAAGGTGCACATAACTTTGGCACTAAAGATCACTGGTGAAGGCCCAAGAGCTGTGACAGTCAAAAATGAAAACCAAAATGCACACTGAGCCTTGACGATCAAAAGATTATGGAGCCAATTAAGGGTAGGCTGCATAGAAATCTTACGACTTCGTCAATGGTATGCATTTTATTTTGGCAGGCAAACATAAAGAAAATGAGTAACATAATAGTAACAGCACAATTTCTCTTTTAACTCAGGAATGAATCAGTTTTTAGTTAGCGAGCCATAGCTTCAGTACCTCAAATACCTGATTGGCTAACAAAAAACAACACTAGTAGAGTGGAGTAAGTTGTAGGATACATCGGATCTTCATCAAAAGTACAGGCCAAATGTGCCATACACATGCCACTAAGCCAGTAATGACCAGTTGCTATTAGCTAATGCATAACGAATTAACGAGAAGACCATAACCATACAACTGAAGCTAAGGGATCGCGGTTTTCAGTGGATAGGATGAAATGACCAGAGGCAAGCTATTTCAAATATTAATACATATTTGAAATATTAATCATCTCCAACAGAGTTGCACAAACATTTTCACTTATACACAGGTTGCACCTACGCTACGACTAGAGGACATAAAGATGCAGGGGTAAGCGGAAACTAGTTGAGGGGTGCGAATGTGCGATGCACAGAAATAGTAGAGCAGAGAGATCTAGTATACAGTACTGTAGTAACGAGTCTTTCTGTGCGCCGTGCGTGCCGTTTGATCCAATCCCGTCCATCTCTAACACTCCTCTCCTTCCTCGGCTCACAGGCTGGTGGCGGGGTAAAAATCCGGGTACCTTAACTGGCCCTCGGATCTACCGCCGCAAGATCCAAAAAAAAAAAAAAACACGCACGGCACCCGCACAGGCCGGATCTCAGCTCGCGTCCTTCGCACCGAAGAAGCATTTCGATTGAACCCGACCGAAGCCAAGCCACCAGCGTCAGATCGGGACGGAAGCAACCAACGGAGAGGCGGCCCAGCCCAGCGGCACAAGGAGCGGCCTCGATTTGGAGACGAGCAGAGGGTACTAAGACGAGACGGGATCTGAGGCGTGAGTGGAAGAAGGGGGAGGTGGCGGACGTACTCTTGGTAGGCGGAGAGGAGGAAGAGGGAGGCGAACAGCACCCGACCGACGAACGAGATGAAGCCCATGGTCGTGGTCGCGCTTCTCCTCCTCCGCCCGGAGAGCGCCTCTCTCTGGAAGAGGATGGGTGCTTGGGGAGGCGAAGCGAGGAAGGAGTGGGAGAGAGGATGGGCTGCTGTTTTGTTCGGAAACCTGGATGCCTGCCTAGGGTCGTCTGGTCGAGTCAGTCTTCGTCATACAACATGTAGATAAAATATTTACATATTTATATTTTTATGTACATCATGAGATAAATCTTTTAAATCTATTTGGATTATGATTGGACAAAAGTTATTAAATATAAACGAACGTGCTATAGTGTAGAATTATAACTGCAACTAGAATCTAAAGTTGTTAAATACAAACGAGCGTGTTACAGTACAATTACAACTGCAACTGGATCTAAACGGGGCCTTACATTATTAGTCTGAACTGAGTATTTTCTCGCAAACCTATGGTTGTAGCTCCTGACTTATGATAATTCGTAAAGGCTACCAGGACTGGTCAGTAGCTCAACTAAGGACGGCAAACTTAGGCCCCGTTTAGATCCCAGTTGCAGTTGCAATTCTGCACTGTAGCACGTTCGTTTATATGTGACAACTTTTGTCCAATTATGGTCCCAAGTAGGCTTAAAAGATTCGTCTCGTGATGTACATGAAAAGTACAAACATGCAAATATTTCGTCTACATTTAATGCTCCATACATGTGCCGCAACGTTGATGTGACTAGTTGCAATTGCAATTTGCAGTGGATCTAAACATGGTCTTATGTTAGTAGTTCCTGAACAAAATGCAGTGTTAATTATTTGAACAACGAAAATTCATATTTAGAGTTGATAAGCATAACCGAAATAAGGCAATCAGATTGATAGAATGCCAATTTGCATTATTGTCAAACCTTCAACAAACAACATGTCGGTGCTCGTTTTAGCGGGGCTAACACCGGCTAGTAAATATATGTTTTACGGTTAAGACTACGAATGATGTGCAAAGGGGAACACAGGGATTATATTGGTTCAGGCCAACCAAGCCCTACGTCCAGTGGAGAGGAGAGTCGTGTTGCCTTGCACCGGGGTGCTTGTAGTAGGGGGTTACAAGCTAGGCGAGAGAGGGAAGTGCTCTCAGGTCTCTTGTGAGTGTCTAAGTGTATGCAAGTCGTTTGCTGTTGGTGTGTATGTGTGGGTGAGAACTTAGGACTTCCGGGGGTTGTTCTAAAGCTGGCCTCTGCTCTCTCTTTTATAGTCGCAAGGGAGAGGCAAGGGCAGCGTTTACAATGCTACGTATGTTACAGTGAGGAGTTGTTGTTCCTCGTTTGACTATGGTCAGCTACGATCTTTTCTCCGGGTCTCCGGGGTATGGCCGTAGTGGTTCGCACGATCTTGGTGAGTCCCGAGGCAGCAATAGTCGTCGGATTACGGCATGTCGTCAGCTACGGTCTTTTCTCCGTGTCTCCGGGTATGGCCGTAGTGGTTCGTACGATCTTGGTGAGTTCCAAGACGGCAACAGTCGTCGGATTACGGCATGCCGTAAGGTCACACCTGATGGCTGTCCTTCTGCACTGATGTGACAAGAGGGTGAGTCGTCTCGGGGCGTTGTCTCCCGAGACTCAGGACTCCTGGAGACGTGATGGGATGGAGCAGGGTGATATCTCTCTTTGGTCGTATTTCCGGCCTTTGAACAGTACTTCCCGAGGGTTAGGTGGGCACGGATGGAAGGCGTGCTCGTCCTTTCGAGTGGACAGTACAGTAGGCGCTTTTCCCGTTCTTGCGTAGCCCGTCGTCAGGCACTCGGACTGTCGCAGTCGGAGTTGATAGACCCCAGCGGAAAACAGGGGCGGCACACCGTAGACCATACCGTGGAGAGGACGGCCGTAGTGGGCCTATCAAATTCGCTGCCAGGGAAATCCTGATAGGTGGTATGGCCATCAGGGGCGTGCGAAGCACAGTCGCGTCGAGAATCTCGTCTGACGGGACAGTGCCTGTAAAGTGGTCAGGGAGGTCTCTTGTGGTCCAAAATTGCTCTGCTGACATCACCGGTGCCTTGAATGCCTTTGTGAGATTGCGCTCGAGGGGGATGGGGAAGCTCGGGCGAATCGGAGAATGGGCGCCGAGGGCGCCGCTCTCCCAAGCTCTCTCGGGGAGGCTCGGGCGAATCGGAGAATTGGGCGCCGAGGGTGCCGCTCTCCCAGAGCTCTCCCGGGGAGACTCGGGCGAATCGGAGAATTGGCGTCGAGGGTGTCACTCTCCCGAGCTCTCCCGGGGAGGCTCGGGCGAATCGGAGAATGGGCTGTCATTGGTGCAACTGATGTCGTGGGCCTCCGTAGACGCGGCCTTCGTTGGCTTCAGGGCGGCTTTCGTGGGCTTCCATTGGCCTTACTTGGGTCAGGCCTGCGTTGGGAATGATTGTTTTTACATTGAAGTTGGGTATCCCAAACTTTGGTACCCGACAGTAGCCCCCGAAGCCTATGGTGGAGTGAAGGCACTCCTCCACAGGTTCACGCTGGTTCTTCCTGTCAAAAAAGATAAAGTGTGGGTTGTTTTTTCCGGTGGATGCGCGCGAGCGCACCCGCCGGGTGTAGCCCCCGAGGTTTTGGAGGAATGGTATATCCCATCAAAGGCTTAGAATCGTGTTTGTTAGTCCTCGGGTGTTTTTCGATTTATTTAGGAGGGTTGTTTCCATGGAAGCGGAGCCCCCGAGCCTCCCATCGTGTTGGGAGGTCATTCGGTGGTCTTTCCAAGGTGCATGGCAAGTTCCCGAGCCTCCGTTTCGTATCGGAGATCGGTCGGGCCCTTTCCTGTCTTTTTTAATTCGACCTTCACGCTCTTTTTTCGGAAAGAGGAAGGTTTGGTCCTGCTCGACTTCCCCACTGGGGCACGAGTCGGCATTTCCGGTGAGCTACAAACGGGTTGGTCCAAGTGGAGGTCCGTGCCCTGTTCGTTAAGGGTCGGCTAGTGGCCTGAGCACACTCTAATTATTTCCCGAGGGTCAGTTAGTAGATGTCGGGTCCCTTCGATGGGTCCCAAGGGCATGATGCCTCCCACGGAGGGATTCCACGTAACCGACTCGCTACTAGGACTTGGACACAGCATGAGATGTCCTTTGTGACGTTTCGGGCGTCGGGATACTGGCCGTTTTCGTGACCCATCCACTAGCTGTCCCTAACTCGGTTTCCCTGGGGCGACTGTTCGAGCCACGGAGGGCCAGTCTTTGATCCCCTAGGAACGGAACGGGCGCCCGAGCCCGGGGTTCCTTCGTTGGGAAGGAGAAAATGTTGGCGGAATCGAGGTGCGCGGTTGTAATGATTCGGCTCACCTTTTTAGGCGCGACGCCTGACGGACGTGACGGTTCGGCTCAGTCAAGGCGGTTTGCATGCGCGGCGATGGCGGCGGCGTGGGGATCATGGCGGGCTTCGTGCAGTTAATGCGGCGGATTCTCCGCATCCACCCACGATCCGCCGACGGAGTTTATAAAAAACTTACGGTTTTTTCTTTCTACCCTATCCATTCGCTCGCAAGACCGTTCGCTTTCTTACCTTCGTCGCCCTGCTCTTTTGCCTTCGTTGCCTGCTCGAGCGAGTTTGTTGCCGCGGCCGTCGTTCTTCCTGTAGCCCTTTCCCCCTTCTCTTGCCATGGATTCCTCCTCCGCCGCTGTCGACGCCGCCGTCGATGTCGCTGCCACCGACGCCGCCGCCACCGACGTCGTCGCCACCGATGCTGCCGCGGCCGCCGTCGGCGTCCTCAGGCTAGAGCCGTGGCCGAGGAGCACCGTGACGGAGGCGCAGCTGGAGCGCTTCGTCACTCTGGGGCTGCTGCGTTCTCGTACCGACGCGCAGCACCCGGAGTGGGGCGTGCCGCCGTGCGACCACGAGGAGTCGAACCCCGGCGAGGGGTATGTGGTGAGCTTCGTTGCTTACCACGAGCGTGGACTCGGCTCGCCGTCGAGCCGCTTCTGCCGGGCCATCCTCTTCGAGAACGGGCTGGAGCTCCACAACCTCACCCCGAATTCCATGACGCACGCAGTCGATTTTCGCCGCCTTGTGTGAAGGATATTTCGGGGTGCCCCTGCACTGGAACCTGTGGCGCCGCATTTCCCGCGTCGACTGGTACACCAAGTGGGTCGGCACGAAGAAGCCATGGGAGATCCAGCGCGCGCGGGGATTCGGCCTCGTGATCCGCTCTTTGTTGTACATCCCCTGGAAGGCCCCCCTTCTCCAACAAGGGGTGGCATAGCGGCTGGTTCTACCTCCGCAACGACGGGGGTCTCTTCCCCAAGTTCACGGGAAGGGCGCTCATAGCTCTCCCTTCCCCAATGGGAGTGGGGGTGCCCGTCGAAGGAGTCAAAGCACCTGGACGTGTACTTCGACGCGCTCAAGGAGTTGAACAGGAGGGGCTTTACAGGGGCCGGCGTGGCGAGGAACTTTCACATGCGGACAGTGCTACCTCTGATGGAGCGCCACCTGGCGCTTCATCAGATGGTGACTGGGTCGCAGCGGGAGGGCATGGCGATGCTGCCCCGTGACCTTGGCGAGGCGGAGGTCATGCGCCGCTGTCGGCTACATGGTGGGGGTTTATCCCACCTGGGAGGAGGTGAACCGGGTGCCTATGTGTCCCTGCGCGGGCTTCTACGGCGTTGGTAAGTGTTGTTCGTTCGATCGGGCCGCTTGTTTCCCCATCTTCCTCCTGACCTTTCTTCGTTCTTCGTAGGGCCTCTCGAGGACCGGGAAGCCTTCCCTTCCACCCGTCCCGGAGGATAAAGAGCGGCGAACCCAGAACCGCCTCCGGGCCACGGAGGAGAAGGCGAGGAAGGACAAGGTGATCGTCCGGAAGCAGAAGAGGGCGTGGAAGGTGGAGGAGTCCTCCCCGCGCCACCGCCGCCTGAGGGAGGCCGGGGAGCCTGAGGTGGATAACCCCACCGACGATGACGGCGACGACGATGATGAAGAAGAAGATGATTTTTCCATCTTTGATCTGATGGAGTCTGACCGGCTGCTTGTGGCCACACGGCCCGCGGTGGGCGCTGACGAGCCTGGAAAGGCTCCGCTGTCAGCGTCCGCCTGCGGAAGTGCTGGGGTTCGTGATCGGAACCCTCGGGCAAACCTGCCGGAGACCACGTCCAAGGACGCGGCTCCTGGGAGGGCGACATCAGGAGGCGGGGCTCCGCCCGCCATCAGCGGCGTGGCTCGGCCGGAGGGGCCGGGGACGGGCTCAGGCCCGGCGCCCGAGATGCCCCGAGTTCCAGCAGGGGGACCGAGAGTCCCCTGTTTCGGCGGACCCTCCCCACCGACGCGTCGTTGGTCGGCGCTGGCGACCGAAGGCGGGGGGAGTGCTGGGAAGACACCGCCTGGAGCCAGAGCCCACCGAGGGACGCCCGTCTTCTCGCTCTGGGATGACCTCGAGGCCCCCAAGTGGGACGCCGTTCAGGAGCTTGGGTTTAGCTCAGCGGCGGGGCTCTGCGCGATCGCCGACGTCCTCGAGAAGGACCTCCCGGCCCAGCTTCAGGTAAATCCCTGTGTCTTGTAATTTTTCCTTGCATATGAAGCATCGTTCTTACCGTTTCCGCTTCTTCTTTTTTCAGGACCTCATGCACACCTCCCGGGACAAGTCCCGCTTCCTTCGTGGCGGGCTCGGGCTCTGGAAGCAGCTCGACCTCAAGGGGAAAGCCCTTGCCCGCGCCCAGGGCGAGCTCGCCACCACGACCTCCAAGCTTGCCGAAGTTAGTGTCGACAACACTATCCTGAAGGGGGAGGTTGCGGAGGCGCAGGGCTGAGCCGCTGCCTCGGCGACTCAAGTGCAGGAGTTGGAGAGCGCTCTGGCCGCGATGACGAGGGAGCGCGACGCCGCCCTGAGAGCTCACCGCCGAGAAGATTTCGGCCGCTGAGGCCTTGGCTCTCGACCTGAATGAGACTCGAGAGGCGTTGCGCCTGGCGCTCGGCGTGGCGGAACTTGGCCGGGAAGGAGGCACAGAAGGCTCGGGAAGAGGCTAACTGTAAGCGCAGCGTTGTATTTTTTCCTATTCTGCTCGTCTCGGTTGCTCGCTGTATTTTTACTCATCTCCGTGCTTTGTTCCCACAGTTCTGCAGGCGTCTTACGATGGCGAGGTGGCCGAACACCTGGACCTGCAGAAGGTCACATGGGCGCTGTGTGACTCCGTCGGCACCGGTGGAGAACCTCCGGAGATGTCACTTTGGAGCCGACTGGAGGCACTCCACGGCAGCATGAGCGGCCGCATCAAGGAGGCCCTTCTGACGGGTGTCCAAAAGACACTGGCGGTCATGAAGTCCCACTACGGGAATTTTGATGCCGGCACTGTCAGGAGAAGCGCTGGAGGATTCGATGAAGCCGATGACGCCGAGCTCCTAGCGCTGGAGGATTCGATGAAGGCGCCAGGAGAAGTGCTGGCGGGCCTCTTCCAAGCCGAGGTCGAGCTCCCTCCCCTTGAACCTGCCGTGAAGAAGAAGCGGGCCATAGTGCCCTTGTAAAAAGTAACCTTTCATGAGTGGCTTGAGAGGAAACAAACAATATGGCCCTTCGTGGCCTCAATATTTATGTAAATATTTGCTGAATGTTTGTTTCGCTTTGTTTCGTGCTTTTTTCCTTAGGCGTTTTTTCTTGCCGATCCTGTGCCCGGGCCATCGAGCCTCGGGGGACGCTTTTCAGATGTCGTGGCTTTAGTGGCATAGACGCAGCCGATATCCTAGGAACTTTGGCAGAAAGAATCCTTAGAAAAAAGGCTTAGGCATTTTCTCCCGAGCTTCCTCCCTTGGCCGAGCGTAGATCTTATAGATTTTCTTCCGAGTGCGGGTTAGCCTTCGAACACGGAGTGGACGAGGGGAGATGCTGTGGCCCTGGAGCTTAAGCGGTCTCCGACTCGGCCGGCTCTGTTCTCTGGGGATTCCCTCATTCTTCCGAATTCTATAAGTTCATGCTTGATTTCAAGAAGGAAGCGTGTTTTAGGGAGAAACGAATTCGACAAGTTTTGAAATTTTTTGCGTTTCCAAAATTGTTGAATCTCAGGAAAGTTCGGGGGTTCCCCCCGTCCTAGCCCCCGAGGGAGGGTCAGGCCTTTCTGTAGGTTAGGACGAGCCTCGCTTTTACTGTGTGGTAAAATAAAGGGTCATTTCACTCCCGAGTGTAGGCTCGGATTGAAAATCTAAAAATCATGTAAAAAGAGTAGAAGTCGGGTCTCTTCATTGATTTCAAGATTTTCAGAATAGTACAATGCTCGGAATCTTAAGGATAGAAGCGACGTAGCTGTTCGATATTCCAAGCGTTGCTGTAGACCTCGCCCTTCTCGTTTGCGAGCTTGTATGTGCCGGGGCGTAGCACCTCGGCGACGATGAACGGTCCTTCCTACGGCGGAGTGAGCTTGTGACGTCCTTTGTTGTCCTGCCTGAGCCGTAGCACCAAATCGCCTACGCTGAAGGCTCAGCCTCGGACGCGCCGAGCGTGGTATTTGCGTAGGGATTGCTAGGTACTTGGCCGAGTGCAACAGAGCCATGTCCCGGGCTTCGTCGACTTGGTCCTAGCGTGTCTTCGCGGGACGTTTGATTGCCCTGTTCATCGTAGGCTCGGACCCTCGGGGCGCTGTACTCCAGATCTGTGGGAAGGACGGCTTCTGCACCATACACCATGAAGAAGGGTGTGAAGCCCGTGGCTCGGCTTGGCGTAGTCCTTAGACTCCATATCACTGCCGGGAGCTCCAGTCAGTCACCTCTTGCCTAATTTATTCAATCGGTTGAATATTCTCAGCTTAAGGCCTTGGAGAATTATGCCGTTGGCACGTTCTACCTGGCTGTTTGTTCTCGGGTGGGCGACGGCTGCCCAGTCCACTCGTATGTGGTACTCGTCGCTGAAAGCCAGAAATTTCTTTTCGGTGAACTGCGTGCCATTGTCAGTGATAATGGAGTTCGGGACACCAAACCGGTGGACGATGTCGGTGAAGAATAACACCATTTGAGCCGAGCTGATTTGGACGATCGGCCGAGCCTCGATCCACTTCGAGAACTTGTCAATGGCGACAAGCAAGTGGGTGAAGCCCCCGGGCGCCTTTTGGAGGGGCCCGACAAGGGCCAGTCCCCATACGGTGAATGGCCAAGTGAGTGGGATCATCTGGAGGGCTTGAGCTGGCAAGTGAGTCTGCCAAGCATAGTACTGGCACCCCTCGCAGGAGCGTACCACCTCAGTAGCATCGGCCACGTGCGATTGGCCAGTAGAAGCCTTGTCGAAAGGCATTACCGACCAGGTTCTCGGCGCTGCGTGGTGACCGCAGGCCCCGGCGTGTATCTCTTCGAGCAGGCGTTTGCTTTGACTGAAAGGAATACAGCGCTGAAGCACGCTCGAGGGACTCCGTCGGTAGAGGCTACTGTTGATCATAGCGAAAGACTTGGCTTTGCGAGCCAGTCGTCGTGCTCTGGTCCTGTCCGAGGGCAAAACGCCTTGGACTGAGCCAGCTGACCAGCGGCTCGCGCTAGTCTGGTTCGTCGTCGTCCATCTCGGCTTCGATATCCATTGCCTCGGCTTCATCGCCGTCCTCAGCTAGGCTCTCGGGTGACTCCCCTTTGCCGGAAGGGTCGGTAGCCCCCGAGGGGCTTGCGTGGCTTGGAGACGGTCCTGAGTTCTCCCGGGGGCTCGGGGGTCTTCTTCTTCCCCTCAGCCTCCAAGGGTTCAGGATTGATCGAGGGCTTGTGGAGGTCATTGGCGAATACGCCCGTTGGTACCGTGGCCCTTTCGGATGCGATTTTCGCCAACTCATCGGCCTCCTCGTTGTACCGACGCGCGATGTGGTTGAGCTCGAGGCCATCGAATTTTTCCTCGAGCAACCGCACCAGCTTGCAGTAGGCGGCATTCTGGGGTTCTGGCACGTCGACTCCTTCATGACCTGATCCACGACGAGCTGGGAGTCACCTCGGACCTCGAGGCTTCGGATCCCGAGCTCGATGGTGATGTGGAGACCGTTGACCAGAGCCTCGTATTCGGCCATGTTGTTGGAAGCCGTGAAGTGTAGCCGCAGTAGGTACTTGAGCCAGACCTCGAGGGGTGAGATGAAGACGATGCCTGCGCCAGCACTAGTCTTCATCATCGACCCGTCGAAGTACATGACCCTAATATTCTTCTTGGGTCGGGAGTGGCGGTAGCTGTGTCTCAGTCCACTCTGCCACGAAGTCCGCAAGCACCTGGGACTTAATGGCTTTGCGTGGCGCGTAGGTGATGCCGTCACCCATGAGCTCGATGGCCTACTTGGTGATCCTCCCAGTCGTTTCCCGATTTTGGATCACCTCCCCGAGGGGAAGGATGACACCACAGTCACGGGATGGGATTCGAAGTAGTGCCGCAACTTGCGTCGAGCAAGAATGATCGTGTACACCAGCTTTCGGATCTGAGGGTAGCGTGTCTTGGTCTCAGACAAGACTTCACTGATGAAGTACACCGGCCGCTGTACCGGTAAGGCGTGTCCTTCTTCTTGCCGCTCTACGACGATCGCTGCACTCACAACCTGGTTAGTGGCAGCGACATACAGCAAGATACTCTCCTCTTTCGTAGGAGGCACAAGAACCGGTGCTTTTGAAAGTAGAGCCTTAAGCCTTTCGAGGGCTTCCTAGGCCTCGGCGGTCCAGGTAAAGTGCTCGTTTTTCTTTAGCAACCTGATACAAGGGAAGTCTCTTTTCGCCGAGCCTTGAGATGAACCGACTCAAGGCCACGAGACACCCCATGAGCTTCTGCACACCCTTGAGGTTCCGGATCGGACCCATTTACGTGATGGCCAATATCTTTTTCGGGTTGGCTTCGATGCCACGCTCGGAAACGATGAACCCGAGGAGCATGCCCCGTGGGACCCCGAAAACTGCACTTCTCGGGTTTAGCTTTATGTTTTTCTTTTTAAAGCAGTCGAATGCCTTTTCTAGGTCGGCTACTAAATCACTCGCCTTCCTAGATTTTATCACTATATCGTCTACGTGAGCCTCAACGGTTCGCCCGATGAGGTCCCCAAAAACTTTGAGCATGCAACGCTGGTAAGTTGCGCCCGCGTTTTTGAGGCCAAATGGCATGGTTACGTAACAATATGTGCCGAAAGGAGTAATGAAAGAGGTTGCTAATTCATCGAACTCTTTCATGCAGATCCTGATGGTAACCAGAATAAGCATCAAGAAAGCAAAGTCGTTCACAGCCAGCAGTAGAATCAACTATTTGGTCAATGCGAGGTAATGGAAATGGATACTTAGGACAAGCCTTTATTTAAACTAGTGTAATCGACACACATTCTCCATTTTCCATTTTTCTTTTTAACCAAAACAGGATTTGCTAACCATTCTAGGATGGAAGATCTCCTTGATAAATCTGGCCGCCAAAAGCTTCTGCACCTCCTCACCGATAGCCCAGCGCTTCTCCTCATCGAATCGGCGCAGGCGCTGCTTCACCGGCTTGGACCCGGTCCGGATGTCCAAGGAGTGCTTCGGCGACCTTCCCTCGGGATGCCTGGCATATCCGAGGGACTCCATGCAAACACGTCGGCGTGCTTGCGGAGGAAGTCGACGAGCACAGCCTCCTATTTCGGGTCGAGGGTGGCGCTGATCTTCAGCGCTCTGCCGTTAGGGAAGCTCAGGTCGAGGAGCACCTCCTTCACCCCCTCAGTGGGCTCAGAGGTGCCCATGGCCTTCTTGGGGTCGGGGACCTCCTTTCCAACCTTTCTAGGTCGGTCATGAGGGCCTCTGACTCCACCAGCGCGTCGGCGTACTCGCAGCACTCGACGTCGCACTGGTACGCATGCTGGTAGGAGGCGCTGATGGTAATCACCCCCTTTGGCCCTGGCATCTTGAGGTTGAGGTAGGTGTAGTTTGGGACTGGCATGAACTTGGCGTAGCATGGCCTCTCGAGGATGGCATGGTAGGTGCCGTGGAAGCTTACCACTTCAAATGTCACGGGCTCCTTCCTGAAGTTGTCAGGAGTCCCGAAGTAAACGGGCAGATCGATCTGCCCGAGGGGTTGCACGCTTTTTCCGGGCACTATCCCATGGAACGGGGATGTCGTGGCCCGGAGGAGCGAGCGACTGATCCCCATCAAGTCGAGGGTCTCAGTGTAGAGAATGTTGAGGCCGCTGCCTCCGTCCATGAGGACTTTGGAGAGCCTCGTGTTGCCGACGACGGGGTCGACAACGAGCGGGTAGCGTCCCGGTGATGGGACGTAGTCCGGGTGGTCGTCCCGGCTGAAGGTGATAGCGTCGTGGGACCAGTCGAGGAAGGGTGGTGTCGCTGGTCCGACAGAGTAGACCTCCCTGCGCTCGCGCTTTCGCTGCCGTGGCGTAGGAGCGGTCCCGGGCCCGCCGAAGATCATGAGGCATTTGTCGATGGGCGGGTACTCATCGTCCTTTCCGCCCTTGTCCGCCTGATCCCCGGCGGGCTTCTTGCCGGCGTCATCCTTGAACGGCTGCAGGCTGTAGTGCTTCTTGAGCATCACAAACTGTCCGAGTGTGTGATGCACCGGACCCTGGTGATAAGGGCACGGCTTGCTGAGCATGTCGTCGAAGCGGCCTCGAGGGGATCGTTCCCTCTTGGGCTCGGTGGCCGCCACGAGGGAGTCATCGCGGAGTTGGGTATTTCCCTTCCTCTTCTTCTTCTTGTTGTTCGGGCCTCGGGAAGAGGTGCCCTCGGGGGCCTCCTCCTTCCATTTGCCCTTGGGGTCGGAGAAGAGGGCTCCTACCGCCTCGCCCCCTGAGGCGAAGCTGGTAGCGATCTTCATGAGCTCGGAGACACTGGTGGGTGTCTGGCGCCCGAGCTCATGAACAAGCTCTTTGCAGGAAGTTCCTGCAGCAAACACTCCGACGACGTCGGAGTCGGTGACCTGGGGCAGCTCGTTGTACTGCTTGGTGAAGTGCCGGATGTAGTCCCTGAGGGACTCGCCCAATTTCTGCTTGCAGCTGCGGAGGTCCTAGGAGTTACCAGGGCGCACGTACGTGCCCTGGAAGTTCCCTACGAAGATCTTGACCAGATCACTCCAGTCAAACATCATCCGTGGGGGAAGGTGTTCCAGCCAAGCTCTTGCAGAGTCGGCGAGGAACAAGGGTAGGTTGCGGATGATGATGAGATCATCCTGCGCGTCGCCAAGTTGGCACGCGAGACGATAATCCACTAACCAGAGTTCGGGGTTAGTTTCCCCTGAGTAATTGGCTACGTTGGCCGATTGTCGGAACCGGGGCGGGAACCTGGCCCTTCGGATGGCCTCGCTGAAGACGCGAGGACCCGAGGGCTCGGGTGAGGGTTCACGATCCTCATCCAAGTCGTAGCGCCCGCCCCAATGGACGCTGTAGCCGGGCGTGGCTCCATCAGTCTTTCGCCAACCGCGGGCTTACGGAATGGCTCTGACGTCGATGTCCTTGCCAAGCCGTTGGTGGACTAGCGGGGCCCTTGGAGCCTCGGGTCGAATCGAGGCTTCGCGCTCGTGGCAGTGCTATGCCGCCACGCTGGTGACTTTCAGTGCCGCGGTGTCGCGACTGCTGAGCTTTCTGCCTGGAGGACGACTGCATCCTCCAGGAGGTCCTTGAGTTGATTCCTAAGCTGTCGTGCCTCCTCGGTGGAGGACTCAGGTATGCTCCGGAGCTAGCATCGCTGCCTCCGCGAGCTTTCGGCTTGCCCGGGGGGGCGACCCCCGGTGTCTCGGCCCCGTCGTCAGCAACGATTCAGGCCTGAACATCTCGGTCTCGACGCCGAGCTGCTCCTCCATCGCTCCGCCGCTCGTCGCGCTCCAGCGTAGCTCGCAGCTGGGTGTAGGCGCAAGCGGTCCTCGTCCATCCGTGCCTCAAGCTCCCGGAGCTACTCTAGCTCCGGGGTTTGAGGTGCGGGGCGAGATGTTCCTGCCCCCTGATCCAGCGGTGGGGCTGACCGTGCGGGCTGCGGGGCCGCTGGAGGGGGCGTGACTTGTTTGTGCTGGGGTTGCGATGGAGGGGTATGTCGTCGTTGCCCCCCCCGAGTGGACATCCTCCACCCGCCCCTCATCAGGGTGCATCAAGCTGTAGCACTTCCCGTGCAGGGGTCGATGTAGGACTGGTCCGAGTTGGAGATGACGCTCGGTGCATTCTCCCCCGAGTCGTCGGTGTGGGCGGCGAAGTCCACATTTGCCCAGAACTTGTCATCATCGTCGCTGTAGCTACGACGAGACGACGAGGTCTAGCCATAACGATCCCTCCCCTCCGAGTGTTCTCGAGGGGTGAGGTTGATGGTGGTATCTGTTTCCCACCGCCATGTGTCCTGGCACTTTCCCCAGGGGATGACGGTGAGGATGCCACGTGGTCTCCCACGAGGCTGTCCTAGCGCTTGAGGCGCTGGACTGGAGTGTCCGACAGCTCGTGCAATAATGCATGAACTGCTACGAACGTGGGCGTCCATGGCGGCCTGGAGCCCAAAGAGGGACGACGGCGCCGTTCCCCTCCCCCGGTGAGGGCGGAGAGAAAGATCAGCTGGCGTCGCATTTCCGTTCTCGCCTGTCCTTCGGGCAGTAAGCGGATACGTGACCGCTGGTGCCGGAGATCCCGGGACAGCGGCTGGTGCAGTATTGGCTTTCCCCATTGGGGGTGCCTGGTTGGCCGCATCTCCCGCGGCGAGAGGCTGGTTGGCGCTGCTGCGCCTCCTCCTCCTGATCCGCCGAGAGTGGCGTGCAACGTTTCCCCCGTCCTCTGAGGCGGGTGGAAGCGTTGTGGGGGTCCCTTCTCCGGCCGTCTGCTGGGCCGGAGTTGGGACGACAACGACGCGGGGCCCGATCGGACGCAGGTTCATCTCGAGCCCTTGGCCGATGGCCACGAACTCGAGAGTCCCGAACCGGAGTACCGCGCCAGCGGGAAGCGTGGTGGAGCTGGCTGCCATCCGAAACCTACGTCAACACGGCAAAAGACCCCTACCTGGCGCGCCAACTGTCGGTGCTCGTTTTAGCAGGGATAACACCGGCTGGTAAATATGTGTTTTGCGGTTGAGGCTACGGATGGTGTGCAAAGGGGAACACAGGGATTATACTGGTTCCGGCCAAAAAAGCCCTACGTCCAGTGGAGAGGAGAGTCGTGTTGTCTTGCACCGGGGTGCTTGTAGTAGGGGGTTACAAGCTAGGCGAGAAAGGGAAGTGCTTTCAGGTCTCTTGTGAGTGTCTAAGTGTATGCAAGTCGTTTGCTGTTGGTGTGTATGTGTGGGTGAGAACTTAGGACTTCTGGGGGTTGTTCTAAAGCTGGCCTCTGCTCTCTCTTTTATAGTCGCAAGGGAGAGGTAAGGGCAGCGTTTACAATGCTACGTATGTTACAGTGATGAGTTGCTGTTCCTCGTTTGACTATGGTCAGCTATGGTCTTTTCTTCGCGTCTCTGGGGTATGGCCAGTAGTGGTTCGCACGATCTTGGTGAGTTCCGAGGCAGCAACAGTCGTCGGATTACGGCATGTTCGTCAGCTACGATCTTTTCTCCGCGTCTCCGGGGTATGGCCGTGGTGGTTCGCACGATCTTGGTGAGTTCCAAGGCAGCAACAGTCATCGGATTACGGCATGCCGTAAGGTCACACCTGATGGCTGTCCTTCTGCACGATGTGACAAGAGGGTGAGTCGTCTCGGGGCAGTTGTCTCCCGAGGCTCGGGACTCCTGGAGGCGTGATGGGATGGAGCAGGGTGATATCTCCCCTTGGTCGTATTTTCGGCCTTTGAACAGTACTTTCCGAGGGTTAGGTGGGCCCGGATGGAAGGCGTGCTCGTCCTTTCGAATGGACAGTGCAGTAGGCGCTTTTCCCGTTCTTGCGTAGCCCGTCGTGAGGCGCTCGGACTGTCGCAGTGGGAGTTGATAGACCCCGGTGGAAAACGGGCGGCGCACCGTAGACCATACCGTGGAGAGGACGGCCGTAGTGGGCCTATCAAATCCGCTGTCAGGGAAATCCTGACAGGTGGTATGGCCGTCAGGGGCGTGCGAAGCACAGTCGCGTTGAGAATCTCGCCTGACGGGATAGTGCCTGTAAAGTGGTCAGGGAGGTCTCTTGTGGTCAAAGATTGCTCTGCTGACATCACCGGTGCCTTGGATGCCTTTGTGAGATTGCGCTCGAGGGGGATGGGGAAGCTCGGGCGAATCGGAGAATGGGTGCCGAGGGCGCTGCTCTCCCGAGCTCTCCCGGGGAGGCTCGGGCGAATCGGAGAATTGGGCGCCGAGGGTGCCGCTCTCCCGAGCTCTCCCGGGGAGGCTCGGGCGAATCGGAGAATTGGCGCCGAGGGTGTCGCTCTCCCGAGCTCTCCCGGGGAGGCTCGGGCGAATCGGAGAATTGGCTGTCATTGATGCAATGACGTCGTGGGCCTCCGTAGACGCGGCCTTCGTTGGCTTCGGGCATGGCCTTCGTGGGCTTCCATTGGCCTTACTTGGGCCGGGCCGCAGTTGGGAATGATCGTTATTGCATTGAAGTTGGGTACCCCAAACTTTGGTACCCGACTGTAGCCCCCGAGCCTGTGGTGGAGTGAAAGCACTCCTCCACAGGTTCACGCTGGTTCTTCCTGTCAAAAAAGATAAAGTGTGGGTTGTTTTTTTCGGTGGGTGCGCGCGAGCGCACCCGCCGGGTGTAGCCCCCGAGGCTTTGGAGGGATGGTATATCCCTTCAAAGGCTTAGAATCGTATTTGTTAATCCTTCGGGTGTTTTTCGATTTATTTAGGAGGGTTGTTTCCTTGGAAGCGGAGCCCTCGAGCCTCCCATCGTGTTGGGAGGTCGTTCGGTGGTCTTTCCAAGGTGCAGGGCAAGTTCCCGAGCCTCCGTTTCGTATCGGAGATCGGTCGGGCCCTTTCCTGTCTTTTTTAATTCGACCTTCACGCTCTTTTTTCGGAAAGAGGAAGGTTTGGTCCTGCTCGACTTCCCCACTGGGGCACGAGTCGGCATTTCCGGTGAGCTACAAACGGGTTGGTCCAAGTGGAAGGTCCGTGCCCTGTTCGTTAAGGGTCGGCTAGTGGCCTGAGCACTACTCTAATTATTTCCCGAGGGTCAGTTAGTGGATGTCGGGTCCCTTCGATGGGTCCCGAGGGCATGATGCCTCCCAAGGAGGGATTCCACGTAACCGACTCGCTACTAGGACTTGGACACAGCATGGGATGTCCTTTGTGACGTTTCGGGCGTCGGGATACTGGCCGTTTTCGTGACCCATCCACTAGCTGTCCCTAACTCGGTTTCCCTGGGGCGATTATTCGAGCCACGGAGGGCCAGTCTTCGATCCCCTAGGAACGGAACGGGCGCCCGAGCCCGGGGTTCCTTCGTTGGGAAGGAGAAAATGTAGGCGGAATCGAGGTGCGCGGTTGTAATGATTCGGCTCACCTTTTTAGGCGCGACGCCTGACGGACGCGACGGTTCGGACTCAGTCGAGGACGGTTTGCGTGCGCGGCGATGGCGGCAGCGTGGGGATCGTGGCGGGTCAATTCGATGGTTTGGTTATCACTATATGGAGCTGTTCTTTTGCACTCGAGTTTGTAGTTATCTTGCGATTGTAGTCGTGTCTTTTATTTGTTTTGTCTTGAGTCCAATTTCCAATAATGTTCCTCCGTGCTGCTGCCACGAGGACGAGTCGAGGACGACTCATTTTGAAGGGAGGGAGAATGATGCGGACAAGGATAGGGATGAAAACGGATCGGATCGGAGTGGATAATGGCTTTCCCATATCCTAATCCTCTTTTTTTATCGGATTCAGAGCGGATCGGATATTATACGGATTCGGATACGAATGCGGATTTTTTAGGATGTCGGAAATGGTACGGATTCAGACCGGTGTCGGAGCGGAAGCAGACTTTTTAAAGTCGGATAATATATGCTTACTTGTTGTTATTTATGCTGAGAAATAATATATTAACCAAAGTCATAAAGCATCATTTATGCTTAAAATAACAATAAAAATAATGAATTACTATGCAATAACATATACTTATCTGTACACTACTGCATGTATGTAACACCTCTGGTGTTACGGTTAATTAAACTTGCCATGTCATCATCAGTAGTTGCAAAGCATTCCGTATCAACCCTAATTACCATGCATTAAATAAAATGAGTTATTTATGCAAATTATTGTGCTTAGGGATTGGTAGAGTGATTTGAGTTGTTAGTGTGGATTGATTGTAAAATTAAATCTAAATGAAAATTTAAAAAGAAAATAATGAATTAAACCCTAAATTGGCCACCAAAACCCTAATTCAAAAACTACTTGGAATCTGGTGAAAGTGTCTAAGCAAAGTTGTAGATATTTTAAAATGGAACAACTTTTATTTTGGGATATTTTGAAGTTCTTAAATAGAAATTTGAATTAAACCCTAATTACTTTGTTGGAATTTAAATTTGAAACTTCAATTTCAAAAATATTAGGAATCTGATCAAACTTCCTTAATAAGAGTTGTAGAGTTCATTGATTAGAGCCACTTTTATTTTGGCCAATTTTCAACTTGTTGATAAAAATTAAAAGTAATTTTGAAAAATACAGTTTAAATTTAAAACCCAAGATTTACCCCCTTTTTATTATTTTCAAATCTGAGCAGAATTTGAAAATACTTCAAAAACTAAAAATGATCTATACAAAAATTGTCACAACTTTGATTTTTGCCATTTCTGCTGATTCAAACAGATAGGACACTCAATTGAATCGATTTAGCTTTTGACTCCTAGGGCTGCATCTACAGTAACCGGGGGGTCCCCTACAGCGGCGTCGCCTCCGTACGCACGTGCGCGCCCCACGCGCCGTCGCCGTCCGGCCAGGCAAGGCATTGTCGCCGTCACGCCAGGGCTGCTCGGGGGCCCAGGACGACCGCTCGTTCTTACCCTCCCCTCACCCGAGCCTTAAAACGACGGACACTCCACTCCTTTTCCCTCCTTGTGCCTAAGGCTCACCTGGCGACCTCTCCCTACTGGCCGGCAAAATTCGCTGTGGTTGAATCGTCTCCACCCTCTCCATCTTCCAGATAGGTTGTTAGCTTCATTGCGCGTCGATTGCCATCACTTGCGAGAGCTGTAGTGGTCTAGGGTGCGCCGGAGCACTTTGTCGTCTTCGCGGCCGGTGGAGCACCGCCGCGTGTCGGATCGTCGAGGCAAGCCTTTTGGGGTGAGGTTATTTCCTTTACGTCGGGTGTTCCTGGTTTGTCATGTCCCACTGGTGCTCACGAGCTAGGTGGTTTGTTGGTTGATGCCCTAGGGTCATCGGAACGTTGGGCTCGGCGCCGGTGGTCATCGGCCGCACTCATCGCCGTTGTAACACCCTAAATTTTGCTACTTTTGAAATATAGGTAAAATTATTTAATTTGGTATTTTTGAGCTCATGAAAACATAGGGAAATTAAAAATTTTCATTAAGTTGAAATCCAGCTAGGTTTTAGTAACATGGTTGTGCATTCATGCTCTTGCATATGATATATTTTGGTTGAGTGATCTTTGCCAAAGCTCAAAATGATTAAAAATGATTTAATGATATGAGTGAGTAAAGTTTCCAAAACGCGTTTAGTAAACTGATCTTTTCTGCGTGTCTCTGTGTCTATCTTCAATCAAATTCCTTGATTTCCAACTCATATCATTCAGTCAGAGTTTATCAGAACCTTTTCTTCAGCTCCAAATCACTCTTTGGTGCTCATCATTCATCAAATTATCTCTAATAACTTTCCGGGAATTTTTCCAGCTTTTTCTGAACCTTTTTCCTATTTTTCTGAGAGCAAAATCTATTTTTTTAATGCTCCAAAATACCTTTTCATGAACTTCCAAATGCTTTATTTCGGTTCATCATGCTAGAAAATGTCTCCAAGAATTTTTCCATGATTTTTGGAGCCATCGGGATATTGTTCGCGGACTAAATGCTAATTCTAGACTTTTCTAGAATTATTTTAGTTGCGAAATTATTTTATTTCCGAAAATAATAAAATTTCTAATTTTCTCTGCAGCCCTCAAAGCCCATGTGCTATTATCCTATAAACCTCTTTAGCCGATGTATTATTTACTATTGGACTTTAATAATTAATTAGGCCCATTATTAAAGGTGAAGGGTGTCATCCTAATTAGTACCATATTGCTAATTGATGTTGAGGTGAGGAGTTTCCCTCTTTATATATATCGATCAACCTCTCGAACAAATCACATCAAAACTATCTCAAGAGTGCTAGTTGAGGAATTCCTATTGTGGCTCTTTCTACCCTACGAGCTTGTCCCTAGTCATCGTCGTCATCATCATGGTTCCTTCTCGTACGTGACTCTCTCTCTCCCCCTCTAATCTGTTGAAGACTTACCATCCTTGCTTCTCGTTTTCTTTCCGGCAGTACTGTATCTCTCTGTCCGCATCTATGCCTAGCTAGCTGCAAGGATGACCATTCAATCTCCATCTCGAGCCATGAAATTCAGCAAGCAAGCACCGAGTTACGAAGGAACAAACAAGGCTGCCCCTGCTGATATATTCATCTGCATCGCACATCCCGCCAGAAGCTAGTATGTTCCGTCGTCGGTAAGGACCTCCACACAAGTTTCCTGTCTGACCCTGCACCCTGCTGGCTCTGTTAGCCTTTAGGATCTTCAGTTGTTGCCGTTCGCCATGCAGTTGCCCAGCAAAAACAATCGGCCACGACGGAGCAAGCCTTGCTTTGCTGATCGCTGGTCATCCTCGATGTTGGGTATTAAGGCAGCGAGTCAATTGCCGGAGTCCAATCCAATTGTGAGGTCAGTGCTAAACACCCTGATGATTAGGGGACCAGATATCTTTTTAAATCCTTTTGCCATATTGCATTGTCAAGCCACTCCATTATGAATTTATTGATTAAATGTAATTTGATTAATGATTATTTAATCACTCTATAATTAAAAGCTATCTAGTGTTTTCAATCCGTTCTTATTGCGTTGCGATCTTGCCGACGCGAGCTAGGTGTGAGCGATGTCGTTCTCATGTCTTATATCTCTGAATTTTATAAGTCAAATATTAAATTGTTTCAATATTTATATAATCAGGTTTATAATTAAAATAAACTTAGGTTTATATATCGGTCTTTTATAATAAATGTTAATTTGATTAATAGCTACTTTAATAAATCTTGTTTATTTCATAACTTCCCCGTTTGAACTCCGATTTGCGTGAACTTTATATCGTTGGAATCGTAGCGACGCGTAGATTATTTTTATACACTTTTCAATTTGTTTTCTCTCTGTTGGTATACTGTTTCTAATATAGATCTTGTTGCTTCGTGTATGATTGCCTGGATGTTTGTGTGATGATGTTATGATCGAGTTCAGACGGTGAGCATTATGTTGGTGATCAAGAGTTCTTCGTATAGGATCCAAGTTCTCAGGATCACTTTGATCAAGGCAAGTATAGCATAGACCATTCTTGTTGCCTTTTCACCTTAATCATTAAATTCTTGATGCATGTGTCTACCTTGGCAACCCTATAGTGTTTATTCCTAGTTTTGATGACTTAATACTTGTTACCTATGAGATTGCATTTGAGTAGTGATGCTAGTGCTTTGATGGGTCATGATCTTATGAACTTGAATAATTGATTATGAAATAAAAATTAAAAGATGTTTTTAGCAATATGGACTAAGGACTTATCTGTAAGTATGACACCGGGACTTACAGCGCAACCATGGGGGTTATATGGCTCTGGCTTTACTCAAGTATGGAGTTACATTCTATCATGCTATTAATCTTGAAAGGTTTCTTACCGAGCTGGTCGTTTTGCGGCTCCTGTCTTTGTGTGTACTGCTGCGCGTGTGTGCCGCTGGAAGGAGGGCTCTACCGCCCCTTGCCGTTGCGCCCGGATTGATTAGTAGCATGTTAGTGAGGCTTTTGAAAGACTTCATAGTGAACTCCGCCGATCTACCTTGGTACTGGATCGAGAGGCTGATCACCTCGAGAGAAAGGGTAAATCACGACTCATGGTGAAAGTGTGCAACCTCTGCAGAGTGTAAAACTGATATATCAGCCGTGCTCACGGTCACGAGCGGTCTTGGACGTCTTACAGGAATTTAACTAATTGAATATTGATTTATTTGAAGTTTCTATTGATGTTTATTCCATATTAATTATCATGTTTATATGATCATGTGACCTTGTCCCTTGGTTTATTCCACTTGTTACTACTCAATTGCTAAAATATGATCAATTGAAAGCAGCCGCTGTCAAACCTGTGTCTTGCCTTATTTGAGCCTCATGAACCCATGCTATTCTTATTGAGTACGACATGTACTTACGGTTGCTTTATTTTTCATATTTGAATAAAAATCCCGGATGGGTAACAGATGACTATGGTTATGAAGACTTCCCTCAGGATTACTAGGATTGTTTTTACCAGTCAACTATTCCCTGTGGAATGGAGATTTCGCGAGAGAGTTATCTATATTATTCCGCTGTTATTAATGTAAAGACTCTGTGATATTATTCGTTATGAATTAAACCTTGTGATGGTACTATGTAATTTGTCGCTTATGTGTGTGATTGATCTCTGGGCGCACATAAGTTGGTTCATTCAATTTTATCCTTAAAATTAGGTGTGACAGCCGTCGTCACGCCCGTTCTTTCACTCCACCTTCGATCAAACTAACCTGTCCAATCACTTCGTGGTGAGTCCTTGGCCCGTCCCACACCTTTGTTTGGAGCTCTACTGGGTCGTAGCGCTCGGAACGTGCCGCGCCGCCACGGCCGAGCCGCCATAGGTAGTGTAGAGCTCACCGTCGTCCTTCATTCCTTGAGATAGTTCCCTAGGGTTGCGGTTGGGGGGTCTGGTCCACCGTCGGAGGCATCTCCCTCACCGGAGGAGCCGCCGGCGGTGAGCCGTCGCGTCGCGAGCACGCAAGGGGCGCGGCGGGAAGAAGAAACAGAGGAGGGAGAGAGAACTGACAGGTGGGGGCAACCTGTCAGTGTCACAGCGGGAAAGAGAGAGTGCGGGCGTGCTCGTGGGCCGTGTTGGGCTGGTCGAGCATCGCTGGGCCGACTCGGGCGCGTGTGCGCTTTTAATTTTCCCGGGAATTTCAAAAGGGTTTTCCATTTCTATTTTTGATGAATAGTGCTCAACATTGTTATTTTCATGTGAATTAATCCTGGTGATTGAAAAATTATGAAAATAAATGTAAGTGCTCTCTGAAGTTTATAGTATTTAGTAAAAATATTAAATACTGATTTTGGGCACCTTCTGAAGGTACTAAAATTCAGTATAATAATTAAGAAATGTAAATTTGAACAATTTTAATTAAATCTATGTTGCTCCAAAAATCATGAAATTTTATGTGGCACTTGTCTTAGGTTCAGGGCTAACTGTTGGTAAAATTTAGCATTAAATGGAAATAATTTAATTATTTATTTAGTAATTGTTTGATTAATTGATTAATAAAATAAATAGGAAACATGGTGACTAGGGTTTGATGTGAATATTTGGATCGAATGTGGTTCTAGGTCAAAAAAACCTAATGGACTAGAGCACCTTATCTAGAATTGTTCTGACTGGGTTATGAAGTTTAGTTGTGCTCAAGTTAGGTATTTATTATTGTTGAATTTTTATCATTTCATGTGGCATTTTATGTTTGCATTATGTTAAGCATACATTATTGCATGCGTGTAGTGCCAGGTAACGAAGGAGTAAAAGTTGAGGCTACTACTGAGAAAGTGATTCCCGAGGTTGTTCAAGGGTTCGACATTGGCAGGACTGACCCTAACCCGACACTCTTCGCAATTCAAGGCAAGCCCCGGTGCATTAGCCCCTCCTTGTGTTTTAAAATTTTTTAGCACCATTGAGTTAAATTATTGCATTAGGTTGATAGGAGTTGATTGTCACCTAAATTGCTACATGACCTACCGTGGATATTATCCCCGAACCTGATTTAAAATAAAATGTTTGCAAAATGCTTAGTCCCGCTAAATAAATAGCTTTGCATAAAATGATACTTTATGTGCTATGATGATATGTTATGAATTAAATATGAGAATTGGTGAAGAACTTGTTATCCGCTGATCGATTTGCATTTGGGTTAGAGACCCAATGTATTGTCGCCTTCGGAATAGTTTGGAACCGGTTGATAAAAAGAAATGTTTCGCTCGGGTGCTGTGCACATGGGGCGGCGTTCTCCATGTCTTATCATCCGGCAGGCATGAAATTTAAAAACCGTTGGGTAACTTTGTACTTGGGTTAGAGTCCCAATGCATGGTTGCCGACGGGAATGAATTAGGGACCGTTCGTTGTAGGCTTGCTGGATCGAGACTTTGCAACTAGCCACATACTACGGGAAGCCCTATCTCCAGTCGCTCTATTGCTTGAACCGACGACCACGCACTGGGAGTGGAGAGATGGCGAGAGTAGCGTGTACCCTCGTGGCCGGCGTGCCTGGAGATGAGAGGAGTACTGTGCTCTCGGGTGGCGCTGGACCGGTTCAGGAATAGAAAAGCCGTGGTAGACGGGGTTGGCATATGCAAGCTTAAGTGCTACATATGCAGTGTGGATAGGGATCCCCTAGCTGGGTACTTCTGGATTCGAATCGACGTTGCTCCTCGGTTAATGGAGACTTGATCCACTGCCCTATCCCCGAAAAGTAGTTCGAAACTAGGTTGAATATGAAAATGTTTAAGAAATAGGAAAGCATGTGATATATGAAATGAATGTGAGAACTGTATATGATTAATATAATATTGAGATAAAACATTGAGTTAGGATAGTAATGCTTTTCTGCAAAATTCTTGATTCTTGCTCAAGTCCTTACCTTGACTCCCCTCAGCCTGCATTCCTGAGTCTAATCTTTCACTTTAGTCGGGTAAGTCTTGCGGAGTACCCCAGTACTCAGGGTTTGTTAACCCATGTTGTAGGAAGTCTACAACCAGAGGTCTGTCTCGCTCCCTGCTATGCGACCCTTGTTCAAGAAGGAAGCGAGGACGAGTGAAGTGGACCCGTGGGCAGGGTCCGAGTTACTCCCTATCTATGTATGTTGTATTATGGTTCCACTATACTGCTACCCTATTTAAGTATGGTCTGTAATAACTGTATTTGAAATCTATTTGAACGACTATTTCGTAATATAGGTACTACTAATCTTCCGTACTTTACTCTGATGTATTTTATTATGAAATGTTGTAATTCTGTAATGGCTTCGCAATGGGATCCTGTCGGAGAAACTGGGTGCTTATGTAGCCCGGCAGGGCCGCCTAGGTTATCTAGAACACGGGCCCGACTGTCAGAGGTCATTAGTGATGATGAACAGGTGCCTGTGGGCCACGTGATTTAGGCGGTTCTGTTACAATGTATGTATTCACTAACCAACTAGTCTACGAAGATCATTCGCACGACAGAATAATCAATTCCATATAATGTGTAAAGATATTTAAATTTGCTTGTGGGCTACAATCTAATATTGAGCTGGACTCACTTATATTCTTGACGCTCGAATTCATTAAAAAAATCGGATTATCCTATTATAAGCGTTGGATAATCCGCGTTTAATTATCGGATAATCCATATCCACCGGATTTCGCCTATCCCATATCCTACACGACATCCGTATATAATCGGATTCAGATTATCCGCATCCGCGCGGATATTAAAAATGCTTCTCCATATCCTTTAAATTCGGATTCGGGGCGGACGGAGCAGAGAATTATCCATACCACTTTCATCCCTAGACAAGGATAACTCAGCTATTACAATTATGGCTGCAACACAGGGTCAATTTCTACAGTTATACCTGCAACATTAGGCTACGTTTCAGCGCCCTTTCTCCATATCAACAGAAAGATATTGAAGTATAGTTTCCAACACAACAAATGATGCATCTTTTGGACTTCTGAGCTAGGAGTTATGATTGTTTTAGTGGAGGCAGCACTATCTGTTGATGGTTGTGCGAGAATAAAAAAAAGACCCTTCAATTTCTCCACCATGATGACCTTCTAATTGCATTTACTTGTGTCTATGATCATACCTAACCAGGAGAGATGTTCATGAGTATAAATATCCATGTAATCCTCCATTGTAATTAGATAAGAGATTTTTGTGAAATGATAAGATAGCCACCGTGGGTGTGGGTTCTCCGATGGAGACAATGTTTGGAAACATTCAGCAAGGCACGAGAGTCTTGTGACTTATTTCTTTCGATTGCTGAGAGGGTTGTAGAACACCTAACTGCGGTTCACCCAGTTTGTGCTTCACGTCTTTACGGCGTGATTACGTGGGCTGATTTCGTCGATGCATGGAAGGGTGGATGTCTTGGCAGTTCGTCGCGGGTGTAACATCTCGTGGTGCGCTACCTCTCCATCAGGTCGTGCAGTGATACTTATCATTTCTTTTTCGCTCTACCATGAAGATCGGGCAACAATAATTGCTCACGTGTGATCCATATGCGCGTGTGCATATCATTTGGTATCAGAGCCTTGGTTGCCATGGTGTGAGTGATTATCCTTGCAAGCTTCCTGAGCAAACTGGTATTCAATTTTTAGATAGCGTGGAGTCAAACCAGAATGCTGATAGGGTGCCTTGAGAGATTTAAACATTGGTTTCCTCTCATTGCGTCGGGTCAATTCGATGGTTTGGTTCTCATTATATGGAGTTGTTCTCAGTTTGCACTCGAGTTTGTAGTTATCTTGTGGTCGTAGTAAGTCTTTTTTCACTTTGTCTTGAGTCAAGTTTCCAATAATGTTTGTCCTTGTTGCTGCCACGAGCATGAGTCGAGGATGACTCGTGAACAAGTATAACTCAGCTGCAACTTGGATCAGATAGTTATGGCCACAACACAGGGTTAATTTCTATAGCTATATCTTCAACATTAGGCCATGTTTTAGCATCTTTATTCCATATCAATAGAAATATATTGAAGTCTAGTTTTCAACGCAACAAACAGTGCATCTTTTGGACTTTCGAGCTAGAAGTTATGGGTGTTTTAGTGGAGGCTGCACTGGCTGTTGGTTGCTGCGCGAGAATGAATGAAGACCCTTCAATTTCTCCACCAAGATGACCTTCCACTTTCATTTACTTGTGTCTATGATCATACCCAACCAGGAGGGATGTTCCTAAGTATAAATACCCCATGTAATCCTCCATTGTAAAGAGATTTGTGATCATGATAAGATAGCCACCATGAGTGTGGGTTCTCTGATGGAGATAATATTTGGAAACATTTAGCAAGGCACGAGAGTCTTGCGACTTAGTTCTTTTAATTCCCGAGGGGGTTGTAGAACACTGAACTGCGGTTCACCCAGTTTGTGCTTCACGTCTTTACGGCGTGATTGCGTGGGCTAGTTTCGTCGATGCATGGAAGAGTGGATGTCTCGGCAGTTCATCGCAGGTGAAAGATCTCGTGGTGCGCTATCTCTCCATCAGGTCATGCAACGATATTTATCTTTTCTCCTACGCTCTACCATGAAGATCGGGCAACAACAATTGATCACGCGTGATCGGTACGCGTGCGCACATCATTTGGTATTCAGAGCCTTGGTCGCCATGGTGTAAGTGATTATCCTTACGAGCTTCCTGAGCAAATTGGTATTCAATTCGTAGATAGTGTGGAGTTGAGCCAGAATGCTGATAGGGTGCCTTGAGAGATTTAAATATTGGTTTCCTCTCATTGGGTTAGGTCAATTCAATGGTTTGGTTCTCACTATATGGAGTTGTTCTCAGTTTGCGCTCGAGTTTGTAGTTATCTTAATAGTCAAAGTCTTGTATTTTTTTTGTTTTGTCTTGAGTCAAGTTTGCAATAATGTTCGTCCAAGTTGCTGCCACGAGTACGAGTCGAGGATGACTCATTTTGAAGGGAGGGAGAGTGACATGAACAAGAATAACTCGGCTAGCAAATTTAATCACACAATTATGGCTACAACATAGGGTGAATTTTTTACAGCAATACCTGCAATTTTAGGACACGTTTCAGCATTCGTATTCTGTATCAACAGAAAGATATTGAAGTCTAGTTTTCAATGCAATAAACGGTGCATCTTTTGGACTTCCGAGCTAGGAGTTATTGCTGTTTTAGTGGAGGTTGCACTCGCTGTTGGTTGCTGCGCGAGAATGAATGAAGACCCTTCAATTTCTCCACCAAGATGACCTTCCACTTGCATTTACTTGTGTCTATGATCATACCCAACCAGGAGGGATGTTACTGAGTATAAATACCCCGTGTAATCCTCCATTGTAGAGAGATTTTTGACAATGAAAGGATAGCCACCTTGGGTGTGGGTTCTCCGATGGAGACAATATTCGAAAATCTGTGGTAAGGCATGAGTGCTTTGCAACTTAGTTCTTTCGATTCCTGATGGAGTTGTAGAACGTTGACCTTCGGTTCACCCAGTTTGTGCTTCATGTCTATACGGCGTGATTGCGTGGGCTGGTTTTCATCGATGCGTGGAAGGGTGGATGTCTCGGCAGTTTATCGTGGGTGCAACATCTCGTAGTGCGCTACCTCTCCATGAGGTCATGCAGTGATTGTTATCTTTTCTCCTATGCTCCACCATGAAGATCAGTCAACAACAATTGCTCACGTGTGATCTGTACGCGCGTGCGCATATCACATATGTCGAAACATTGATGTAACAGAATTTTTTTGTATTTGGCAGTGAGTCTAAACGGGGCCTAAGTGTGCCTCGCATGCTCTCAATCAAGCCGAACTCGGACGATAGGGCCCAATCAGAGAACATTCAGGGGATCCAACTCTAGCCTTGGACTCTACCTAAGCAAACCACCCCTAAGTAGGAACGTTGGGGCTGCTTGGATCCTTTGCCAAGGCTTGCCCAGTGTTGACACTTCTTAGCGCAACCACCAGAGACAGGGTGTTAGGCTATCTCTAATCACTGGCGCCAGAAGTGCCTGGGGGTATTTCTTATGTCTATTGGATAATTCCGCAAGCGCACAGAATATACCGCTGTAGCACTTCACCCGGGAGTATTCCAAGGTATTGTTATTTATTTTATCCCAAGGAGAAGCGGTTGCTAGAAATATTAATAGAAAGAGATCCTTAAATCTATCTCAACTTAGCACAACTAGTGCAGAGGGGGTAATCGAAATATGAAAGGAAGGTGATGATTCAAAGATAACAAATGAAATACTTAAAAGATAACTAGTGTAGTGTAGCTAGGTGGGAGGACAACGAGTGAGAAAGGTTCTTGTGATTCAAACTTTATTCCTGCAATCTATTCCTATTAAATGGACGAAGTACACTAAGACTGCTACCTTACTTCCAGTGTGTAGGGGATAGGCGAGACAGTAGGGGATATAACCTCTACCCGAAGCGGCTATTCTCTTATGGGAGCCTACCATTTAAGAACTTGCCTAAAACATGTGGAGGGATACTAAGACTAAACAGGGCTGTCACCACCTGCTAGCACCCACAAACAATCCATGCGACAAGCGGCATTCAAAGGCAAGATCTAGTCTAAGCACCACGCTTACACTAAGTCCTTACTACTCTAGCTGTGATCAAGTGTAACAACCCTAAAAATCCACACAACCTAAAAATCCCAACCAATTAAAATTTTTTATTTATTTATTGTGAAAACCCATTTTTCTTGTGCAAGCATATAGGTTTCATTATGAATTTGGTAATTAAGAAGTATAGCTTGCATTTTAATTCCATTCACATAGAATAATAACTTATGCATCACATTTGGGATTTATTGCAATTTATGTTTGTAATTACTCAATATTTAAAATGGGTAATATATGTATTTATACACTTAAGTGAAAATAGAAAAAGAAGAGAGGAAGAAGGAAGCCAGCCTGTCGGCCCACGTTGCGGCCCGGCAACGCGCGCGCGACCGTTTCATCCGCACCGCTCCCCCGCAGCCGCTGACCACCCGGCCCCGCCTGTCAGCCGCTCTCGCCCCCACTGTTCTTCTTCCTCGCAGAGACGACAGGGACGAGTGCACGCAATTCACGTGACCCCGGACCCACGGCCGACAGCACCACGCCCCGCAGAGTTGTCCCCCTCCTGTCCCCTCCTTTCTTGGCCGCCAAGCGAGCCCGCGTGCACCCTGAAACCCTAGCTCAAGCGCACGGATGAGCTCCACGTACACCCACCGATACCCATCACCGTCCGCCGCTGTTCCGAGAACCGGCCGCCTATAAATTGGAGCACCCGAGGAGCCCTAGCCCATTCCCATTCGCAGCCGCCACGCTGCGGCTCCACAAGCCACCGCACCCCACCGCATAGCCGAGAGAGAGGGAGAAGGGCGGAGCAGAGGAGAAGGAGCTGCTGGAGCGCTGCCGCCGCGGAGCGCGCCGAGCCGGACACGGAGGAGGAGCCGGAGCCCCGTCGCGGTTCGGCACGGCACTGCGTACGCTCTGCACGGCTCCGACTCGCCACTGCATTGCCATCCTATCTTCACCGACACCGCGGTGAGCCACCCGAGCACCTTGCCAACCTCGCCGTGCTTTCGGCCATGGTGCTCGGCTTCATGAGCGTGTAGGCCACGGGTCGATTCCGACCCTGGAACACCGCGCGCACACACACAAGACCTGCCAAGCCAAACGGGTGACGCGCATATACACTAGAGTGACTTCGACGGGCACCGCAGTCATGGGCGTTCGGAGCGCCGCCGTCTCGTCGGTGTTCCCGAGCACCTGAGCCAGTAGCATCGTCCTGCCACCCATCGGCTCGACCACTAGCTCCACGGGCACGACGGACTAGCCTGAATCGCAAAGACCGACCATCCATGGCCCCGGAGCGCAGCACGACGCGCTCGCGGGAAGACGTGCTCGCCATGGCACGTTCTGGTGCGGCGAAGTCCGTTCAGGGTCTAGCTGAGTATCTCGCGCGGTAGGAGGGAGCCAAGATGGTACACCGAGACCTCGCGAACGAACCCGCCTCGCGGGATTGAAGCCGGAACCACCTGAATCGCCTTGGCCGCGTGCGCCGCGACCTTACCGGAGCGCCGCCGCGAGCCGTCGCCAAAAGAAGGCCATGCCATGGCTAAAGTTCGCCACTAGAGTGTTGTATGCCTCTCTGGCCTCACCAATTTGACAAGACCGCATTCGATTGAACCAAGACATGGTCGTAGCCGCGTTGCCGCCTTCCACCGTCGTCGGCGACACGCCACCGCCACAACCGAGCACCTTGGGAATCTCGGTAGCCAAAATTGGTAGTTGGTATACCATCGCCATAGACCCTGGAGGCGTATACATCTCCTAGAAGACCTCCTTAGCCCCACCGGAACCTCACAGTCGCGGCGACATCGCCGCCGATGACCGGAGCATCTCAATACCGCGACCCGCTAGCGTGACCACCAACTCACCGACCACCTCGGACAAGCTTAGTTGCGGAAGATCGAACCTCCATAGCCCGGAACACCGCGATGCGCGTTCTCGGGGAAACGTGATCACTGCCGACACGATCCGCCTCACCTAAATCCGTTTCGAGTACCCCCGATCGCCTCGCGCTGCGGAGAGAGGCCGACGAGGTTCGCCAAGTCTGCCTCAGCACCTGCCGCGTAGACTAGCCGAGCCCCGAATCTGTCTGTCGCCTTGTCTACGTGTGCTTCCACCTCGTCGAGAACCGCCGTATGCCGAGGAGAGAAGGAGGCCATACCACGACTCTAACCCGCCACCATCTGGTCGGACGACTGCCTGAGCACGCCAATTGGGGAAAGCCGAGCCCTGTCTTGCCGAAATATGGTCATCGCCGCCCTGTCATCGTCCGCCGCACCGGAGAGACACCGCCGCCTTGAACAGACCCTTGAACCCTTAGCCTAATCTCCGATAGAAAGAGCCTCCCCTGGAGAGCTCGTGAGGTTGGAACCCTGCCGGTAGCACCAGAATCGTCCGATCGCCCGAGCCTCCCTGGGAGAGCTCGGGAGAGTGGCACCCTCGGTGCAACAAATGTCCGATTCGCCCGAGCATCCCGGGAGAGCTCGGGAGAGCGGCAGCCCCTCGGCGCACCAATCTCCGATTCGCCCGAGCATCCCCGGGAGAGCTCGGGAGAGCGGCACCCTCGGCGCCCGAATGTCCGATTCGCCCGAGCTACGCCGAGGAACGCAGAGCTACGCCGAGCTCCGCCAAGCCCCGCCGAGCTACGCCGAGCTCCGCCAAGCCCCGCCGAGCTACGCCGAGCCCCGCCAAGCCTCGCCGAGCTCCGCCGAGCTACGCCGAGCTATGCCGAGCTACGCCGAGCTCCGCCGAGCTACCCCCGACCACCGCCGAGCTCCGCCGAGCTACCCCCGACCACCGCCGAACTACGCCGAGCTCCGCTGAGCTACCCCCGACCACCGCCGAGCTCCGCCGAGCTCCGCAGAGCTACGCCGAGCTACGCCGACGCCAGCGACTCTCTGGGAACCAGCATCGAACACCTGGTGGGCGACCATCGGGTCTGTGTTCTGATGAGGCGCCACATGCCGCACTACTGGACCCGCGCGCCACGTGGACCAATCCCGAGCTGCCCCTGATTAACCGACCAATTTTCCCATTTTCAGAAAATAGGATAATCTTCGGAAATTCATAACTTATTCATTCGATGTCCAAAAATTGCGCACCATATATCAAAATTCTCAGAAAAATGAGATCTACAATCTAAGACTATGTTTGTGTGCATTTGGCTCTTTATTTTATTGGATTTTTCTGAAATACTGTATAGGAGTCGCTGACGCGACTGTTTCGTGTTCGATTTCAGAGCCGGAGGAGGATCTGACTAAGGAAGACGACCACGAGTACTTTCAGGAGCTAGGAGACGACTACGAAGGTGCCACATCCCACCAAATCCTTAGATCCTATTTACGCATTGCAAATGATATTGTTGCTATTGCTTTATGATTATGCATGGATTGGTTGCATGATAGTATGTTTGAATTCCCTGCCTTGATAAGACTATACCCTGCTATCCGCTGTTAGGTTAGCTGCTGCTTAATTTACTGTTACTCTTCCACTACTTACTACATGCTATATGCTATGTGGTGGAATTGGGACGGTGCATAACTGATTATAACCACTGGGAGAGAGTGCTGCGTGCGTCTTGGGTGCGTGGTAAGGGTTGATGTCGACCAAGTGGGATGTGAGACAAGCCCGTGCGGCAAGTCGTGCCGGGGGTGCAACCTGGGCATCCCCACGAGAGATACCTGTGGCGGGTAATGACTTATGAGGTGGTTCCGGGATGTGCATTGAAGTCCCGTGAGCGGAGGTGCCGTGATGGCACGGGGAGAGTATCCCCTAAGTGGAGATGCCTGCTTGGTCACAACCTAGGATCTGACTAGTGACCGGAAACATCTGGATTCCCTTGCTACTCACTCGCTTCTGATGGGCGGGAGACGGCTGGACTACTTGGTAGGGCGGTGCCACTACTGCTAGGTTGAGAGGTGATAAGGGTGGACGGTGACGGATGGCAGATTCCCAGTACCGTTCTAGATGCGCAGTACCACTGATGGGGCCCGGTACTGCGTCTCCCAGTCTCAGCATGACGGTGTTGGATCCGGAATATCCCAGGGCTGAGTGGTAGGGTGGTATCGACCTAGGCAAGCAAGCACCCGGAATTCTGCCTAGATGATTGTACAGCATCGATGATGGCTAATCTTGTGAGTAGTAAAACCTCTGCAGAGTGTATGGTTGATCGATCGATACATAAGCCAACTCGATGGCTATGGACCTTTCCTAATGTTTCTGCAACCACTATTAGATGAGAGCATATTCTTTTCTCCCCCTGGATAACATTTTCCGGCAGTGTACCCGTTGTGGTAGTGTGCCGCTGAGATAGGCCCGAGAGGGAGTTGGGCCCGTCGAATGAGAGTGAGGTGTGGGTATGCGAGGTGTGGTGATGGGAAAAGGGATGATGGTGTTAACTGGTGATAAAACTTGACTAATTAAACTTTGATTACAGCTGCATAGGAAAACCTCAGCCTATAGGTCTGCTTGTATAGCCTTGCATCCACTTTCCACAAAGCAAATGCTGCATAGGTGGGCTCCGTGGCCAGTACAAATCGTACTGATAAATTTGCTGTCAGGTGACGAGAATGAGTACGACTTCGAGGGAGATGATGACGAGGAATAGGGTCACGTGCTACACTCAAGTTGGTCGTGAAGGATGAATCGCTTCCGCATCTTCTAAAGCTTCTCTGAATGTTGATTCTGCCAATGTGGCGATGTAATAAATGTTTATGTAAGACTTAATTACCGTTGTATGGATCCTGGTGTCAACTGAGATATGGGTAATTTCATGGATTGTCCCAAGCAATCTGTTGAATTACAATTCGAGCCTGTGGATTTCCCTTCACGGAAATCGAGGTCGTTTCAGTTGGTATCAGAGCCATACTTGACTATAGGACGAGACCCATAGAGAATGGACGTTAGAATAGGAAGCTAGACTCTCTTTCGGTTATATTACCGACCTTGCATTCACTTTTTATGCAATGGCTTATCTAATACAAGGACCTGCTAATCCGTTTCTTGAAAAAAAATTGCAGATGACCAGCCTTGGACCACCACTTCGTCCATTGCGCGATGGCACTATTGAGATCCCGATCAAATGGATATTGACCTCATGCACCAGTAGCTTATGGGACCCTGCGTAGCCTTTAGACTAGTGATACCATGAGTTGTCCTGTCATTGGCTATCTGCGCATAGCACGATCTTCTTAGCAGCTAGGAACATCCTTTATATAATAATAACCATGTGATGAGTGACATTTGGATCTTATGCTTCTTATGGATCTCTATGCTTCTTTGGTTGAGTGTAGGATAGCATGAAAAATGTTTTAATTCATTTAAATCGGTGAAAACATCTAACTCCTACTTAAACCACTACAAGATTATTACTGCACTGAGCACGTACCTAATAACTTCAGATGTCAATGAGACGTTCCGCGCGCCTGAAGAACCGCCAGCCCTCCCCCGCACCTGCGCCAGGACGCGGGCGTGGTCGCAACCGTGGACGCCCAGCTGGCAGGCGAGCTGGAGTTAACTTGGAAGAAGAGCTGCGCCGGGTAGAGGATGCACCGCCGGTGAACGATCCGCCACCACACGGCGAGAATGTGCCTCCGCCACCGCCGCCGCCGCCGCCACCAACGTTGGCGGAAGTAATGGCACAGCAGACCCAGCTGCTGAATGCCATAGCTACTGGGTTGAACAGGCACCATGGGCCACCCCAGAATGACTTCCAAAGGAAACTGGAGGGTTTCCTGAAGCTGAGGCCACCCACCTTCGACGGGACCGACAGCGATCCCCTCGCTGCTGACGATTGGCTTAAAGAGATGGAGAAGAAGCTGGACCTGACCACTTGCTCCGACGAGGAGTGTGTTGGGATTGCTAGCCACCAGCTGACCGGTGCTGCACGAGCATGGTGGGACAACTACACCAGCGCTCACGAGGACCCAGCCCGCATTGACTGGGATGAGTTCACCGAGGCTTTCTGGGACCACCACATTCCTGAGGGAGTCATGGAGGCCAAGGAAAACGAGTTTCACAACATCTCCCAGGGAGTTGACCGGATCCACGAGTACACCACCCGCTTCAATTGCTTGCTCCGCTACGCACCTGCGTCTTGCGTGAGTTCCGAGAAGGAAAAGATGTACTACTACAGGAAGGGACTTCAGACCAAGATCAGGTTGGCTCTGTCCGGGAACAAGAGCTACACTCTGCGTGAGCTGATTGACCGCTGTATTGAGATCGAGAAGGATCGCATAGAAGCACGTCTGGAGTTCGAGGCCTAGAACAAGGGAAAGAAGTGCCGCTCTGAGGGACCCGCTCGCACTGCTCCACCCCAGAGACAGCGAACGGGTGCACCCCCGCCTTTCCGAACTCGCCAGGGACCTTCTTCGGGAACGAGCCGTGGTGGTACCAACAGCAGCAACTATCACCGCCCCGCTCAGACCTACCCTGCGCCGACTCGAGCTGTGCAAGACACACCCGCCCCCGCTACCAACACGCCAAGGACAAGCAATTGGAAGGCTCCTGCGACTGCCACAGCAGGCAGTGCGCCCTTCACTTGCTTCGGATGTGGAAGGCCTGGACACCGTGTGGCTATGTGCCCCGACCTCAACCGTGCACCAGCAGCTGCACAGGGCACACCGAACTGGGGATCTGCTACCCGAGGAAGACTGAACCACATGACCGCTGAGGAAGCTGAAGCTGCACCTGATGCTGTGTACGGTACGTTCCTAGTTCAGGGTAACATGGCTACAGTTCTGTTCGATTCGGGAGCTACATGTTCATACATTTCATCTGCATATGCACGAAAGCATAACATACCTGTAACCCCGAGAGCAAACCCCATCCTAACTAGCTCGCCCTTAGGAACCTTCAGAAGCGTTCACATATGTAGGGGAGTGATAATCACAATCGAGGGACTTGACTTTCGAGCTGACCTAACCCTACTACCCTCCAATAGCTTAGATGTCATCTTAGGCATGGACTGGCTAACCAAACACCGGGGAGTGATATCTTGTTCACCTAAATATGTTCAGGTAACCCACCCTTGGGGAACAGCTGTCCGATGTGTACCCCAAACCGAGAGAGTCCAAGCCCTCCTATGTGCCCTGGAGACTAAAGTAGATAAGACAGAGCTGACATTCAGAGATGTGCCAGTGGTCTGTGAGTTCAATGACGTATTTCCAGAGGAGTTGCCAGGAATGCCACCAGATAGAGACGTGGAGTTTGTTATAGAGCTGATGCCAGGGACTGCACCGATTGCCAAAAGACCCTATAGAATGTCGGCTGATGAGTTGAAGGAACTCAAGAAGCAGCTGGAAGAATTACTGGAGAAGGGCTTCATTAGGCCTAGTGCTTCGCCCTGGGGATCTCCTGTTTTGTTTGTTAAGAAGAAGGATGGCACGATGAGGATGTGCATTGACTACCGGAATCTGAATGCGGTTACAGTCAAGAATAAGAACCCACTGCCCCGTATCGATGATCTGTTAGATCAACTGAGTAAGGCCAAGTACTTCTCGAAGATCAATCTCTGATCAGGGTACCATCAGATGAAGATCAGGGAAGAGGATATCCCGAAGACTGCATTTGTCACTAGATATGGACAGTATGAGTGCACAATAGTCTCATTTGGACTCACTAATGCTCTAGCATACTTCATGAACAAGATGAACAAGATCTTCATGAATGAGCTAGACAAGTTTGTGGTGGTATTCATTGATGATATATTGGTTTATTCAGCCACAAAAGAGGAACATGAACATCATCTGAGGACCGTATTGGAGAGGTTGTCTCGCAACCAGCTATATGCCAAATTCTCCAAGTGCGAATTCTGGCTTGAGGAAGTTGCTTTCCTTGGACACGTACTGTCAGGAGAAGGAGTCGCGGTAGACCCAGCCAAGATTGAAGCTGTGAAAGAGTGGGAACAACCCTGTAATGTGTCAGAAATCAGAAGCTTTTTGGGACTTGCAGGATACTATCGCAGATTTATTGAGAATTTCTCCAAGATTGCAAGACCCATGACTAACTTGCTGAAGAAAGGGAACAAGTTTATATGGACTCCTGAATGTGAGAAGAGTTTTCAGACCTTGAAGGAGAAGCTCACTACTACACCTATACTAGCCCTACCCGATATTCACAAAGATTTTGTTGTATATTGTGATGCCTCTCGGCAAGGTTTGGGCTGTGTACTAATGCAAGAAGGAAGAGTGATAGCTTATGCCTCAAGACAGTTGAAGGAACATGAGCAACGATACCCGACTCATGACCTAGAACTTGCAGCCGTGGTACAAGCACTCGAGATTTGGAGACACTATCTGATGAGCAACAAGTGCGACATATACACTGACCACAAGAGCCTGAAGTACTTCTTCACACAGGAAGATCTGAATATGAGGCAGCGCAGATGGCTAGAACTCATCAAGGACTATGATCTTGAGATCCAATACCACCCAGGGAAGGCTAACATAGTCGCTGATGCACTTAGCCGCAAAAGCTACTGCCATACCCTCATCACCAAGTCTATGCCGTCTGAGCTCAGGAGAGAGTTTGACGCGTTCCAGCTCGAGGTAATCTCCTATGGCATGCTAAATGAGCTTCGCGTCGAGTACAATCTCACCTCACGGATCCGTGAAGCACAAAGGAACTGTCCTGAGATAGACTATATCCGTGGTTTGATGAAACTGGGGAGAGGCCCCGAATACCGAGAAGATGAGCAGGGAACTGTATGGTACAAAGATAGAATCTGCGTACCGACGGATTCAGCGATACGAGAAGAGATCCTGTCGAAAGGGCATGACTCCAAATATTGCATTCACCCAGGGTCAGCCAAGATGTACCATGATCTAAGGAAGCACTTCTGGTGAGAGAATATGAAGGCAGACATTGCAGGGCATGTAGCCCGATGTGATACATGCAATAGAATCAAGGCCGAACATCAGAGACCAGCAGGGTTGCTACAACCAGTTGAGATACCAGAATGGAAGTGGGAGTGCATATCCATGGACTTCATAATAGGACTGCCCCGATCCGAGCATGGATATGATTCTATATGGGTAATAGTGGACCGTCTAACCAAAGTCGCACATTTTATACCGGTCAAAAGGAAGTATAGAGCTGAAAAGCTAGCAGATCTGTACGTATCAAACATTTTGAAGTTACATGGGGCGCCTCTGAGTATTATATCTGACCGAGGCTCACAGTTCGTATCACAGTTCTAGAAATCCTTGCACAAATCCATCGGAACCAAGCTGGACTATAGCACGGCTTATCACCCACAAACTGACGGTCAAACAGAAAGAGTGAACCAAATTCTCGAAGATATGCTCCGAGCTTGTGTGATAAAATACAAGACCAGTTGGGAAAGCTGCTTACCCCACGCTGAATTCTCGTACAACAACAGCTATCAAACAAGCCTCAAGATGTCACCGTTTGAGGCATTGTATGGGAGACCCTGCAGGACCCCGCTAATGTGGTCAGAATCCGGAGAGAGGGCCTTCTTTGGCCCTGCTAAGATTGTAGAAGCAGAGGAAGGCGTAGCACAGGTCAGAGAAAATTTGAGAATTGCACAGAGTAGGCAAAAGAGCTATGCAGATAGAAGACGTAGAGAGCTTGAGTTCAAGGTTGGGGATTATGTCTACCTCAAGGTATCTCCACTTCGTGGCACCGTCAGATTCCACGTAAAAGGGAAATTGGCACCAAGATATGTTGGGCCATACAAGATCTGTAAAAGGGTTGGAAAGCTTGCTTACAAGCTGGAACTACCGGAGGAATTATCTGGAGTACACCCCGTGTTCCATGTCTCGCAATTAAGGAAGTGTTTGAAGCTTCCCGAGGAGCAAGTTCCTACGGATGCATTAGACCTGCAAGACACACTTGAATACAAGGAACATCCGATCAAGATCTTGGCACGGGATACCAAGGAGACGCGGAACAAGACCATTCCAATGTGCAAGGTACAATGGAGCAATCACACTGAAAGGGAAGCTACGTGGGAGAAAGAATCTGACTTGCGGATTATGTTTCCTTACCTCTTCGATGGGTACGATATCTCTGAATTTCGAGGTCGAGATCCTAATGAGGGGGGAGGACTGTAACAACCCTAAAAATCCACACAACTTAAAAATCCCAACCAATTAAAATTTTTCATTTATTTATTGTGAAAACCCATTTTTCTTGTGCAAGCATATATGTTTCATTATGAATTTGGTAATAAAGGAGTATAGCTTGCATTTTAATTCCATTCACATAGAATAATAACTTATGCATCACATTTGGGATTTATTGCAATTTATGTTTGTAATTACTCAATATTTAAAATGGGTAATATATGTATTTATACACTTAAGTGAAAATAGAAAAAGAAGAGAGGAAGAAGGAAGCCAGCCTGTTGGCCCACGTTGCGGCCCGGCAACGCGCGCGCGACAGTTTCATCCGCACCGCTCCCCCGCAGCCGCTGACCGCCCGGCCCCGCCTGTCAGCCGCTCTCGCCCCCACTGTTCTTCTTCCTCGCAGAGACGACAGGGACGAGTGCACGCAATTCGCGTGACCCCGGACCCACGGCCGACAGCACCACGCCCCGTAGAGTTGTCCCCCTCCTGTCCCCTCCTTTCTTGGCCACCAAGCGAGCCCGCGTGCACCCTGAAACCCTAGCTCAAGCGCACGGATGAGCTCCACGTACACCCACCGATACCCATCACCGTCCGCCGCTGTTCCGAGAACCGGCCGCCTATAAATTGGAGCACCCGAGGAGCCCTGGCCCATTCCCATTCGCAGCCGCCACGCTGCGGCTCCACAAGCCACCGCACCCCACCGCATAGCCGAGAGAGAGGGAGAAGGGCGGAGCAGAGGAGAAGGAGCTGCTGGAGCGCTGCCGCCGCGGAGCGCGCCGAGCCGGACACGGAGGAGGAGCCGGAGCCCCGTCGCGATTCGGCACGGCATTGCGTACGCTCTGCACGGCTCCGACTCGCCACTACATTGCCATCCTATCTTCACCGACACCGCGGTGAGCCACCCTAGCACCTTGCCAACCTCGCCATGCTTTCGGCCACGGCGCTCGGCTTCACGAGCGCGTAGGCCACGGGTCGATTCCGACCCTGGAACACCGCGCGCACACACACAAGACCTGCCAAGCCAAACGGGTGACGCGCATATACACTGGAGTGACTTCGACGGGCACCGCAGTCATGGGCGTTCGGAGCGCCGCCGTCTCGTCGGCGTTCCCGAGCACCTGAGCCAGTAGCATCGTCCTGCCACCCATCGGCACGGGCACGACGGACTAGCCTGAATCGCAAAGACCGACCATCCATGGCCCCGGAGCGCAGCACGACGCGCTCGCGGGAAGACGTGCTCGCCATGGCACGTTCTGGTGCGGCCAAGTCTGTTTAGGGTCTAGCTGAGTATCTCGCGCGGTAGGAGGGAGCCAAGATGGTACACCGAGACCTCGCGAACGAACCCGCCTCGCGGGATTGAAGCCGGAACCACCTGAATCGCCTTGGCCGCGTGCGCCGCGACCTTACCGGAGCGCCGCCGCGAGCCGTCGCCAAAAGAAGGCCATGCCATGGCTAAAGTCCGCCACTAGAGTGTTGTATGCCTCTCTGGCCTCACCAATTTGACAAGACCGCATTCGATTGAACCAAGACATGGTCGTAGCCGCGTTGCCGCCTTCCGCCGTCGTCGGCGACACGCCGCCGCCACAACCGAGCACCTTGGGAATCTCGGTAGCCAAAATTGGTAGTTGGTATACCATCGCCATAGACCCTGGAGGCGTATACATCTCCTAGAAGACCTCCTTAGCCCCGCCGGAACCTCACAGTCGCGGCGACATCGCCGCCGATGACCGGAGCATCTCAATACCGCGACCCGCTAGCGTGACCACCAACTCACCGACCACCTCGGACAAGCTTAGTTGCGGAAGATCGAACCTCCATAGCCCGGAACACCGCGATGCGCGTTCTCGGGGAAACGCGATCACCGCCGACACGATCCGCCTCGCCTAAATCCATTTCGAGTACCCCCGATCGCCTCGCGCTGCGGAGAGAGGCCGACGAGGTTCGCCAAGTCTGCCTCAGCACCGCCGCGTAGATAGCCGAGCCCCGAATCATGTCTGTCGCCTTGGCTACGTGCACCTCCACCTCGTCGGAGAACCGCCGTATGCCGAGGGAGAGAAGGAGGCCATACCACGACTCCAACCCGCCACCATCTGGTCGGACGACTGCCTGAGCACGCCAATTGGGGAAAGCCGAGCCCTGTCTTGCCGAAATATGGTCATCGCCGCCCTGTCATCGTCCACCGCACCGGAGAGACACCGCCGCCTTGAACAGACGCCCTGGAACCCTGCTAGCCCGAATCTCCGATTCGCCCGAGCCTCCCCGGGAGAGCTCGGGAGAGTGGCACCCTCGGCGCACCAAATGTCCGATTCGCCCGAGCCTCCCCGGGAGAGCTCGGGAGAGCGGCACCCTTGGCGCACCAAATCTCCGATTCGCCCGAGCCTCCCCGGGAGAGCTCGGGAGAGCGGCACCCTTGGCGCCCGAATGTCCGATTCGCCCGAGCTACGCCGAGGTACGCCGAGGAACGCAGAGCTATGCCGAGCTCCGCCAAGCCCCGCCGAGCTACGCCGAGCTCCGCCAAGCCCCGCCGAGCTCCGTCGAGCTACGCCGAGCTACGCCGAGCCCCGCCAAGCCCCGCCGAGCTCCGCCGATCTACGCCGAGCTATGCCGTGCTACGCCGAGCTACGCCGAGCTACCCCCGACCACCGCCGAGCTACGCCGAGCTCCGCCGAGCTACCCCCGACCACCGCCGAGTTATGCCGAGCTCCGCCGAGCTACCCCCGACCACCGCCGAACTACGCCGAGCTCCGCCGAGCTACCCCCGACCACCGCCGAGCTCCGCCGAGCTCCGCAGAGCTACGCCGAGCTACGCCGACGCCAGCGACTCTCTGGGAACCAGCATCGAACACCTGCTGGGCGACCATCGGGTCTGTGTTCTGATGAGGCACCACATGCCGCACTACTGGACCCGCGCGCCACGTGGACCAATCCCGAGCTGCCCCTGATTAACCGACCAATTTTCCCATTTTCAGAAAATAGGATAATCTTCGGAAATTCATAACTTATTCATTCGATGTCCAAAAATTGCGCACCATATATCAAAATTCTCAGAAAAATGAGATCTACAATCTAAGACTATGTTTGTGTGCATTTGGCTCTTTATTTTATTGGATTTTTCTGAAATACTGTATAGGAGTCGCTGACGCGACTGTTTCGTGTTCGATTTCAGAGCCGGAGGAGGATCTGACTAAGGAAGACGACCACGAGTACTTTCAGGAGCTAGGAGATGACTACGAAGGTGCCACGTCCCACCAAATCCTTAGATCGTATTTACGCATTGCAAATGACATTGTTGCTATTGCTTTATGATTATGCATGGATTGGTTGCATGATAGTATGTTTGAATTCCCTGTCTTGATAAGACTATACCCTGCTATCCGCTGTTAGGTTAGCTGCTGCTTAATTTACTGTTACTCTTCCACTACTTACTACATGCTATATGCTATGTGGTGGAATTGGGACGGTGCATAACTGATTATAACCACTGGGAGAGAGTGCTGCGTGCGTCTTGGGTGCGTGGTAAGGGTTGATGTCGACCAAGTGGGATGTGAGACAAGCCCGTGGGGCAAGTCGTGCCGGGGGTGCAACCTGGGCATCCCCACGAGAGATACCTGTGGCGGGTAATGACTTATGAGGTGGTTCCGGGATGTGCATTGAAGTCCCGTGAGCGGAGGTGCCGTGATGGCACGGGGAGAGTATCCCCTAAGTGGAGATGCCTGCTTGGTCACAACCTGGGATCTGACTAGTGACCGGAAACATCTGGATTCCCTTGCTACTCACTCGCTTCTGATGGGCGGGAGACAGCTGGACTACTTGGTAGGGCGGTGCCACTACTGCTAGGTTGACAGGTGATAAGGGTGGACGGTGACGGATGGCAGATTCCCGTACCGTTCTAGATGCGCAGTACCACTGATGGGGCCCGGTACTGCGTCTCCCAGTCTCAGCATGACGGTGTTGGATCCGGAATATCCCAGGGCTGAGTGGTAGGGTGGTATCGACCTAGGCAAGCAAGCACCCGGAATTCTGCCTAGATGATTGTACAGCATCGATGATGGCTAATCTTGTGAGTAGTAAAACCTCTGCAGAGTGTATGGTTGATCGATACATACATAAGCCAACTCGATGGCTATGGACCTTTCCTAATGTTTCTGCAACCACTATTAGATGAGAGCATATTCTTTTCTCCCCCTGGATAACATTTTTCTGGCAGTGTACCCGTTGTGGTAGTGTGCCGCTGAGATAGGCCCGAGAGGGAGTTGGGCCCGTCGAATGAGAGTGAGGTGTGGGTATGTGAGGTGTGGTGATGGGAAAAGGGATGATGGTGTTAACTGGTGATAAAACTTGACTAATTAAACATTGATTACAGCTGCATAGGAAAACCTCAGCCTATAGGTCTGCTTGTATAGCCTTGCATCCACTTTCCACAAAGCAAATGCTGCATAGGTGGGCTCCGTGGCCAGTACAAATCATACTGATAAATTTGCTGTCAGGTGACGAGAATGAGTACGACTTCGAGGGAGATGATGACGAGGAATAGGGTCACGTGCTACACTCAAGTTGGTCGTGAAGGATGAATCGCTTCCGCATCTTCTAAAGCTTCTCTGAATGTTGATTCCGCCAATGTGGCGATGTAATAAATGTTTATGTAAGACTTAATTACCGTTGTATGGATCCTGGTGTCAACTGAGATATGGGTAATTTCATGGATTGTCCCAAGCAATCTGTTGAATTACAATTCGAGCCTGTGGATTTCCCTTCGCGGAAATCGAGGTCGTTTCATCAAGGCAACTAGAGCACCCTATGACAGGCGATGAACTACACACGTGAGCTGGTTACAGGATCACAATCTAATGCAAACCGACCAAGTTATATGATAACTCACAATAATATTATTAAAGTAATGCACTAATTAAGGACTCAGTGAAGTAAAATAAGAATAATATATTAAAGTAGATAAGTCTTACAGAAAGAGAAAGATACAAGAGCTATACCAGACTCTCCAGTAGACGACTTCGGAGATCCCGAGCACAGCTCGACTCAACTCTAACTCCCACACTAAACTACAACTACTACTAAAGGTGGAACTACACTACTTCTTCACTTGTATCTTTAATGAATCATGTCTTGAGAGGGTGGATGCAGCCTCTATTTATATGGGGAGATGGAGGGGTGCCACGTCAGCGATCCGTGTGCCTTTCCACCTTGGCCCTTAGATAAACCGTCCTTGCAACCGCCACAAATCGATGGCAATGATGAAATGAGCACGTGAGAGGCATACTGGAAGGCAGTGGAGGCCAACCGACCTAGCTGGGCACCAGGGGTGGTTCGGCCGACCCCCTATGGCAGGTGGGCCTAGCCAGGGTCTTCTAGAAGGAGTCCCCACTTGTCATGGAGTGCAGCAGTGGCCTGGTCCCACATTTGGTGGTTCGGCCGAACCATCTCTGGGGAGCTGGGCCCACCACTGTGGTCCCTATCTGTCATTGATTGTCCCCTTGTGTTGGTTTCACCTTGGTTGCATGTTTGTCACGTTGAATCCTTGAGCTTTGTTTCTCCACCGTTGAATAGAAACACATGTTGATTTGATGGATGAAATGAGCTTGGTGGAGGGTCACATGGATCCTGCCAAGTCACCAGAGCCAGGTGGGCCCCACATAGGGTTCGGCCGACCCATACATGGCCCCACCCTGGGCTCTCCTCTCCTCTATGTGATGTTTTGCACCATTTCTTGATGTTTCGCACCATTTCTTGATGTTTCTTAGCCTGTTTGATCTTTGCTGCAGTCACAAGCTTAACAATACAAGTGGAACTCGTTATTGATAAAATATGTTCATGATATGTTTATCTTCCCTTGAGTCCGAGGCCTGTTGACGGTGTTTGAGTGTGGATTTTTATGGTATATCCACCGTCAACAAGATCCCCCATGCTTAACCTTTGCTCGTCCCGAGCAAATAATTAAACTTAGCCTTGGTGGATCAGGAGTTGCTACAATGTTCATATTTCAATAATACCATGTGCACAATAAAATACTTCTCTTTTGAATGAAAAAATTGGCTATAAAAATTCACTCATTTTACCTTAGTCCTTTATGGGGCTAATGACTTTTACTTTGCCTTAGGTGGTTGAGAGACAGAACAATTTAACTTGAGCACTACTTTTCTCATTCTTTGCAAGTTTCATACTGGAGGTTTTAGCAATATTTTGCAAAAAGACAACTTAATGTTCCTCATATGGTGCTCTCATGTCACTCAAATGGTGTATGATTCCTTACCAAGGCACAAAGTAAATGTTGCCTTCTCTTTGTCTTCTTACTTCTAAAAATGGCTTATGTGGAGTTTAAGGTAGGAATGAAAAAGTATAGCATACTTACTTTACATATGTTGTAGAGCCAAAGCTTGGATACAAAGAGAGAAGTGTCATGCCCTTAGATCAAGATGTGCAAGTGTGTGGAAAATATGAACTATAATGCTCCTCTTTTTGAAATTGTATCTCTCTCTAAATTTTAGAGACATGGCTATCATTTTTTTCCTTTCTTTTATTTATGAGCCTAACTTGCTCATTTCTTTTTCTTTTCTTTTCTATGGACTGTCTTGTGTCCATCTCTTCTTTTTAATTTGCATAGCCTTTTTGTCTCTTCTACCAAATTAACTAAGAGAGATACTTTAAAATTTTAGCACATGGAGCATTTATTTGGTGTAAATGAAAGGCATGTTGTTGCGTACTTTCAGTGTAGAAGCAGCACATGTATGTGGTGTGTACGTGATCTTGATCTTGAGGGCATGATAAGACTCTCAATAAGGGTCAACAAGACTTGACAACACTCAATACAAAGCAAATAGCTTATATGGAAGTTTTTAGATATATGTAGCATATATGGCTGTGGTAGGAATTTATCACCATTGAGGAACAATAAGGTTTTGATTAATTATGAAATAAATCTCCAGTAATCATACATGCTTAGAACAATATTATAGTAGCTCTTTGTTGGCACTTCTTAGCATCAGCAGAAAAGTTTGCAAGCGCACGGAAGTACCGTTGTAGCCTTCACCCGAAAGTATTCAGGGTATCATAATTTCCCAGAGGAACGGTCTTTGTACTTAGTCTCTTAAACTAGTTTACTCAGAAGAGACGAAAGGGATAGCTTGGGTAGAGAGGTTCTTCTAAGGTCAAACGCATATATGCAATGGAAACTTCCCCACTACTTGCTTGCTTCAGGCCCACTGACGCACCTGGTCTGCCAGGCGATACCAGTATCAACGCTATTTCGCGTCCGAACGTGGGGGATGCTGGTACGAGTGGACAGGGCTATCACCACATGCCACCTACCCCTCTGCCCGTGGGAGACTCCGACCTAGACACCACGTCTACGAAGGTGACTACTACTCTAGCGGCGTACAGGAACATCCGTCTCTATCAGGAGTCCTCTTACTAGAGCATCCGTCCAAAGGACGAACGATGATCCCACAAAGTAGCTTTATGGAAGTAACATGCTTAATGAATCAAACCAAAGTTGAACACGAACTTCTTACTTCAAGTAGCAAGACGATCGTAGAGGTACAAGTTGGATCGAGAGCCGACAAGCCCGGCACTTCGTCCACCCGGAGGCAGAACTGCTTCGACTCCACTCTTTCTCCAGATCTTGCCCTCTCTCACTCCCTATACTAAATCAGCTAGAAGCTAATGGAATGGAGCTTGCTCTTTCTCTCTACATTGTGACCTCTTGTGTTAGTGAATCAATTGATGAATAGGTGTAGAGAGGAGGCCTCCTTTTATAGCTTGAGAGGAGGGGGTTCTATGCAAAAGGATCATCCCCACATGGAAGGACCCAAACCGACCTCCAAAGGGCGGTTTTCACTTTCCATCTGTGTTGATTGTAGATGGGACCGCCCTTGGGGAACCGCTCTACAACCGCTAGAAGAAAACTGGGACCGAGAGGCCCCACCAGGGGGCGCCCGTCCCCGGGACCGGTCGGTCCCCTGGTGGGCCCGTTTAGCCACCGCCTTCGCGTGGTTGGTTCTCCTCTGGGCCTAGACCTCTCCAATGGTTACGAATGGGCCCAGATTTGTAACAAAGGTGGGCTTCCTTGTTATTCTTGGTTGCGCATTCTCTGAATTCAAATTTCTCCTTTACGCTTTCCAATTGGTGTTGTGCATTTCCACTTGTTTCACCATAAATCCTGCAAAAACATAAACACTAGGGGTACAAGTGGAACTTTGTTAATAGCATATGTCTATGTGTTAAAGTATGATAGTTTCTCTCCCTTTAGGCATAAGTTGGTGGTTAAAAATGATCTATAAGGACAGCCAACACTCTTGTTTTACCATATCGTATGTCGTAACAACTTAGACTTAGTTCTAGCACTTAGCATCCATAAAGCTTTCAGGTTCATGATGATTTTAAATAGGCCAAGTAATCCATACTCAAAGAAATACTAAGTTATAAACTAGGCATTAAAGAAATATTAACAGAGCAACTATTCATCATTTCCAATGAGAAAGATTAACATACATGAACAGAAAATATTTTTGGTGTTTTTACTTTATTTTATTTAAATGCATTAAATTAAAAACAATATATAATACTGAGATAGAATACTTACCTTGGTGGAGGAGAGAATCTCCCCCAAGCTTACACTTTTTGCAGTTATCTCACTGAGGTGGACGTGGCGGATAGTGAGGAGGATATTGTGGTGGATATGGTCGCGGGAATTGCTGTGGTTGCTGTGGGATTGTAACACCTAGAATTTTGCAACATTTTAAAATTAGAGAATTTACTTAATTATGCAATTAATTGTTCATGCTAATATAGGGAAAATATAATTTTTTTTGGGGAAATTAAATAAAAACCTAGTCAAAACATGGTTGTTGCACTCATGCTGCTGCATATTTATTTTGTGATGGTTGAATTATTATTTGGTCTCTCAAATATTTGAAAATTTCTTTTGAAAACTTGTTGGAAAAATAGAAATAGAAAAGAAAAAAAAAAGAGGAAGAAGAGAGAGTAGCAGCAGCAGCCCAGCCTTTCCTCCCTGGCCCGGCCTGGCCGAGAGGCCCACCTCCCCAGCTCCTCCTCTCCTTCTCCCTTCGGCCTGCTTCCCCAGCTCGGCCTTCCTTCCTCTCCTCCCTATTGGGCCGCACCGAGGCCAACTCGGCCCGGCAGCCGCGCGCGCACCCGCTCCCTCCCTGTCTCACAGACCGCGCGGCCCGGTTTCCCTTCTGTCACCGACAAGTGGGCCCCACAGGTCGGTCTCTTCCCCCACCTTTCCTTTCTTCCTCCCCTGCCTTCCTTACCGGCGAGCCCGACGATGGCGCCACCGCGGAATCCGGCCAGGATTGGCACCCTTTCCAAATTGAAGCCGCGCTGTGGTTATATGAGCCGCCCCGCACCCCTCCGCCCCGTTTTCCCAAACCCTAGCTCGCTCTCGCCTTTCGCAGCAAGCTCGCCGCACGCCGCCGTCGAGTTTGTCTGCCGCCGAGGTCGATTCGGTGAGTCCGTCGCTCGTCTCTCCTGCCGTAAGCCTCTCGGAGCTTCGTATGATTCCTACGAATGCACCGAGCCCCTCATAGTCTTGAATCGAGCACTGACCGACGTTGCCACCATGAACAGGAGTTTCCGACCCGCCGTTGCCCGCCGCCGATCGTCGCCGACTATCTCTGTGGCTCCTTCCGCCGTTTCCGACTGCCTCGAAGCTTCGCCGCACCGTAAGGGGCCTCCCCGTGCCTTTTCCCTCTCTTTTTGCTCTGTCTGTGCGCATCCGCGAGCTCGTCGGAGCTTCCCGACCGCCCTCTCGCGCGCCGCCGCATGCACGGTCCTCGGCGAGCTTCCCCTTGGCCAAAATCGTCTTCCCCGCTGAGCTCTCTCTCTCCCGAGCCGTTCCTCGTGCAGAACCACACACCCCGGCGCTGGATCGGCTCACGCCGGCGAGCCCCGGCCATGGCGTCGCCGCGCATCCACTGTAGCCGGCCGGAGCGCCACCCCCTTCTTCCGTCCTTCTAATCTCGGCCGTCCATCTTGGATCCGACGGCCTCTGATCGCCCATACCGTTTTGGCCGTCGCTTTAGCGAAAACCCCCCTGGACTTTTTAATGTTAATCCCCGCAGCCCTTTACGTCTTGAGCAGAGTACGCCATCCAATTTAGAAAGCGTATTTTCCTTTCGGTCTAATAAAAATCAGATATTTATATTTACAGTTTTGCCACTATCTTTAATCGCTTATAAAATGCGCGTTTTAACTCCGATTGAGGTGATTCCAATTGCATTGGATTCATAATTTTGTCCTCTTTCCAGTGATATAATTTTTATCTATGTTAACAGTAATTTATTTTTCAGTATTATTTTAATCCCTTAAAAATGCATTAAAACTTCAGAAAATCATATCTTTCGCGTTTTAAATCCGTTTTCGGTGATCTTTATATCGATGTGATCGTATCAGCGAGTAGAATAGTTTTATAAATCTTTTATTTGGTTTTCTCACTGTTGGTGTACTGTTCTAATTTATGTCCTTGTTTGCTATGCATGAATGCTCCTGTATGCATGTGTGTTGGTGATTAATCGAGTAAAGACGGTGAGCAATTCGACGGTGCTTACGACCCGCTTTTCGAGGACCAGCAAGACCAGCAAGACTTTCCTGAGCAAGGCAAGTAATTCATGGGATTATCCTTGTTACCTATTTATGAAAGTTTTACTAAATATCATATGCATGCAATCCCTTGATAAACATAGATGATTTCCCTAGAATTGTCCCTGTACCTTGATACCTACGATTTATGCACATAAATGATTTGGCAATGCTATTATTATCATGATCATGTGTTGATTAATGGGAAGTAATGAACTTTAATAGATGACATTATCCGTAAGTGACCCTCCGGGAAAACCGCGCAACTATGAGTGCTAATGGGCTCTGGTTTTAGTTCAGTAAATTGCTCTTGTCTAGCTTGTTAGTGGTTACCGAAAGGCGCAAGTGGGGTGGGATAAATCCGGGATGGCTTATAGTTTGGCCCCTGTCTGCAATGATGTGTATAGGCTGCGGTTATGTGCCATCAGGCAGAGGACTTATTATAAGAACAGGCACAGAATCCATAGCGGCCCTAACTTGTTAGACATGACTTTTGAAAGACTTCATAGTGATACCCTGCTCACTCACCTTGGTAGTGTTTTTGGGAGTAATTAACCCGAGCAAATGGGAATCACGGCTCATAGTGAAAGTGTGCAACCTCTGCAGAGTGTAAAACTGGTATACTAGCCGTACCCGCGGTTATGGGTGGTCTGGAATCCTCATGGACAGAAAATAGTGTCATTATTTACTTGTTTATGCTTACTGTTCATCTTACATTGATCATGCACCTTGGAATTTATGCAACCCCATTGATGCTATTTATTGTATTACTATTACTTTGATTTAAAAAGCTATCGCAACATAACCACATAAAGCTATTTGAGCCTCATGAACCCTGTGTATTACTTGCTGAGTACGATATGTGCTCACTCTTGCTATTACCACCACCACAGATGAAGATTGGAGTTATGACTACCGCAACGAGTTCTAGACTTGTTGTCAACCAGTCAACGTCCCTGCGTTGGAGCTACCACGAGAGATTTTAATTTCCGCTGAGATGTTGTAATAAAGTACTATGTTTAAATATTGTTCGTTATGTATTAAACTCTGCAATGGTACTTAATGAATTTGTCTAGCATGTGTGGACTTGATCCTTGGCACACATGTGAGCTTTTATACATCCTGGTGTTGTTTTTAATATCGGGGTGTGACAAATTGGTATCGGAGCTTTGTTGACTGTAGGACGCAAGCCTAGATAGTAAAAATCACATAGGTTTATTTTTGCACTTAAATTTCAGCCTTGACTATTTTATTACAATTTTGTTTTATGCTATACTTCCTTATTCTATTGCAAAAAGTTTGACTCTAGCTTCTCTTTTCTGATTTTGTAGATGGTTCTCACTCGTTCCGCCGCTCGCCGCTCTGCTGCTGAGGCTGTTTCTTCTCGTGGCGTCGCCTCCTACGTCGCCCAGTTCTCTCCCAGCGCACCGCCGGTGAAGCCCGAGGTCGTGGTCCTCTCCGACGATGAGGAGGACCCCACTGAGGTCCTCATGTTCGATGACGACGTGGAGGAGGAGATCGTGCCAGTCACTCCGACGACGCCAGCTCCTACACCTACGCCTGCACCTGCACCGACTCCCCCTGCACCTGAGCCAGTGATGGAGTGGTTCCGTGTTACCACCATCAAGGACCCGGCGCCGAACGCGTATCAACACTCCCTGCTGCAAGAAGTGTTGACTACGTACTACAGTGACAAGCACCCGGTCATCGAGTACCTCTGCTCGAGGTACACCCACCCTGAGGAGGCGACCTACTACAAGACCCTGTTGGCAGTCATCTACTGGGAGCCTGGACAGCCGAAGCCGGCTCCTCATCAGGTCTTCTTTTCGCCTGCTAGGAGGACTTCAGCTCACGCCAGCATGGAGGATGCTGCGCAAGTGGCGTACGCATTCTACCATGGTCTTCGCTATGAGCTCATGGAGGAGGATCGCTTTCGCCACCTGCCCCGCTTTGAGCCCTGGGCTGGACGAGCTGTGGTGACCCAGGCTGATCCCCTGCATCCGACGTTGAACACCACCGCTCTGCACGTCAATGCCTTGACGGAGCAAGTGGTGGGGCTCCAGGGAGAGCTGAAGGGAGCACACTCAGCGTCACGGCGTCTCCAGAAAGAGAATGATTGTCTGCGGGCTATGCTCAAGAAGTCCCCCCGCTACACGAAGAAAGAAGACTTCACGCTTCACGTTAATAAGTTCTAGGTTACCCTTGGGATTCATGTAATAAATCGTTAGCTGCGTCTAGTGAGTCTTGGTGTGCTTGTAAGATTGGTGTGAGAACATGATTTATTATTATGCACTTGTGTGATTTGGATCTTTGTTATGAGTGTTGGAGTGCTGTAGACTTGTCTACGGTACTTCTTGAACAAGTAAAAAATTAAGTTGAGGTCTTTTTATATATTGTTGGGTTGGTTTATATTCTCGTTACCCTTGCTGTTTTCTGGAGTTACCTGAGGTATTTTGGTTATAACTGGAGATCTGATAATGCAAGTGCCATGAAATTTTTATGAGATAAACCAGACTTCAGTGCCTTTCCAGCGCCGTATCAATCACCTTCATATCTATTATGGACTAAGAGTTATGACTGTTGCAATCTGGTATAACTGTGCTGTCTGGAAGTGCTGAACAGCTTCTGTAAATTGTGAAATTGGACCTGGTAACTGTCAGAATCTGGTAAAGTGGTCTAAATGAAAGTTGTAGAAAATTTTATAAGTTTTCCAGCAATGTATAGAACGTCTCATTTTGAGTTCTGTAGCTCCCTGTACGATTGATTTACTGCACTTCTGTTTCTGAGAACTCGTCCTGAAATTTCAGTTTCTCTATTCATGTTGGTTATTTGGGTATTGTCTGAGAATCGTTACGTGTGTTGGGTTGACAGATGGCCGGAAGGAGGAACCCCAGAGGCAACCCACCACCTCCACCACCCCCCATGATCAGCCCTGAACAATTCATGCAGATGCAAGGGCAGTTCATGGAAGCAATGACTCGCTTCATGCAGAATGTTCAGCAGGGTGGAGCACCACCACCACCGCCACCCAGGGACAGGCGCAAGGACTTCCTTCAGGGACGTCCTCCGGTGTTCACACATGCCACAGACCCCCTAGAGGCCGATGATTGGGTCCGTGCTGTGGAAAAGCAGCTTAACATTGCGCAGTGCAGTGACAAGGAGAAGGTCCTGTATGCTTCAGGTCAGTTGCAGGGTGCAGCCCAAACCTGGTGGGAGTCTTACCAGGATGCATGGCCTGCGAATGCTCCTGATGTTACTTGGGATGAGTTCACCAGAGAGTTTAGAGCTCATCACATTCCTCAAGGTTTGATGGATCAGAAGGCTGAAGAGTTCCGGTCTCTCCGGATGGTGTCCATGTCTGTCAGCGAATATCATAACAAGTTCGCTGAGCTGGCACGCTATGCACCCAGGGAAGTTGCTGACGATGCTGACAAGCAGCGGTTATTTCTCAAGGGCTTATATTATGAACTCAGGCTGCAGTTGGCTGGTAACACCTACCCCAACTTTCAAGCTCTCGTCAACCGTGCTATTGTGTTGGACAACATGCGCCAGGATCAGGACAAGAAGAGGAAGTTCTCTGGTCAGTCTTCTGGGAGCAACAACCGTCCACGCTATGGTCACCAGCAGAATTCCCAGCAAAGGTACCATGGTGGTAACAACCAGCGCTTGCCTTTCCAACAGCGCCAGCCGTTCCGTCAGTCGGGAGGGACACAAAACTCCCAGAATGGAAAAGCTAATGGTCCCCCTGCCAAGAATGGAGCCCCTAGAGCCCCCACCGTCTGTTACAGCTGTGGCAAGGAAGGCCACATGTCCTTCCACTGCCCCAACAAGAAGCCACTCTATGGGAAGGTGAATCATGTGACCACCGACACTGCTCAGGATGGGCCGAACATCATGCTGGGTACGTTCGACCTCAACTCCACTCCTGCGACTGTATTATTTGATTCTGGAGCATCGCATACATTTATCTCCCATATATTTGTTAGAAAACATAGTATACCCCTGCTTGCAATGAAGACTGAGATGGTAGTAAACTCTCCTGGTGGTGTCATGCCTGCTACTCATTTTTGTCCATCAGTAGTATTGTCTTTAAGGGGGGTAGAGTTTTCAGTCAGTCCGATTGTCCTGAGAGCATCTGGCATTGATTTGATATTGGGTCTGGACTGGATGAAAGAACATACGGTCAACATCAAATGCAAAGAGAAGGTTGTGGAAATGAATGGACCTAAGGGAGACAGAGTCTCAGTTAATGTTGTAGTGAAGCCACCACCAGCTGCTGTCATCAACATGATTGAAGATGAAGGGAAGCCTGAGGATCGTGTTGTGGGGGAATTTTTGGATGTCTTCCCCGAGGATTTGCCAGGTATGCCACCTGATCGAGACATTGAATTCATTATTGAATTATTACCTGGTACTGCACCCATAGCTAAGCGTCCCTATAGAATGGGGGTAAATGAGTTAGAAGAACTTAAAAAGCAACTTAAGGAGTTATTAGATAAAGGTTTTATTCGCCCTAGTTCTTCTCCATGGGGTGCACCGGTTATCTTTGTTGACAAGAAGGATGGTACTCAAAGGATGTGCATTGATTACCGATCATTAAATGAAGTGACCATCAAAAATAAGTACCCTTTGCCTAGAATTGATGATTTGTTTGATCAATTGAGAGGTGCATGTGTGTTTTCCAAGATTGATTTACGGTCTGGTTATCACCAATTGAAGATTAGAAACCAAGATATACCGAAGACAGCATTCACTACCAGATATGGGCTATATGAATACACAGTTATGTCTTTTGGTCTTACCAATGCACCTGCCTACTTCATGTATTTGATGAATAAGGTGTTCATGGAATATCTTGATAAGTTTGTGGTGGTATTCATTGATGATATTCTGGTGTTCTCCAAGACGGAAGAAGAGCATGAAGAACACTTGAGATTGGTCTTGCAGAAATTGAGAGAGCATAGGTTGTATGCAAAAAGGAGTAAGTGTGAGTTTTGGCTAAAGGAAGTGGCTTTCTTAGGCCACATTGTCTCAAATGGTGGAATTGCTGTAGATCCTAGCAAAGTGAGGGATGTGCTGGATTGGAAGCCACCTACTGATGTTAAGGAAATTCGCAGTTTCCTTGGTTTGGCTGGTTACTATAGGAGGTTCATTGAAGGGTTCTCCAAGCTCGCTAAGCCTATGACTGCATTGTTAGAGAAGAATGCCAAGTTCATGTGGTCCGAACAGTGCCAAGCTAATTTTGATGAGTTGAAGAAGAGGTTGACTTCTGCCCCAGTGCTGATATTGCCTGATCTAAGTAAGAGTTTTTCTATCTACTGTGATGCATCTAGACAAGGTTTGGGATGTGTACTTATGCAAGAAGGTAGGGTTGTTGCCTATGCGTCTAGACAGTTGAGAAAGCATGAGTTGAACTACCCTACTCACGATCTTGAGTTAGCAGCGGTTGTTCATGCCTTGAAGATCTGGAGGCATTACCTGATGGGGCATAAAACTGACATATATACGGATCATAAGAGCTTGAAATACATCTTTACCCAGTCGGATCTGAACTTGAGGCAACGTCGATGGTTAGAATTGATTAAGGACTATGATCTAGAAGTGCATTACCATCCTGGGAAGGCCAATGTGGTGGCCGATGCACTTAGCAGAAAAAGTTATGATAGTGAAGTTCAGGAAACAATGATGCCTGAGGAGTTAAGTGCAGAGTTGCAACGTCTGAACTTGTGTTTGGTTAACAATATCGTGGAGATTGAGATAACGCCTACCTTGGAAGAAGAAATACGCAAAGGTCAGATGGAGGATGAAGAACTCAAAGAGATAGCTGAAAATGTGGTTGTTGGAAAAGCACCCGGATTCAGGCTTGATGAGAATGGCACATTGTGGTTGGGAAAAAGGATATGTGTGCCAGCAATGAAGGCTATCCGAGATACAATTCTTCGGGAAGCTCATGAGTCTGCCTACTCTATTCACCCCGGAAGTACCAAGATGTATCAAGATCTCAAGGAGAAGTATTGGTGGAAAGAAATGAGACGAGCTGTAGCTGAGTATGTAGCCCTGTGTGACACTTGTTCAAGAGTCAAGGCCGAACATCAGAGGCCTGCTGGATTGCTACAACCCCTGAAGATACCGGAATGGAAATGGGATGAAGTTGGTATGGATTTTATAGTGGGACTACCTCGGACATCCACAGGTTATGATTCAATATGGGTGATTGTCGATCGGTTGACGAAAGTTGCTCATTTCTTGCCTGTGAATACTAAGTATGATGGTCCAAAGTTGGCAAAGCTTTACATGGAAAGGATAGTATGTCTTCATGGAGTGCCTAAGAAGATTGTGTCTGATAGGGGATCTCAGTTTACTTCTCATTTCTGGAAACAAGTACATGAAGCTTTGGGAACTAAATTGAACTTCAGCACCGCTTATCATCCTCAGACAGATGGGCAGACAGAAAGAACCAATCAGATTCTCGAGGATATGCTGAGAGCTTGTGCCTTACAGCATGGTTCTAGTTGGGACAAGAGTCTACCTTATGCAGAGTTCTCTTACAATAATAGCTATCAGAAAAGTCTTGGAATGGCACCATTTGAAGCATTATATGGGCGTAAGTGTAGAACACCCTTATACTGGAATCAAACGGGTGAGTCACAGTTGTTTGGACCTGATGTTATAAAGGCTGCTGAAGAACAAGTCAGTAAGATAAGGGAGAACTTAAGGATAGCTCAATCTCGACAAAAGAGTTATGCGGATAAGCGAAGAAGAGACTTGAGTTTTGAAGTAGGTGATTATGTGTATCTCAAGGTATCACCGATGAGAAAGGTGAGAAGGTTTAATATGAAGGGAAAGCTAGCACCAAGGTATGTTGGTCCCTTCAAGATTATAAAGAGACGTGGGGAAGTTGCATATCAATTAGAGTTGCCTGAGCATCTATCAGCTGTTCATGACGTGTTCCATGTGTCTCAACTTAAGAAGTGTTTGCGTATACCTGAGGAACAAATACCCATGGATGAACTTCAAGTTAAAGATGATTTGACTTATGAAGAGTACCCTGTGAGGATATTGGAGACAGCTGAAAGGGTCACTCGAAGTAGAGTGATCAGAATGTGCAAGGTTCAGTGGAATAGGCACTCAGAGGAAGAAGCAACTTGGGAAAGAGAAGAGGATTTGAGGAAAGAGTATTCACACTTGTTTGAGTAAGCATCCAATCTCGAGGACGAGATTCTCTTTAAGGGGGGTAGAATTGTAACACCTAGAATTTTGCAACATTTTAAAATTAGAGAATTTACTTAATTATGCAATTAATTGTTCATGCTAATATAGGGAAAATATAATTTTTTTTGGGGAAATTAAATAAAAACCTAGTCAAAACATGGTTGTTGCACTCATGCTGCTGCATATTTATTTTGTGATGGTTGAATTATTATTTGGTCTCTCAAATATTTGAAAATTTCTTTTGAAAACTTGTTGGAAAAATAGAAATAGAAAAGAAAAAAAAAAGAGGAAGAAGAGAGAGTAGCAGCAGCAGCCCAGCCTTTCCTCCCTGGCCCGGCCTGGCCGAGAGGCCCACCTCCCCAGCTCCTCCTCTCCTTCTCCCTTCGGCCTGCTTCCCCAGCTCGGCCTTCCTTCCTCTCCTCCCTATTGGGCCGCACCGAGGCCAACTCGGCCCGGCAGCCGCGCGCGCACCCGCTCCCTCCCTGTCTCACAGACCGCGCGGCCCGGTTTCCCTTCTGTCACCGACAAGTGGGCCCCACAGGTCGGTCTCTTCCCCCACCTTTCCTTTCTTCCTCCCCTGCCTTCCTTACCGGCGAGCCCGACGATGGCGCCACCGCGGAATCCGGCCAGGATTGGCACCCTTTCCAAATTGAAGCCGCGCTGTGGTTATATGAGCCGCCCCGCACCCCTCCGCCCCGTTTTCCCAAACCCTAGCTCGCTCTCGCCTTTCGCAGCAAGCTCGCCGCACGCCGCCGTCGAGTTTGTCTGCCGCCGAGGTCGATTCGGTGAGTCCGTCGCTCGTCTCTCCTGCCGTAAGCCTCTCGGAGCTTCGTATGATTCCTACGAATGCACCGAGCCCCTCATAGTCTTGAATCGAGCACTGACCGACGTTGCCACCATGAACAGGAGTTTCCGACCCGCCGTTGCCCGCCGCCGATCGTCGCCGACTATCTCTGTGGCTCCTTCCGCCGTTTCCGACTGCCTCGAAGCTTCGCCGCACCGTAAGGGGCCTCCCCGTGCCTTTTCCCTCTCTTTTTGCTCTGTCTGTGCGCATCCGCGAGCTCGTCGGAGCTTCCCGACCGCCCTCTCGCGCGCCGCCGCATGCACGGTCCTCGGCGAGCTTCCCCTTGGCCAAAATCGTCTTCCCCGCTGAGCTCTCTCTCTCCCGAGCCGTTCCTCGTGCAGAACCACACACCCCGGCGCTGGATCGGCTCACGCCGGCGAGCCCCGGCCATGGCGTCGCCGCGCATCCACTGTAGCCGGCCGGAGCGCCACCCCCTTCTTCCGTCCTTCTAATCTCGGCCGTCCATCTTGGATCCGACGGCCTCTGATCGCCCATACCGTTTTGGCCGTCGCTTTAGCGAAAACCCCCCTGGACTTTTTAATGTTAATCCCCGCAGCCCTTTACGTCTTGAGCAGAGTACGCCATCCAATTTAGAAAGCGTATTTTCCTTTCGGTCTAATAAAAATCAGATATTTATATTTACAGTTTTGCCACTATCTTTAATCGCTTATAAAATGCGCGTTTTAACTCCGATTGAGGTGATTCCAATTGCATTGGATTCATAATTTTGTCCTCTTTCCAGTGATATAATTTTTATCTATGTTAACAGTAATTTATTTTTCAGTATTATTTTAATCCCTTAAAAATGCATTAAAACTTCAGAAAATCATATCTTTCGCGTTTTAAATCCGTTTTCGGTGATCTTTATATCGATGTGATCGTATCAGCGAGTAGAATAGTTTTATAAATCTTTTATTTGGTTTTCTTACTGTTGGTGTACTGTTCTAATTTATGTCCTTGTTTGCTATGCATGAATGCTCCTGTATGCATGTGTGTTGGTGATTAATCGAGTAAAGACGGTGAGCAATTCGACGGTGCTTACGACCCGCTTTTCGAGGACCAGCAAGACCAGCAAGACTTTCCTGAGCAAGGCAAGTAATTCATGGGATTATCCTTGTTACCTATTTATGAAAGTTTTACTAAATATCATATGCATGCAATCCCTTGATAAACATAGATGATTTCCCTAGAATTGTCCCTGTACCTTGATACCTACGATTTATGCACATAAATGATTTGGCAATGCTATTATTATCATGATCATGTGTTGATTAATGGGAAGTAATGAACTTTAATAGATGACATTATCCGTAAGTGACCCTCCGGGAAAACCGCGCAACTATGAGTGCTAATGGGCTCTGGTTTTAGTTCAGTAAATTGCTCTTGTCTAGCTTGTTAGTGGTTACCGAAAGGCGCAAGTGGGGTGGGATAAATCCGGGATGGCTTATAGTTTGGCCCCTGTCTGCAATGATGTGTATAGGCTGCGGTTATGTGCCATCAGGCAGAGGACTTATTATAAGAACAGGCACAGAATCCATAGCGGCCCTAACTTGTTAGACATGACTTTTGAAAGACTTCATAGTGATACCCTGCTCACTCACCTTGGTAGTGTTTTTGGGAGTAATTAACCCGAGCAAATGGGAATCACGGCTCATAGTGAAAGTGTGCAACCTCTGCAGAGTGTAAAACTGGTATACTAGCCGTACCCGCGGTTATGGGTGGTCTGGAATCCTCATGGACAGAAAATAGTGTCATTATTTACTTGTTTATGCTTACTGTTCATCTTACATTGATCATGCACCTTGGAATTTATGCAACCCCATTGATGCTATTTATTGTATTACTATTACTTTGATTTAAAAAGCTATCGCAACATAACCACATAAAGCTATTTGAGCCTCATGAACCCTGTGTATTACTTGCTGAGTACGATATGTGCTCACTCTTGCTATTACCACCACCACAGATGAAGATTGGAGTTATGACTACCGCAACGAGTTCTAGACTTGTTGTCAACCAGTCAACGTCCCTGCGTTGGAGCTACCACGAGAGATTTTAATTTCCGCTGAGATGTTGTAATAAAGTACTATGTTTAAATATTGTTCGTTATGTATTAAACTCTGCAATGGTACTTAATGAATTTGTCTAGCATGTGTGGACTTGATCCTTGGCACACATGTGAGCTTTTATACATCCTGGTGTTGTTTTTAATATCGGGGTGTGACAGGGATATATGGCGGTGGAGGTATGTTGTGATGTGCATAGAGGGCAGTCCACTGTCTGCCAGTCTGCTCCTAAAAATTTTGGAGCTGCTGCTGGGTTTATGCAGTGATGTTGTGAATGGCCTCATGGCCAGCCCGCAGCACACCAAACTGATGTGTTAGCAACTCCATGTCATGTCGACGGCTTCGTGTCCCTGCATCTTTCATAGATGAGTAAGAAAATATGGCACTTTATGCCCCTGACCGGCGCCCTCCTGCAGAGCTGGAGGCTTGCATGGCATTTGAGCTGCCTGCATAGGTGCTGTCGTCTTCTTCAGATGATTCATTACGCCGTGTAGCGCGTGTTCTTGCATGGGTAGCAGGACCTGAAAAACTCCATCGACCGCCTACTCCTGCAATGTTAGGCACTAAAGGGTGGCCCCCCATATAGTTTTAATTCTGGGCATAGCAAAGTGAGTCTTGTATCGTTATTATGGAATTTAAATTCTATTGTTCCTTGGGGATCACTGGTAATAATATGAGCTTTTATGAAATATTTCTCACCCAGAATGGTTCTTTATGTAGGTATGTAATCATTAAATCCATTTAGCAGTTCAAGGTAGCTACACATTTTTGTGATGATGAATGTGAAATCAAATGATCCACATCTTGATGGTGCAGAAATCCAATGCTCTACCATGGCTTTTACAGGTGATACTCGGATTTTATATACCATGGCATACATTATTCTTAAATCAATTTCTCTAACAGGTCTCACATCATCCCGGAGAAACAAAGTGATTCCTAGCCATCTATGCAAAAACCGCAGAGTGGGGTTGCCAATGTGACTAGTGCACGGTTTTCCCATTCTATTTTCCCCAGTAATGTCATGCCAAAATTCAAGTTTATTGAACCTTCGAGTAGCAGATTCTAAATTTGAGGTGCAGTTCATGAAGCCTAGGCAAGCACTAAACTGGTCCTAAGTAAGATCATAGGCTTGATTAAAATAGGCAAAAATAGATGTTGTCTCTAGTTGCTTTTACTGTGCACATAAATTCTAAGGTGAGACTCTTGCTACCCTGGTACCCAGAAAAATCCCAGAATTCACCCCATCCTATTGCACCAAAAACATCAAAGAACTCCTCATACATACCTGTGCGTTGGAGGAGTCCTAAATCAATTACCTTGGTGTGTTCAAAGCTGTGGTTGCGGATGGAGTTGAGGACGAGAAGTTCTTGTGGAGTGACCCAAATGCCTATTTTTTGGTCTTGTGTTCTAACAGGTTCTTCCTCTTCTTCGTATTCTTCATGATCATGGGGAGGTTGTTCAACATTTTCCGTGTTGTTGCTTGGCTCAGTGTTGGCGGTCCTTAGTAACTAAATTCCATCATCATTTTAATACTAAAATAAATAGAAGGTAGGGTTTTTATCTAACATTTCCACAAGTTTTGTTGTATATGTGACTTGCAGGTCTGACACGTGAAAATGCACAAAATATACAAGGAAAGCGCACTACCGGAAAGCATATTTAGAAAAGGCGCCAAGCAAGAACAAAGAAGAAAGCCCACCTCAAACACCGAACTGGACCCATTCGTAACCGCGGGGGAGGTCCAGGCCCAACAATAAACCGACCACCCGAAGCCGGTGGCCAATGGGGCCAGCCAGGGGACCGACCGCCCCCGGGTGCGGCCGCCCCCCTGGTGGGGCCTCCCGGGTCCAGTCTTCGGAGGCGGTGCTCTAGGCGGTATCCCAAAGGCGGTTTCACCTCCTTCCAAACTTAGCTCCGCCGGAACCGTCCTATGAAGCTATAAAATGATGCCCCCACTCCCTCCATGAAGAACAACATGATACAAGAGAAAAGAAGAAGGGAGTGCCACCATTTTTCCATTAGTTTAGCTTCTAGCTAGGCTAGTATAGGGTTAGAGAGAGAGAGATAGAAACTTGAGAAGTGAGAGCAGGGTCGAAGCAGTTCTACTCTCGGGTGGACGAAGTGCCGGACCTGTCGGCTCTCACATCCAACTTGTACCTCTACAACCATCTTGCTGCTTGAAGTAAGAGGTTTGTGATACATTCTAGTTTTGATCCATTAAGTGAGTTACTTTTATAAAGCTACTTGTTTGTGGGATCATCGCTTGTCCTTGAGACGGGTGCTCTAGTTAGAGGACTCCTGATAAAGACGGAAGTTCCTAGCCATCGCTAGAGTAGTAGTCGCCTTCGTAGACGTGGTGTCTAAGTTGGAGTCTACCTTTGGTTGTTGCGCGCGCCCACGGGCAGAGGGGTAGGTGGCAGGTGGTGACAGCCCTGTCCACTCGTACCAGCATCCCCCCACATTCGGCCGCGGAATAGCGCTGATACTGGTATCGCTTGGCAGACCAGGTGTGTCAGTGGGCCCGAAGCAGGCAAGTAGTGGGAAAGTCATCTTCAATTAGAGTTTCTTGACTTAGTGTATCCTCTCCACCCAAGTTACCCTCCTATCTTTTCTGGGGTCAACTAGCTAAGAGACCACTAACTTAAGCCGTTCCCTTGGGAAAGTACGATACCATGAATACTTCCAGGTGAAGTGCTACAACGGTACTTCCATGCGCTTGCGGACTTTTCTGCTATCGCTAAGAAGCGCCAACAAGCATTTCTGGCGCCGTTGCCGGGGAATGGTTGTCGTTTTTAGTCTTCGAACCTAGTTGCCCGTGTATCCTTTATTTTTACCTTTCTTTTCTTTGAGCACTTTTGATCTAATGGAGCAACCTACCATCTCTAAACTTTCTGCTCCTAAAGGCGAGTTCGTTGAACCTCCACAATCCACAAAGCTAATCACAGCTTCAAGTTACGAACTCCGCCCAGCTTTTATAGCTATGGTTCGGGAACAAACCTTCTCAGGATTAGATTGCGAAAACCCATATCACCACCTAAGGGAGTTTGAGTAGCCCTATGCATGCCTAACCATTGCTAGCATGTCACATGAAACAATGCGGTGGAAATTGTTTCCTTTCTCTCTTAATGAGAGAGTAAACCAATGGTACGCCCTCAATGTAGGGAAGGTAGCAGGTGATTGGGAAGAATTGCAAAACAAATTTTGTGTAGCATTCTTCCCTATATCCCGAATCGCTGCCCTACGTCAAGAGATTCTCAACTTCCAACAACATGAGAAGGAATCCATAGGTGCAGCTTGGGAAAGATTTATGATTTTAACAAAATCTGGCCCAGACTTGTCTATTCCTAACCATGTGCTCTTGCAGCATTTTTGGTTAGGACTTAGCAAGGAATCTGCCCGACAACTTGACATAGCCGCAAGGGGATCGTTCACACACAAAACCACAGCCGAAGGAGAGGCTCTTTTAGATCGCATTCTAGAGAACACTCCTCCGTTAGAACCCCTCCGAGTAGAGCCAGAGCTGTGTCACGAGGAAGTCTCTTCGGCCAAGGCTGAACCAACGTTACCTATAGAGACACCCTCACCTGAACCAGAAGATCCAAAGGAAGGTCTCCAACCTTCAGATCTTCCATACTTTGATGACGAATTCTTCGATGATTATGGGAATGTCTCGAAGTATGCATACAGAAGAAGCACCCATGTCCTTGTCACCCCAAAACCTTGCCTTGATTCTTTAAAGGAATCCATTAGGGAGTTGACGGCTATCATGAGTGACGAATGGACAAACGAAAGGGAGTCTTCATCTGAAGTAATTCAGATTCGCTCCCCTTCGCGAACCATCCGTTGCAAAATCCAGGATGATTGGGTGGAGATGTTGTACAACCCCACGGTAGGAGCAAATCTGATGTCCACGATTTTTGCACACACTCATCTGAATGATAGACATTTTGCTCCTACGACCCTGTCCATGAGAAATAGCTCGCGTACTTGTCAACTAGGACAAGGGTTGGTTCACAACATCAAAATTCAGCACGATGACATTGTCTTAACTTTAGATTTTCACATCTTTGACGACGTAGACTTTAGCGTGCTAATCGGGCATCCACTGGAGAAATTTCTTTCCAATGCAACAAGAACAGGGGAATTGAATGTGAAGCTAGGGAGGAATGATTATTCCATATCTTTTTATCGAGCTAAAAACTCGATGGCAGATCCTCTCCCCTGTCCTATCCTGCCCGAGGAGGTTATGTCGGTTTCACCTTTTGAACCTCCTGAGTCGTCCTTAGAAAAAGATGCCAACTTCTTCATAGAAGAAGAGGATGACGTAAGAGAAACCTTTGACCTTCCTAAAGAGGAAGTGCCGACTCCACCTCCCGTTGAGCTAAAAACCCTACCTGAAGGACTACGTTACGTTTTTCTAAATGGCAACAAAAGCACTCCCGTCATTATTAGTGACATGCTTTCAGATGAGGAGACAACTAGACTTATTGCTGTTTTAGAAAAACATAGATCGGTCTTTGGGTATTCGTTGCAAGATCTCAAGGGGATTAGCCCAACACTCTGTACTCATCGTATCCCTATTGATCCTGCGAGCACACCATCACGCGAACCGCAGCGTAGGCTCAAAAATGCGATGCGGGAAGTTGTGAAGAAGGAAGTCCTTAAACTTCTTCACGCCGGGATCATTTATCCCGTACCACACAGTGACTGGGTTAGCCCCGTCCAAGTGGTTCCCAAGAAAGGAGGAATGACGGTAGTTGAGAACGCTAAGAACGAGCTCATCCCACAACATACCGTCACAGGATGGAGGATGTGCATTGACTACAGAAAACTCAATGCGGCAACACGAAAGGATCACTTCCCATTGCCCTTCATTGATGAGATGTTAGAGCGATTGGCGAAACATTCTTTCTTTTGCTTCCTTGATGGGTATTCTGGTTATCACCAAATTCCCATCCATCCTGACGATCAAAGCAAAACAACCTTTACATGTCCGTATGGAACGTATGCGTATAGAAGAATGTCGTTTGGGCTATGTAATGCACCTGCTTCGTTCCAGCGTTGCATGATGTCCATCTTCTCAGAAATGGTTGAGGAGATCATGGAAGTTTTCATGGACGATTTTTCAGTCTATGGAAAAACTTTTGATCATTGCCTCGAGAATTTGGACAAAGTTTTGCAAAGATGCCAAGAAAAGGACCTGGCGCTTAACTGGGAAAAGTGCCACTTCATGGTCCGCGAAGGCATTGTCCTCGGACATTTAGTATCCGAAAGGGGGATAGAAGTGGATAAAGCAAAGATAGAAGTTATCGAGCAACTACCTCCCCCTGTGAACATCAAAGGGATCCATAGCTTCCTAGGCCATGCTGGGTTCTACAGGCGTTTCATCAAAGATTTTTCACAGATTGCTAGACTTTTGACTAACCTATTACCAAAAGACGTACCTTTTGAGTTCACGGATGAGTGTTTGAAAGCTTTTGAAACCATCAAGAAAGCACTCATCTCGGCGCCTATAATCCAACCTCTGGATTGGGCATTACCCTTCGAAATCATGTGTGATGCTAGTGACTATGCTGTTGGTGCGGTCCTTGGCCAAACCAAAGATAAGAAGCATCACGCGATCACTTACGCTAGCAAGACTCTAACAGGACCTCAGCTTAACTATGCCACAACCGAGAAGGAGCTCCTCGCAGTAGTTTTTGCTATTGATAAATTTAGATCTTACTTGGTGGGAGCAAAGATAATTGTTTATACTGATCATGCCGCTTTAAAATATCTGCTCACCAAGAAAGATGCTAAACCTCGTTTGATTCGCTGGATCTTGTTATTACAAGAATTTGATATTGAAATAAAAGATAAAAAAGGAGTAGAAAATAATGTTGCCGACCATCTTTCGCGTATGCAAGTTACTAAAATGCAGGAACAAGAGATCAATGACTTCTTACGCGACGACATGCTCCTCATGGTCACCGACACAAACCCATGGTATGCAAACATCGTGAATTATATGGTTTCAGGGTACGTACCCCGGGCGAATCCAGAAAAAAGCTAGAATATGAAAGCAGACGCCACTTATGGGATGAACCCTACCTGTACCGAGTTTGTGCCGATGGACTATTGAGAAGATGTGTGCCGACTGCTGAGGGTGCACAAATCATTGAGAGATGTCATGCAACACCATACGGGGGCCATTATGGAGTTTTCCGCACACAAGCCAAAATTTGGCAATGCAGATTCTATTGGCCAACAATGTATAATGACACCAAAGAATTCATCCGAAGGTGTCGACAATGTCAGCTGCAAGGCAACATCAGCTCCTGCAATGCCATGCCCCTTCATTTCAACCTCCAAATTGAAGTCTTTGATGTCTGGGGCATTGACTTCATGGGACCATTCCAAAAGTCGGAGAGACTATGAGTACATCCTAGTGGCAGTAGACTACGTATCAAAATGGGTCGAAGCGCTACCCTGTCGAGCAGCAGATGCAAAACATGCAAGAAAGATGTTTCATGAAGTGATCTTCCCCCGCTTTGGAACACCTATGATGGCGATAAGCGACGGGGGCTCACACTTCATAGACAAGACTTTCAGAGAATTCCTGCGAGAGCTGGGAGCCAAGCACAACGTAGCTACTCCTTATCATCCCCAAACCAGTGGACAAGCCGAAACTTCAAATAAACAAATCAAAAACATCCTTCAGAAAACGGTAAACGAGATAGGAAAGGGATGGAAAGATAAGCTACCTGATGCACTCTGGGCATACAGGACAGCTTGCAAGACCCCCATCGGGATGTCACCATATCAGCTGGTCTATGGAAAAGTTGTCATTGCCTGTTGAGCTTGAACATAGAGCTCACTGGTCAATAAAAACCTGGAATATGGATCTCAAGACAGCTGGTAAACATAGGCAGAAACAAGTCGCAGAACTGGAAGAATGGCGAGAAAAAGCCTATCATAGTGCCAAACTCTACAAAGAAAGAACAAAGAGATGGCATGATCGAAGAATCCAGCACAAAGAATTCAAAATAGGCGATAAGGTTTTGCTCTTCAATTCAAGACTGAAATTATTCGGGAAAGGTAAGCTCAAAAGTAAATGGGACGGACCTTACACCGTCATCAACGTATCATCACATGGAGCAATCACAATAGAAGACGATGACGGAAACATCCATAAGGTAAACGGTCAACGTCTCAAGGTATTCCTTGAACTTTTAAAGAGTTTACTAAAAACTTATAAAAAATATAAAAAATAATAAATACATATATAACAAATAAAACAAACATATCTATTACGTTTACATTTTGCTATTTTATAAAACATTGGTGTTGCATTTATGATATATCTAAAAAATTCCTATGCTCTTTCCTTGTGTATACATAAATCTTCTTGATCATAGGTATATTCTCTCATAAATGCATGATAGTGTAATCTTGAGCATTATTTTTAAAAATATCACACCTTATCACATACACCATCACACTGATCCGTTGCGCATCAAACTTGATTGTAACCGGGATAGAGATCTACTCAATCAGAAAGGTACGTGGGAAGAAGACAGAGGCTGGCAGGCGGACCCAGGGGATCCGACCGCCCCTGGGATCGACCGCACCCCTAACTGGCTCAATCAGAGCCAATCTTTTTCGTAGCTCCCTCTGATCGCTCCAGCATCGCGTCCATGGTTACGATCAGTTTGTTTCCTTGACAGAGACCTCGGAAGAACCTATATAATCATCATAAAGGCCTCTCCTCTCTTCACACCAAACCATTCTCCTCTCCCTCTTGTAAAGGTTGCTAAGCTCTCCCACCTACAAAGTTTTGACCATGTCTAGCTATGCTCATTCGCTGATCCAAGCTCCTGGTTCCATAGCCAACCTAGACATAGCACCCTATCAAGAGAATTCCTTTGTGAGAGATGAAGCGCGTGCCATAGTAGAGAAGCCGCTAGCCTTTCTAGCACCCCCTAGCGATAACTTCAGCAACATATCAAGCTTGAAGTCCACTGGCACGCTCCCGTGCACCCGAAGGTGGTGCCAAGAAGAAGAATACTGCTGCCCGACCAACTACCGGCACTTTAGGCCTCAAGAGGAAGGCTCCTAGTAGTAGCGGGCTTAGCAAACGTGCTGCCGTGATGCCCTCCACCTCCAGTTTACCTTCCCTGTCATCTCCCGCTAAGGATAGTCGCTCTTATACCATTAGGGGAGTACACAAACCCGATGGAGGGTACGCCAAGGGTCTTTTTCGCAAGGGTGAAGCTCCCTCTAGTAATCCGGCACCCTCTGCCGAACCTTCCGGCGCCAAGCGCAAGTTTGTAAGGAAAATAGTTAGGGGGCAGCCTAAGGGTTTCTTTAGCGATAGTGAGGATGAGAAGCCTCCTAAGGGGCCAACCATCACCTCGCTCAATGTTAGCATCAAAAGCACGCGCCTGAATGTTGTTAAGGCCCAAACTCGCATAGCCGAGGCTCATCTTAGCGTAAAAGGTCTTAGGGATGAATTAGATGAGATGCGCCGAGGCTATGGAGAGCAGTTGCGCAGGATCGCTAAAGCAAGCAGGAGTTGAGCACGTTCTCTAAATATCTTTAGAACGCTCCTGCTACACAAATAATTAGGCACACATTTTTTCTCTTCATGATCTTTTATTTTCCAATCACGTCCCCTTCCAATGTAATGTGCCTATTTGATTTATCAATGGAATAGAAGTCTTTTATCTTTATATATATTGCACACTTGTTTTCTCTATATATTGTGACTAATCAAGACAGGAAAGAAAACAAGTGTGGGGGAGGACTCTCCAATTCAAACGGAACAAAAGAAAAATCAGAATTTGGTTTGTGCAAATTTCTCCCCTCTCTCACTAAAAAAGTTTTTAAGATAAAATTTAAAATGATGACTCCTTCATACTCCATCAAAACATATCTTCCTACGTTCAAAATGTTTGCATACTTTTTATTCCCTGCTAATATTCCTACAGATTTATGAACACTATTTAGGGACCCTTTTTATCTAGGTAATTGACAGGTGAGATATAGTAGGATAACATGATGCTTATTCATTCTTTCAAAGTACTTGGGATTTATTTTACAAAAATTCAATAGCATACTCCTTGAATGATTAACAAATACCTACCAAGACCATATGTGATTCTTTATGATGAAACCTTCCACATATGCCACTTACTTTGTGTTGAGTTTGGTCAAATTTTGTGACCTGCTGTTGAGAGATGTTTTATGCTCCCAAGATCAGAATTCACATGCACCCACCAAAAGACAATTCTCACCCTGAGAGTTGCGCAAAACATGCATCCATCCATCCACCAAAAATATGTCAACTCTTACACTAAGAGTTGCGTAGTTTTCTCCACCAAATAAAAGTATTATTTTCATCCTAAGAAATACGCATTCTTGATGCAAAACTTTACTCATTTATCATGATATCTCAAAATATGTCATATGCCAATAAAAGATATGAGGCTATGCTAAAAAAAGGGGGGAAGAGACTATGCCAAGGGGCATCAGAAAATAAACGGGAAAGAAGATTCCAAATACCCGTTCAAAATAATAATAATAATAATAATAATAATAATAATAATAATAATAATAATAATAATAATAATAATAATAATAATAATAATAATAATAATAATAATAATAATAATAATAATGGAGATCCTATAGCCCATATCTTGTCTTTCTCAAAAAGAATCATGATGCATAGAGTATCAAAAAATTTAGAATTAGGTTTCCACCTTCATATTCTCCACACACATGCACATTCTGATCTAGGAGTATGACGCACTCCCTCCAGTATGGTCTGGGGTTTGACTCGACAACATATGCAGGGTAAGTGTGCCTCATCATTTTCATTCCTACCTAAAGCTCCAGATAAGCCTTTTTCGAGGCAGGTTGACCATGTGAAGGTATTACCTTTTTCTGCCTTGGTGAGGAACCACTCACATACATGAGCGATTTGAGAGAATCATTCAAGGAGCATGAGCTATTTTTATGTTTTTACAATCTCGTAAAAACCCAAGTTTCTACGCAAGGACAGAATAAGAAGATTTGAATCCTAGGCTATTCCATTTTTTCAATTACCTAAGATAATCTGGTAGACACCTTGAAGTTCACAAATCCAGGTGAAGCTTGGGATAACCTGTATGCAGAACTTTTTGAATAAGGAAAATGAACCCTTCTTGGTCCTTAGCACTTTACTCGAGGACGAGCAAAGGACCAAGTGTGGGGGAGTTGTTGGCGGTACTTAGTAACTAAATTCCATCATCATTTTAATACTAATATAAATATAACGTAGGGTTTTTATCTAACATTTCCATGAGTTTTGTTGTATATATGACTTGCAGGTCTGACACGTGGAAATGCACAAAATATACAAGAAAAGCGCACTACCGGAAAGCATATTCAGAAAAGGCGCCAAGCAAGAACAAAGAAGAAAGCCCACCTCAAACACCGAACTGGACCCATTCGTAACCGCGGGTGAGGTCTAGGCCCAACAACAAACCGACCACCCGAAGCCGGTGGCCAGTGGGACTAGCCAGGGGACCGACCGCCCCCGGGTGCGGCCACCCCCCTGGTGGGGCCTCCCGGGCCCAGTCTTCAGAGGCGGTGCTCTAGACGGTATCCCAAAGGCGGTTTCACCTCCTTCCAAACTTAGCTCCGCCGGAACCATCCTATGAAGCTATAAAATGATGCCCCAACTCCCTCCATGAAGAACAACTTGATACAAGAGAGAAGAAGAAGGGAGTGCCACCATTTTTCCATTAGTTTAGCTTCTAGCTAGGCTAGTATAGGGGTAGAGAGAGAGAGATAGAAGCTTGAGAAGTGAGAGCGGGGTCGAAGCAGTTCTACTCTCGGGTGGACGAAAGTGCCGGACCTGTCGGCTCCCACATCCAACTTGTACCTCTACAACCATCTTGCTGCTTGAAGTAAGAGGTTTGTGATGCATTCTAGTTTTGATCCATTAAGTGAGTTACTTTTATAAAGCTACTTGTTTGTGGGATCGTCGCTCGTCCTTGAGACGGGTGCTCTAGTTAGAGGACTCCTGATAAAGACGGAAGTTCCTGGCCATCGCTAGAGTAGTAGTCGCCTTCGTAGACGTGGTGTCTAAGTTGGAGTCTACCTTCGGTTGTTGCGCGTGCCCACGGGCAGAGGGGTAGGTGGCAGGTGGTGACAGCCCTGTCCACTCATACCAGCATCCCCCACGTTCGGCCATGGAATAGCGCTGATACTGGTATCGCTTTGCAGACCAGGTGCGTCAGTGGGCCCGAAGCAGGAAAGTAGTGGGAAAGTCATCTTCACTTAGAGTTTCTTGACTTAGTGTATCCTCTCCACCCAAGTTACCCTCCTATCATTTCTGGGGTCAACTAGCTAAGAGATCTCTAACTTAAGCCGTTCCCTTGGGAAATACGATACCCTGAATACTTCCGGGTGAAGTGCTACAACAGTTATTCCGTGCGCTTGCGGACTTTTCTGCTGTCGCTAAGAAGCGCCAACACTCAGTTACCTCAGACAAATATTCATCCTATGACCCCGAGAGTCGTATCTTAGTGTCATGGGAAGATGATCGTCACGATGAACTCCCGCTCAACGCTGAGCGCATTTTCTTTGCTGCGGCCTTGAATGGGTTTTTCATATTTGCACCAAACAAAGACACAGACCAAACTTCGGATGATGGGGGTTAGCTTAGTTTAATGGGCCTCTTACCGGATGATTACCTTACTTGGCTCCTTCGGTGATGAACACTTGAGGAAAATATTTTTGGGTTTTCTTTTTTGGAAAGGAAAGAGCCTTGTTCAAAGGTGAGAGAGTTTTAGAACGTCGAAGTGTTCTGCTGGTGGTTTCGTTGGAGAAATGAGCTCACGAGCATGGGAATTAAATGGAGAAGGAAGTGAAGGTGTAGGGGGCACTTGGCCTAGTTCGGCCGACCCTCTTGCTGCCTGATTTCGTGCGAATAATTGGAGGGGTCTCTGGTGGACTGAATGGAACAAAAGCTGGAGTGATGGAGCTCAATGGATTGGTCGGCCGAACCCATCCTTCTCTCCACTTGCAACAATAATTATGGGAATCTATCATGTGTAGAAAAGAGAGAAAGATACAGTGATTTGAGGTCCTTTGATGGGTCAGCCGAACCCTGCTCCCCCTCCATTTGCTATGTGCCAAACAAAGGTGTCTATGCTAATCATCTCTTGCCTGGTGAAGTGCTAAACTTTCTCTCCTTTGGATGCTTGCTCATGGGATTCTTTCTTGGAATGAGTGGTGAATGGAGCAAAAAACCAAAGGAGGGGACAAGTGAAACGACCTCGATTTCCGCGAAGGGAAATCCACAGGCTCGAATTGTAATTCAACAGATTGCTTGGAACAATCCATGAAATTACCCATTTCTCAGTTGATACCAGGATCCATACAACGATAATTAAGTCTTACATAAACATTTATTACATCGCCACATTGGTGGAATCAACATTCTAGGAAGCTTTAGAAGATGCGGAAGCGATTCATCCTTCGCAGCCAACTTGAGTGTAGCATGAGGCCCTAATCCTCCCAGTCATCTCCTTCAAAGTCGTACTCATTCTCGTCACCTGATAGCAAATTTATCAGTACGATATGTACTGGCCACGGAGCCCACCTATGATTGCAGTTGCTTTGTGGAAAGTGGATGCAAGGCTACAAGCAGTCCTATAGGCTGGGGTTTCCTATGCAAGTATAACCAATATTTTAATAATCAAGTTTTATCACCAGCTCAACACCGTTAACACCATTATTCCCATTCCAACACCACATCTCACCAACCCATACACGTCTCGCACTCATTCGATAAGCCCAACTCCCTCTCGGGCCTATCTCAGCGGCACACTGCCACAACGGGCATACTGCCGGAAAGCATCATCCAGGGGAAGAAAAGAATATGCTCTCCTCTAATAGTGGTTGCAGAAACATTAGGAAAGGTCCATAGCCAACGAGTTGGCATATGTTTCAATCGATCAACCATACACTCTACAGAGGTTTCGCTGCTCACAAGATTAGCCATCACAGGTGTTGCGCTAACACCTAGGCAGAATTCTGGGTGCTTGCTTGCCTAGGTCGGTACCACCCTACCACTCAGCCCTGGGATATTCCAGATCCAACACCGTCATGCTGAGACTGGGAGACGCAGCACCGGGCCCAACCAGTGGTACTGCGCATCTAGGGCGGTACGGGAATCTCTCCATCCGTCACCGCCCACCCTTATCACCTTTCAACCTAGCAGTAGTGGTACCGCCCTACCAAGTAGTCCAGCCGTTCCCCGCCCACCAGAGACGAGTGAGTAGAAAAGGAGTCCAGATGTTTCCGGTCACTAGTCAGGTCCTAGGTTTCGACCAAGCAGGCTTCTCCACCTAGGGGATACTCTCCCCATGCCATCACAGCACCTCCGTCCACGGGCCTCAAACCACAAAGGCTATCCCACCCGAAACCACCTCTTAAAGCATTACCCGCCACAGGTATCACATGTGGGGATGCCTAGGTTGCACCCCCTGCACGACTTGCTCCTCAGGCTTGTCTCATATCCCACTTGGTCGTTTGACACTCACCACGTACCCGAAACACACGCAGCACACTCTCCCAGTGGTTATAATCAGGTTCATATATAAACCGTCCCAATTCCACCACATAGCATGTAATAAGTAGCAAGTAGTGGAAGAGCAACAGTATAAAAGCAGCAGCTACCCTAACAGTGGGTAGCAGGATAAAGTCTAATCAAGGTAGGGAAAACAATATTCTACCATGCAACCTATGCATAATTATCTCATGATCGTAAAGCAAATAGCATGAACATCATTAGCAATGCGTAATAGGAGCTAAGGATTGGGTGGGACAGTGGCACCTTCGTAGTCGTCGCCTAACTCCTGAAGGTACTCGTGGTCACCCTCCTCCGTCAGATCCTCCTTCGTCTCTGAAATTAATTACGAAATAGTCGCGTTAATGACTCCTATAGAGTATTTCAGAAAGATACAATAAAATAAAGAACCAAATACACTCAAATATATGTTCATGTTGTAGATCTTATTTTTCTGAGAATTTTGATATGTGGTGCGTAATTTTTGGATATCGTATGAATAAGTTATGAATTACCGAAGTTTAACCTATTTTCTGAAAATGGAAAAAATGGCCGAATTACTAGGGAGTGACACGTGGCAGCACGGGATTGGTCGTGGCACTGTTCACATTGACCAAGTCAACAGGCTCGGCTGGCTCTCGGTCTGCTGACGTCAGCGTTGACTAAGTCAACGGTCGACCCAGAGGGAATCGGGTGATGTCATCATGACGTCACCACAGGGACACGTGTCGTCTTTTGGTTACTCCACGTGGCGGCTTCCTGTGCGAAGGCCTCGGCGTGACGTGTGGGCTCGGTCTACGGAGGACTTGGCCATGCGGTGTATAGACCACAGGCTCGGCTCACGGTGAACCAGGTTCACCCTCCTTTCCCTTCCTCGGTTTACTGTGGACTGGGTCCGCGCACGTGTTGTAGCGGCCATGCGTGCTCCGGCGGACGCACGCCAGGTGCTCGACGCCGGGTCTCAATGGGTCGCTGGCGGTGGTGCGGCTACGGCAAAGGTTCGGCGAGCTTGACGGTGGTCGAAGTGGTTCTCCGGGGCATCCCGCGGTTGCGCAAAGTGTTCGGAAGGCAGGAAAGGCGTCGATTGGGGCTCCGGGTTTCGGATCCGCGGTGCTCCACTCACCAGTGGCGAAGCATGTTTCGCCGGCAAGGCTCCGACGAGGTTTAGCAAGGTCAGAGGGGTTCTGGATTCTCTTCGTAGACCTTCGGCAACGATGGTCCGGCCTCAGATTTGGCTAAATGGGTCCCCAGGGCGTCTATCCCCATCGGCGGTGCTATTCCGGTGGCGGCGGACGTCGGTGAGGCTGGCTGCGATCGCGTCTTGGCACAACCAGAGCACTACTTCACCCCATTGGCATGGTCAGCAAGGTGTATATGCACAAGGGGACGAACTACGGTCTCGGCAGGTCTTCTTCACCTCTACAGCACGCGGCGGTGCTCCGGCGGTGTTGCGGCGGCAACGAGCTAGGGCGGTCGAGGCTTCCTCCAGGGCTCAGATCCGTGTGGCTGGCTCGAGGGGTCGCGGCGGTGCTCCGCGACGAGCTATCCTATCCGGTTGCTAGCTAGATCACTTGGAACGGCAGTGGCTGCGACGGAACGCGCCCAAGGTGAGCACGCTCCGGCGAGAGCGCGTCGTGCTGTGTTCACGGCTTAGCAAGGTTCGTAGCCCAGTGGCTTTGGCCGGTCGTGTGCGTGCGGTGTGCAAGTGCTTCGCCTGTAGCCGGTAGCGGCTCGCGCCTGCGCGTCCCGGGGTCGGAACGCCATGGCAAGAGCAAGGCCGAGGTTTGGACATGGCGTGCGAGTGGCTCACCGTGGTGTTGGGGTCGAGAGGATGGCGACGTAGTGACTGATTTGACGCCTGTGCCGTGTGTTCGCAGTGCCGAGTCACGACCGCGTCACCGGCTTCTCCTCCGTCCCTGGCTCCTAGTTCCAGCTACCTCCGCGGCGGTGGCTCTCCGGCGGGCAGCTCCTCCTCCTTCCTCCTCTGTTTCATAGTGTGTTGTGGCGTGGTTGGTGCCACCAGCGGCAGCGGCGAGTGGAATGGAGCTAGGGCTCCGACTCGTGCACTATTTAACAATGGCCAAGGCTAAGCGGCGGTGGACAGTCGGGGATCTCGGCCGGGGCACGTGGAAGCCATCGGAGGGGGCTCGAGCTAGGGTTTCCGAGTGCGTGTGTCGTCTAGGCGATAGGGGAACACGCAGGGAACAGCCGAGGGGACAGGCATGCCAGGGTCATGCTGATTTGTGTGACCTTGCCGACCCTCGTCTTCGTGAGGAAGAAGAACAGAAGAAAGGGGCGAGGCGGCTGACAGGCGGGGCCGGGTTGATAGAGGCAGCAAGCGCGGGCGCGTGTGTATCTGGCTGAGCGCACGTAGTTGGGCCGAGTCGTGCGGGTGGGTCGGCCCAGCTGCGAAGCAACGCGGGTGTGCAGTGTTGATGGGGCAGCTCGGTCGGGCTGGGCCGAATGGCTGGCTGGGTAAGCTCTACTCTCCTTCCCTCTCTTCTTTTTCCCTTTTCTATTTTTATTTCTTTGTGTATAATGGTATATATATTTGAACCAATATTCATTGTATATAAATACAAGCATAAATCGCAATATAAATACAAATATGCAGCATGGATTATTAACTTAATTTGGAAATGTATTTAGGATACAAGTGACACCAACACATTACTTTAGAGAGGTGATTTGCTTAAGGGTTTAAGTAAGAATCTTTCCCTTGATTAGCAAAAGGTGTTTTGATCAAGGTTTGCATGAGTGGGTTTAAGGAGAGTGGATGGATCTTGTCATGACAAAATTTTGCTCTCGGCTCACTCATGGTTGTTGTGTGTGCATTCCTCTCGTCAGCATTTTACTATAGCAAGAGATGAGAGAGAAGAATCTAGTGCCCAGAGTGCGAGTTGACAGATATATGTCTTGTAGCACTAAAACATGTGAGTGTATAGAAGAGTGATTGAGGAAAAATACAAGGTTGCCTTGCTGGCTCATTTAAATGATCAAGATTACATGTAATATTTTAAGGTGTTGTCGTACATGGGACATATCAAAGCATGGCATGGATTGATTTTGGACAAAAGATGGCAGGTGGGTGGCACCATGATGGGGTTCGGCCGACCCCACCATGGGCCCCACCTGGTGTCAACTTACTTAGCAGGTCAAAATAATTGATTATTTTAATATTGAGCTTAATTATTGATCGACAGAACAGGGGTTGGAGATAAATACTAAAGTAAATTAAGCAAATAAAGGAAGTAAACTTTAATTAAATGTTAGTATACTTACCTTAGTGGAAGAGTTGATCCTTTAGGTCCTTGGAGTAAGACGATCTCCTTGGGCTGGTGTAGAAATTTTCTTTGGAGGTGTTGCCGGTTGAATTACCTTTCTCTTCCATACTTGCATGCTCTTTGCTCGTGGTTGTGATTTGGGCTTCTTCAAGTCTTATACGCTTAACATGATCAATGAGCATTGCTCAACTTTCGATCAGAATTTGAATGTCTCCAGGGTCCCGTTGATAGTGAATTGAATTTCTCCAGCTCCAACATCAATATGTGCATTGGCGGTGCTGAGGAATGGTCTCCCCAAGATGAGTGGAGTCTTTTCATCCACCTCCATGTCCTAGGACCATGAAGTCCATAGGGACAAAGAATCCGCGTATCTTGACGGGGATGTTTTCCGCTATTCCCGCCGGATAACGGACCGATTGATCCGCTAGCTGCAAACGTATTGATGTAGGGGACAAGATAGTGAGATTGAGTTTGTCGAATACTACCTTTGGTATGACGCTGACGCTTGCTCCCAAGTCGCATAGTGCATGCTCAAAGTATTGTGTCCCAATGGAGCAGTCAATGGTGGGACACCCAGGGTCCTTCTTCTTGGTTGGCAGTTAGTTCAATATGGCCGCGCTGCATTCCTCCATCAATTTGACAATTTCCGTTGTGGGCAGTGGGCACTTATTGTTGAGGAAGTCTCTTAGGTACTTGGCGTAGGTTGGTACCTGCATTGCGTCAAGTAATGGAATATTCACATAAAGGTGACGAATTACCTCGACGAATTTCCCGAATTGTTCGTCGGTTGTTTGCTTCCTTGTTCTTGGAAAAGGTAGCAGCACATTGGTGTCATAATATTCGTGTGGGGCTGTCTTTCCTTGGAACTTGGTGTTGTCATCAGGCACTGGCACTTCTTCTTCTTCTTCATCATCTTCCTTGTCTTTTTTGCAGCCTTCCCTGTCATGTTAGGATGTGCTGGATCGCGAGTGGACTTACCTCCCCTCGTGATCACCGCATTGACATTTGGAGTATTGCAAGTATTTTTAGGAGATAAAGTAGTAGCAACAAGATGAGCTAATTGAGATTCTAACATTTTATTAAAACTCATTTGTTCTTTAACAGAAGAAGAGAGAACATCCATTTTAGCATTTAATGTTTCAAGGGTCTTGTCATTTTCTCTCAGCTTTTTTATTCATACTTTCATTTATTTTAGCTTGACTCATGACAAGATCTTTCAATGACAATTGATTACCAAAATTTACCTTACCTTGAAACTTGGAGTTCGACGCCAATCTTTCTTGTTGAGGATATTTCGAATTGTTGTTGATGGCGTCTATCTTCTCAGGATTTAATTTGGAATAAGATACACTACATACCTGATTCCATTGATGCTTGGAAGCATAATGTTGAATGGCCTCTCGGTCTTTCTTGAAATTAGCATGTTCTTCTAACCTTCTCAAGAGGAAATCCATCTTCTCAGAGATTGCATCTACTTCATGGATGGTATGTGTGTTCTTCTTCTTGGATTGGAGTTGATCTTCATTCCACCCTTGATTCGTCATCATCTTTTATATCAGATTCTTGGCTTGTGTGACATTGAGTGAAGTGAATGCTCCTCTAGCAGCGGCATCAAGGTGACTACGAGCTATTGGGGTTAGCCCATGGTAGAAACCTTGAATCAGGAGCCATTCTTGGATTCCATGATGAGGACATCCTGAATGTATTCCTAGATATGTTCCCATGTTTCGGGAATTGTCTTGTCCACTTGCTGTGTAAAGCCTGAGATCTTTCCTCGAAGAGCAGTGGTTTTGCCCATCAGGAAGAACTTCTTGAGGAATGCATTGGCGCAGCTTGTCCAATTGCCAATGTCTTCAGGATAAGCATAGAACCATTGTTTTGCCTTTCCGACCAAGGAGAACGAAAAAAGGCGAAGACAGATGGCGTTCATCTTGACTCCTTTTATGGCAATCGTGCCACACTAGTTCTAGGAAATTCTGGAGATGTGCATTTGCATCCTTATGGGGCTTTCCACTGAATGGGTTGGCTTGCACCATGTTGATAAGGGATGGCTTAAGCTCAAAAGTGACATCCCCCAAGCTAAGCTGCGGACCGGTGGCGACATTGCCGGCCGACGGTGCAGAATGCTCGAAGATGGTCTTTTGGGCCATAGCTTCCTTAGGTGACAGTGCTGAGCCTCCTTCCTTGAGTGGTTCCAATACCCAATCGGACCTCCGATCAGAGACTGAACTGTGTCGAGAACTCCTGGTGGATGCCTCTGGATTTTCTATTGCTGTGGCTTGAAACTGAAATCCACTCATATATGCCTTGCTTCACTGATAAAGAGAAGCAGAGGCAAGGGTAAGCCCTACTACAGCTAATTGATACTAATTTGATGATAGGTTCCGGATTCGATCCTATTAAAATTTCTAGGCTATGCTTTCCCCGTCAACGGCGCCAGAAATGTTTGTTGACACTTCTTAGCGCAACCACCAGAGACAGGATGTTAGGCTATCTCTGATCACGGTGCCAGAAGTGCCTGGGGGTATTTCTTATGTCTATTGGATAATTCCGCAAGCGCACAGAATATACCGCTGTAGCACTTCACTCGGGAGTATTCCAAGGTATCGTTATTTATTTTATCCCAAGGGAAACCGGTTGCTAGAAATATTAATAGAAAGAGATCCTTAAATCTATTTCAACTTAGCAAAACTAGTGCAGAGGGGGTAATCGAAATATGAAACGAAGGTGATGATTCGAAGATAACAAATGAAATACTTAAAAGATAACTAGTGTAGTGTAGCTAGGTGGGAGGACAACGAGTGAGAAAGGTTCCTGTGATTCAAACTTTACTCCTGCAATCTATCCTATTAAATGGATGAAGTACACTAAGACTGTTACCTTACTTCCGGTGTGTAGGGGATAGGCAAGACAGTAGGGGACATAAGCTCTACCCGAAGCGGCTATTCTCTTATGGGAGCCTACCTTTTAAGAACTTCCCTAAAACACGTGGAGGGATACTAAGACTAGACAGGGCTGTCACCACCTGCTAGCACCCACAAACAATCCGTGCAACAAGCGGCATTCAAAGGCAAGATCTAGTCTAAACACCACGCTTACACTAAGCGTTACTACTCTAGCTGTGATCAAGGCAACTAGAGCACCCTATGACAGGCGATGAACGACACATGTGAGCTAGTTACAGGATCACAATCTAATGTAAACCGACCAAGTAATATGATAACTCACAACAATACTATTAAAGTAATGCACTAAGTAAGGACTCAGTGAAGTAAAGCAAGAATAATATATTAAAGTAGATAAGTCTTACAGAAAGAGAAAGATACAAGAGCTATACCAGACTCTCCAGTAGACGACTCCGGAGACCCCGAGCACAGCTCGACTCAACTCTAACTCCCACACTAAACTACAACTATTACTAAAGGTGGAACTACACTACTACTTCACTTGTATCTTGAATGAATCATGTCTTGAGAGGGTGGATGCAGCCTCTATTTATAGGGGGAGATGGAGGGGTGCCACGTCAGCGATCCGTGTGCCTTTCCACCTTGGCCCTTAGATAAACCGTCCTTGCAACCGCCACAAATCGACGACAATGATGAAATGAGCACGTGGGAGACATGCTGGAAGGTGGTGGAGGCCAACCGACCTGGCTGGGCACCAGGGGTGGTTCGGCCGACCCCCTATGGCAGGTGGGCCCAGCCAGGGTCTTCTAGAAGGAGTCCTCACCTATCATGTATTGCAGCAGTGGCCTGGTCCCACATTTGGTGGTTCGGCCGAACCATCTCTGGGGAGCTAGGCCCACCACTGTGGTCCCCATCTATCTTTGATTGTCCCCTTGTGTTGGTTTCACCTTGGTTGCATGTTTGTCACGTTGAATCCTTGTGCTTTGTTTCTCCATCGTTGAATAGAAACACATGTTGATCTGATGGATGAAATAAGCTTGGTGGAGGGTCACATGGATCCTGCCAAGTCACCAGAGCCAGGTGGGCCCCATGTAGGGTTCGGCCAACCCATACATAGCCCCACCCTGGGCTCTCTTCTCTTCTATGTGATGTTTTGCACCATTTCTTGATGTTTCTTAGCCTGTTTGATCTTTGCTGCAGTCACAAGCTTAAGAGTACAAGTGGAACTCGTTATTGATAAAATATGTTCATGATATGTTTATCTTCCCTTGAGTCCGAGGCCTGTTGACGGTGTTTGAGTGTGGATTTTTATGGTATATCCACCGTCAACACCTAGCCTCACTCAGCAAGGTTAGGCGAACCGTAGTGCAGTCTGCTAAACCGCAGCGCCATCCTTTACCTGTCATGTAAAGCTAACCCATCCGCTAAATCCAGGGATCTGCGGCGCTTTAGCGCGCAGGGGAGGCTGAGGGGGAGAGAGGGAGGGAGAGGGGAGGGAGAGAGGTGCGTGGCCCCCACGTTTTCAACTCACTAAAAAAATGCATAGCCCACAATCCAAAAATCCAAATTAAATTCCAATTGCACCATTAAATTCGTTTCATTAAATCCTGAAAAACAAGATGTCACATTGATATGTTTAGATAAAATTTATTTAGAAACATATGGGACCCACTGTGGATAGAGGATGATATAGATGATGTATGAGTGCGGGAGAAAAAGATATAGAGGAGAGAATCTCGATGACCAGAACATAATATTCCTTTTAGAGGATGGATTTAGAGGATGAGAAGTGCGGATAGCCTTAGTTGGTAGTACTCTTCAAAACTAGCTTTGCAAGGCAAGTTAGCTTGCTTTGGCAAGGAAATTCTTCCTCAGGCAAGAGATCCAATTTGGCTCCCCTGCTGAAGTAAGGTAGGCCCATGGCACAAAGACAGCATGCATTGGCGTAGTTAGCTCAATGGGAGTTTCATGAGAGTATCAAGTCGGGAGCGGATCTCAGCATTAAAAATATTTGTAAAATTTTCACGTCTTGCTCTTGTTAGGCCATGTAAATTTTCTGAGTAGTTAGCCTGTTACATTTAATCACTTGAATCTCTGGCGTATGATTCTAAGGTTCATGATTGTGACCATTTGAGCCGTGTGAGTAGACAAGCTTCATGTATTAAGACGTGTGGTTAGTCAAAAAATTTAGCAACAGTTAAGAGAAGGCTAGGTGCGATTTTTTGCGTCTTCCCTTGCTATAGGTCGGTTAATTTCTTGAGAAGACACTGTTGACGGTAATTATTGTATGATTTTACCCGTCAACTAAATATAAAATAAGGGTATAAAGGCAAACACCACCATAGAATAGGGCTTTAACTTACAGAATTCCACAGTTTTGGTGAATCAGTGTTTTGCAGGGAGTTATACAGAAAAGAACCAAGGGATGCCCACATGTCGGATTAAAATAACAAATTCCGCCGCGAAAGGAGATCAAAAATATTACAGAGAACACCAGAGGCACGCCTGACGAAGCGGGGCCCAGATGGTAGTGAGGGAGGGTCGGCCGACCCACTGCCAGGGTCGGCCGACCTGTCAGAGTGTCCCTTTTGTCTGCGTTTCGACGTGGACCCACATCCTGAAATTTCACGCAATCTCCACCGTCCGCCGAAGTGGGTTTGATCCAAGGGCTACAGTTCATCCCAACGGCCTATATAAGGACCCCCAGACCCCCCAGGGTTTGATATCAATCATTCAGTCATCAATCAAATCCAGTTGTAGAGAGTTAGAAACCCTAGAATCATTAAGAGCTTCAACATCTAGAGCATAGCTACATAGGTTAGAAGTAGAAGGAGACAAGTTCTACTTGAGTTCTGGATCTTGTCTGGAGCTGGAGGCTTCTCGAAGCCAATGTAAGCTCTCTCTTGTATCTTAAACCTCTTTTGAGTGCTTGAGATAAAGTTGATTGATATTGTTCTACTATTGATTATGTTTTCAATTATGCTATTCATTGCTTATCTAGATTGTATACTTTGCATAGTTACGATGCATTCATATTCATACATAAGTTTGTATAGCACTCATTCATTGATATCATGGGTGGGTGATGAACAGCATGTAAGCATGGTGCTTAGATGTGGTTTGTCTGCGAATGTGCTTTATATTCTGGGTTCTGTGGTAGATCGCGGATGTGACACTCCCGTTGAGTCCTTTGTAGCCCACACTCTGAATGTAGGGAGAGTAGGAAGTTATTATTACTTTAGAAGGCTGGCTATGATCTTGATCTTCCTTGGTAAATATTCCCTTAAGTATGAATATGAAGTGTCTTCGCCATGATTGCTAGTATAATTGCACCAATCTAATATGTCTTTGATAGTATAGTTAGAATAACTTAGGATATCCTTATACTTCAATCTAATCCATGCTAGTGCCTAGAAAGGAAGTGCTCTAAGTGATCATTATTATATTGATTGATGGATTTATCATTATGCTTATCATACATATCATTATTATTGTGACATAACCCCTGTTCTGAGTAAATAGGTCATGCATGGTTATCTCCATATTTGCATATGCATATGGCATCTATCTACCTGCATCCCATTCATCGCCAACCTTTCCCAGTGGTAAAATATAAATGACAACCCAGAATACTCCTGGGTAAAATATTACAATGGTATAATTAATCTGTGCGCTTGCAGATACTTTGAACTTAATATTTTATATCCTCTTTAGTCACTTGCATAATAATAACTGCTTAGTATTTGTGACGGAACCGCCTTAATCATAGGGCCCACGTGCCCCGTCATCGTCCTTAAGGACCTTTGACTAGTCTGCACGATTTCCCTTTGACTTAGGTGGCCCGTCGGGTCTCATAGGAAACCCTAATTTCCCCGAGGATCTCATTGTAAAGATCTTACAAGTATTACAACAGTTTACACAAATGAGATAAATCAGAGTGAAGAGTGCGGAAGAGTTACATTAATATAGATTTACAAATCTAGCTTACATTATCCCAAACCAGAGTTTCACAGTGGAGTAGTTGTATACAACTAAACACCCTGCCCAAGCGTTTCATTATATACACATCTTCATCCATACACGATCCGTCGTAGAACTGTTTACTCAACTTACCTGCAACAGGGGGTTAACAAACCCTGAGTACATGGGGTACTCCGCAAGACTTACCCGACTAAAGGTGTAAAATTAAACTCAGGAATGCAGGCTGAGGGGAGTCAAGGTAAGGCTTGAGCAAGAGTCAAAGTATTTTGCAGAAAAGCATTTCTATCCTATTTCATTATTTGATCTCAATATTATTTTATTCATATACATAATTCCAATATCAATTCTCGTATATTATGTACTTTCAAATTCATATTCATTCTCAAAAACACCTAGTTCCGAACCACTCTTCGCTGTAGGGGTGAGGATCATGTCTCCATTAACCGAGGAGCAACGTCGATTCGAATCCAGAAGTACCCAGCTGGGGATCCCTATCCACACTGCATATGTAGCACTTAAGCTTGCATATGCCAACCCCGCCTACCACGGCTTTTCATACCCCGGAACCGGTCCTGCGCCACCCGAGAGCACAGTACCCCTCTAGTCTCCAGGCACGCCGGCCACGAGGGTACACACTACTCTCACCATCTCTCCACTCCCAGTGCGTGGTTGTCGGTTCCAGCAGTAGAGTCACCGGAGTCAGAGGCTTTCCGTAGTATGTGGCTAGTTGCAAAGTCATGATCACAGCAGGCCGACAACAAATGGTCCCTAATATTTTTCCGTTAGAAACCATGCATTGGGACTCTAACCCAAGTACACTGGTAACTACCCAGTTTTCACATCCCTTTCCCGATGGTGACGAAAATTGGGATTCTAACCCAAACAGTTGGACATCCAAACGGGAAAACCCATCCACGTTGATGATAATGAACTGGCCAAGTACACCATCACCAAACGAGGACAAAACTAATCCCATAAAATGATTCCTTTGCTTCATATCATCCCAGTTTTCAAAATAGCATTTTTGCAACTCTATCATTAAGCATGACTAAGCATTTTTCAATACTTTAAATAAATCAGGGTCTCAGGTATAATATGTGGTCAAGGAAAGGTAATGCATCAATGGGTTATCACTCAACTCCTATTAACCTAATGCAGTAGATTAACTCAAGTGATAAATATATTTAAATAACAAGGAGGGGCAAATGCACCGGGGCTTGCCTGTTGCTTGAAGTCGATCGAACCCTGAAGTCAATCACCGAGAAGGATCCACGTCCACCGAGTGAAGACCTTACTCGAGACACGCTTCAGATCATAATCGCCGCGCGTACACTACACGAAATAATAATGCAACACTTACATGATGATATGTATGCCATGATGCAGGAGATGCACTAAATCACTGACCAATAGGAAGTAAACTTAATTTGAAAGCTGAGTACAACTTGCCTCCATGATAAAGTTACAAGTCAACGAAACTAATTACTATTGCGTATTAACCACTTTATTTTATTGATCATTTTAACATTTGTTGAAAGTCGAATTAGTTTTTCCCCTAGAACACTATCAACCCATTGCCTAAACAAACTATTAAACCCTATCATTATATGTGACTAACATAAATTACTAGCGTTCCAAATTAACAATTCAATTAATAACCCAAACACTAATTAAGGTGCCAAGGATCATCTCAAGATAATGACCCAGGGATATCACTCAATCCAAATGTTACACCACACAAAAGTGAATTAGGGTTTCTACTCAATTTTATTAATCAATCAACAATTAGGATTTTTTTGTTTTGGCATTTAATTACTACCTAGGGTAATTCATCTTATACTTACAAAGTAAATGATCATCAAAACTTAGAACAGTAGGGTTCAGGTGCTACAAGAGGTTTAACCAAACCCTAAAAGATTTAACAAATTATTAAAATTTTAATCCTAATAACCTTTTCTTAATTAATCAATTAAGCAAGTAATAAATAAGAAATAATTAAATTATTTCTATCTGAGCTCAAAATTTTACCATAGATAGTACTTATCCTAAAACAGTACCAATTAAATTTCATGATTTTTGGAGTTATAGAGAACTAATTAAAATTACCCAATTTTGCATTTATTATTTTTTGTGCTGATTTTTAATCCCTGCAGAAAGTGCTCAAAACATGTATTTAATATTTTTGTTAAATACTACATCCCTCAGAGAGCACACACAATTATTTTCAGAATTTTTAAATTAGTAAATTAATTCCTATAAAAATGACAAATTGGCTCACTATTCTCTCTATCAGGAAATTGGAAAACAATTTTTATTCGCGAGGAAAAATAGAAAACCAAATCAGCCCGGGACGGCCCAAAACAGCCAGGCCGGCCCAGCGCGACTCCCTCTCTCCCTGACCCGCTGACAACCGGCCCCCACCCGTCAGCTCTCTCTCTCACACTCCCTCTTCTCCTTCCTCTCGCTCCCGGGCAAACCGCACGCACGCGCGCACGGCGGCGCAGCTGCAGCGGCTCACCACCGGCAGCCTCACCGGCGAAACCAGAAGCACCACCGCGCACCCAAAGATCACACGAACCCTAGAAGACACTCGGTTAATCGGATTAGGAGGCAGAGACGAGACCAGTCGCGGCCATGGCGGCCTGGCAGACCGACAAACGGCGGTGCGACGGCGTTCCGCCCACCTCCGGTAATTAGAGTCTAAAAGAAAAGAACCAGGGGCTTCGGGAGCTCACCCTGGAGCTGTTGCTCCCCTCGGTGTGGACGGAGGCGAACTGGAGACACGATTTTGATGGCGAGGTGGCTTCGGCGACGGCGGGGCGAACCGAGGGCGTTAATGGCGTTCCTCCGACGCCAGAATGATAAAGACTGAACTGGCTGTCCTATGAGCTTCCTAGGGCAACTAAGAACAAGGAACGATGGATAGAAGGTGGTATACCTTACTGTAGTAACCAGACCGCGGTGATGCTGAGTGCGGCGGCGCTCCGCCGGACAGGAAGAAGAAGAGGGTCACGGGGCGATTCCGGCGATGAGAAGTGGCACCAGAGGGCTCAATGGACTTGCAATAAGCCCGCGAAGCTATTGGCGAGGTGGAGAGGGCGGTGATTGACCGGCGACAATGAATTTTGCTGTTAACCGTGGCTCGACGGCGGCGAGCAGGACGGAGTCGAAACGAAGACGTCGACCTTGACGACCTTTATAGGGCAAACGGACGAGTACGCGGCGTGAAGGGGTCCCCTACGGGCCCGGCCCCGATGGCGACACGCGGCCGGCTGGCCCCGGGCATTGCCGGCGGCCGGTGCGCGCACGCGTGCCTGCGCCTGGGCAGGAACAGAGCCGGTCCCCCCTCTCTACTGTAGCAGAATCCAAGGTCAAAGCCTATTGTTGCCTATTACTCCCTAATCTACACAGCTACAGGAGATTCTCCAAAAATAAAAGATGTGCCAAATTTCATGAAGATCAGCTTTGCTTTTTGAACCAAATTCAGATTCGGCCCAGATTTGAAGATATTTAAAAGGGGGTAAATCCCCAATTTTGATTTCAAACACAATCTTTCAAATTACTTTCAAATTTTCAAAATAACATGAAAAATGATTAAAATAAAAGTTGCTCTACTCATTGAGCCTTACAACTTTCCTTAAAGAAGTTTTGTCAGATTCTTGATAACTCTTGAGATAGCATTTCAAATTCAAATTTAAAACACTGTTTTGAGGTAAATTTGAATTTCCTGTTCATAACTTCAAAATACTCAAATATAAAAGTTGTTCTATTTTAAATTACTTACAACTGTCATTAAAGTATTTTGTCCAAATTCTTGATAGTTTTTGAAATAGCATTTTAAATTTGAATGATCAAACACTAATTGGTGTTTAATTTGAATTTTCACCGATAAACCTCAAAATCTCCAAAAATGAAAGTTGTTCTATTTTAAAAGATCCACAACTTTTTCATTAGATTCTCTTTAGGTTTTAAATTTGTATTTCAAGTTTGAACTTTAAAACATTGACTAGGGTTTAATTTGAAATTCTTTTTAATAACTTCAAAATTGTCCAAAATAGAAGTTGCTTAACTTTTAAAGATTTACAACTTTTGTTTAAGGCCCAACACATGATTCAATTTAGTTTTTGATTTAGGGTTTCAGGTCCGATTAGGGTTTTTAAATGATTCCTTTTAAATTTTCTTTTTGAATTTAAAGGCATACACACAAACAAATATTTAAATCATAAAGTCACTCAAAGATACCTAAGTACAATCACATGTGGAAAAAAATTATTTTAATTAGTGCACGGTGATCAGGTTTGATGCGGGATGATTTGCAATTAAAGATGATGACATGGCAGGTTTTTAATTAACCGTAACGCCAGGGGTGTTACAGTATTATTCTGGGTAGTTTCCATACATATCTCTTATATTCATGCTAGAGATGACAACTTAGTTATTATAAGAGATATATGTTTAAAAGAGGTGGCTAAGTAATTTACCAAGTGACAATTAATAACAACAGACGCCTGTTATGTTAAGCACTTGAATCTGGTGTATGATTCTGAGGTTTCATGACCTTGACCATGTGAGTCATAAAAGTAAAAAGATTGACTATGTGAAAAGGGCCTCCATGAAATCAGCTTGCAAAAAGTTTCCGCGTGGCTGTTGGTCTTCTGTGCAGTGTTCAGTGTATTGACTATAACTCCATCTTGGAAAGTTCAAATGATGCATCGTTTATTTGTTGCGTTGAAAAGTTACCTTGATACGCTTTGACCACCATATATGGCATGCCCCACGAAATTATTTAGCAAATTAAGACTTTTGATAATAGAAATACAAAAACCTCTTTGTTCAGCTCTGTGCTAACAAATATTGAGAGTGATCTCTAGCCTTTTGCTCTTGTGATTTTTTTCACGGGATTACATTAGTGGCATCATCATGCGCTTCCAATTGGTGTTTTTACTCCCTTCGAGATTTTCTCGATTGATTGTAGACTGTGTTGGTTGGTTCTTCGAGTGTGTGGTTGGGCGAATTCAGGTTTGTTTTACAGCTAGTTATCGAGTGGTTAATTCTCATCGTGAAGATCTGGACCTGTAACGTATGGTCTGGTGTTTCGCCACGTGGGCACAATGGTGCCGGCGCGCAAAAGTTTCTTGCTATTATTATTAGGATAGTTTTGAACCCGCATGTTTTGTGGCAGAAAGTCGACATAAAAATTTCAAAAAAGAAAGAAAAGAAGTTGAAAATGTCGAGATAAGAACGAGTGTCTGGCACGCTTAGCAAACCTGCTCAGGTGACTCACTATGTATGTGTGCATCTTGTTTGCAAAGAAGTACGAAAAAACAAACGAACACGCACGCGCGCACGAACGAAGAGTTCGCTGTCTCTCACTCGCGCTCTCGCCTCTCCGGCAACACCGCCTCATTCTCACCATGTCGTCCACAGCTGCTCCGACTCCTTCCGCCGCCGCCGGCTACGACCGCCAGGTCGAGCTCCGCGCACTGGACGCGACCATGGCCGGCGTGTGCGGCATCGTGGCGTCCGGCGCCACGCGCGTGCCCCGCATCTTCCGTGGCCCGCCGGAGCCCGAAGAGCCGCCGAAACCCAACGCTAGCGGGCAACATGAAACGCCGCCGTGCATCCCGACGATCGACCTCGGCGTGGCGGACCACGACCACGAGGCGGTGGTGGCTGCCGTGCGGCGCGCCGCCGCGGAGTGGGGGCTGTTCGTGGTGACGGGGCACGGCGTGCCCGAGGAGGTGTGCGCTGCCGCCCTCGGCGCGGCCGGTGGGGAGGGCAGCGAGAAGGCGCGGCTCTACACGCGGGACCCGGCCAAGGCGGTCAAGTACAACTGCAACTTCGACCTGTACGACTCGTCCGTGGCCAACTGGCGCGACACGCTCTACCTCCGCATCGCGCCGGACCCGCCGGCCGACGGCGAGATGCCGGAGAACTGCCGGTGAGCTCTCTCTTTCTCCCGCTCACTGTCTGTCTGTCTGTCTGTCTGTCTTAACGGATAACTAAGTAACGTTTGGGTTTGGTACTCCTGAGTCCTGACTAGCGACGCGTGGCGTTCGCAGGACAAATAACTCTTTATCAGTGAAGTGGATGAACATGCCCAATTGAAATTAAATTGTTTTTTCCTTCTGGCCACTCAAATTGTTGTTTTTTCTTTGGAAGTTCTGCAGATGACACTGGTGTATACTGTTTTCTGTCAACCCTGATGTTGAACATTATTGTACTCCTATATAGGACTTCGGACTTAGGAGATACATTTTCTGTCAACCGTATCTAGTGTATCTACTGCAAAAAGTATTTAGCTTGTTACCTCTTAAGACCAAACCAATTGAAGAGAATGCTAAAATATCAAAAATCGCAAAGAAAGTCTCATGTTGCTCCTCTGAAAACGCGTATAGTAGTCTCATTGGCCTTGCCTTCGTCGATGGGACAAACGCGGAAGTGTATGCGTTACTGTACTGGGAAGCTAGCATTTGGTTTTGTCATGGAAGAAAGAATTTGTTTTTCGTTGGGAAAACCAACGCCCACCCCTATCTCAAAGTCTCCCTTTCTCTAAGTATCACATGCCAATCCTCATGTTTACTTTTCTCAAGTATTTAGCTTGTGAATTTGTGACACATCTAAGTACGACATGCCTATTCTCATGTTTCTACTGAGTGAGGCAAATTAGACTGGCTACGACATTTGAACACCAGAGAGAACTGCCATATGGCGGTTGACCCACGGGCAGTCACTGAACTACCAGATAAGGGCTGTCACAAAAACCTACAATTGTCTAAATTTCTCATTTTCTTATTTTTACATGCACAGAATTTTAATAGCATAACATTAATTATATACTTCCATGCTGCTGGTATACTGCTATGAGTCGTATGTCTGTTTACTGAAAGGTGAGCAGCAGCTTTGGCAAACCGGTATTATCTTAAGCAGGAACCCAGGTATCGGTGAATTGTTTGTCTGAACGACTGCTCTTTATGCGTCGTGGACTGAAAAAAACTTGAGATATCTATATTTCCATTGCATGAAAATTACTAGACATAAACTACTAATACTTGACATAAAAATTACTGGATAGTGAAAGGCTACCTGCATGTGTTAATTTTTCAGGGAAACATTCTTTGACTACGCCAAGCATACCAAGATTTTACTGGATACATTGTACCGGTTGCTATCAGAGGCTCTTGGCCTAAACCCGAGCTACCTAACTGATATTGAGTGCAACCGAGGGCAGATGATACTCTTTCACTACTACCCTCCATGCCCGGAGCCCGAGGTCGCCATCGGAACAACCCAGCACACCGATGCTGGCTTCATCACAGTCGTTCTCCAGGATAACATCGGCGGCCTGCAGGTCCTCCATGACGACCAGTGGATCGATGTCCCACCAACGCCTGGGGCGTTCATAGTGAACATCGGCGATCTCATGCAGGTACACATACATATGCTCATTCATGCTCGTCGCTGAGATACAGGACTGTAAATTGTAACAACAGGAGACCTGTATCATTGGTTCCGGAACTGATATTCTGTTCATATGTGTATGTGCAGATGATATCGAACGATAAGTTCAGAAGCGCCGAGCACAGAGTGGTGGCAAAGAAGACTGGACCGAGGGTCTCCATCGCATGCTTTACCAGCCATACAGATTCCACAAGGATCTATGGCCCTATCAAGGAGCTCTTGTCTGATGAGTGCCCACCGTTGTACAGGGAAACACTTGCCAGGGATTACATTGCGCACTACTACTCCGTCGGGCTAGGTCGCAAAAAGGCTATTTACGATTTTCGGCTTTAGTGGTTCTGCAACAAAATTACGAGTTTGGTTTCTTTGAAGTCCGAACTACATGTCTCCTTCCTTTGTTGCAATACTTGAATTAATAAGGCATTGAGGATTTGAGGATCATCCTATATGCTGATGTGCTATATTAGGAAAAAATAATGGAAATGGTTCGAGCAATAAAAATACTGAGGTACTCCTGTCCTGGAGTAACCATAGGCGGATTTGATCAGAGAAGTCAAATTACATGCAAGTGTAGGATATAAAACTTGCATAACAAATTTGTGCCCAAAGTGTCTGTAAGATGATATTAATTTTTTAGCAAATGATAATATAATTACGGGTCAAGTTTCACTTTGTATGGTTTTTTTCTTTGGTCAAATTCTCTCATTTCTAAATGAAAAACAAAAAGGTATCTTTACCACAATGAATGAAAGACTGTTAGTTTCTTTTTACACCCTTGTGTCTGAAGCGAACGGAACAACAGTGGTTTAGAGGACTTCTTCAGGCCAGGGCTCACAGCAGGCCGGGAGGCGGGGGGGGGGGGGGGGGGGGGGGGGGGGTGTGTTACCTCAATACACAGGTGTACATCTTTCCTTTAGTATTTGGTGTAGGAATTTGGAACAATTTCTAGAACTCAACCATTGTCTCTCTCATCTTGTTACATCTTACCTAGCTGAAGAAGTTATGGGCTTTAAGTCCATGGGACGAGTAAACCCCACGCTAAGTGCTATCTTATAGTATACTACTTTCTTGTCACTCATTTAATATTGCACCAAGTCAGTGAGACAGTGACACCCTTAAGTACCACCTAATGCAAGGTAAAAACGAATGGCTTGAGACAATCAGAGACAAACCAAATTGGACTTGTAGAACACGTATTAGGTTGCTAGTAGCAATGATTGAGGGCTAGAGCCTACATTCAAATTGTAGGGATTAACTTTTTTGAGATATAAACTTTTTTTTTTTGACAACAAACAAGTTTATTGATTAACAGCAAACTGCTGAAAAGACAAGCGTACTTGATGTAGCACTTGAGAAACAGAGAGCATTGTTGGACACAGCCTGAGTTAGAACAGGAAGACTCTAAATGCGTAATCTGAGAGCTCAGAGCTTGTCGAGCAAGGGCGTCCGCAGTTGTATTTAGAGTCCTGTTGATCTTGAAGATTTTTGAAGCCTGTGATCTGGAGATGTTGAGGAACGTTTGAGTAAATGGCTTGATTCTCCAGTCAGGCAGGTTACTTGAGTCCTCCATGTTGAGAGAGTGAACAAGCTGTTCACAATCTGACAAGAAATTGCAGTTGTTGATATTCAAAGCCTGAGTGACCATAGCAGCAAGAGCCAGGCTGACTGCTTCAGCCATAAGGACAGAGTAGCATGCTAAAATTTTTGCCTTGATGTAGATTGATTGAGTTGGCTGCACCTGGAGATTTAGGATTAAAATACCCAGACCTACCATCCTTGGTTGTGAGTTGAAGCGGTCTGGGGCGGTAGATGCGTCAACGTAGCATCTTGGTCCTTGGAGTTTGGCCGGATTGTTGATGCAGTATCTTTTGTTCAGTTGGACCTGTTGCAAGGAGATGTTCATACCTGATGAAAACGCTGTGGGATCCCTTGTGTGCTGAGGGTGAGTACGGTTGGAGGCAGCAGCTCGGTTGTTGGTAGCTTCAGAATGTACTGTACCTGCATGCAGATAATGCAAACCTTGCTGGTTGGGCAAAATTCCATGAGCGCTGACATCAGTTGGAGAAGTGGCAAGCAGCGCCGGCATCCTGACTTCGTGTCTGATGGATTCCTGGACTTGTTGCATAGCAGATTGCATACCTATGTTACGCCTTTCAGCATGCTGAACATTGGTAGCTAGCATCATTGGCCGGGGTGGAATGTAAAGACGTGGCCATGGTCATCTCATTTGTTTCAGTTCCAGTTCCTGCAGTAAGATAATTCATATCTTGCTGACCAAAAATACTTGTGTTGTTAGAAGCATGGTGGATAGTAGATGTCATGGCTAGATGATTTGGTTGCCGTTGTTCCTGGTTGTGACTCGGTGCCTGTTCATCCTCTCTCCCTTGACTGATGTTGTTGGTCCATCGAAGCATAGCAGCTGCTGCGTTGTGTACCTGCAGAGGGGTCCAAGTTTTCCTTTGGAAACAGTTATTGTTTCTTGCTTTCCAAATGAACCATAAGGTGATTAGCATGTGAGATAATAAGTCGTTATTAATATCATTTGTAATGATAGTTTGAAGGATCAACTGGATTCCATCATTATCTGGAGGTAGCAGTTCAGATCTTAATGAAGGTATAAATGAGAACCAAACTGCCATAGGGAGACTACAATGGAAGAAAAGGTGAGCATCATCTTCAATTTGGCCGCATACTGTACAATAGGGATCAATATGGGTAGAGTACCTAGATGCTCTCTCAGCAGTGGCCAATGCTCTTCTAATCATCCTCCATGTGAAAGTTTTGATGATGGGAGGCAGTGTCTTCATTTTCCAAACCCGCTTCAAGATTTGATTGACTTAAGGTAGAATGCTTCGTGATCCCTGTAAAGGCAGATGAATGTTTTCTTGGCTTGCGAGGTGTCTGTAGATACTCTTGGTGGTGCATATGCCGTTCTTTGATGGGGTCCATCTAAGGATATCCTGCCTATTTTCTGGTACAATTGGTACCAAAGTAATTGCTTGCACAGCCTGCTGATCAAAGGTGCTATTTAGTAATTGTAGATCCCAATTGTTAGTATCATGCATCCATAAATCAGAAATGAGAGAGGGCAAAGGTATAGTCGTGACTAGTTGTAAGAGATGATCATGGATGGATCTCCAAATTGGACACCAAGGGGTGGACCATATAGAGGAATTGCCTGCATGAACCTGGTATGTGACGTTGTTGGTAAGGTCTTGTTTAACCTGCAAGAGAGAAGACCAGAAAACTGATCTAGGGCCGTTATTACTAGCATTCCAGAAAGATGAATGGGGATAATATTTTGCTTTTAGGACCACAGTGAGGAAGGGATTTTTAGAGTTGGCGATATCGTAGGCAGTGTGAAGAAGTAAGCTTTTGTTGACCGTGTGCAGGTCTCGAACACCTAGACCACCATTCTCTTGGGATTGATAGATATCATCCCACGACCTATAAGCAATAGGGTTAGTTGGGTCGTCCTCTTGAACACCTGCCCACCAGAATGTTCGAAGAATAGAGTTAATTTTTTCAATAAAACTGTTGGAAAAAAGAACAGTTGACATGTAGTAAACAGGTATAGACGATAAGACAGATTGGATGTAGGTAAGGCGACCTGCGTGATTGAGCTTGTTGGCTTTGACAGTGGTGAGTTTTGCAAGGAACTTGCTGGAAATGAATTTGTAAGCTCTATTTTTGTCTCTGTGGCTAAAAATAATTGGATGACCAAGATGAATGGTATTTGGGAGAAGATCAGGAACCGGGAAAATATTTTTAATATGGGTTTTGGTGGTAGTGTCAACATTTTTGCTGAAGTGGATGGAAGACTTATTTAGGTTGGGAGTCTGGCCGGAGCTGTAGCAGAAATCATTCAGTATGTTGCTGATGGTAGTAGCTTCATGAATTGTGGCTTCCCCACAAAGAATGAGGTCATTAGCAAAAAGTAAAGAATGAATAGGTGGACAGTTGGGACCCAAAGTGATACCAGTAAGATTGGCATTATTCATAGTCTCATTTAAAGCAATGGACAACTCGTTAATAGCAACCGCAAAGAGAAAGGGGGAAAGGGGCAGCCTTGCCGAATACCTTTTTGTGGAAAAAAAATATGCTGTGAGTTCGCCATTGACAAGAACCGCCATTGATGGAGTAGTGAAGCAGGCTCGTAGGAGGTTGATGAAATGTTGTTGTAAACCAAGACGATATAGAGCTTGAGTAAGAAAATCCCATCGTAGCCTGTCAAAAGCTTTTGCTAAATCAATCTTAAGAAGAAAGGCCCTGCAATTCCAATTCTTCGTACCAAAAGAGTGAATGATCTCTTGCGTAATGATAATATTTGAGGAAATATGCCTATTCTTAATAAAAGCTGCCTGGGCTTGGTCAATGTAGCTAGGAAGATGAGGTTTTAACATATCAGCAAGAGTTTTAGCTATAAGTCTGTAAATTACATTGCATAGGCTAATGGGTCTAAAATCTTGAGGCATTATAGGCTGCATTTTTTTGGGATCAGGGTAATGTATGTTTGATTAAGCTCCGAAGAAAGGAAAGCAGTCCTATAAAATTCACTTACCAACTGATGGACATCATTAGAGATCCAAGGCCATGCAGACTTCAAAAAAGCTGCATTGAGACCATCCGGTCCTAGTGAGGCATTGTTACGCATTCCTTTGATGATCGTGTGTAGCTCCTGCAAATCTGGAGTTAAGTTAGTGAAGCTAGTGATGTCATCTACATCACTGGAGTGGTCTGTGTTGACGGTTTGGTGCTGTTGGTCGCCTTCTTCTGGCTGCCTCATCGCCTGGTGCTGTTGGGGAGTCGAAGGAGATGTCTCCTGTACTGGTGGCTGTTGTGAAGGAGAAATAGACGGTCTCTGCAAAGAAGTCTGTAAAGATTGTTGATTAGTCTGATTAACACCAAAAAGCTCCTGAAAATAATGAAGAGTGGAGGCAATTTGGTCAGCAGTTGTTGAAATTGTGCCATCCGGGTTATGGAGATAAGCAATGGTGTTTTTTCTGTGTCTTTTGACAATGGATTGATGGAAGAATGTTGTGTTTCGGTCACCTAGTCTAGCCCAGTTCTTTTTGGCTCGTTGTAAATGGAATTCCTCGTCTTTGGTGAGGATGTCTTGGTGCTGAATTGCTAGGTGCTGCTGTAGGTTAAAATCCTAGTCCTGCGGAGGTTTGGATTGCTGGCTGAGTATTTGGCTTTCAATATTTTGTAATTGGACAGAGAGCTTAGGTTTTGCCTTCCTCCATTTTCTAAGATCAGTGGCTAAGTATTTGGTTTTTTGGTGAAAGGAGCGATTGTAGGACTTCATCCAGCTTTGTTTGGCCACCTCCTCATAATCCTGTTCCATGAGCCACCAATTTTCAAAATGAAATACTTTGTTAGTTCGAGGACGATTAGAATTAAGCATAGTGAGAATAGGAGCGTGGTTGCTGCACATCATCGGCAGATGATAAACTGTTGTTCGCGGGTACGCCATACACCATTCCGCAGTCGCCAAGCATCGATCAAGCTGCTGAAAGGTGGGGATGGTACTGAACCGCTTGTTTGTCCATGTATACGCCTGGCTGCTGTACCCCAAATCTAGAAATCCACACTGCTTCACATAATCACAAAACTGATTAATGCGTCTAAGATCTGGTCTCCCAGGACCAGATTTTTCATGAACATGCATAAGCTCATTCATATCTCCCATAGCTAGGATCGGAAGGTTGCTATGATTAACAACAAAATGAAGAATCCTACTCCATATGGTGGAGGTGTTTCGGTGGTGAGGATCACCTTATAGACAGACCAAACCAAACTGCTCAGAGTTACTAGTACTACTACACAAGCCTAATATGTAGTGGTATGAGTGATCTACGATAGTAATAGAAACGTCCTGGGTCCACATCAACCAAAGTCCACCGGACTGACCCTGCGATGGAACTACAAAGGCATCGGAGACGTTGAAGTGATTTACAATAGAAGTACAAGAAATTATAGCGTTACGAGTTTCAGAAATGAAACATACCTTAGCTTTAGTCGAGACTAGAAGACGGGCGAGGTGTCGCATTTCGCATTGAGATATAAACTTTGGAAGCATTGTCTCAGTATGATGCTAAATGGCTTTTTTTACGGTCGTTATTTTGAGGGGAGGTGGAGTTAGACATGCTATGATTGGCTTATTACGGACTCATGTTGCTTTAATTGTGTGCTTTCTAGCCTAACAACCAAAAGTGACCAAGGCATCAAAAGGACTTTACGACCTTTCTAGTGTCAAGAAGCAATTTAGAAACAGTTTATATCATCACATCTGTATCAGTCCCTGGATCAGTAACTAATATGTATAGATTGAAAAAGATTGATATAAAAAATCCATACTTTATTGCTAATGTGAAAAACACATTTCCAATGCCTATATTTACAAACATGGGCAATTGGCCGAACAACAATCATCAGAGTTCTAACACAACGTTCCTACGTCATTGTGGCTCCATTCCTACAAGCAATTTGGTTGTATCCATTGCTTGTAGTTACTCTCGCTTGATTTTTTTTGCAAAGTGTTATATCTCCATCCTCATGTATGTTTGCAGATCCATCCTTGCATAGACTCTAATAACTTCTTCCTGGTGCATACTCCCTTCCCGTGGTTACATCCTTATGTAGATCTTGGCTTCTCTATCCTTACATACAATCTCATTGCATGATCCCTAAAAACATAGTATCGAGTGGGTTAAGTACATAAAGTACTCAGCAAGACTAAACTTGGAGGTAAGGGAAGGTGGACGGTGGAAGTTGTATAGGAAGGTGAAATTATGGTGGCAAAGGTGGAAAATGTTTGGAGTGAAATTACATGTAAAAAGAGAGTTTGGGCCTTGGGAGAGTGTTAATCATTCTCACCGGTTCTTGGAGTTTAATAATCTATTAAAACTTATTGGATTATCATAGTTTCATTATAGTTGAAAAAGTCTAATCATTTGTGACCTCATTCTGACGGCTGTCCATTCTATGGACGTGGCTATTCGAATAGATTTAAGGTACGACTCTACATAGGTGTACAAATTTCCCTACATGACAGACAGTTTGAGGGCACCTTGCTTTTCCCATATTGGTGGTGACTCAAACTAGACCCCTAAAATTTATCGTGAAAGATCACATAGCAGTCCATGCCAACCAGACTATGGGGGCCACTCTCCCCCATGTCGGTTCCTAATAGCCCATTGCAGCTCGACCTCTAGATAGATGTTATTCTTCTCCTAACGGGGTGTGGGATCAAACATGCCCATTTCAGGCATGTGACTGTACCAATTTTTTACCAAGCGAGTGTGGCAAATGAACCGGTCCTTATATGACCAAAATAAGCATCTCTAACAGGAACCCTCACTTAGCAAACCTGCCCAAAGGTAATTTCACCCCACGTGAGATTATCCCCTGCTTGCTCAGTCGAACAATTTTAGTTACCAAATTATATTGGGGTTCACATTATCAGTTTTATTCATAACAAAATTCTTATTTAAGCATTCACATAGATATCATAAAATAAATCAAGTTTATTAAGTAAAGCCATAAAATGGTAGAATAGAAGGTGGTAGGTTTTGGGGGTGGAGATAGTAGAATATATTGGTGGTGGGAACGAAAAGGGAGTCAGAATAGATGAGGCATGATATGTGGAGGGAAAGAGGTAGGAGGGTGTGGATAGGTGGTGGTGGTTTATATGGTAGGCTTTAGTGGACGGAAATATTTAGTGAGAGGAAAGTTTTTGTGTGGAAAAACGGAGGAGCAGGAGGGATGTGAGGACTTGCCTTCACTGTACAATGATCACACCTTATCCTGTGATCCTGATTCTTGTCCATGTTCCTTTGTCTTCATATACTATGCTTCTGGACTTCTCAATCTCCTTGTGATTATGCTCCTGTGTGTCTTTAGATTCTCGTCACGCCTTCTATCCTATGCCATCTAGCGTTGACAAGCAAGAAAATCCCAAATAAAGAAAATATTACAAGTACAATCAAACAAACTTAGAGAAGAAAGAAACGATCATAATTAGGTGGGTCCTAACTAGTGGAGGGATTTCCTCTAAGGCTATCATTACTATGTGAAGAATAGAGAGGAGTCCATCCAACAAGGCAGCTCCTACAGGCTGAGTTAGGGTGGTGTGTTTCTCTGATAGAAAACTAGACCATAATATTATCCTCCACTATTATGTGAACGTGATTGAGAGTCTATCCTAGTCATCATAATTGACTTGATAGACTTCTACAGAACCACAAGGGTTAGCAGTACATACACACATATAAATGTGTGTGCCTTGGGTTAGAGTGGTTAGGGTATGTGTATATGCATACACATACAAAGGGTTATCGAGGTTAGCAACATATCTGCATACGCATATGTATATGCCTGGGTGATGTCTAGAGTTAGGTTAGCAACGCATACGCACATGTATATGTATGTGCTGGAGGCGATTAGAAAGGTGGGTGGAGAAGTGGATAGCCATGCATAGGTATGTCCCTGTGCGTATGAGTGCGTGTGAATATAAAATTATATACACCTTCATACTCTCGGGTCTACCTTTGCATGTGATATACTCGGGATTCTACGCGTGCGCGTGTGTATCCTTGTGACATGGTGTATATGCCTATACGTGTAACTATTGGTTAGTGGAGAAATATATATATATAAAAAAAGCAAACATAACTAGAATTTAAATGGGCAACAAAAATTAAGAATGGTTTTAGAGGATTTTTGGTGGAAGAAGCATGGGATTCGGAGTTTGGGTGAAGATATGAATTTTCTAGGCGGATGGAAAGGAATTATTTCTAGAATTTAGGTAGTGGGAATGAAGTGTGAAGAGTTTCGGTAGGTTCAAGAGTACCTAATTTTTTTGAAAAAAGTTTCTGAGATTTTTCTGGAATAGGGAAGGCCTCCGTTTAATCTCCCCGTGTACGATTCTCCGGGTGCGCATAGAATTTTCCCGGTGCCTACCACGCAAGTACAAGGCGGCTGACCAAACCTGACTGCACTGTTTCGTGGGCTGGGCTCGCACACTGTGCTGTGAACTTACCTAATCCTTTCTGTGTCTGTGGATCGTGTCCACTCAGAAAATGAGACAGAAAGGAGATGCAGTGCTGTTGTGTGGGTCCATCGCGCGACATGACATGCCCCTATTGCTCTAAGGGACTAATTGGTTGCTCTACCGGTTCGGTCACCAGGCCCATCCTATCTCATTTGGTGCAGTCGGCCCATGTTTGGTTGCCCTAGCCACACCATTTGCCTGTATCCTCCCATTCCCCTACCCGCCGCCTATATCCTTATTGCCTTGTTCGGTCCATAAGGGCCCGAGCGATTTAGCTCTTGCGGGCATGTAATCCAAATCCTATTTGGCATCACCAATATTTTAAGTATTAATGATTTTTAATTTATCTTACACATACAAAACAAAACCCCACTGGCATTTTATCTACACATGTAAGATGTTCACCTCATCAATCCACTATCAAATGCAATTAAAGTTCACTAGCCTATACAATCGTGATATCCATGTCAGTGAGACACATCATCTACTAGCAATGTACGTAGTTGTCCATATCAACATGCCACGGTATCCAATAATATTAGTTTTAGATGGTTAATCTTTTCACAAGTAATTGTATAAATAGTTCAGTCTCATTTCAAGTCAGCATTTGCCACGGTAACGCGCAGGGTATAGTCAGCACTTCCCCAGTAATACGCGAGGTATGCTTCTAGTATTTGATTAGACTAAAAATAAATTTGACTACTCGATAACCGATATGCATTTATTACACATGGGTGATGGATCAGGCATGCACTTCCTGCTCGACCACCGCCTGAAAATCTTTTCAAGTTTGACCGAATATATATATAGTACTGATATTCATTATGTGTAAACATGTTATGTAGATTGTGAATGCATTTTAATAATATTATGTAGTTATATAAATACTGTCAGTATTTTCTATGTACTACCAGTTAATACCAGTTAATCAAACAAGAGTTTAACAAACACAATGTACATTTGTTTCGGAATGGAGAGAGTACAGTATAAGAAAGGGTTAGGCCAGTTCTCTCTTATATATTTTACAAAGTAGGGATGTATGTTGCATCCCTCACGCCGCCACCATAGCACCACCGTCCACCTCCATGCCCACTGCCCACGACATCAATCATTGATACGAATGTTTCTGAACTTGTATATAAGTGCTACAGAAATTCAGGAAGCTCTGTCTTTCTCTTAGCTCAGAGTACTCGACACTAGCTTGACAAGATCATTGACACGCGAGACCCGCGCTTGCATCTCTTCCTTGTCTTTCATGAGCTGAGCAGCCTCCTCTTTGTAGCGGTTCACCTCGGTGCATTTATGGACCAAGGCCCCTAGGGTTGACTCATTCCTCTTACTCAGCTCCTCGATCTGCTGCCTCTGGGCTGAGAATAAAAATTGAAAATGCACATATCAAGTGTAGCCTAAGGGGAAACTGAACTTAAATGACAAGAGACGATTTAACTACCTTTGTTCTCATTTTTCAGCTTTATATTTTCTTCTATTATTTTGAATGACTCCTGCTCGGCTTTCTTCATCCTTTCTGTTAAAGGCCCTTTGCTGCCTTCAAGGGCTAAGATAAAAAAAGGAATATAATGCATTATGATGACTAATGATCCATCTCACAGAGCATAGTATGTAAGTTTAATCTTACCTTTCACAATGCACATATCAAGTCTATCCTAAGGGGAAAGTTAACTTAAAAGACAAGAGATGACTTAACAACCTTTGTTCTCATCTTTCAGCTTAGTATTTTCTTCTACTATTTTCAATATCTCCTGCTCGGCTTTCTTCATCCTTTCTGTTAAGGGCCTTCTGTCATCTTCGAGGTCTAAGATAAAAAAATAATAATATAATGCATTATGATGACGAACGACCAATCTTACAGATGGCATAGCATGAAATTTAATCTTACCTTTCACTTGTTGCTCCAGCTTTATCTGCCCATCCTTCAGGCGTTTATTCTCCATGACCAGCTTCTTTGCTTGTTCTAATAGCTCAGAGAAGGAGGCCACATTGGATGACAGAAACTACAGGGAAGGGAACATATGAAGAGCTGATACTGGGATGTTAAATACCCAACATAATATCAAGTGCCTTGCGAGAAAATATCAGATCAAGTGTATTTGACCAATACATAAAGTTCTTGGGCATATCAGCTATACACAAGTATGAACTCGCCACTAAAATTCATCATTTTTTATTACCCATAAAACATTGCGAGAACATAAAAAAATTGTACAAGAACAATATCACTTTTGATTCTCCTTAATGAGATGGTTGCAGTTGGAAACAAATATTATCAGGGTCTGCAGCTCTCAGTTAACATAGACTATACAGCAGCATTTAATGCTACTATCTATGTGCACTGCAGACCGTGGGACTGGAGAAGTTGACAAAGCAAACATCACCATGCAGTCATAACAGTCAATGCGCCACGTATGTTGTTGCTGGAGAAGAAGCCGATAATACCTCGACTGACATAGCAGTCAAGGTGCTGATGTCGAGGCGGCCTAACAGAGGCTGCGCGCACAATGATGCACCATGGAGGTGACAGGGATGCGTCGAGGGAGTAATCATGGAAGGGGGCAATGCCGAGGTAGACACAGTCAGGGCCGTCAAAGACGTTGACGAAGACCATGATTTAATCGATGGAGAGTTGACGTGGTAAAGCCACCAAGGATGAAGCATGCGCCGAGGTTGCCAGGCCCGACAATGCGTCGTGGACAAAGGCACACACCAGTGTTGCCATTTGCCAATATTGAATGGCGCGATAGAAGATGCCAATGCAGCACACGGTTGTTGGAGTAGACGAAGTAGGTGGGGACGAGATGATGTCGTGGTTGTACTGGACAAAGAAGTATGGAGGCGAGCGTGTCTAACCTGAAGGCTAACAGGCTAGGTGGGAGTATGCTTGGGAGTGAGCAGTCTGGACGCGAGGAGCCGCGCGGATCGGGTAGAGCTCCAAGTTGACGACGAAGCCTAGTTAGCAGGACGAAGGCCTTGTGCAGATGTGTGTCGTAGCAAAGATTGCATGCATAGGATAGGACAGTCATCGATGCATAGGGGACGGCCATGAGATCAGCTGCGTGGCGAACTTGGAGTAGCACGTGACGACGACATGCGCTGGGTGACAACCTTGATCGGTAATCGAGCAAAACAAGAAGATACAACACTAGGGGATTGGGTGTACCCACCAATAACTCTCATCCTCTTTTCTCCTATTTTGGCCTCTCCCATGCAGAGAGAGAGAGAGAGAGAGAGAGAGAGAGAGAGAACAGATTAGCAGAGGAGAGTAGTAGTGGTGCAGGGAGTCCTGGACGCGGTGAGACAGGCATGACCTGGCCGGTTGTGGCACGGCCCGGTCGTGTGGCCTGGCATGGCTCGTCCCGTGAGCTGCCGAAGTTGGACAGTCCTGGGCCCATGGTGGGGGACAAGTGGTAGCATCGTCAGTGTGATGCATCGGGGTAGATGCCGGGGCAGCGGAGGGGAGGGCAGCGAGTCGCCAGGCAGAGGCTAGAGCGGGATAGGGTAGGTCGTAGTCACGCAAGGAGGGTGCAGATTGGCTGGCACCACAATGGCGCGTGCAATACAATTTTTTTAATGAAGCCAGGGTGAGCGACTGCGGTTTGAGCCTTTTTCGATCAAGTAGATCAATACCATATGTTCGGGGAGGAGACGAGGTGTAGCAGCTCGGTTGGGGTCAACTTGGCCCAGGCAACCACCACAACGACACGGGATGGTGCGACACCCATCATCCACGACAAGCGCGGAAAGGATGACGAGGTGGTGAGGCGTCGCGAGAAGGCCCGATCTGCTGCTTGATGACGATGAGGAAGGCGGTGGGATCAATAGGATCTAGCACCTAAAGGGGAGGCGATGCACCCGATGGAGATTGCTCTCCCTAAGGTGCGAACGATGTGGAAGCTGACAACGACTAGAGTTAGGATCTAAACCTAGACTCATGATACCATGAAGGAGAATAAAATTGGTGCAATATTCGTTGTATTGCATTGGGCCTCAAGGGTAGATAATATAGAGAGTACAAAGGACTAACACCCCATATGGGTAGACAATGTAGTGCTATTCATATTTACTCTTAACATGACGGACAGCTTGCCAAAGTGGCATTTGGAGCTTGGTGAAGGGCTTCTTGGCACACATAGCGTCGAGGACCACCTTGAGATGCTACAAATGCTCGGATCAAGAGCTACTAAAAATCAGAATGTCGTCGAAAAAGACGAGGATGAAACGGCGTAAGAACGGAACGAGGATGTCGTTCATTAGGCTTTGAAATGTTGTCGATGCATTGGTGAGGGTGAACGGAATCACCAAAAACTTTAAGTGGCCATGTTGTATCCGGAACATTGTTTTCTCCACATCATCAGGTGGACGCAAACTTGGTGGTAACCTGAGCGAAGGTCAAGCTATATGAAGAACTTGTGACCGCGTAGTTCGACCAAAAGCTTATCGACCACCATAATTAGGAATTTGTCCTTCACACTTTTCTAGTCGATGCAGAGTCGCCAAGAGTTGATCATTTTCATGACAAGGAGCACCGGGGCGAAGAAGGCTGATAAGCTTGCTTGATGTTGTTCTCGATCATGGTGCTGCACTGCCACTCTAACTCGTTCTTGTAGAGTTGTGGGTAGCAAGTGAATTCGGTGGTCGCAGCACTGAGCTGGAGGAAGGACACAATTCCTCGAAAAGATGTTCTAGGCATGCACACGCGATCCATGGCATAGGACTCAACAGCATTCGCTGTATGAACACCCTGCGCTTGATGAGCCCAATCCCTGCCAGAAACAACCAATGAAAATCCTACAGAATGCCAAGCAAAGTTCATCCAAGTCCCAGAGAGTCGGCCATAGAGTGTGCAAGAAAGCCACCCCAAGGATGAGGTTGTAACGTTGAGGGGAATCAAGTAGCAGTCGATAGAGAATTCATCCTGGCTGAAGCTAATTGACAGTTATCCTAGTACTTGTATCTTACTTTTGCTGCAGTTTACTATTCACTGTCTAGTTGTTTTCAGGCTGGTTTAGAAGCCAGGCTAAGTATCTACTTTGCTCTAGAATATGCTGTAGTAGGTAGCCACATTGATGTATAAAAGCAGTGACATAGCACTTGTAAACCTACCCCATTGTACCCCTTTTCAATTCAATCCAAACGGCCAATCGGCCAAGCTGCCCTCTGGGCTTCCAAACCCTTGACCCCTTTGATGAGTGGCCAACAATTGGTATCTAGAGCCTAGGGTTTTAGACAAGCAGCAGCCATGTCCACGAGAGCAACAAAGCCGCCGCCGCTACCACTGCTGCCGCTGCGGCCAGTGCCACAGGGAAGCCAGTGATGCAGCCAGGCGTCGGGACATCCGGCAAAGGAGCAGACAACCGCGTGACGCGCCTTGCTGCCGCAGAGGCAGTGGCTGCGGTGGCGGTCGCCACGGCGCAGCAGGCAGCAGCTGCGGCTCAGGCCGCGGTCGCCACCGCTGCGGCTCTTCGCCGAGAGATGGAACGGGAGGACATGTGTTGGCCACTGATCTGAAGAATCAAGGGTGATAGAAAGCCCAGAGGGCAGCTTGGCTGATTGGCCGCTTGGATTGAATTGGAGATCAACTCACTGGCTTACAAGTGCCGGTGGCGTGCCCCTGCTTATATGGCAGTGGAGCAGCCAACCACTCCAGCATATTCCCAGGTATAAAGTAGATACTAGCTTAGCTTCTAAGCTACCTACCAAAGCTGGGCAAAAACGAAAAAGTGCAGGAAAGTAAGATAGAAGTAGCTAGGCTTATCTAACATGGGCTCTGTGGGGTCACGCAGCCCCGGCCGTCGTCAGTCGCCGTCACTAGAGCGACGTCGCGGTCGTCGCGGGTGATCGCCGGTGTTGCAGGCCATATACCGCGACTCCGGAGCCGGCAGGCCATGGCCGATGCTCACCAAGAGCAACTACCACGAGTGGAGCCTTCTTATGAAGGTAAAGCTCCAAGCCCGGCATCTCTGGGAGGCGGTTCACGATGGCGGCGTTCGCTACAACGATGATCGCCGAGCCTTGGAGGCTCTCTGTGCCGCCGTCCCCATCGAGGTTGCCGCAACCATCGCCAACAAGGCCACGACGAAGATGGCGTGGGACACCATCGTGCTGCGCCACACCGGCGGTGATCGTGTGCGGCGCGCCACGCTTCAGCGACTTCGAGGAGAGTGGGAAGGCCTCGCCTTTCAGCCCGGAGAGCAAGTCGAGGACTTCGTCGTGCGGCTGACCAATCTGATGGACCAGATGGCGCGCAACAGCGACACCGACCTGACGGAGGAGTGCGCCGTCGAGAAACTGCTCCGCTGCATGCCTAAGAAGTACACGCAGATCGTGAACTCGATCGAGATGCTCCTTGATTTTGATCAGCTCACCATCGAGGACGTCACCGGGCGGCTCAAGGCGGTCCAGGACCGCGAGCAGGCAGCGGACTTCGACCCCGTCACCGTCGGCGGCAAGTTGCTGTACACCGCCGAACAATGGCGCGCCTTCGACAAGGAGGAGGAAGGCGTCGGGTCTTCCCAGGGCCGACGGCGACGCCCCCGCGGCGGCAAGAAGAACAAGGCACAGGGAGATCGTGATGGTTCCGGTGGTGCCGGCGGCGGAGGACAAGCAGACAAGGTTGGAGGCGCCGGTGGTGAACGCAAGGCGAACCAAGACGACACCTGCCTCAACTGCAACCGTGCCGGACACTAGGCATGCGATTTCCCCCATCCGCGGCGGAACCAGGAGCGCGGGCGGCAAATTTTGCCGTGGAAGAAGCTGCTGCCTTTCTCGTCCACGGCTTCTTGCAGCTCGAAGAAGACAAGAGGTGCTGCAAGCCTCAAGCTTCGACCTTCCGAGCCTTGAGTACCGATCTCGAGCTCGAGGAGCCGCGTGCACGTGCCTACCTCGACACCGGCAGCGACGGTGAGAAGCTTGATGGATGGTACCTCGACAACGGCGCCACTCACCACATGACTGGGCGTCGCGAGCTCTTCACCAACCTGGACACATCGGCTCGAGGAGTGGTGAGGTTTGGCGATGAGTCGAAGGTGGAGATTCAAGGCGTCGGTTCCATCGTCTTCGAGGCCAAGGACGACGATCACCGGGTGCTACACGGTGTCTACTTCATCCCGGCGCTCCGTAACTCGATCATGAGTCTTGGACAACTGGACGAGGGAGGCTCGAAGGTGGAGATCGAGGACGGCGTTCTGAGGATTTGGGATCGGCGTCGGCGGCTGCTCGTTAAGGTCCGGCGCAGCGCCAACCACCTCTATGTCCTCCACCTCAACACCGCCAAATCGCTCTGCCTTGCCGCTCGCAAGGATGACGAGGAGTGGCGCTGGCACGAGCGCTACGGCCATCTTCACTTCGACGCGCTCCGCAAGCTCTCCAAGGACGGAAGGTGCGCGGGATGCCGGCGATGAACCACGTGGGGCAATTCTGCGACACGTGCGTCATCACCAAGCACAGTCAAGCTCCGTTCCCAGCTAAAGCTCAGTACCGCGCACAGGAGCCGCTCGAGCTGGTCCATGGTGACCTCTGTGGCCCAGTGACACCGGTGACCATCCGCGACAGGCGCTACTTCTTGCTGCTCGTCGACGACGCCACTCGCTACATGTGGGTGGCACTGCTGACTACCAAGGACACCGCCGCTGACGCCATCAAACACCTCCAAGCTGCGCCAGAGAAGGGGAGCGGGCACAAGCTCGATGTGAGTTCACCGTGGCAGAGTTCGCGGCCTACTGCACGGATGAGGGCATCCAGCACCACTTCTCCGCCCCGTACTCACCGCAGCAGAACGGAGTCGTGGAGAGGAGGAACCAGACGGTGGTGGCCATGGCGTGTGCGCTGCTGAAGCAAAGAGGGCTGCTGGCTCGGTTTTGGGGGGAGGCGGTGGTGACCGCAGTCCACCTCCTCAACCGAGCGCCCACCAAGAGCCTGTCGGGGAAGACTCCGTATGAGGCCTGGCACGGCAAGGCGCCGGTGGTGGGGCACCTGAGGACGTTTGGCTGCATTGCCTTCGTCAAGGACCTCACTCAGCTGAAGAAGCTGGACGTCCGCAGCCGCCCTGGCATCTTCGTCGGGTACGCTGACGACGCAAAAGCCTACCGCATCTTTGATCCGGCGACACAGCGAGTGCTCATCTCACGCGACGTTAACTTCGACAAGAGCCGCGGCTGGGACTGCCTCAAGGAAGAAATGGGAGCAGCTCCAGGAGGTGAAGACTTCATCATCGAACACCTCTGGAGCGAGGAAGCAGAAGGAGCGCAGGGCACATCGTCACCAGCTACTCCAGCACCGCCTCACTCGCCGTCACCAGCTCCGGGGGAGCTCGGGGGCACAGGAGCAGCGGCTTCAAGTCCCTCGTCTGCTTCCTTTGCCCTGACACCGGCAGCAGCAACACCCGCCACGCCGGCGGCTACATCGTCGCCGTCCGAACAGCCCCAAATCGAGCACGCCACGCTGCTGGAGGATGATGAGGACCGACTGGACGCGTACTACAACGATGAGCCTCTCAAGTAACGCCGGATGACCAACATTCTCGGTGAAGATTCTCCTCCAGGGCTGGCGCCACGTCTCTCGACCAATTTCACAGAGGCACAGGGTGACCTAGCGTGGGAGGCTTCCATGAAGCAAGAGCTCCAATCGGTGGAGAAGAACAAGACTTGGGAGCTCGTGGACCTGTCGGCTGGACACCGCCCGATCACCCTGAAATGGGTGTTCAAACTCAAGAAGGATGAGAAGGGGGCGGTGACCAAGCACAAGGCGAGGCTGGTGGCGAGGGGCTTCGTGCAACAAGAGGGCGTGGACTACGACGACACGTTCGCGCCAGTGGCGCACATGGAGTCGGTCCGTGTTCTCCTCGCGCTAGCGGCTTAGGAAGGGTGGAAGGCCCACTAGATGGATGTGAATTCGGTGTTCCCGAACGACGACCTCAAAAAGGAGGTGTATGTGCGCCAGCCACCGGGGTTCGTCGTCGCCGAGAAGGAAGACAAGGTGTACCGCTTGCGCAAGGCTCTCTACGGCTTGCGGTAGGCGCCACGCGCCTGGAACGCGAAGCTGGACGCCACTCTGCAATGGGCTTCCACCACAGCGCGCATGAGGCGGTGGTGTACCGGCTGGGCAACGGGCGCTCTGCTCTACTCGTCGGGGTCTACGTCGACGATCTCATCATCACCGGCGCATAGGAGGAAGATGCGAAGAAGTTCAACGCGCAAATGAAGGAGAAATTCGACATGAGCGACGTCGAGGTGCGCCAGGACCACATCGGCATCTCCCTCCGCCAAGCTCACTACGCCAAGCGAATCCTGGAGCTCGGCAGGATGACTGGCTGCAATCCAGCTCACACGCCGATGGAGAAGAAGCTGCAGCTCAGTCGTGCAAGCAAGGCGGAGGAAGTGGACTCCACGCACAACCGGCGGCTTGTTGGCAGCTTCCGGTATCTCGTGCACACCCGACCGGACTTGGCGTTCGCCGTCGGGTATGTGAGCCGGTTCATGGAACGGCCCATGGTGGAGCACCTACAGGCCGTGAAGCGCGTTCTCCGATACGTGGCCGGGACCCGGGACTACGGTCTCCACTACAAGAGGGCTCCAGGCACGGCGCGTTTCATCGGCTACTGTGACGGTGATCTTGCCGGCGACATCAACACAAGCAAGAGCACCAGTGGAACGATGTTCTTTCTGGGTGAATGCTTGGTCAACTGGCAATCAATCAAGCAGAAGGTGGTGGCGCTGTCAAGCTAAGAGGCAGAATACATTGCCACCGCCACTGCAGCAACTCAGGCCCTCTGGTTGTCCAAGCTACTCGGTGAGCTGCTAGGCAGAAAAGTGGATGTGGCGGAGCTGAAGGTGGACAACAAGTCTGCATTGACTCTGGCTAAGAATCCGGTCTTCCACGATCGAAGCAAGCACATCAGAATCAAGTATCACTTCATCCGAGACTGCTTGGAGGATGGGAGCATCAAGGCCAACCACATTGCCACTACTGATCAGCTTGCAGACATCCTTACCAAGTCGCTGAGCAAGGCCAAGTTCCAGGAGATGAGGAGAAGGATTGGTTTGAGGCAGATCACTTGAGTAGGCTTAGGGGGAGATTGACAGTTAAGCCTAGTACTTGTATCTTACTTTTGCTGCAGTTTACTATTCACTGTCTAGTTGTTTTCAGGCTAGCTTAGAAGCCAAGCTAAGTATCTACTTTGCTCTAGAATATGCTGTAGTAGGTAGCCACTTTGCTGTATAAAAGCAGTGGCATAGCACTTGTAAACCTACCCCCTATTGTACCCCTTTTCAATTCAATCCAAGCGGCCAATCGGCCAAGCTGGCCTCTGGGCATCCAAACCCTTGATCCCTTTGATGAGGGGCCAACACTAATGTCCACCGTTGGCACTCTGTCAACGCAAGAGCCATGGTTCTCGTTGGCCACCTTGATGTGGTCAGCAACATTGGAGTTGATGAAGTTATGTGTCGATACCCATGTCAAGGAGTGCACTAAGGTCGTATCCACGAACACAAATAAGAACTTGCATAGTGTCTTCGGTTGATCCTAGCGATGGCATGGAGCAACACCACAGGTTCAACACCTTATCTAAAAGGTCGGAAGTCTCTCCCTACCATGGGTGGCAACAGGGGTATTCTTAGGTATTCCTTGGAATATCCATGCGTAACACAATGGATATCTATCATGTATACTAAGATGTTTACTTATACTAGGGCTCTTAAGTTCTTGCCGTTTTGAAGGAAATTGTCCTGGAATACCCTGGTGTAGAGTTCTAGCTCCACCACAGCTCTCTGTATCTTTGTAGTCTGCAACTTCGATGTAGAAAGGCACTGTCATCGATGCCCACGGACATACCGCTCGTAGTTAGAGCACAAGTCTTGTTTCGTCAGGGTCAAATGACAAAATGGTCACGGTGACGGTGTTGTGTTGCTACCATGGGTGGTTGTATGTAGCACCGGTTTTGTTGTGGCCAGCATCATTGAGGAAGGACGCACAGTCGGTCGTGGCGAACGGGATGGCTCGCCAATCGCCATGACTATCGGTGCACACACGACACTCGTATGCCCGAAATAATCGCATCGTCGTCTAAAAAGTCCAGGGTTCTCACAAATCGACAACCACCCTGATGTGTCTCAGTAAACTGGAAGTGGAAGTGAACAGCTCCAAATATTGAGATGTCAAGAGGTGCTCAGCATGGCAGAGGAGCACTAGGATTTGTTCCTGGTAGTTTTCGACCATTGACACAAACGACAACCAAGCTAGTGTGCCAATGCTATTGTTGCAGATCAGCAGATTGGAGGAACAAACCGCAAGTTGCAAAAGTCCTTGAACTCAGCCGACGATGGTGTATTGGTGTGGTGTTCCAGCGTAAAGAACCGGTCATGGCTATGTCTGCGGGGTGGTAGGAAGCTAGCCAGACCTTGTGTACCTCCAAGGTTCGCTAATCGCAGAAGAATCCTCACACCATGTAGTTGATCATCCTTGCCATCATATGTGTGGAATTCCAGTTTGTGGAAACATGGAACTACAGTGCTAGCGGTGGACGAGTCCGTCGGTGACTGTTGTGCTAAGCAAAGACCAACTTAGAATCGGGGAAGGCGGAGGTGGGAAATGTATTTGGTGGATTGGCACAAGGCGTGATGTGGTGGTTGGTGGGAGGAACATGTGGTAGTGGGGTGAAGGTTGGTGGCAAAGGTGATGGTTGGGGATGGTGGCTGGCGCTCACCGAGATGGTTGTAAAGCGATTAGGCATGTCGTAGGATAAATCAGCATTGTGCGCGATGGCTCAAGTGGTTGGCACTATACCTTTGAGACCCATGAAGAAAGCTCGGTGAGTTAGAGTCTCCATGTCACTCATCTAGCGGGTGAGTGGTGACGTTGGACATCGCCTTCATGAGCTATTCGGTGCCGTGGGCAGGGGCGGTGGCTCGTCGTCGTGGGAACCCATCATTGTTTCTGATACCAAATTAGTAAAGCCAAAGGATCTGAGAGCGTAGTCATTTGAGGAAGGTGGATGGCACTTCCATGATAAGCAATGTAGCGCCGTCGGAACTGAAGAAGCTAGCGCTAAACGTATGGGTAATAATAGCTGTTATCCTTCTTAAGTTCCAACAGATACAATAACTTTGCTTATATCTAATCTAAGGAGACCCTAATCCTCACAACATGTTGCAGCGGTTGTCAAAGTCGTGCATAAGGCCACGATCTAGACTATCGTGCGCCTCACACTCCTCCCTTCTTTTTCCACCTACTGTACCCCACACCGGTCATAACATGATTATATAATTAACCGAGTCTTTTGGGAAGTCTAGAAAGCAAGAAATATCCAGGTTTTCACAACATCCAGTAATTTTGTGGCGTATCTCTTTCAGCTATTTATTGATTAGATGTAGTTGGTAGTCCTTTTTTTCCTTGTAAATTTTTGTGACCAATCAATATTTATTTGCACCAATTTATAGTGGACCTTCAAGCAAAATTCTTGAATGGACCAAACTTTATTTTTTAAAAGAAATCACTACAAAGCCTTTTGAGTTTCCAAAAAACAGGGGCATATGAAAGAACAGACAGTGATTTAGCACTTACTTCACTCTGAACTTTTTGCATCCGCTCCCATATCACCTCACTGTTTATTTCCTCCTTATTATGCGCTGGAATGGCAGCTGATACCTTGATGGCCTCCTGGTCTTCAACAATCTCAGAGATAGATTGTGCAGGATCAACTTCCTTGCGAGAAGAATCTCTAACAGGTTGATTAAGGAGTACATTTGACGTGGAGTCTTCAACATCCTTAGGCCGTGAATCAACAACATTGGCAAGCATGAATAGTGTACCGTTCCCTGCCTCTTCTGCTAAAGGGGCAGGAGGGCATTGAGCCAATCCTAGTGGCTGAGAATTCAGCGCTAACACTGCCTCGTTTGTTGAGGAAGACCCATTTATAGAACCAGTGCCCAAAGACGACATCCTGCATAAATGATTCAATCAGATACCAAAGACAGTGTTTTATAGACGAATATTTTGCAAGACTTACCTGGTCTTTGTAACAATGGAAAGTAATGAATACTTTGCTCTTCTCTGAGAAGGGGATCGGGGGGCAGAGGCCTTTCTTTTGGCACCAATTACTGAAAACTTATGTTTCGCTAACTCTGCTATTTTCCCCTCTTCAACCTCAGCAGGGTGCTCTATAGATTTTTGTTCCATGTGCTGGTTTGGAGAAGCTGCAGTTGTTATGTTTGTTATGGCATCTAGAATCTCTTCTTCGGGATCCAAACCTTGAGTTGGGGAAGGGTCAATTTCAAGAGGTGGAGGTACTACAGCCTTCCTGGGACCAGCAGATTGCCTTGTGTATCTTCGTAGGGAGGCACGGACTTGATGTCTATCTGTGATTGTGGAAAATTTCCTCGCCTTTATTGAACCTGTAATCTGCTCAAGTGCTTTCTTCTTAGCTTTCTGAGTTGAGGAAACATTCAGCAAGGCCTATAAATTGGTCCAATTGTTTTTTTTAGATTCAGTAATAAATTGGTTCAATTGTAAGGAAAGCATTAGCAAATATCCTTCACATAACTACTGCTGTACTTACCAGAGGTTGATTGTCTTGGTCATCGGCTGATGCTCTGACCAGGCTGGTTGGAACATTAGGTCTACATGTAGTCTGCTTCACACCCATCTTCTTAAGATCTAGAAGGTAGCTCATCTTGTTTTCAATGTCTCCCAAAGAAAGATCTACATAAGAGGAAAAATAAAAGACAGAAAACTTATAACAAGATAAATGTTTGTTGTGCTAAGTGCTCCTAAATCGTCTTGATGAAAAGGCAAGAAATTTCTAAATCAGTCCAGAAAGGAAAAAAAGAATATTCTGTACAAATAACACAAAAACATCCATGTTGTGTATATCTCTTTGGGTTTTTATACACTTATTTCTTCTGTAATAAAATGATACGCACCTCTCTTCTGTGTTTTAGAAAAAAAGAAGTGTGCTCAGTCAGATCTCAGATGTGAACTGAATATACTTAGGGCTTTTGAACCAAGCCACAGGTGCTGACTCTAGACAAATTAACCAAACAACTTACCATCTAGCAACTTGATATATTATGGATTGGACTAAAAAGTAGAGTTCATATCAAACAACTTTGGTGTTGTCATACGCCTGATGAGAGGCCCTCAAGGCCTCAACCCCGACCCGAGTGAATGAGCTGACCGAGGCCCAGAGGAGAGCGCTGGCCAGCCTGGGCCGCACCCTGGCTGGGCCACGCGCACCGGGAGAGGCACAGGTATCGTAGCCCTGCGCCATCGCCGCATCACATCTTCTACCATTGTTTAGGGAAATAAATAAATAGAATTATTATTAGGAGTTTTTTTTAGGAAAAGAGAATCCAATCTATAAGGATAACTCTAGAGGTTGCTTCAAATGGAAGTCCATTAGGGACTACAAATATGAGAGGGATGTAATCAATCTAATCAAGCAAGAATAGAGCGCCTCCCCCCCCCCCCCCCCCCCCCCCAAGACAGCCTCTTACACCTGGTATCTCGGAGACTAGATCAATCCATGATCCCCATGGCTACCCACGCCGATATGCAAGCAATGTTTGACTCCCTCGTCATGGACCTTCACAAGCAATTCAACGATGTCAAGGAACAATTCAACGTCGTCAACAACCACCTCTCCAACATCGAGCAAGGTGGCCGCAAGAATGATGATACCAAGGCATCTCACGCCCAACGGGAACGCCTCATGTAGTACAGGGTGGTGACGGACTGGGCATACTTTGCCCAGTGCATCAATGAGCACTTCGGACCATTGACACGGGGCAACCAGCTAGGTGAGCTCGTGTCGTTGTGGCGGACCGGAACTGTCGACGACTACACTGAGAGCTTCCTGGCGCACGTCGCTCGCACCGGGCCGCTCGCGTAGCAGCAGCAGGTCAACATCTACACCGCACGTCTACTCAAACCGCTGAAGACAAGCTACAAAACCCACATGACATGGAGATGGCCATGTCACTTGCCAGGGCGTACGAATAGCGGCTAGCGGTGCTCACTGACGCTAACAAAGCGCCAGGAACAAGGTCGACGCCCCATCTAGTGGCGTTAAAGGCACCAACGCCGGCTATTACACCTTCAACGACGGCTTCGGGCACCGTTGAGGAGATGGCGGAACGACGACGCTTCGGCCTCTGCTTCAACTGCGATGAGCCTTTCATCCGCAGCCACAAGTGCAACCACCTGTTCGACATCACGGCCATCAACGACCCCGACAGCAACGACATTGACAACAACCTACTCATGATGATAGGTACCACACAGTCCGCGGTGTGTGGCTGTCCTATGTATCTTAAAGGGGTGATCTCTGGGATAGGTGTCCACATTCTAGTGGACATGGGCGCACAACGTCATCGACATCAACATTGTGCGCCTCATGGGCCTCTTTGAACAACGCATCAACACCACAATGCTCGTGGGAAGCGGCACCAAGGTACCATGCCACGCGGTAGCCTTTGGCATCTCACTCCGCATTGATGCGAAACTCTTCGACATCGACGTCTTCCTCCTCAACATCAGCAACGACATTGACATCATCCTGGGCACTCCTTGGCTAGCAAGCCTGGGACAACTGCCTCGAGGCTTCACCACTATGGAGCTATAGTACTACCACAACGGGCGCCCCGTCAACTTCGCCACCATCTCCCCTCGTCGAGCTACTACAACAGTCTAACCGACACCACCGCCCGCGCAACAGGCTGCAAGAGAGAGCTCCATCTCCTCCACGCAACGTGATGATGCGAGCCAACCGCTCTGCGTGTCCCAACGACCTCGACCACGTCGATAGGACCAACAAAGTCTTCACTCGGACATGACAGGATGTTCTTCAGCAGCAGGAGCTTCGTCACATTGCCCTCGCCATCACCGAGGGAACCGCAGCACCAGCTTGGTCATTAGACCAAGGGATCATCTTCTTCGACATCGAAACTACCTCCCAATGGTATCATCTCTATGACCTGACCTCGTGTAGGTTATAATCCATGGCGGCCTGACGAACATGGCACTCCTGGCACTCGGCTGCCACCTGTCGCCAACGACAGCCCAACAAAACGCTACACCCTCAGGCACATTGTTGGGGCGCCCCTAGCAACAAGGAACAGTGTCGACCACAAGGGTGATCTTTGTCGACAACCTGAGCCACCAGGTGTTCCTCGTTGACAACGTCTACATCGCCCTACACCCCGACTCCAACCTTCAACGACTCACCAGACGAGTTCAACGTCGGCTAATTCATGTTCGGCTCCATGTTGGACCTCTCAAACAACAACACCAGCACGATCAAGTGCAACGATCTGGCGTCTGCTCGTCAACATCTAAGTGATGGCTTCATCACTCTCCCACGAAACATGCTACCCTTCACCATCATCGTCGTTGTTCATCGACATCTCCTAGGTGAGGCTCGACGCCGAGTAGGACCTAGTGCATAGAATAGCTCGTACACCTACTACCTCTACGGCTACATTGGCAGCTTCCTCTACTGCCTGAAGTTCTTCCCGGAGCGCACAAGAGACAACATGATCCTCACCGACCTGGTGTGCGGAAGACTTAGACATCTGCATTCAAGCTATCCTACCCGGACAAGATTCCCCACCAAACGTCTTCAACGATTGGGCGTTGATTCAGCGCGAGGACACGCTGAGTGGAGAATGGGGGGAATGTCATGCTTGCTGAGAGGCCCTTGACCCCGACTGAATGGGCCGACCATAGCCTTGCGCCACCGCCACCGCCACCGCGTCACGTCTTTTATTGTGGTTTAGGGAAATAAATAAACAGAATTATTATTAAGAGTTTGTTTAGGAAAAGAGAAACCAATCTGTAAGGGTATCTCTAGAGGTTGTTATCAATCGAATCAAGCAAGAATAGAGAGAAAGCTCCTTCCCCTCCCTCCCCCCCCCCCCCCCCTCGCGCCATCCCCTTCTCTCTCCCTGCGCCGCCACCCCTTCCCCTGTGCCCTTGCCGTAGCATGCCGCCGCCCCCCAGAGCCCCTGCCCTAGTGCCGCCCCCTCCCTAGCATCCCCCCCCCCCCTCCCTCCTCCTCCCCCGTCCTAGGCACCGCGCCACCAAGCCCCCTCCCCCAGTCAGCTTCTTACAGGGGTTTAGAAAGGTCTCTATGCTATTGCCCTCCAACTTATGAATTTAGTAAAAGAAGAAGCTAAACATATGATTTAAATAATTTAAAAAGAAGCAGTTAAAACATAAAGCAATTGTTATGTAGAATAATGCTATAGTAAGATCAGAAACTCCATCAGAAACACGTTTCATTACAATTTGACTGAAATAAATGCATAATTTGGAATTGAGGCAGATTATGATGGAGGTAGGGTGCATGAAAGAAATTTTATGTTCCTTGCAGCCACAATGTAATTTTACTGACAGTTGTTTCTATAAACTGATAATAACTCATAGAAAAATAGATAAAACTAGCATAATCACCTTTATTTGAATCCCTGGTAGGATCTGACGGACCAGAATAATCGCACGCCAAATGCATCCTTCGGCGCAAAGGGCTAATCCGATTCTTGAGGTAATCGTAAACGACGTCAGCACCAGTCAAGCCTTGATTACTTAGCTCCGTGATCTTTAGGACCTGCTTCTCCTGCTCACCGGAAAGAGGCAAAACATCCTTCCAGTTGTCTTTCTCCTCCAGTACATCAACCCTGAAGGTCAAGCGACAGCTCTGCGGTACCTTGGCATAGAACCACAGAGAAACCCACATGAACTGCGAGGCCTTCAAATAGTAGAATGGATAATTCTTTTTCATCTTGTCCCTGAGCCGAAAGTAGACGGCGCCAAGTGTTGTCGTTTCACCTTTCATATTGTGATAGAGGCTGTAGAAGTGTGTGAAGACCTCCACAGTCGGAGGCACTTGCATGTAGGCCTCACAAAGGTGAGCGAATATGCTCAGCGCGGTAACGGAGTTGGGCGTGAGGTGAGACCACTCAATTCTGTAGTGCTTGAGCACGCTTACCAGGAAATCGCTGGCATCCACCCTCAGACCACAAATTATGTGCGTCAGAGACAGGATAACAAACTGATCCTCCAGGGTGGATAGTGTCGGAGTCTCATCTTTGACGGGGGCTCGCCATTCGAGCAGCTCGCCGGGATGGAAGGCGCCGGCGGCCAAACACTTCTGGATGGCATCTTCGGTGCACGCTGCCTTTCCCCATTCAAGATTCGTTTTTTGCGGAAGGGATTCTGGATAAAAAAAAAAACAGAGAAAAGTGACCAGTCTGAATAAATGGGAACTGCAGAAAGGCCGAAGAAAAAGAAAATGGGGACTAAATGCTTGCCACGAATCCTCACCCGTGGTCGCCCCTATCCGATCTAGATTGCCGCCGGCCGCCGGCGGCAATGGCTCCTCAATCTCATCCCCTTCCCCCACCATCCTTCGTCAGAAGTGAACAGCGCACTGGAGCTCTCGCCTTGCTGCGGGGGCGCGCGGTGCGGAGCACGGAGAGTAGATAAGGGGCTACTCGCTACAGCTTGCTTTGGATTATAGAGGTCACCGCTGCACTGGCGTAGTGGCGGCGCAGGCGCAGCAGAGAGAGAGAGAGGGGAGAACCCAAGAAGCCTCACCATGATTCTCTCTCCATTGATGTTTTGGTGTAGCAGACAGACACCACCGCGCAGGGAAACATTCACGCGTCATATCAAGTCATTCGGCACTCAATCTTTTTTTTTTTACCTAAATGCTAACAATCGAGCGCGCACGCTCTGGTGCCTATGCGTACACCTCGCTCGACCGTCCGATGCGCCTGCGTCCCTGTAGCGGCTCGCGCAAGAGACGAAGGAGATGCCGCCGGAGATGGAGGAGCTCGAGCCAAAGAAGGTAGGAAGCAGTAGGAGCTTGAGCGGGAGACGGAGGAGCTCGAAACTCCGGCGACCGCACCGCCACCACCCACAACACACTAATTCCGACGGCTTTAGAAGGAAGAGATTCAGGGGAGGTAGGCGGGCGGCTTCGGGGTCTTGGTGGCGGTGGGGATGGAGGCGGGCGGCTTCGGGGTCTTGGTGGCGGTGGAGACGACCGGGAAGGTCGGGGCAGGGGAGTTAGGTTGCCAGAGTTGAGGAAGATAGCGGCGAGGGCTCGGTTGCCGGAGTTGGGGAACGTCCGTCCTCGTCCTGCTCGGCTAGGGGAGGGAGGAGGGGGAGAGGGAGGGGGAGGGAGGGAGGGAGGCCGGCGAGGCCCTACCACGCCGCAGCGGTGGGTGGCGGGCGCCGGGGCGGTGGGTCGCGGGCACCGCGGGGGCGACGGCTAGCGCGGTGGGCGGCGGGGAAGGAGCCGGACGACGAAGAAGCGCAGTGGGCGGGCATGGAGGCCGCATGCAGGCGGACAGCGTTCCTCCTGCGCGCGCAGGCGTTAGCAGCCTCTTTTTAAAAAAAAATTCTCTTCCAAAATAAAAAATATTATGTCACCGTGTGGGAAGGGATCAGAACGGATCAGATACGGATGGATATAACTGATATTACATTTGTTTTCATATTTTTATTCATATTTAAATTTAAATACGAATAATATCATGTATGTCGGAGATATAATTATATATCGACATCATAAATATACGATTACAGCATACATCAGATTTTGGCTTTGCTCGGCTGGGTGGATTGTACGGCTAGCTGGCTAATTGTTGTGAGAAAAAAATACTGTTGAATGGCTGGCTAATGCTGGCCGACAAGTTCAAACAAATAGAGTCATTGAATATTCGGATTCGGATATGAACAGATAAAACCCCTTTAAACAGATTCAATGTCGAATATGATCGAACATCCCTGCGTAGGGTAAAAAAATATTTTATTTAATTAGATTTTTTGAAAATATTAACAATATTTATATCTTTAAATAAGTTTATTATAAATAAATTTAAAGAAATGATACTAATTGTATACTACAAATATTAATTTTAATATATATTTGGCGAAAGTTAAAGAGACTTTTTTTTGACACGTTAAAAGAGATTGACTTCTCAAAAAAGTGAAAACAACACTTATTTAAAGAGAGATGGATATATTTAGCAAACTGCGCTCTAACCAAAATTGATCCTACTAATTAAATTAGCGAACAACTACTGACTAAAATTGACCTTACTAATTAACGAGCGACCGTCGATGCCAAAACCAACCAATCGCACAGTTCTTACAATCTTCCCTTTTATAAAAAGTTTATTTCCACACTTTTTCTTTCTGAAAATTGTAAAATTATATACATGACCGATGTGTATTACTTTCTATGTGATAACTTATCATCACACCTTTTAGTTATAACTTTTAAATCCTCTTTTAAAAAAAGTACATTTCCATAAACTTCAATTTTTGAAATTTATAGTTATACACACAGAGTATGTTCATAACTTTCTACTGAATAGCTTATCAAATTTTATTATAGGGAGTTATCTAGATAAAGACCAGAGCGGACTAGCTTGGACTTATTTATTAAATAAAAGAAACATAGAGTAATTAATAGAGCTTTTCGTCATATAAATGTACAATCTTTTAGGTTTTTTTTATCATTTTTAAACAATGTTTGAGTACTAATTAAGATAAAAAAAGTATATTCAGATCTAGTATCTTGGTTATGAGGGCTACCACAGTGGTACCCCTCATAGCATCTCCGAGAATTCTCTAAATATTCCCCTTAAAAACTTCTTGTTTTCCAACTTCTAAAAAGCTATCGAGAGAAAAAAAAGAAGGTCATCTCCAAAAGTTCCTAAGGGTCCTTTGGCAGAGCTCCCAGCTCCTGATTCTCAGGCAGAATTAGGGGAGCTCTGCCAAACGTTGTTTTTCAGGAGAAGTGATTATTGTTTGATTTCGTGAAGTGATTCTCTAAAATGAACTAAGGGGCTGGGAGCTGAAAAAAGTAGCTTCTCCTGATTCTGTGAAGTGATTTTATGTCTAGACTTTAAGAATTTATCCTAGAGAAATAAAAAGAATCACTTTTAGCCATCAAAATCACTTCACAAAAGAATCAGGAGTGAATGCAAAGAATATGGAGCCGGAGCTCTGCCAAAGGGATCCTAATATTCCACTTCTAAAAAAAGTCAAATTTTGACCCGATTTGGCTTTTTTGTGGTTCTTTTTTCCCATGCGCAAGTCTTCATCCTCAGGCATATGTACACAACCGCCACCTCCTTCCTTCGTGTTGCCCTAGCCTTGCTCCTTCTAGCCAGCAACCTCCTTTCCTCCCAGTCGACCGTGGACTCCTCCTAGTCAGCCATGGCAACCTCCCAGCGGGTTGGCAACATCTCCCAGTAGGCCGGCCATGACTGCTGAGAAATCTTTGCTCCCAAGACAATTGGAAGATTCATCATCAGATAACTATGACTATTTCATCTTGTCAGTAGATGCAATTGTTGGAACACATTCGAAAGAAAAAAGAAAGACATGGTGGTTCTCAGGTCATATAGTTATTTATCAGATAGAGAAGGCGGACACCAAATGATATTTCAAGATCATATGGCTAATAATACGACATGACCCAAATTTATGTTGTTAGAGGTTTTTGCACATTAACTTGTGATATGTACATATTATGCTAGGCAATTGTTGAATGATATATTTTATATTTTCAGGTACATGATTACTCAAGATCTTTTTCTACACATAATGAATGTTGTAGAAGCACACGATGACTACTATGTGTTGCCAATGTTCTTGAATTAAGTTGCTTCAATAAAGTCACTGCAACATTCCGTACGCTAACATATAGGGTTCCAATTGATGCTACGGCTGAGTATTTTCAGGTTTAGTAGCCTACCATGGCAAACCTTGCGACTACTAGCCCAATACAACGACAAAAAATCGAGTAAGGGAAGATATGGACAACGGCAATGACACAACAACATGAAACCTAAAGATGGCAAATACCCCATCACACAACAAGAAACCTAGCGGTGGTGGCAGACGGCAGGAAGCCACGGATGCGACGGTATAGCAAACCCCCAAAAAACCAGTAGATCATAGTCGTACCTCAGTCCATGATGGCATCGATCGTCTAGACGCGAGCGATGAGGAGTAACATCGATCGTCGCTGGTAAGAGCTCTAGTTTGGTTTTGGTAATTGATGAAACCTATTGGATTAACCCTATGCTTTAAGTGTGTAGTTGAAATAGGTTGGTCCAAGCCCAAGTGATGGAGCTCGATGACAATAGTGAAGTTCAAGTCATGATCGATAAGTGTTCCACATTTGAAAAAGAAGAAAGAGAAAACAAAAGGGGCTCAAGGCAAAGGTATAATGACTAAGGAGCATTTTGTTTGAGGAATCAAGACACTATAGAGAGTGTGATTATATTTAGGACAAATGATCGTACTATTGAGGGAACCTGATCATATTTAGGATAGATGATCGTACTATTAAGAGGGAACCTCTAATGGTCATTTAGTGCCACTAGGTGTTGGATCTCAATGCATTGCATTTAGGCCTAGTGGGCAACGGTGAGAAAGTGATAATCCTTTGAAAAATGCTTGTGAGAATGCTAATGCACGTGCACAAGTTTGTGAAACACTTGAGGTTTTAGCACATTTGCAATGGAGAAGAAGGAGGTGAAGTTGAGCTCGTGGTGCTGCGACTGGGTGGCATCGGACAAGTTGCTCGGTGCAGCTGTAGGGTCGAGATGACGGACTAGATAGGGGGTGAATAGTCCTTTTCAAATTCTAATAGCAGCGGAAATAAATCTAAATGGTTCTAGCAACGATTCACCCCTCTAACTATACTCTAAGAACCTTGTCAAAGATCCTAGCCTAGCTTTAGCTTCCCTAAACAATTCTAGCGCAAGATCACATAAACGTAAGCACTAGTACTTCGAGTACGGGGGAGCTCCTACCAACTAGCAAGCAAAAGTGCACTAAGCACCTAAGCTCACTAAATTCTCAAGGATAAGGATATACAATCTTAATCAAGGAGCACAACTTGCTTAGCTACACAAACTATGCAAAACACTACTTCTAAGCTACACAAGCTAAGAAGGTGATTGACAAGCTACACAAGCTGACCGATCTCACAAGAGCAACTACAACTACACAAGTAAAGTAATGAAAAATATAAACAACTTGTGTGGAAGGGAGCAAACCACCACAAAGAATGGAAAGATGTTGACGCGGTGATTTTTGGCAGGAGGTTCACTTATCACCACAAGCTACGTCATCCGTTGACACAAGCTCAAAGGTTGTCATCTATCCTCTAGCAAGAGGTGACCAACCACAAGACACCACCCCCACGTGGGGCGCCCACAAGCACTTGCTCTTTGATCCGGCCAGACCACTTGTCGCTCTTCACGTCTCGCTCTACTAGCGATGCTCTTCATGATCTCCCGCGGGGTGAGCTCCAACCCCTGACAAGCTTTCTCCAGAGTCAAGCACAATCTCCTTGCTTTCTTCGACAGAGTCTCTCACCACCAAGCTGTCTAGGAGGTGGCAACCTCCAAGAGTAACAATCACTATCGGCTTGAATCTCGATCACCTAGTGCCACTCGATGCAATTCTCACAATGCAATGCACTAGGGATCGATCACTCACTCTCAAATGTGAGCTCAATTAGCACTAGTGAGTAGGAGGGCACCAAGCCAAGCACAAGCAAGGAAAACACATTCTCAAGGTGTTGAACAACCTGCCTTTGCTGGCCCTCACCTCTATTTATAGCCCACAAGCCAAATAGAGCAGTTACCTCTTCACTACGCTGAAAACGACTGCATCAGACGCGCAGTTAGGGGCACCGGACACGTCTAGTGTACCGCTAGGTGACACGTCAGCTAGCCGTTTGAAACTTATCATTACGTGCCAATGGCTACCTCACACCAATGCCTTTGTCGAGTCACCGGACGCTCCGGTGCTCGCATTGGACACGCGGACACCAGCTTCCAGTGCGTGACCAGAGACCACCCGAGAGCACCTAACTCGCACCGGACGCATCCGATGCGCACCCACCGGACGAACATCACATTTGGTGCACTTCTTTGTTCTTTAGCACACGCCATGTCATAGTCACCGGACTCGCGCACACTGTGCCCCTCACGTTCGGTGCATTGAAACTAGCGTTCGGTGCTGCACTCAGAGCACAGCCTCGGCCTCATCACCGGACGCATCTGGTGCTCCAGAAACTGCTGAACCGCTGAATCCTGCCGAGCTTGCTCGGTTGGAGGGAGAGAGAACCCAACCCCCTCGGCTGGAGGGAGAGAGAACCCAACCCCTCAGTTTCGCACCAAACACCTTCAGCTTTGCAAATATGCTAACACGACCAAATGTACAACTCATGTGCTTGTGCGTTAGCCTTTCACAGACATTTTCACAAAGGATTTTCACTCACTTCACCGCGCCACTTGATCCTAGCAACATATACATGCTAGATCGCTCAAGTGGCACTAGATAACCGATATTGAAACAAGTTTGCCTCTCTTAATAGTACGACTATCTATCCTAAACCCAGTCAAGCACTTCTCTACTCAACTGTAGACCGGTGAAATGGAAACACCTTAAGTTATGCCTTTGCCTTGCGCTTTCCGTTTCGATCACCATCTTTATTCCGTCTCTGACATTGTCGATGCCGGTACAACACATGCACCAACTCCTCATGAATGATACGATACACTTCATGTCATCATGCGGATTTTGGTCCATCGATCCTCGACTTGCTTGCTCTTCAGCGTTGTAGTTGATCCATCGGTGCCAAGCCCACTAGCTTGCCTTTCACATTTGCAACCGGTACACCTTAGCACCATTTGGTAGTGATTACTCTCCAATACATGCATATGTGCTAGCCTTCAATCCAAACTCAATGCACATATTTAGGGGGGAGTTAAGTACTACCAAATCAAATTTTGTGATGTTTGTCCAATTCAAAACATGATAACAATGCTTGGACAAGCACACAAGTTCAAAAATGAACTTAATTCATATCATTATATAGGTTGTCATCAATTACAAAAAAATGGGGAGATTGAAATCACTAGTTTGGTTTTCAAGATCAAACCTATGGACTAACCTTTATGTCTATGTGTGTGATTAGTTGGAGGTTGTCCAAGCCATGGAGTGGAGCTAGATGATGGAAATGATCAAGTGCTCAACCATGGTGATGATGAAGTGATAAGGTGCAAAGGAAAGGAAGCTAGAGGCCAAGATATACACAATAGGGTTTCTCCTTTAAGTGATCAAGACACTTAGTGAGTGTGATCACATTTAGGATAGATAGCCAACTATAAAGGGGAGAAATACGAAGTTGGCCCTCTTCCAATTCTCTAGGTTGCATTTCTCATTTGCAATGACATTAGAACCTAGAGAATACTAATAAACCCTTGAAAATGAATTGCAAAAGCTAACACACCGTGCACAAGTGAGCGAAACACTTGAGTGTTGGCACATGAGAGCAAGGGTGAAGAGAAGGACTTGAAAATAGTGCAAACAGAGCTCCAAAGGCTAATCTAGAGGGGTTTGGACCATTGATCCCCATCTGGAGGCTAACCCTAGCTTGTTTGTGAGCGTCGGAGGCTAGGAAAAAGTTCAGACGCTGAGCTCTGGAGCAAAAGCTTCCTGTTTGGTTCCTCTGAGTAGTGAGTGAGAAAGTGAGGTTTCAACTGTCGGACACACAGCGTTTGTTTGGAGCCTAGGTCTAGACAATGTCTGGAGGGTTTAGAACCTCTCTAGTCAGTTTTGAGGGTCATCGAACGTTGTTTTCATTTGTTTGGTGCATTAACTATTCATCATCTGATGAACACATCCAGTGCACACCAACAACTCTTTTCAAATGGTTGAGTACACGTGGCATGACGGGATTCGCGCCTGAGATTGCGTAGTCATCATTGTTTCAAATGGCACTAGCTGCACTTTCGGTGCCTGTTTGGGGGTGTAACGATTGGTTTTTGAGGGGTAACAGCTAGTGGCTTGGTTTGGACTATAAATAAGAGTTCACCTAGCTCTTAAAGACTCTCTTGCAAACTTTGATCACTCCTAATCACTTGTGAGCCATAGCCAAAGCCTCCTACTAATCTCCTTTGCATAGTTAAACATCCAAGTAGAGATTGAGTGCATCCAAGTGCCATTTCTTATGAGAGTTACATTCTAGAGCACTTGGTGGTGATCCTTGTTGACGGTAGTTATTGTATGATTTTACCCGTCAACCAATTATGAAAATGGATATAAATGTAAGCCACCGCATAGGATAGGGTTTAAACTAACTGAATTCCGCGAGTTTTGGTGAATTTGTGTTTTTCAGGGACTACACAGGAAAAGAACCAAGAAGGACCCACATGGCAGACAAATACATTGAATTACGTGTCAAAAGCGTGTTAAGAATATTCTAGAGAACACCAGAGAGTCACCTGCAAAAGTAGGGCCCACAATTCAGCAAGGGGGGTCGGTCGATCCAACCCCTCATCAGCTGATGCAGGGGCCCACCAATCAGCCTCCCGCTTCATATGTCGGTTCTCCACTGCCTTTGAGGATTAATCTGGACCACTGCCTTAAGTCGGTTTGATCCGAGGGCTAAGATTCATCGCTTCGGCCTATATATACAGCTCTAGACCCCCCCTAAGGTTTCATATGATCCAAATAGAAATCGGTCCAGGGTTTCATATTCCACCACAAAGATCTAGAGCCAAGTAGAAACCCTAGATAGGATATAGAGCCAAACATCAAGTAGAAGATTAGTCTTCTAGTCTCTCTAGATTAGGGCTATTCTTATTCCTAAAGTAGAGAGGTAGAGAGCTGGAGAGAGTTGGAGGAGTTGTCGGCTTGCGGCGAATGCTCTACGACTTGTACCCGCAAATTCAAGTCCTTTGGGGCTTGTTTCTGAAGATTTCTTTGGCATTCAACTTCTAATCCAAGTGAGTAACATTGCTATTATTGTTCTTAAGGTTTACGATTCGTTTGAGTGCTTTAGTCTTGGTAGCTCCTTGATTGAAGTAGTAATTTGTAGTGTAAGCGTGGTGCTTAGGTTATATTTACTCGTAAATGCCCCAGACTGTCCAGATCAGTGGTAGCTCGCGAGGGTGACTTTACCTTGTTGAATCTTTCATAGTCCACCTCCCGTCAGTAGGATCAGTAGGTCTCCTTTACTAAGGAACATATCCTTTGATGGTATTTTCCTATAGTAATTTCTCCATTGAGAGCAATAATATCATATCTTGTGAGGATTAGAACAAGAAGCCTTAGCAGTCTCCTTTATCATCCTATTTTCTCCGTCCTTGAAAGCAGCACAGGGGTTAAGTCTAGATTCTAGCCATCCCATTTTCTCTATGGTAAAATATAAATAACAATACCTTGCGATACTCCCAGGTGAAGTGTTATATTGGTATCTGTTTGCTTGCAGATAGTCCTAGTGTTTATTTCTTTGACTTATCTTATACCAACAATCCTCTATGGATTTTTTATTTGCTTGGGATATTGTCGTGTCCCTAGACTATTTGGAGGAGATTGGAGGTATGAACTTGATTGGAGATTGTTCAAGGCCACACCTGGCTTTTTGTGAGGGATTCTTGCGGTTATTCCCCGATAGAGTGCTAAACCCGACTCTAGTGAAGCTCGTGAAGAGAAGACTATTTCTCTTGTGTTGGTGAGCGGCACCCAGTGAGGGTTTTTTTGTGTAATGCCTAGCTTGTGATTCACCAAGGAAGTCGGTTGTTACAACGAGGATGTAGCTTGATGGCGATCAAGTGAACCTCAATAAAAAATTCCGATGTCCATCTCTTCCCTGCCATCGAGTGGATGATATTTGGTTTTTTTGGTGTTCTCTTGATTGGTCTTCTCTCTGGTGATTGGCTTCACTACCCCACAATCGGACTTCATTTCATTCTTCATGTCAGTATAATCTCTCGATTCCCCATATTCGTTACTTTGATTTCATAGTTGGTGTCACCTTAGGATTGTGGCGACATCCGGGTGCGTAGTAGCTAGAACTTAGGAGCGGAGTGCTACTCAGTTCGTTGTGTGCTATTTTGAGTATAATTGTGTAGGTGGCTTGCTGTTGGTATTAATTAAGTGTCACTTGGTTAATTACTTAGTCTCGTCGAAGCAGGAGGTAGATAGGTGGGCCAGGGGATTGGCCGATGGGGGGTAGGGATCGGTCAATGGGCCAGGTGTAGTTTAAACCCTAATCTATGTTTGAGAATGATTTTGTACCCTTTCTCATCTTTAGTTGATGGTTAAAAATACTTAATAACTACCATCAATAAGATCCTCCAAGCTTAACCTTTGCTCGTCCCTAAGCAAACAATCAATTGTGAATTACTCAAGTACACATGCCTTCATTAAAAATTCTCTACCAAAACAGTGTGACTAATCTAACTTTCAAACTTATGCATGAGACCTACAATGATGGGGCTTCCACTATCACTTAGTCTTGGGTAATTGAAAGATAGAACAATCAGTCGAGCACTAAATCACCATTCCATTATTTCACCTCTGTTCCGGTATTTTTTGTATTTTCAAATAAAACTCAGAATTTCACTTGTATGACTCTCTCTCAAGTTTCTCATGTATGTGGTATTTGTGGATCCTCACCAAGGCAATAAGGTGTATGCCCTCCCTTCCTTCAACTATTATGCCCTCCCTTATTTGCAAAGCATTTATTGTAAAGTCAAACAATGAATCCAAAGAGAGTTAAGTCATACAATCAAATCAAGATGTGCATGTGTGTGGAATGATGGATATATGGTGGCTAATCTAATTTCTACTTTTGCTCCTTGGAGATCTCTCTTTTTGAAACTTGAAACTTGTGTTGCAGGACAACATGGGCTAGCTCTTTCTTTCCTTTCTTTTCTCTCTTTTTTTCAGGTGGGCATGTAAATACCCATTGTTTTATTTCATCGGACACTTGTCAATTTTTACCTCTCATGTGGGCATCTGCCCCCATTGTTTTCTCTCACATCTCACACTTTTGCCTAGCCTCATGTCTCTTCTCTACAACTTGATTCTTTTGAGAGATATTCACAAGAACTTGGAGCAACTATTTGGTAGAAATCTATGGAATTTATTTTTGATGTTTACTCCCAGTGTAGGAGCAAAACTTTTTTGGATGAAATGGCATGTTGTGGCGCCTACCCTCAGTGTAGGGATAGTGCCTTTGTGTAGGTGGAGTGTGCGTGATCTTGATTTTAAAAGTATGACAAAGCTCTCGTAAGGTATCAACAAAGCTTGACTAAACTCAATGCAATACAAGCAACATATAAACAAAAGGTTTTCTAATCTAATCCTGATATATGGCTCTAGTAGGTATTTAGCTCTTGTCATACAAGGAACTCAGATGTTGATTTTAACACTTTTTCAAAGTAAAGCATCCGAAATTTAGTGTCATAATGAACTAGATAAATAGCAGCTCAGACTTTCTTATATCATATCTATCAATTACTTAGGGTTACCTCAAGCATGCTCCCACATATTTCAAGTTTAGGATCGGTTCTTAAATCAAATTAAAAACTCAATAGTAGGAGAATTCTTAAATTGCAGCATAGCACGAGAGCAACTATTATCTAGGTTCAAGTTTCTCAAAGTTCCTTTATTCACACAAAAACTAAAATAAACCAACCAAGCAAACTAAAGCAAAGTAACTATTATTTAAACACACAAATTTTAAAACAAAGTGGGTTGAAAAGACTTACCTTGTCAAGTAGAGGTCCTCCCCAAGCTGGATGTTGGTGCAGTCTTACGAGTACAGTGGTCGAATCTAGAAGTGGGCGAACAATGCATCTCAATGGTCATCATGTGCAGCCTAACGGTGCTGGATGTGATCTTGAGCTTGCATGAGAGTAGTTTGGGTTTCCTCTATCCTTTCCACCTGAGCATCGCTCATTGTCCCTCTGATACTCATGGTAGCTGGGGCCGGAGTAGGAAGCATGATCGGGCCAGTAATGCATTCCCCTAAACGACTCTTCTTGCATGTCAGAAAATTGACCACTACCTTGTAGAGGCCTTGCTGCCATTGGGAGCTACACCCTTGTTGGCATGAGCCTTCGGAGTGTGTGGATTGGGTCGCCTCGCATAGGTTGTGGTAACCTCGTGAGGTGCCCTTGTAGTCAAACGTCTAATAGCCACTGTACATTGGCCCTTGCGGTGTTAGATCTGCACCGTAATATCTTTGCGGTATCTGGTCAAGGTGTGCAGATGCATTCCTCCTGATAGTGGCCCTATTTGGCAAAACAATAAAAGAAGGCGCGGCATACAGTCCAAGTCTCTGGGATCTCGGTAGCATGGTCACGATAGGTCACGGTGATAGGAATATTGTTCTTTCGTCTCTTTATCATTTGGCACTACCTAAAATGTTCGATGGTGATTTTGGGCCGATCTTCTACCATAAAGTCGAGCGTTGCATTTCCCATAAGACCCATGTTATTGGCTAATCGAGTTACTAGAGAAGCATACTCAATATGACCAAATTTCCTTTCAAAAGTTTTTATCCAATGCCCCATCGTAGCCTGAACAGGTGAAATTTTCCTATGCTTTGCCATGGCGAACAAAATTTGCAAGTCTTCAATTCTAACAGTTCGCACATCATCTCTAGGAAAAAGAGTTATTCCTAACTAGTGATGCATAAAGCGTAAGGTTGGCAACTAGATGGTATTTGCAACAGTATGTCTACTATTATCTACATCAGAAATCTTCTTCCAAAATTTAGTTCTATCAAATTCAGGCAAAGTTGTATCCAAATCTACCACACATTCTGATTGAAACCCAAAATACTGACTAAGTTCTTTCCATGTTGACGAGATGTCCTTGTTAAATAATCGAAAAGAAACCCCATTATCTTCCAGTTTTAGTGTGCATAAAAATTCAGCGGTGAGAAACTTACTAGCTGGTTCAGAAATTTGCCAAAATTTTTCCCAACCAATTTCATGAAAAATGAGGAGGGACTCAGCATCCATACCTGAGCTTGGAGAAGATCTTCACTGAAGACGCTTGTCAAGGTGAACGGGCGATTTTTTATGATGTTGTACTCTGTCTTCTCTCTAGCTCAGAGCTTCAAGTACTTCTCTTCTGTCAAGATGAGTGCAGGAGCAGCAAGAGGCTCCTGAGATGGGGTGTTGACGTGCATCTCCGATCCATTGGATGAATGGCTTCGGGTAGAACGTGATGACCCCGAACAAGTGATCCTCTTGAGCCAGCTCATCCTGCAAGATGTTAGTGCACACCTGTTGACAGTCGATAACGTCAACTTTTATTAGAACTTTAGACACAAAAGGGCACATGAAAACATACTAGTCTAGGGTTTTAACTGACAATTTCCATGAGTTTTGCATGTTCTGTATTTTTCAGGGGTTATTCCACAAAAGCATAAAAGAGGGATTAAAGTGCATAATTATCACGAAACATAACCGCGAAGGAAACATCATCATCGGAACACTAGAAGCCTCTGGAACACACCTGAAGCGACCAGGGCCTGCACCCTGCCAGGGTGGGGCCGGCAGGCGCCCCTCGGCTAGGGTTCGGCCCTGCCTTCTGGAGTCTTCTTCCGCCGCCTCTTAGGAGTTATCTCAGCCCTATGTTTAAGTCAGTTTGATCCTACGACGCTCGTTCATCCCACCGGGCTATAAATAAAGAGACAGACCCCTCTGGAGGCATCAATCAATCATTCATCGAAGGCAACAAGTCTTCAAGCCATCAAGAGCCTACTAGTTCATCAATAGCCTTCTAGTTCATAGTTCTAGCCTAGTTAGATTAGAGAGTAGAGGAGATCTAGTTCTTTGGCGGGATCTGGAGCCCCGGCATCCGTTTGGAGCGCAAAGTTCGGTATAGTTCTGGTTCTTTCTCTATTATTGTATTCCTCATTATGATTAGGGAAACATTGTTCTTAATAGTTCATATGTTCTTGATTATATTAGTCTTTGTCTACTTTAATTATATGTCTAGTATAGTTGGTTTGATCTTATTGAATTCATGTAATTGCTCGAATAGCGTTTATCCAAACGATCGTTGGGTAGATGATGAATAATGTGTAGACGTGGTGTCTAGATATTTCGTTTATCTGCGAGTGCATCCTGATGTGCCGGGACATGTGGTAGTTCGCGTAGGTGACAGCTACGTTGATTCCTCTGTAGTCCACCCCCCGTATGTAGGCAAGCAGGCACGGTCGCGAAGTTGGGTGATGACTCTGTTTCACACCTTTCCTAGATGATGCCCTTTGCATGTGATCATGATATAGGACTAATCCGACAATGATTGCTAGATATAATTGCACTAGTTAGAGTTATTCATTGACGTAGTTATAGAATTACCTTAAATATTAATTCCTTAGTTTATCCATTGGCTAGCTATTACTATGACTAGAAAGTGCTCTGATATTTATCTTTATTAATGATGCTTGATCATACTTATCACCCTATTTATCTTTATTATCTTGTGACCTCTACCTGTTATGAGTAGAGTATATGACATCGGTAACATCACTTATTCATTGTATGTATATAGTTGTTATCAATATAATAGATTGTAGTTTAACCAAGTCCTTCTCAGTGGTATAAATATAAATCGACAACCTGGTAGAACTCTTAGGTAAAATGCTACAATGGTATAATTATCTGTCCGCTTGCAGAATTGTTCTTAGTTTATATTTATTTATATTTCTCCCTAGTCACATGAAATAATATATAAAACCTTTATTTATTCTTAGCATATATAATTAGGATTGACAGCCTAGTTCATGCTAAAGAATGTTGGTAATAGATAAGTGGCTAGTTGCCAATGATCAATTAATTAATTACCCTACATCTTCTAATCTCGTCTCTAGTGTTAAAGGTTATGAAGTTATATTTGGCGACGTTGGTAGATGTCAACAAGCATTTTTAGTGCCGTTACTGGGGAAGGCACATTAAACTTAGGAAATATTGATAACACATATGCATCATGGACAAGATTGTATTACCGATTGATCTCCAACTCAAACAGATACACCCCTGTTTTTTATCATTTACTTATCTTATGCAGGGTGATGAATGAATGGTTTTTCTCTTCCAAACAATTTCACTGACGATCCAGAGAAACTCCTGAGAAGAAAGAAGTTTATAGAGTTGAGGGACAATTTCAAGCTACCATCAAGAATACCCATCGCTGCTCAAGTTAGTTCATCAAAGGAGCCAGCTCCAACATTGGAAGAAGTACACTTAGGAGAAGCTTTAGCTTCTACGTTTGAAGACATGGCTGAGAAGACACTGCGCGAGTTCTCTGCCCCAACAACAGAAAACATCCGGACTGGATCAGCAGTCAACACGGGGGAGAATGGATTCGAGCTCAAGCCTGCTTTTATCACCATGGTTCAAGCCAGCCAGTTTTGTGGATGATGCAAGTGCACACTTACAACACTTTTTAGAGATCTGCAGCACCTACACGATCAGAGGAGCACCAAGAGATGCTATTTTACTCCGTCTTTTCCCATTTTCACTTTTGGGGAAAGCTAAGCAGTGGTTCTACACCAACAAAGACAAGAACACTACATGGGACCGATGCTCAACTGCTTTCCTGGCAAAGTTCTTTCCTACAGGCAAAACAAATGTTTTGCATGAGAAAATCTCAAGCTTTCAGCAGCAACATAATGAATCATTCACTGAAGCAAGGGAGAGATTCCAAAATTACATTGAAGACTGTCCTCATCATGGGATAGAGGATTGGCTACTGATGCAGACCTTCTACCACGGGCTTATCTCAAGCACCCGTGAGTCCATAGATGCTGCAGCTGGAGGAGCTTTCCTGTCACTGAAGCTTCCAGAAGCTCAAGCACTTGTGGAGAAGATTGCCTCAAATCCGAGCTATAATGAAGAACGTACTCAACCTCGCAAGAGAGGAGGAGGCATCCATCATCTGAAGGAGACCAATATGGTCACTGCCAAGCTAGACCTTATCACGAAGAAACTCGACATAGAGAAGAAGGAAGTCATGCATATTGATGATTCCCGCATGACCTGTGAAGAATGTGGAGATTACGAGCATTCCGCTGTTAACTGCCTTACACTGCAAGAGGATGTGAACTTCATCAACAACAACACCTATTATCGTCCTCAGCAGGGTCAAGGATGGAACCAGCCAAACCAAGGATGGAATCAGCAACCTCGACAAGGTAATTACCAAGGTAACAACCAAGGTAATAATTATAATAATTATAATCTTCCACCTTTAAGAGATTTAGTTGCTGTTGACGGTGGATAACGTCAACTTTTATTAGAACTTTAGACACCAACGGATACATGAATACACACTAGTTTAGGGTTTTAACTGATAGTTTCCATGAGTTTTGCATGTTCTGTATTTTCCAGGGGCTATTCCAGAAAAGCATAAAAGAAGGGTTCAAGAGCATAAAAGACACGAAACTTAAACGCGAAGGAAACATCGTCATCGGGACGTGGGAAGAGTGTAGAAGGCACCCGAAGCAACCTAGGGCCGAACCCCTGCCAGGTGGGGCCGGCCGGCCCTGGGGTGGGGCTGGGCGGTGCCCCCCAGGGTTTCACCGCTGCCTTCCGGAGTCTTCTTCGACCGCCTCCCACGATGCATCTCGGCCCTTGTTTTAAGTCGGTTTGATCTTACGGTACACGTGCACCCCACCGGGCTATAAATAAAGGGGCAGACCCCCTCCCTGAAGCATCAAGTCATTAGGAGATCAAGCCATCCAAAGCCTCTCTAGTTCATCAAAGCCTCTCTAGTTCATAGTTTTATCCTAATTAGATTAGAAGTAGAGGAGTTCTAGTTTTTTAGCGGGATCTGAAGCCCCTGGCGTCTGTCTGGAGCGCGGAGTTCGGTATAGTTCTAGTTCTTTTTTATTATTGTATTCAACATTATGATTTGGGAAACATTGTTCTTAATCTTATATATGTTCTTAATCGCAATAGTCATTGTTCACTTTGATTATATGTCTAGCATAGTTAGTTTGATCCTATTGAATTTATGTAATTGCTCGTATAGCGTTCGTCCAGAGATATCGTGGATGAATGATTGGCAGTATGTAGACGTGGTGTTTAGATATCTTGCTTATTTGCGAGTGCACCCTGATATGCCGGGTTGTGTGGTAGTTCGTGTAGGTGACAGCTACGTTGATTCCTCTGTTGTCCACCCCCCGTACTTACGACGAGCAGAGCGCAGTCGCGAAGGAGGTGACCCTTGTATCTTAATATCCTCATTAGATGATGCTCCTTTATATTTAATCATGATGTAGGTAGAGCTAAACAATGATTGCTAGATATAATTGTACTAATCATAGTATTCATTGACGTAGTTATAGAATTACTTTAGATATTAATTCCTTTATCTATCCATTGGCTAGTTATTGTTATGACTAGATGAGCTCTGATATTTAACTATTTATGATTATGACTGATCATGTTTATCCTATATATCTTTATCATGTGACTTATCCCTGCTATGAGTACGATTATAGTTATGGTTTATCTTTTACATTAGCAGTATAAGTTGTAGATATAATTTAAGTCCTACTAGACCTTCCCAGTGGTATAAATATAAATTGACAATCTGGTGATACGCTAGGTAAAATGCTACAATGGTATAATTATCTGTCCGCTTGCAGAATTGTCCTTTAATTCATATTCTTATATTTATTTCTGTCTAGTCACACGAAATAATAGATTCATTTAATACTTTATTCCTAGCTAATCTACTATACCTAATAGGAGGAACCCACTAGCAGATTTCTCTGCGTTCTCGTGAAGCCGCGTCATCGAAAGGCCCCACCACAACCACCGATCACTCCATCTCTCCATTTCTGCTACAGAGCTGAACATTCGTTCCCTTCCGATTCATCAGCTTCCAGTATGTTGTACGGTGCGCCTGTGCTCCCCATCAATTTCTTGGAGTCTATCAGTGGCCCAACCAATGAAACGAAGAGGAAGCAACGTTCTGTGAAACTGATGTCCACCAAGCTAGCTGCATCTCCTTCCAGACGTTTCACATGTAAATTAAAAGTTGCATGTGATCCGTATCACCTTGGGCCCCATATATAATAGACAACGCCGACAGCCTCCATCCCATCACATCCCGCGAGATCATCACCTCTGGATCGAAGCAAAATATGGCTCAGTATTGGTTTTGTCATTTTGAATTTGTTATTAGTATTCATGATATGCTATTCTGCTTCCACAGTGGTGACAGCATTCACGGAGGAGAATGAGGCGCTTGCAGAGGCACCTCGTGACTGGCAGCTTTTGCGGCCAATGGCCCTCGTGGAGGCCCCTCGCTACCGATGGCACTGGCGAGCGTGGAGGCTGTGGCAGCGAGCTCACTGAGGCTGCTTGCTAACGGTGGCATTCGCAGAGGCGGTCATGGCCTGTGGAGCACGCGGAGGCCACGATGGTGGTGACGCCCAAGGGCTATGGCACTGGTGGTGGCCGCGAGTGGGATCAACTCTGTGGCCATTGCCGGCATTGGCAGCGACCAGGCCGTCGCAGTGGTGAGGGCTCCCACTCCATTAAGCTCACCAAAGACACATGCGCAAAAAGATAGACGATGCACAGCTCGTGGAGGTCAACGAGGACGAGGAGAAGAAGAAGCTAGACCCATCGCCGAAGCCGTCGCAGCCTATAACCGGTACTACTACCCCAACCTGCCGCCGACGGCGGCGGTCGGCGTCATGTATGACTAGAATGTATGTCTGTATATATTTATTATTTTTGAAAATAGGATGTGCAAGTGTAGTTTGTGCATGGAATCTATCTTCTTTTTGAGAGTCTATGCCACTTAGCATAATTGAACCATTCATCTGAAGGCAACGAGCCAACAACTTCGTGGCCGGCTCCCGGTGATGCTTGCTTTCCCGGAGTCTTAACAAGTGGGAAATTGCAGGTGCAGAGTGTAACACCTCTAGTGTTACGGTTAATTAAAACCTGCTATGTCATCATGATTGCATGCAAATCATCCGCATCAACTCATTTTTTTACTGTGCATCACTAAGATAATTTTTAATTCTATATGTGGTTGTGCAAAAGTGCCTTAGAGTGATTTTATGATTCAAATGCTTGATTGTTTGTAATTATCTAAATCCAAATGAAAAGTAAAAAGGAAATCATTTATAGCCCTAATTCGGACCCCAAACCCTAAATCAAAAACTAAATAGAATCAGGTGTTGGGCCTTAAACAAAGGTTGTAAATCTTTAAAAGTTGAGCAACTTCTATTTTGGGCAATTTTGAGGTTACTAAAAATAATTTCAAATAAAACCTTAATCTAGGTTTTAAAGTTTAAACTTGAAATACAAATTCAAAAACTAGTAGGAATCTGATGATGGTCTTTTAATAAAAGTTTGAGCCCTTTCAAAATGGAACAACTTTTATTTTTGGAGCTTTCAAAGTTTACCAGTGGAACTTTAAAATAAAACCCAATTAGTGTTTGTTTATTTAAATTCAAAATGCCCTTTCAAGAACCACCTAGAATTTGGGCAAACTACTTTAATAAAAGTTGTAAGGCTTTTCAAGTTGAACAATTTTTGTATTTAGGGATTTTGAAGTTATTCATTGGAAATGTAAATTAACCTCAAAACAGTATTTTAAAATTTAAATTTGAAATGCTATTTCAAAAACTATGAAGAATCTGACAAAACCCATTTACTGAAAGTTATAGGCCTTGTCAAATAGAACAACTTTTATTTTTGTAGAAATTCGAGTTGTTGAGAAAAGTTTTGAGAATTTAAATGAATCGGAAATGAATTCGAAAACAAGCTTTTACCCCCTTTCAAATGATTTCAAAATTATTTACAATTTGAAAGTGGTTCAAAAACCAAAACTGTCCAGCACTAAATTGGCCACAACTTTTACATTGACTTTTTTTTTAAGTTTCTACACAAAAATGAAAGTAATTGCTAAAGGAATAGGATAAGGTCCAGGTACTGCTAAGTACCGGGGACCCCTCCTCTCTGGCCGCACTGGTACGCGCGTGCCGCGCCGTGCGCCGGTGGCGTCCGGGGTCGGCCGGCCGCGTGTCGCCGTCGGGGCCGGGCCCGTAGGGGGTCCTGTTCGTGTCCTGAGCCCACCGCCGCGCTATATAGCGCCCCGAGGTCACTGTGTTCCTCCTCTTTCCATCCATGGCCGCCGCGGTCGAGCTCGCGGTCGCCGGTCAAATTCGCGCGGCTCACGTCCTTTCTCTCCAATTACCTTGAGCCGTAGCTCTAGCGCATATTAAGTGTTCCAGTTGACTCGCTATCAACGCACGTTGTTCGCTGGAGCACTCCTCGCTGCCGGTTTTCCTCCTCGGCTCCGGCAGAGCGCCACCGCGAGCATCCTCGACGTGGCGAGCTTCCCTTGGTGAGCTACGTCTTTCTCCTATGCGTGTTCTAGCCACTAGTTAGTCTCAAGATGCTTAGGCGCTCGTTGGTGTGTCGTTTGAGGCTTTAAACTCGTCGGAACGGAAGCTTGTCGTTGTTGTTCAAGCCGCCGAGCCGCCACCGTCATCAAGCCCATGTTCCCAGCCAGTTTTGACTCGAGTAGGTGTTGTTTCGAAGTCTAGGTGAGCTCCTATTGTTGTCCATGTCATTTAATTAGACCCTATCGCCTTGTGGTTGTTGGAACGTGGCATGACCGCCGTAACCGAGCCACCATGGCCGTTTTGGTCGCAGCGGAGCGCGCGGTGAAGCCTAACCCGCCTAACCGGGTCCCTGGGAGGGGGCGACGCGAGTCTCCCCGGAGCTCGTAGCCACCCTAACCCCCCCGAGTGCTCGTCGCCGGGAAGGCCGCCACGACTAGGGCCGTGCGCGCGAACGCAGTGCCGATCTGGAGAGCAGAGGGCGGGAGGTAGAAGGAGAGGCCGACTGGGCCGTGCTCGGCTCTAGTGGGCCGGCCCTGTGGCGTAGCCGTGTTGTGGGAGGGAGCGGGGCTGGGCTGTGCAGTGGGCCGAATGGGCCGTCCTGTGGCGCTGACCCGAGCCATTAGAGTAGTTTTTCCTATTTTCTGAAATATGAATAGTGCATGAATTTGTGAATTTTGTAGGAATATTTCTAGGGCTCCAAAAACTATGAGATTAATTATGTAGCTTCTTTGTGATGTTGAATATTTATGAAAAATATGAAATGTAGGATTTGGGCCAATTCTGTGTGTACTAAAAATCCCTCTTTAATTAATAAATGTAACTTCGAGGAGTTTTAATAAATTCTGTGATTACCAAAAATCATGAAATTTGATGTGGCACTGTTTTAGGCTTAACACTATCTGTTGGAAAAGTTTAGGCTCAAATAGTAGAAGTTTAATTGTTGTCATTTAAATACCCTATTAATTGATTAATTTAGAAAAAGGTTATTAGAATCAAATTTTAATGATCTACTTAAATATTTTTAGGTTTTATTACATACATGAACCCCTGCTGTTCCAAAACTTTGATCATTTACCCTGCAAGGATAAAATGAATTGCTTTATGTAGTAGTAATGAAATACTAAAATGAAACTCTAAGTGGTAACTTGGCCTAAGTCTTAACAATTTTAGGGTTTTGTGGGACTTTTGAAATTGAATGATGTCCCTGAGTCAGTAACTTGAAATGATCCTTGACACTTTAATTAGTAATTGGGTTCTTAAATGACTTGTTAATTAGGAACATTAATAATTTATGTATGCACATATGATAGTAGGATTTTTATAAATCATTTAAGTGAGTACTGGACATTATTATAGGAGAGCTTTTTCAACTTTCAACAACTGTTAAAAAGGTCAATAAACCAAAATAGTTAATATTCGATAGTAATTAGTTTATTTGGCTTACAACTTTATCGTAAAGGAAAGTTGTACTCAACTTTTAAATTGAGTTTGCTTTCTATTGATCAGTGATTTTGTGCATCTCCTGCATCTTGGCATACATATCATCATGTTAAGTGTTGCATTACTATTTCGTGTAGTGAACGCGCGGTGATTATTATCTGAAGTGTGTCCCAAGTAAGGTCTTCACTCGGTGGACGTGGATCCTTCTCGGTGATTGACTTCATGGTTTCATCCACTTCAAGCAACAGGCAAGCCCCGGTGCATTCAGCCCTTCCTTGTGATTTATAAAATGTTTATAACTTGAGTTAATCTATTGCATTAAGTTGATAGGAGTTGTGTGATAATCCAATTGCTGCATTATCATCCTTGACCACTTATCATAACCTGAGAACCTGATTTAATAAAGTATTTGAAAAATGCTTAGTCATGCTTAATGATTAGATTTGCGAAAATGCTATTTTAAGCTATGATGATCTGAAACGAAGGAATCATTATAAGGGAATGATTTTGTCCTCGTTCGGTGGCAGTGCACTTGGCCAGTCCATTGTCATCGACGGGGATGGGTTTTTCCGTTTGGTTGGCCATCTGTTTGGGTTAGAGTCCCAACTATCGTCGCCATCGGAAAAGGGATGTGAAAACCGGGTGGTTACCAGGGTATTTGGGTTAGAGTCCCAATGCATGGTCTCCAACAGAAAAATATTTAGGGACCATTCATTGTCGGCCTGCTGTGATCAAGACTTTGCAACTAGCCACATACTATGGAAAGCCTCTGACTCCGGTGGCCCTACTGCTTGAACTGACAACCACGCACTGGGAGTGGAGAGATGGCGAGAGTAGCGTGTACCCTCGTGGCCGGCATGCCTGGAGACTAGAGGAGTACTGTGCTCTCGGGTGGCGCAGGACCACAGGGGTAGGATAAGCCGTGGTAGGCGGGGTTGGTATATGCAAGTTTAAGTGCTACATATACAGTGTGGATAGGGATCCCCAGCTGGGTACTTAATCGATTCAAATCGTCGTTGCTCCTCGGTTATGGAGACTTGATCCTCACACCTACAGCGAAGAGTGATTCGAAACTAGGATGTTTTTGAATGGATAAAGTACATGAAAGAATGTTGATATATGAGAAAGAACTTGGAGATATGGTTAATGATTAATAATATTATTGAGATAAAATACTGAAAATAGGATTAGTACTGATTTTCTGCAAAATCCTTTGACTCTCGCTAAGCCTTACCTTGACTCCCCTCAGCCTACATTCCTGAGTCTCATTCCTTTTTCTTAGTCGGGTAAGTCTTGCGGAGTACTCTATGTACTCAGGGTTTATTAACCCCCTGTTGCAGGTGACTTAGGTGTACAACTCTGCATGGGACCGTGCCGGTCAACGGATCGTGTATGGATGAAAAAGTATATGATGTAACACTTGGGCAGGGTGTCTAGTTGTAAGATGCTGCTCTATTATAAAACTCTGATTTGGGATAATGTAATATAAATTTGTAAATTATATTTCTGTAATTCTTCCGCACTCTTTACTCTGATTCAAATTATTTGTGTAAACTGTTGTAATATCTGCAAGGTCTTTACAATGAGATCCTCGGGAAAATTAGGGTTTCCTAGGAGACCCGACAGGCCACCTAAGTCAAAGGGAACTCGTGCAGACTAGTCAAAGGCCCTTAGGGACGATGACGGGGCACGTGGGTCCTATGGTTAAAGCGGTTCTGTCACACAGGGGCTACTTGCTCCATCCTCATATATGCCAAAACAAGTTCCCGTATTTTTTTAGGACATTTGTATGTGTGTATCATAAATTGTATTATATTTCATCAAATATTTTAAATAGATATGTGATGCTACCCACTCCCGCAGCAACGCATGGGGTATCGTCTAGTATAATTAGGGATGACAACCTAGTTCAATGCTTAGGGATGTTGGTGAGAGATAAGTGGCTAGTTGCTAATGACAAGTTAATTTAGTACCATATGTTTTTAATGTTGTTAAATAGTGATGACGTTAAAATTACCAACAAGCATTTTTGGCGCCATTGCCGGGGAAGGTAGCTAGGCATATTAAGAATATTGATAGACTTGTACTTATTAATGTAATCGAGATAACCATTAACCTCTGCTCAAGCAGGATTACCCTGTTTTGTCTACTTTAATATCTTATGCAGGTTAATGAACGACTGGTTTATGACCTTCCGGCAAGCTCCCACAAAAAGAAGAAACATAATAAATCCAAAATTAAAAAAAGAGGTCGACGTCACAAAAATTCAATTCATATCTCAAGTGACGGGAATAAAGATGCTACATCACTCACAAATTCCATCATGTGAGACATGGTAAGTATGATCAAATAAAGGTGAGAAAGTCTTGTTCATGGACTTTAAATTTGATGAGTAGTTATCTTTTGTATTCCACTGCATGTTTACTTTAAATCCATATATTCACCCTATTTATTCTAAATTCTTTCTACTCATAACTTATTTAGTTTCATTCATATATCCATCTCACTTGCATTCTTATTAAAAGAAAGAAAAATATATGAGCACATGAAGGCTCATGATTAGTATTTTTTTAAAAAATACTCACCATGATCATGCTTTTTCATCTCTACCTGAATAATTGTAACAGAACCGCCTAAATCACGTGGCCCACAGGCACCTGTCAACGTCACTGATGACCTCTGACAGCCGGACCCGTGTTCCATATGACCTAGGCGGGCTCTGCCGGGCTACATAAGCACCCGTTATCTCCGACAGGATCCCATTGCGAAGCCATTACAGAGTTACAATATTTCATAATAAAATACATCAGAGTAAAATTTACGGAAGAGTAAATAGTACTTAATATTACAGACCAGTGTTCGAATAAAATTAAGTGCAGTTATTACAGACCATAAATTTGAAGAGTAGCAGTAGGGTTTGGAACAACAGTACGACAGATAGTTAAATATTACACGAACCCTGCCCAAGGGTTTAACCTTAGTCTTCTTCACTCTCCTGGACGATGGTGACGCAGCACGGAGCGAGACAAACTTCAGTCTCCTGCTGCCCTCCTGCAACGGGGTTAACAAACCCTGAGTACATGGGGTACTCCGCAAGACTTACCCGACTAAAAGTGTAAGATTAGACTCAGGAATGCAGGCTAAGGGGAGTCAAGGTAAGGCTTTAGCAAGAGTTCAGGAATTTTGCAGAAAAGCATTACTATTCCTAACTCAATATTTTATTTCAATAATACTATTCATCATTATCCATTTCTCCAAGTTCTTTCTCATATATCAACATTCTTTCATTTGCTTAATCCATTCAAAACAATCCTAGTTCCGAACCACTTTCCGATGTGATCAAGTCTCCATATCCGAGGAGCAACGACGATTCGAATCGATTAATACCCAGCTGGGGATCCCTATCCACACTACGTATGTAGCACTTAAGCTTGCATACGCCAACCCCGCCTACCACGGCTTTTCATACCCCGGAACCGGTCCTGCGCCACCCGAGAGCACAGTACTCCTCTCATCTCCAGGCACGACGGCCACGAGGGTACACGCTACTCTCGCCATCTCTCCACTCCCAGTGCGTGGTTGTCGGTTCCAGCAGTAGAGCCACCGGAGTCAGAGGCTTTCCGTAGTATGTGGCTAGTTGCAAAGTCTTGATCACAGCAGGCCTGACAACGAACGGTCCCTAATATTTTTTCGTTAGAAACCATGCATCGGGACTCTAACCCAAGTACACTGGTAACTACCCGGTTTTCACATCCCTTTCCGATGGCGAGGATCGCTAGGACTCTAACCCAACAGATGGTCGACCAAACGGAACAACCCATCCATGTGGTTGACAATGAACTAGCTAGGCACACTGCCAACCAACAAGGACATGACCAATCCCATAAAGTGATTCATTTGTTTCATATTATCACAGTTTTCAAAATAGCATTTTTGCAATTCTATCATTAAGCATGACTAAGCATTTTTCAATATTTTTAAATAAATCAGGGTCTTAGGTATAATATGTGGTCAAGGAAAGGTAATGCATCAATAGGTTATCACTCAACTCCTAATAACCTAATGCAGTAAATTAACTCAAGTGATAAATATTTTTAAATAACAAGGAGGGGCTGAATGCACCGGGGCTTACCTTGGATTGCGTAGAGTGTCGGATCCGGGTCAGTTCCACAAATATCAAATCCTTGTACAACTTCCTGAGTAGTCTCCTCAGATGGACCCTTAGACTTTACCTCCGGATTCTCGGTCACTACACGTTTGCAATGAATGAATGTATGAATGTGATGCACATGAAATGACAGATGAAATTTAATAACAAATAAACCACACATGTGTATAAGACCCTACCTTAGCTAGACATGAATAACCTAATTCATACTGCCCTATGTCATAAGGGTGATTGACCTAGAATCTCAATCAATCCAAAAATCACACCAATCAACAATCATTCCATTTACTATTCCTAATATTTATCATTTAAACCAACATATAATTTAATAAATATTTAACTATTTCCCAAAATGCACCAACAGATAGATTTTAGTACCAAACAGTGACACAATAAATTTCATGATTTTTGGAACATCACAGAAATTATTAAAAATCATCAAAGTTCCTTTTATCATTTAATGTGCTGATTTTCAATTAATACAGAAACACTCAAATCAAGCATTTAATATTTTTATTAAATTCTACACATCACAAAGAGTATCTAGAAATATTTTCATAATTTATGGTGCAGTAGATTAATCCACACAAAAATATTAAAACCTAACACTATTCATTTTAATTAAAAATGAAAAAGCTTTTGTAAAACAACCGGAAAAAGGAAACGGCCATTCGGCCCACCACGGCCCAACAGCGCAGGCCGGCCCAACCGCGGCCGCGCGCACGCGCCCGCGCGCCCACGCCGCACTGGGTCGCTGACGAGGTGACCCCACCTGTCAGCCTCTCACCTCCTCGACGTCGTCTTCCTCCCGGTGCCCGCGCGCGTGCGAGCATGGCGGCTCGCCGCCGGCGGCTCCACTAGTGAGGAAAACACCTCCGAACGACGTGCATAGCCCTAGGACGCTACTCCAATACCCCCAGAAGACTCAATACGCCCGGCGACGAGCTCGTCGGGAACAATGGCGGCTCGGCGGCGGCGGCAAGCCACACGCCGGCGAGTTCAAACTATAAACGACCGAGATGAATCTTGTTAAAGCTTCAGGGGCTCACCACGGTTTGGTCTGGCTAGGAGACTCGCACTACGACGGTACGGGTAGACGAGAACGGCGACGAAGGTTGACGGGGCGGCGCGAGTTCCACGGCGAGGTCCTGTTCCGAGGTACCTAAGGCCCCAAACACGGAACCCGCGGGAATATGAGCATCATGACACTGAAAGGAGCACAAAACGCAAGCCGAAACGGAGAGGGAGCTCACCGGGACGGGTTAGCCGCGCTGATGCCGGCCGCGGCGGTGTTCGACCGGAGCGGAGGAAGAAAAACGAACGAGCGGCGCACTCCGACCACAAACTACCACCACAAGCGGTCCAGAAGACGCGCAAGGAACCTAATCAGACTACTGCACGAGGGGAGAGGTGGAGGTGGTCGGAGCGGCGACAATTTGGCCGGCGACCGAACGGGAGCAGGTGAGAAGAAATGGACGCGGCCGTCGCTTTTAAGCCGTCGAAGCTCGGAGATAAGGTCGGGAGGGGTCCCGGGGCCCTCAAGCGGTCGTGGCTTGATGGCGACGGGGCCATGCCCCGGCCGGACATCGCCGGCGTGCGGCGCGGCACGCACGCGTACGCGCGGCCACGCGGCCGGAACAGGGAGGGGGGGCCCCGGTACTGTAGCAGACAGGGGTCAACAGCTATAGATTTGAAATTCCTCCCAAACCGTGCAGCTACAGTAGGTGCTCCCAAAATAAAAGTTGTGCCAAATTTTATGTAGAACATCTTTGATTTTTACACCATGTTCAAATTCTGCACCAATTTGAATTTATACAAAAGGGGGTAGAATTAGGTTTTGAATTTCAAACTGAATTTTTAAAATTACTTTTGATTCTTCTCAACAACTTGAAAATTGGTAAACATGAAAGTTGTCCTACTCAGAGAGCTTGACAACTTATATTTAGGAAGTTTTTGAAGATTCTTAATATTTTTGAAATTGAAGTTTCAAATGTAAATTTCAATATAGCAATTTGAGTTTAATTTGAATTTTTATAATATAACTTCAAAATCTCCAAAAATAAAAGTTGTTCCATTTTTAAAACTCTACAACTTTTATTAAGACACTTTGCCATATTCCATATAGATTTTGAATTGGATTTTAGGTCAACTTTAGGGTTTAATTTGATTTCTATTTAATTTCATGTTTGATTTTTGATTAAGGACTTAATTACACAATCAATACTTAGCTGAAATCAAATCACTCTAGGCCCTAAGCACAATCATATGCAGATGCTTAAATTTAAATATGATGACATGGCAGATTAATTGAATTGTAATACCAGAGGTATTACAGCCTTTCCCCCTAAAAGAAATCTCGGCCCGAGATTTAATAGAAATATTAACTGAAACAAAGTAATGGACAAGAACAGGTCTCAACTAACTAATTCTAAATTATCTGCTAAAAACAGAAGAACGTTTACATAAGTCGAGACTAAAAAGTTTACATTCTACAAGGTAGCAAAGAACTCAGGGAAATTCTCTGCGAGGTAATCTTTCGATTCTCAAGTGGCTTCTTCTTTGGAATGTGCACTCCACTGGATCTTGTACCATCTGGTTATATTCCTTCGCATGACATGATCTTTCATGTCCAAGACTCGAATAGGATACTCCGAGTATGTCAGCTCAGGTTCAAGTTCCACTCCTTCCACTTCGATGACTTGATCAGGTACTCGAAGACATTTCTTGAGTTGCGACACATGGAATACATTGTGAACCTCCGAAAGATGCTCTGGCAACTGCAGCTTATAAGCTACTTTTCCCACGCGTTCTATGATTAAGAAAGGTCCAACATAACGCGGGGCCAACTTGCCTTTGACGCCAAATCGACTGACTCCTTTCATTGGCGATACCTTCAAATACACATAGTCTCCTATCTTGAATGCCAAAGGTCGACGCCTTTTATCGGCATAACTTTTCTGCCGAGACTGTGCTACTTTCAAATTTTCTTGGATCTGCTTAACCTTTTCTTCGGCTTCATTGACCAAATCCACGCCATAAAACCATCTTTCTCCAGGTTCAGACCAATTTAATGAGGTTCGGCACCTTCGACCGTAGACTGCCTCAAATGGAGCCATCTTGATGCTTTCTTGATAACTGTTGTTGTACGAGAATTCTGCCAATGCCAGACAATCATCCCACTTGTCAGGGTAATTGAGCGCACAAGCCCTCAACATATCCTCCAATACTTGATTGACTCTTTCCGTCTGCCCATCCGTCTGCGGATGGTAGGCAGTGCTATGCAAAAGCTTTGTACCTAAGGACTTGTGGAAAGCTCGCCAAAACTTGGAGACGAACTGGGTACCTTGATCAGAAACGATGGTCCTCGGTACACCACGTAACTTCACCAAGTTCTCAATATAAAGCTTTGCATATGCCAGTGCCCTGTACTTCTTCTTGACAGGTAGAAAATGAGCTTGCTTGGTGAGGTGATCCACAATAACCCAGATGGAATCAAAACCTCTTGAAGTCTTGGGTAATCCCACGATGAAGTCCATGCTGATGTCTTCCCACTTCCATGCAGGGACAGGCAATGGTTGCAATTCTCCTCCAGGCCTCATGTGAACAGCTTTCACCTTCTGACACGTGTCACATCTCGCGACATACCGGGCAATCTCTATCTTCATCTTTGTCCACCAGAACTTTTGCCTCAAATCCTGATACATCTTGTTGCTGCCAGGATGGATGGAAAACCTTATCAAATGTGCTTCATCAAGGATCTTTTGTCACAACTCCGGCACCTTTGGAACTACCAGGCGATCCTTGAACCACACGACACCATCATCATCAATCCGGAAACAATCTGCCTTGCCAGCTTGAACCTTTTCTTTGATGTGCTTGATTCCATTACTTTCCCGCTGAGCGGCAATAACCTCATCTTGGATGGGTGTTTCAATACTAATATTGGTCAGACTGCCTTGTGGAATTATTTCTACCCCTAATTTTTCCAACTCATAGCACAAGGACATATCATACGGCTTGACTGTCAAACAATTGCAGTGCACCTTACGACTGAGTGCATCAGCGACCACATTCACCTTGCCAGGGTGGTAATGTACTTCAATATCATAATCCTTGATTAGCTCGAGCCATCTTCGCTGTCTCATGTTCAACTCTTCTTGAGTGAAAATGTATTTCAGACTCTTGTGATCTGTATATACATTACAGGTACTGCCCAGCAAATAGTGACGCCATATCTTTAAGGCATGTACCACAGCTGCTAACTCCAAATCATGAGTGGGATAATTCTCCTCATGACGCTTGAGTTGCCGTGAGGCATAAGCAATGACTCTTCCTTCTTGCATCAAGACACAACCAAGTCCGGTACCAGAAGCATCACAGTACACATTAAAGGGCTTTTCTATATCTGGTTGGGCCAGTACTGGTGCAGTGGTCAACAACTTTTTCAAGGTTTGAAATGCCTTTTCACATTCTGGCGACCAGATGAACTTGACCTGATTCTTCAACAGGTTGGTAATGGGCTTGGCTATTCTGGAGAAGTCTGGGATAAACCGTCGGTAATATCCTGCCATGCCCATAAAACTACGGACTTGATGAACTGTGGTTGGTGGCTTCCAATTCAAGATTTCTTCCACCTTGCTTGGATCCACGGATACACCTTCAGCTGATAAAATGTGTCCGAGAAAAGGAACTCGATCTAGCCAAAACTCACATTTGCTAAACTTGGCATATAGTTGGTACTCTCTCAAACGGGTCAGGACAATACGGAGGTGGTTGGCATGTTCATCAGGGGTTTTAGAATAAACAAGGATGTCATCGATGAACACGACTACAAACTTGTCAAGTTCGGGCATGAAAACAGAGTTCATGAGGTACATGAAATAGGCAGGTGCATTGGTTAGGCCAAAAGACATGACCAGATACTCATAAAGGCCGTATCTGGTGGTGAATGCTGTTTTAGGAATATCCTCAGGACGGATCTTTATTTGGTGGTAACCAGACCTAAGGTCAATTTTGGAAAAGACCTTGGCTCCAGCTAGTTGATCAAAGAGTAGGTCAATACGAGGCAAAGGATATTTATTTTTAATGGTGACCTCGTTGAGTGGGCGATAATCGACACAGAGTCTGAGTGACTTGTCCTTCTTTTTCACGAATATAGCAGGACAACCCCAAGGAGATGAACTCGGTCTGGTGAAACCCTTATCAAGCAGATCTTGCAGTTGAATTTTAACCTCAGCCAATTCCTTGGGAGGCATCCTATAGGCTCTGCGGGATATAGGTGCAGTTCCTGGTTTTAACTCAATAGCGAACTCTACATCACGGTCAGGTGGCAGACCGGGTAGATCATCAGGAAATACATCCGGAAATTCACAGACTACCGGAATATTTTGAGTTTCTTGAACTGAGGTGGCACACAATCTCTGCACTGTCTTCTCAATCATTCTCACGGGTAGTGGCAGTTGGATAAGAAGTTGAGATTGACTACCAGGTATGTTGACTTTTATGGTCCTATTCAGCACATCTATCAGTGCCTTGTGCTGATACATCCAATTCATACCTAATATGACATCCATGTCCTGATCCTTGAGTACTATCATGGTGGTTGGGAATATATGCCCGCCCAACTCGATAGGTACTCGATGCACTACCTCCTTAGTATTTATACGCCCTCCGGGCGAATGTATAAGGAAGTTTTCCTTTATTTCTCCAATTGGAATCTCATGTTTTACCACAAATGTACGATTGATGAATGAATGTGATGCACCAGAATCAAAAACTGTAATAGCGGGGTGACTGGCGACAGGAAACCTACCCATCATGATGGGCTCTCCTGCAGGGATGTCATCCACATGAGTATAATAGACGTGTCCAGCCTTCTTGACAAGCTTGACCTTCTGAACCTGGTGCTGCTGACCACGGTGCTGATTCTGATGCAGCTGTTGCTGCTGTCCAGGACCCTTCTGGGCATTTTGATTGTACTTCTTGGGATATGGACAGTCACGAGCCCAATGTCCCAATTTGCCACAGTTGTAGCAAGGATGATTATAGGTGGTCTGAGGGGTATTGATACGAACGCCTGGGGCATTCGGCTGAGTGGTGTTCTGTTGATTCGAGGTATGGGAGGTAGCCGCGGTGCGTACCACGACTTGCTGCTGAGGGTAAGCGGGGCGATTGTGGTGTGTAGGATGATAGATGATCTTCTGGCATTTTAGACCGCCAGAAAAGCCTGACTTCTTTTTATTCTTCTCATCCTGATGCTTACGATCACTTTCTTCGTAAGCAATGGCACTGTTTACAGCTTCGTGGTAAGAACAGTTGAGGTTGTTAGATAAGCTACGCTGGACCTTGAAGTTTAGGCCCCTGACAAAGCAATCTTTCTTCTTTTGGTCAGTATTGGTGTGTTCAGGAGCATACTGGGTAAGATGGTTGAATTGGTTCACATATTGCATCATAGAAGAATCTTTCTGTTGCAGAGCTAAGAACTGGTCCAGTTTTATTTTCATTACACCTGCTGGGATGTAATGTGCTCGGAAAGCTTCGCAGAACTCTGCCCAAGTAAGCTGATGCCCCTCGGGCTGTGCAGACAATAGGTTGGCGTACCAGGCACTGGCCGGACCACGCAGCTGCTGAGCCGCGAATAGTGGATTTTGGATTTCCGTGCAGCGGATCAAACTGAATTTCTGCTCCATAGTACGAAGCCAGTCATCGGCCTCCAAAGGTTCTTCGGCTTTTGTGAATACTGGTGGACGGGTTTCAGTGAAGTCTACATAGGTGGTTTCCTCATCTTCGCGGCGGCCTCAACGCCCGCCACGGTTTTCTCGGTTTTGAGCCATAGCGTTGGCTGCATTAGCCAGAGCCGCGATGGCCTCAGCTAAGGTTGGTGGAATGGGTGGTGGATAGGGAGCAGCTCCTTCGTCAGAAGTACCAGCACCATTTGAGCGAGTGTTGACCATCTGTTTCAGGACAACCACTAAGGACTCACATTGCATAATTAAAACATAGTAGCATTACAACTTAGAATACCAAATTTAACAAGGTTCAACAGACACAAACGGAACAAGTCCCGCCCAGGCTATGGTTCTTGGCACTACGATTACAATACTCGGATACAGAAGACTAAACCCCACTAGTCCTACGACTAGCTTAGTCGATAACGACAACCTCCTCCTCCTCGTCCTCCTCGACGACTACATCCTCCATTGGGTCGGCTGCCTCAAGGTAACCATCCTCTGAAGTCTCACTGTCATAATACTCATCATCGGGTCCTATGACCACACCCTCCTCAGGCTCCTCCTCTCGTGGAATCAGAATCGGGTTAAGCTGATCGTTCAACCTATGCACTTCCTCGTGCAGCATCCCGTTGTTCCACTCAAGGTTCTCAATGTACCCCTCCAGCTCCTCAACCCGATCACGTGCCGCACCAACTTGCTCCAAAGCTTCATCCCTCTCTTGAGTCAGGCGGTCGATCTCCCGCCGTAGGTCTCTGTTGGTCCTCACATCCCGGTAATGATCAGCCCGGGCTACCTGGAAGTCCTCCCTCATGAGGCTTATCTCACGGTGCAGCTCCTTGATTTCTTTCTTTAATTCCTTGCGGCTGCGGCGGGGTGGACGACTGCCAGACGCCTCGTCACTGCCGCGGGGTGCTACCTGGTGACGCGGAACTCCGCGAGGACCAGTCATCTTGCGCGCCGTTAACCTAGCTCGTGCCAGCTGGAAAGGTAAGTTTGAATTAATGAGGATATACTTGGCTAGCAAGAATAGGAGTGATAATTCCTAACCCATATACCCACTTTTAAGGAGGAAGTTATTAACATGGGTGATTATCATGATGCATGCACGCATTTACGAATTTTAAACCATGCAATACAAATCAAAGCATAATTAGTTTAAACATAGGGCTAGTGTTAATAATGTTGTTCCACCTGCTACCATAACCATAGTAAGATAAATTACAGAATAAGATAAGAACTACTGAGTAAGGTAAGATTGTAAGCAGTTTGGACTCAATAACAGTTTAAGTTTTTATGATCCAAAACATTTTGAAGTTTTCAAAAGGTAACCTGTAATGATATAACAATGGAACGCTCTGATACCAGCTGTAACAGAACCGCCTAAATCACGTGGCCCACAGGCACCTGTCAACGTCACTGATGACCTCTGACAGCCGGACCCGTGTTCCATATGACCTAGGCGGGCTCTGCCGGCCTACATAAGCACCCGTTATCTCCGACAGGATCCCATTGCGAAGCCATTACAGAGTTACAATATTTCATAATAAAATACATCAGAGTAAAATTTGCGGAAGAGTAAATAGTACTTAATATTACAGACCAGTGTTCGAATAAAATTAAGTGCAGTTATTACAGACCATAAATTTGAAGAGTAGCAGTAGGGTTTGGAACAACAGTACGACAGATAGTTAAATATTACACGAACCCTGCCCAAGGGTTTAACCTTAGTCTTCTTCACTCTCCTGGACGATGGTGACGCAGCACGGAGCGAGACAAACTTCAGTCTCCTGCTGCCCTCCTGCAACGGGGTTAACAAACCCTGAGTACATGGGGTACTCCGCAAGACTTACCCGACTAAAAGTGTAAGATTAGACTCAGGAATACAGGCTAAGGGGAGTCAAGGTAAGGCTTTAGCAAGAGTTCAAGAATTTTGCAGAAAAGCATTACTATTCCTAACTCAATATTTTATTTCAATAATACAATTCATCATTATCCATTTCTCCAAGTTCTTTCTCATATATCAACATTCTTTCATTTGCTTAATCCATTCAAAACAATCCTAGTTCCGAACCACTTTCCGATGTAGGGGTGAGGATCAAGTCTCCATATCCGAGGAGCAACGACGATTCGAATCGATTAATACCCAGCTGGGGATCCCTATCCACACTGCGTATGTAGCACTTAAGCTTGCATACGCCAACCCCGCCTACCACGGCTTTTCATACCCCGGAACCGGTCCTGCGCCACCCGAGAGCACAGTACTCCTCTCATCTCCAGGCACGACGGCCACGAGGGTACACGCTACTCTCGCCATCTCACCACTCCCAGTGCGTGGTTGTCGGTTCCAGCAGTAGAGCCACCGGAGTCAGAGGCTTTCCATAGTATGTGGCTAGTTGCAAAGTCTTGATCACAGTAGGCCTGGCAACGAACGGTCCCTAATATTTTTCCGTTAGAAACCATGCATCGGGACTCTAACCCAAGTACACTGCTAATTACCCGGTTTTCACATCCCTTTCCGATGGCGAGGATCGCTAGGACTCTAACCCAACAGATGGTCGACCAAACGGAACAACCCATCCATGTGGTTGACAATGAACTAGCTAGGCACACTGCCAACCAACAAGGACATGACCAATCCCATAAAGTGATTCATTTGTTTCATATTATCACAGTTTTCAAAATAGCATTTTTGCAGTTCTATCATTAAGCATGACTAAGCATTTTTCAATATTTTTAAATAAATCAGGGTCTTAGGTATAATATGTGGTCAAGGAAAGGTAATGCATCAATAGGTTATCACTCAACTCCTAATAACCTAATGCAGTAGATTAACTCAAGTGATAAATATTTTTAAATAATAAGGAGGGGCTGAATGCACCGGGGCTTACCTTGGATTGCGTAGAGTGTCGGATCCGGGTCAGTTCCACAAATATCAAATCCTTGCACAACTTCCTGAGTAGTCTCCTCAGATGGACCCTTAGACTTTACCTCCGGATTCTCGGTCACTACACGTTTGCAATGAATGAATGTATGAATGTGATGCACATGAAATGACAGATAAAATTTAATAACAAATAAACCACACATGTGTATAAGACCCTACCTTAGCTAGACATAAATAACCTAATTCATACTGCCCTATGTCATAAGGGTGATTGACCTAGAATCTCAATCAATCCAAAAATCACACCAATCAACAATCATTCCATTTACTATTCCTAATATTTATCATTTAAACCAACATATAATTTAATAAATATTTAACTATTTTCATTTGATGCCAAAATGCACCAACAGATAGATTTTCGTACCAAATAGTGACACAATAAATTTCATAATTTTTGGAACATCACAGAAATTATTAAAAATCATCAAAGTTCCTTTTATCATTTAATGTGCTGATTTTTAATTAATACAGAAACACTCAAATCAAGCATTTAATATTTTTATTAAATTCTACACATCATAGAGAGTATCTAGAAATATTTTCATAATTTATGGTGCAGTAGATTAATCCACACAAAAATATTAAAACCTAACACTATTCATTTTAATTAAAAATGAAAAAGCTTTTGTAAAACAACCGGAAAAAGGAAACGGCCATTCGGCCCACCACGGCCCAATAGCGCAGGCCGGCCCAACCGCGGCCGCGCGCCCACGCCGCACTAGGTCGCTGACGAGGTGACCCCACCTGTCAGCCTCTCAGCTCCCCGACGTCGTCTTCCTCCCGGTGCCCGCGCGCGTGCGAGCACGGCGGCTCGCCGCCGGCGGCTCCACTAGCGAGGGAAACACCTCCGAACGACGTGCATAGCCCTAGGACGCTACTCCAATACCCCCAGAAGACTCAATACGCCCGGCGACGAGCTCGTCGGGAACAATGGCGGCTCGGCGGCGGCGGCAAGCCACACGCCGGCGAGCTCAAACTATAAACGACCGAGATGAATCTTGTTAAGGCTTCAGGGGCTCACCACGGTTTGGTCTGGCTAGGAGACTCGCACTACGACGGTACGGGTAGACGAGAACGGCGACGAAGATTGACGGGGCGGCGCGAGTTCCACAGCGAGGTCCTGTTCCGAGGTACCTAAGGCCCCAAACACGGAACCCGCGGGAATATGAGCATCACGACACTGAAAGGAGCACAAAACGCAAGCCAAAATGGAGAGGGAGCTCACCGGGACGGGTTAGCCGCGCTAATGCCGGCCGCGGCGGTGTTCGGCCGGAGCGGAGGAAGAAAAACGAACGAGCGGCGCACTCCGACCACAAACTACCAGCACAAGCGGTCCAGAAGATGCGCAAGGAACCTAATCAGACTACTGCACGAGGGGAGAGGTGGAGGTGGTTGGAGCGGCGGCAATTTGGCCGGCGACCGAACGGGAGCAGGTGAGAAGAAATGGACGCGGCCGTCACTTTTAAGCCGTCGAAGCTCGGAGATAAGGTCGGGAGGGGTCCCGGGGCCCTCAAGCGGTCGTGGCTTGATGGCGACGGGGCCATGCCCCGGCCGGACGTCGCCGGCGTGCGGCGCGGCACGCACGCGTACGCGCGGCCACGCGGCCGGAACAGGGAGGGGGGCCCCGGTACTGTAGCAGACAGGGGTCAACAGCTATAGATTTAAAATTCCTCCCAAACCGTGCAGCTACAGTAGGTGCTCTCAAAATAAAAGTTGTGCCAAATTTTATGTAGAACATCTTTGATTTTTACACCATGTTCAAATTCTGCACCAATTTGAATTTATACAAAAGGGGGTAGAATTAGGTTTTGAATTTCAAACAGAATTTTTAAAATTACTTTTGATTCTTCTCAATAACTTGAAAATTGGTAAACATGAAAGTTGTCCTACTTAGAGAGCTTGACAACTTCTATTTAGGAAGTTTTTGAAGATTCTTAATATTTTTGAAATTGAAGTTTCAAATGTAAATTTCAATATAGCAATTTGAGTTTAATTTGAATTTTTATAATATAACTTCAAAATCTCCAAAAATAAAAGTTGTTCCATTTTTAAAACTCTACAACTTTTATTAAGACACTTTTCCCATATTCCATATAGATTTTGAATTGGGTTTTTAGGTCAACTTTAGGGTTTAATTTGATTTCTATTTAATTTCATGTTTGATTTTTGATTAAGGACTTAATTACACAATCAATACTTAGCTGAAATTAAATCACTCTAGGCCCTAAGCACAATCATATGTAGATGCTTAAATTTAAATATGATGACATGGCAGATTAATTGAATTGTAATACCAGAGGTATTACAATAATTCCATATTAGTGCTTTCATGTTACCTTTGTCTGGTATAGTAAGTTTTGGTTTGGAGGTACTACATATGGCCATATGAGTATTTTTCAAAGACTTTTAAATTAAGCGTGGTGCTTAGGTTGAAATGCCTTCCTTAACTGAAGGTAGACATGGAGTTTGATTTGGTTATTGAATTAGAAATTGCTGTAGTAGACATTGGATATTTTGTCGAACTAATCCCTGCAGGAAAATTTTGAATCAAATCTGGGGAAGTCAAGAGATGAGTTCGCACCGAAGATGAATCAAGGCAGTAATGACTTTGCACAAGAAGACCCAGCTCATTCTTTATAAGAGGAAGAACTGTGAGCATTAATGTTTATTCATGTATCATTTGTTGCAAGTTATCTCTATTTTGAACCATGCTAGAATATAGCAACAACAATGTAAAACACAATAGACACAATCTATGCTAAACAATCTTGAAACCATACATCATCTTGTTAACATAGAGGAAAATCACAAAATAGTATGGACAACAAAACCTGTATTTCAATTTTGTTATATTCCCTCGGGTATGTGTCCATTAACATTTTGCAGAAAAGAGCATCCTTAATCTATTGGAGATGAAGTTTTACTTGAACATTAAAAAAGTTCCCCGCCATGACCATCAAGACGGCTGGCATGCCACTTAAAGAAGAACAACTCGTTGCCATGCCAATAGAAGACAAAGACAACCAGGGAGGAACTTGAGTTTGCACGTCTAGTGGACCCAAGCTCATCAACTGCAATTCGATCAAAATCAAGAAAAGGTTGATGAGTGAAGAGCATGTAATTATCTGTACTTTCATCAGATGGTGAAAAGGCAAAGATCAGCAGACCACAAGTTTTCACCAACAGATGAACCGGATAAGCCTCCTCTTCCAAGTAAGTTTTTCACCACTTACTTAGAAGGATGAAGACATAAGAGAAAAAAAATATATATATATAATGAGAGAAGCAGGAGGTCTGAAGAGTGAGAACAAAGTAAAAGAAAAGATGCTAATGAACAACTCAAGATGCAATGAAGGAAAGGACCATTGAATTTCATCTACCCTTTATCATGCTCCAATGATGAAGGTAACATCTTAAGGTAAGTGGTTATTAATTTCCTCTTGATCTTGGTATGCAATAAATAAAAAATACAGCCATGTTAGAGTTACTACTTAAATTAATCAACCTGATTAACTCAACATGATTTGTTCTCTAAGTTTGTTCATAGCGCTATTCTCTTGATCCCAGTCTTAACCAAGTACGCTAGAATTACTTCATCTATTATTCTTGGAAAATAATAGTCATCATGAAAATTTTAAAGATGAAGAGTCTTTCCAACGGTTAAGTAACTTCATTCTTTATCTCACAAGTTTAATATCATATTTATACTTCTGTATTCTCACCCTTGTTATAAATAAATAATATAAATAACATCAATATTATTGTGCCCAAGGTTAGAGACTGAATAAATTTCTGATTCTGTTGGTGTTTTCCCACCAGCAAAGCCCAGGCACTTGATCTCTACCTTGTCTTTTTGGGCAGAACACACTTCAATCAAAGTGTGGGGGAGACAATCCCCCAAATTCGATAAGTGGAAGCTCTCAACCAGTAATAATGATGCACATAAGATTGGCTTCGAGATGCCGACAAAAGAAAGGAAGAAGGTGGCACCACCATTGGGAGCCACTAGTGGAGGCACCCCCTCAAGAGCAAACCAAAGTACTTGACTAATGAATCACTGCAAGGAGGAGCCAATTCAGAAGACTCAAAACATCGAATCCTCGCCGTGAGGTAACATCGGTAGTTATCCATTTTTGCTTTTCTGCATTGCATGAATTATTTTCTCTTAAGTACGTTTACTCTTCTACATTAGCTTTGCATAGAAAATGACAAGAGTGAATAGGCTTGCATTAAGCTGTATTCATGCATCTTAAAAACTTGAAGCCCCATGTGAAACCCTTGCGGTATAAAACCTGTAGGAGTACTTATCATGGTGGCCTAAAAATAAATACAAACATGCCATGCATATTTATCTTTCTGCATATTAAAACAAAATAAAAATCTTTATCGCTTTATTAGTGCATTGAAAAGAAAGACAAAAAAATTGTATAGCTTTATTGCATCAAAAATATTAAAGCCCTATGTAAGTAGACTTATGGTAACCCCGTAGGAATATTTGTTGTGGTGGCATCAAAATAAAAATAAAATAGAATCTATATTTATTTTACTGCATCACAAAATAGAAAATCTAAAAAGAAGAATCCTGCTAGAATCTGCCAACTAATATTAGCTCATTAGAATAGTCAATTACTCATCTGGCTGACCGCTAACCCTTTAAATTCAAGTCTCGAGTTTTGGTTTTCTTTCTGGAGCATAATTATATAGGAACGACATTATGACTAATGAGTGAGTCCATCAGTGGAGCCCACTAGGACTACTGCCGGCAAGCTCGCCCTGAAGATCATCAACACTAAGTATTGCAAACATCTAGGTTGGGGGAGGAGCATCCCCTAGTTATCAGGTAACTATACCTATGCGATTATCGAGTTTGTTTTATAAAGTCATAAAATACCAAAAATATGTGAGCACATGAAGGTTCACCATAGTACCATAAAAAAATCTAAAAATACCAAAAATATATGAGCACATAAAGGTCCACACTTTTTAGAAAAACCAAAAAATATGTGGGCACATGAAGGTCTACCCAATTAGGAAACTTCTGCTGGAAATATAAAATCAATCACTTACCATGGAGTGGTACTAGACCTAACCCCTCTCCATGAGATTTGGTATTTTTGCTAGCAATTGAGTTTTACAAGAAAATACAAGATCAAAGAGCTAGTTAATCCGACGCCCTTACGTTGCCGATACACCTGCTCCCAGAAGGATCACTCAATTTGTAACATCAAAGACCCTGTCAAACATCCGCTTGGGGGAGGGCACCCTCCATTTAAAATTCAGCTAAGAATATGTTTCCCACCTTATTATTATATTACTTTTCGCGTGAGTTAGCTAGTAAGATAAAATTTGAAAACCAAATAAATATTTAGCTATATATTATAGTATGTTTAGAGTCAGTCTAGGCTAGAGTTAATTAAAACTGATGAACATTAAAATTTTGTCTTGGAGATGATAAATAGTTGCTCTGCCATAATACTTTTCAAGTGCCTAATTTTCAAACCATTAATTCTCCTGAGTTTTAGATATTGCTGTTTTGACTTAAGAATTTACTCTCAACCTAAAACTTGTGGAGGTATATGACTGAGCTAAGTCTAGGTGATTGATTGATATGATTCATGAAGGTTGAGCTGCTATTTATCTTATTCGTAGCAATACTAAGTTCTGAAGATTTATTTAAAAAATTTAAAAATCCTACATGATGAGCTCTTGTATGACAAAGTGTGAGTTTTTACCAAAACCAAAGATGATATATTTAGAGATAGAGAAACCTTTGCACATTTATGCTGCTTGTTTTGCAGTGAGTTCAGTCAACCTTTGTTGTATACCTTATGAGAGTCTTGTCATGCTTTTAAAACCAAGATCACTTACACACTCCACCCACATTTGTATTACTCCTACTCTGGGAGTAAGCGCAATCATCTTCCACTTTCATCCAGATCCACCTTAAAAATGTTCTCTCCTACAATGGGAGTAAACACCCAAAAAAAATATGGATCCCATAGGACAGCCCCTATTTAATTACTTCAAGTTCTTATCATTATCTCTCCAACTATTTATATTCAAAGGATGCATGTGTCTATGCAAAAATAGTTGAAAAAAAAGAAAAAAAGAAAAGGGAGTAAAAGATGGACAAGTGTCCCAGCAATTAAAACAATGGGTATTTAGAAGCCCATCTCCCTGTAAAAAAGAGAGAGAGAGCGAGAAAGAAAAAAGAGAATAAAGATAGCCCATGTTTCCCGCGAAAATTCTAAGTTCCAAAAAAGGAGAGTGAATCATTTTCAAAAAGCAAAAGTAGAATTAGGATTAGCTACCACATATACACCTATCCACCATATTCCATACACATGCACATCTTGGTTTGATTATATGCCTTGACTCTCTGTGGATCCATTGTTTGACTTTACAATATATGAACTACAAGTATGCTCATCCTTGTTATTGCCACTCCTATATGCTCCACTATAATCCTTAGTTGTCGGAAGGCATAACATCATTAATGCCTCGGTGAGATCCATAAATACTACAGATACTGAGAGACTTGAGGTTGTCATACAATTAAGCTCTAAGTTTTATTTTGAAAATTGCAAAACTCCAGAATAATAGTACTGTAAAGGATTTGAGACATAGTGCTTAACTTGATTGGTCTATCTTTCGATTGCTCAAGATTTATGCGAAAGCTGCGAAGCCCCATAGTTAAAGGTAAAATGGGCAAGTTCGAGAGTTAGAGCAGTTTTGTCTAATCCAGAGGAGAATCTATGTTTAAAGCATGTGTACTTGGAAAGTATGAAAGTATTGTAGCAACTCCTGATCCAAATACTTTGGTAAATTAGGCTTAGTTTGTTTGCCAAGGGACTGGCAAACAGCTAAGCTTGGGGGTGTTGTTGACGGTGGATAACGTCAACTCTTATTAGAACTTTAGACACCAAAGGATACATGAATACACACTAGTCTAGGGTTTTAGCTGACAGTTTTCACGAGTTTTACATGTTCTATATTTTCCAGGGACTATTCCAGAAAAGCATAAAAGAAGGGTTAAAGAGCATAAGAGACACGAAACTTAACCGCAAAGGAAACATCGTCATCGGGACGTGGAAAGAGTGTAGAAGGCACCCGAAGCAACCAGGGGCCGAACCCCTGCCAGGTAGGGCCAGCCGGCCCTGGGGTGGGGCCGGGCGGCGCCCCCCTAGGGTTTTGCCGCCGCCTTCCGGAGTCTTCTTCCACCGCCTCCCAGGATGCATCTCGGCTCTTGTTTTAAATCGGTTTGATCATACGGCACACGTGCACCCCACCGGGCTATAAATAAAGGGGCAGACCCCCTCCTTGAAGCATCAAGTCATTTAGAGATCAAGCCATCCAAAGCCTCTCTAGTTCATCAGAGCCTCTCTAGTTCATGGCTTTAGCCTAGTTAGATTAGAAGTAGAGGAGTTCTAGTTTTTCAGCGGGATCTAAAGCCCCTGGCGTCTGTCTGGAGCGCGGAGTTCAGTATAGTTCTAGTTCTTTTCTCTTATTGTATTCAACATTATGATTTGGGAAACATTGTTCTTAATCTTATATATGTTCTTAATTGCAATAGTCATTGTTCACTTTGATTATATGTCTAGCATAGTTAGTTTGATCCTATTGAATTTATGTAATTGCTTGTATAGTGTTCGTCCAAAGATATCGTGAATGAATGATTGGCAGTATGTAGATGTGGTGTTTAGATACCTTGCTTATCTGCGAGTGCACCCTGATGTGCCGGGTCGTGTGGTAGTTCGTGTAGGTGACAGCTACGCTGATTCCTCTGTAGTCCACCCCCCGTACGTAGGACGAGCAGAGCGCGGTCGCGAAGGAGGTGACCCTTGTGTTTTAATATCCTCATTAGATGATGCTCCTTTACATTTAATCATGATGTAGGCAGAGCTAAACAATGATTGCTAGATTTAATTGTACTAATCATAGTATTCATTGACGTAGTTATAGAATTACTTTAGATATTAATTCCTTTATCTATCCATTGGCTAGCTATTGTTATGACTAGATGAGCTCTGATATTTACCTATTTATGATGATGACTGATCATGTTTATCCTATATATCTTTATCATGTGACTTATCCCTGCTATGAGTAGGATTATTGTTATGGTTTATCTTTTACATTAGCAGTATAAGTTGTAGATATAATTTAAGTCCTACTAGACCTTCCCAGTGGTATAAATATAAATCGACAACCTAGTGATACTCTAGGTAAAATGCTACAATGGTATAATTATCTGTCTGCTTGCAGAATTGTCCTTTAGTTCATATTCTTATATTTATTTCTGCCTAATCCCACGAAATAATAGATTCATTTAATAATTTATTCCTAGCTAATATAATTAGGGATGACAACCTAGTTCAATGCTTAGGGATGTTGGTGAGGGATAAGTGGCTAGTTGCTAATGACAAGTTAATTTAATACCATGTGTTTTTAATGTTGTTAAATAGTGATGACGTTAAAATTACCAACAGTTGCTGGTCAATCTAAATTGATAGATCAAATGTCTAGAAAGGTAGCCTCGAATGATAAAGTTTTAGAAAACATAAATATCAGAATGGATACGTTTGCTTCTGCTATAAAGAATCAGCACAGCTTTAATAAAATATTAGAATCACAATTAGCTCAGCTTACTGCTGCTGTCCTTCCATTTGAGAAAGGTCAGATTCTGGGCCAGCCGGAAGATTTAGAAAGTACTAACCTTATTGATATTCACAATGCAACACAATACCAAATTGAGCGTGCAGATATACAGTGGATAGATCACTCACTACCTGAGAAGATGGGAGACCCTAGAAGACCTGTCATTCCTATCTCCATAGGATGTCACAGCTTTCCAAAAGCTATCTGCGATTTCGACGCAAGTATGAACATAATGCCTAAAGTAATCTATGAGAGAATATTAGGTGATCCTTTGTTGTACACAGACTTGCGTTTGCAGCTTGCAGATCAGTCCATTTGCTACCCCAGGGGAGTACTAGAAGAAGCTGTTATCAGAGTGGGGCAATCATATGTCCCAATTGACTTTGTGATCATAGATACCGGAGGAGATGAGAAGGCACCCATTTTCTTGGGACGACCATTCTTATGCACAACCAAAGCCATCATCTATGCGGAACACGCCTAGATTGTCCTCTCCATCAAGGACAAGAAGGAGAGATTCTCGTTCAAGAACCACATCCTGAAGGATCCAGCAGTCCCGAAACAATTCCATCAATAAGAAGAGCAACAACAACAAGTGCCCATAGAACAATAGAAGATGGAGGAAGAACAAGTCCCGACATGTATCTGAAGAAACCGCTCAACTAATCAATGCTATCAACACAGAAAATGATCATATGCTCCCAAAACCATTCCGAATAAAGAAAGGTGACCCAGGTGTACCAATCATTGAATGCACAATCAGAGACATCACTTTTCCCGACATCGTCTGCGACACTGGATCGGGCGTCAACGTAATGTCCAAAAAGGTATATGATGAATTATTTGATGATTTACCATTATACCCAACATATATTCAGTTGCAGATGGCAGACCAATCACTGAGATTCCCTGAAGGCATAGTTAAGGATGTAATGGTAAGAATTCAAGATAAATATATACCCGCAGATTTTCTAGTTCTTGACATGCAGGAAGACAACGAATCGCCTTTTCTTTTGGGAAGACCGTTCCTTTACACCGCCAATGCTATCATCTACATCGGGTCTGGACAGATCCACTTCAACCTACCCACTGGAAAGGTATGCTGTCAATTTAGAACACATCTTAACCATGAGCAGAACATGAAGCAACGCAACAGGAGGAGACGCCAAGCCCGCCGTCAGGCTGCCCAGCCTCACTGTGGATGGGAGGAGTTCCCTGGTAAGATTGTGAAGTATGAAGACTGCTACAAGGAGCAAGAAGAAGCCGTACAAGCACCACGCTGGAGTGAGTGGGAAGCGGAAGCTGAGAGGATGGACCAGATTGCTAAAGCAGAGAAAGAAGAGATCCAGGCACAAGTATAAGAATGGATGAAGAGAGATGAAGAATCAAGAGAAGCATACAAGGAAGAGCTAGAGCTAGACAAGAGAGAAGCAGAAGAGACAGAAAAGAGATGAAAGGAGAAAGAAGAAGCACCTACTACACTACCGCAAAATGGGAAATTGACTGAGGTAACCTCAGACGATGAACCTACTGAGTAAGTACTCTCCTCTATCTAAGTCCTGTCAGTAGACTTTAAATTCCGTATCCTAGCCATAAGCTTAGAATGGTAGTTATCTAACTAATTTAGCATTCATTAGTAATTTTGCTTAGCACATTTATTAGTATAATCATTTTTTGCATATTAAAAATAAAACAACAAAAATATTTACTGTTTATTTACTGCATCATAAATATTAAAGCCCCATGTGAATAAACCTATGGTAACCCTGTAGGCATATTTACTGTGGTGGCATAAAAATAAAAATAAAAATAACAATCTATATTTACTTTGTTGCATTATGAAAATCCTAAGACCCATGGGAATGAATATTCCCTGTGGTGGCATAAAAAAACATATATAGTATGCATACATTTTTTTATTGCTGCATAAGAAACTTAGAAAAACCCCAAAAAGAGAATCCTGTTAGAATCCTGCTAAAATCTATTAATTAAAATCAACTCAAAAAATAATCAAAGTGCACATTGGCTGACCGCTAACCCTTTGATAATTCGAGCCTCGAGTTTTGGTTTTCTTGTTGGAGTATAGCTATGCAGGAATAATATTATGACTAAGGAGAGAGTCTATTAGTGGCACCCACCAGGACTACTACTAGCTCACTCTGAGAAACATTCAAGCACCAAGTATTGCAAACATCAAGCTTGGGGGAGAAGCATCCCCTAGTTATCAGGTAATTATACCTATGCGCTTATTGAGTCTACTTTATACAAGCACAAAATACCAAAAATATGTGAACACATGAAGGTTCACCATAGTTGTCACAGAACCGACCAATTTATACGAGCACAAGTACAACGATCGCATTTTTAATCGCAATCCAGTCGCACTTGAGCCAATATAAACCCGGTAGTCCAGAAATCTCGAAGGATTTCAAACATTTCATACCCCAAGGATCATTCATTCAGCAATACGAGTACAACATAAGTTCGCAACCGAATTTAAACATCAGAGTACAACATAGTCTTTTACACAAATATAGCAGTAGCGGAAGTTAACATAGTTTTACACCACAGAGTTCAAATACGAGTACCATCAAATGACCCTGTCACAGCATTCTTACAACATCTAAGGATAGATAGTGACCCTGCCCTCGGGTCTAGTCTTCTTCGCCCGCAGGGGTGAAGCAATTTCTGCAATACGCGTAGTAGACTACACCATCTGCAACAATGGGAATAAAACCCTGAGTACTCAATTGTACTCAGCTAGACTTACCCGACAGGGAGTAAATAAAAAGACTCTCAAGAATATGCAAGGCTTATTTGGTGGAGCTCAGAGGATAGCATCATTTTTGCATCAAAAGCATTACTACAGTAGATCCTCAACTTATTCATTTTAATTGTGATAAGCTTCGATTTCAGTTAAGCTATTTACTAAGATTAGCCACTGTACTAAGCATTCACCGAATATTATAGCAATCAATAAAACCATATGATTTCCGATATCCACAGATATCAACCTCATCTCACCATAATCATTATGTTCAAGTTGTTAGCCTCTACCTCACCAGAAGATCAGTTCAGTTTCTCACTAACCAGGAGAGATGGCGATTCGAATCGATTGTACCAGCTGGCAAATATGCCAATCACAAACCCTGTCAGCCGCGCCACTGGCTTCTTGGGCCACCGTTAAATCTTTCTGAGACACAATATGTCGCGAGTTTGACGGGGACCATATTCTCAGAGGCCAACCCACTTCCAGGATGCATCAGGTCCCTGACCTGCCCTTGGTAAGATGGTGTCTCCGCACATACTTCCTACCTCCAGAATATGTCTGTCTAGTCGCACCAAGGCTCGGCTCAGAAGGAAATACTCGGCTTCGCGGTCAGAACGACTTATCTGGCCAGCTATGTGACGACGTCTTTCAATCTCAACTGATGTCTGGTGGCCTCAGTCCTAGTCGGCCGCAAGCAGCACCGAAGACGGCATGACCTCAACCATGTCATGCGGCTCCCCGCTACCTAGCCTTGATTCTCTCATTAGACACTGTGGCATGGTGGCACATATAGTCCATCATGTGGAATCCAACCCCATCATCATTAGTAACCACCTATGCTCGCGAAGGACAGGAAATCCCTCGACTTCTACTGGTCTAGGCATGGCTAAGCATAAGATCGAACCCATCCCTTATCTAGTAATACTTCAGGATCAAGTATAAGTGGACAAGGTATAAATGCAGCAACGGTATCATATCAACTCCTATACTTAAGTGCACAATCATACGATTTAATAAAGACCAGTGCATTTGTAAAAAGAGTAGGTGGAGACTTAGGGATGCTCCGGGGCTTGCCTTTCACAAAGTTAGTAGGTTGGTGATCAGGGCACTCTGGAAGTTCAGCCTCTTCTTCCTGGCCTTCGGGAACCTCTGGCACTTCAATCTCCGGCGGAACTCCCTCCTCCGGTGGATCGAACTGCAACAGCGTCACTCCTCCCGGCGATCCTATATGCATGATATGCATATATGAGAACTGATAATGCACATGAAATGTAAGATAGAGATGCACAAATTAACCCATGATATGCAATCAGTTTAACAATCCGCACTCATTTACTGAGTACGTGCATATTTCTTCTCTAGACAACCAACTCATACTCACCCTTCTTAAGCAAAGCATAGAACAATTTCTCGTCCCGGGTGAGAGGTCTACAACCTACACTTAATAATTAACATGCATCAACTAACCTACCACAACCAACTTATAATTAACAAGCGCGAGCAACATCATATAAACAAAATATTGACCTTGCTGCCCTAAGCTCAAATTAGGATCAGCTTCACTGTTTTAAACAAGTGATAATACTGAACATCACAGAAATGCATAAAAACACTTCCCAACCAAAAGATATTTGCTTAAAAACAATTAAACAAACCCTAGCCTATAACTGGATCTACTGTTTGCTATACCCAGAAAAATCCAGAAAAATTACAGTAGCTGTTACACATCCAGATTAGCCTACTGACAAAATTTCAACTCATTTGGACAAGTATAACAGTCTACACAAAAATAACAAACAACCAGCCTTTTAAGCAATGGAAAATACTTAACACAGTGAAAAGTATCAAACAACATATTTCCCATTTTTCTTAGCTTCTTCACAACATAACATGGTTCAGGAAAAATATTTATGACCATATCCTTAACACATTAAGCATGGTGATTTTTGCAAGATTAAAGCATAAAAGGCACATTATACAAGACATCATACAAATAACAATACAACACTAGAAAACATATTTTTTTTAGATTCTACTTCCCTAAACAAGATTAATGCAAGTGGAATCACATTTTTAGCACATTCCTACAATTACTTATGCATTTATCAAGTTTGCAAGCAATTAACAATTTAAATATAACTGCACAGAAAAAGTATTCCAAAAGTACATTTTATATTTTTCCTTGATAGAGCTCAGAAATGCAAACATAACAAAATTTGGTTCACCCCAATTGGACACTCCTAACTCCAGATATGAATTTTGGAAGATTTTACACATTTTCTGAAAATTCATTTTATAAATCATAAAACCCAAACCCGATAGAAACTGCTACGTGCACCCGGCTCAGTGAACCAGAGGCGCACCAGAACGGCTGACTCGCGGGCCCCGGGGTCAATCTGACCCCACCCGTCAGCGAAAGGGGTAGAGCCGCCGGCGCTGACCGGCGAGAGCTCGCCGACGGCGAGGTCTCCGGCGACGCCGAGGCTACCTACCGACTCGTGGCAACGAGGCGAACTCAATGGATCAACTGCCGAGGGTTGTACCCCACCGGAGCAAGCTCGACGGCGGCAATGGCGGACGGCGGTGGTCCGGCGAGCTTGCGCCGGCCGATTCCGGCCGTTACTCGCGCGGCTAAGCTTCGTTCCGTGTCCCTGGCATCCTAGCGGACCTATGCGTGCGATGAATCGGACTATTGTGCACGGGAGCTCACTGACCGCACACGCATGGCGGCACGGCGGCGAGCGGGTTCACGGCGAGCTCGGGTTCCGGCGAACCTACGGCGAGACCGACCCATCCGACGGCCTAGACTGGATCTACAGCTAACGGAGACTCTTAGACGAGCAATGGAGAGAGAAGCCGACCCCGGTATCGCTCTCGTCGCGGCGACCCGAGAGCTCGGCGGCGCTCCGGCAATGGCGCGGCGGCGAGAAGCTCGCTGGAGCTATACCTTTGGTCGGCTGAGGTCGGCAACGGGTCGAGGATGAAGAGCAGAGCAAGGCGAAGCTACGGTGGAGATGGAGCGGTCGGAGATGGCTCGGTGACGGCGGATTTCACCGCGGCGACGGCGCGGCGGAAATGGCGACGGCGGAGGGGAAAACGGAGAACAAAGGGCGAGCGCGAGCGAGTGAGAGTGAGAGGAGCGTGCTGGGAACCGGCTGGCGTGCCACTTTTGTAAAGCCGACCGGCGCGGCGGCCAACGGTGGCGTACGACGCCACCTGGCGCGCGGCGTCTGACGCGGTCGCGTGGCGACGACCGGCTGCCGAGCTGAATCAGCTTCGATTCAGTCTCCGCGAACCCGACTGAAACCCGATTTTGATCAAGCCATAACTCGTGATCCAGTGCGTTTCAGCGAAAACTTCACTAATATGGATCCAAGAGCTACATGAGTAGATCATTTGGTATTAAGACACTTTACTCTAGATCAGCCTAGATTGAGAGATACAGGTCGATGAACAGGGGTACACCGAAACTGAAAACCAGTTTTGGACTTAGGAAAATTTTGAAACTTCAAAACAACTCTAAATCTGCACTAATTCAACTTTTTGACCACCTTCCACCCATTTTCATGAGTTGACCCAAAAATAAAGTTTGTTTCTTATAAAATTCTACACAACTTTGATTAAGGGTGCACTGACATGCAAAATCTCTAAAATGCCCTTCTTGTTTGGTCAAACAGAATAGCTTTTAGAGGGCTCTCTAGTCAACTATGAGCTAGAGGGGTATCTTGGGGATTTCACCAACATGAACATTGTTCCAAATGTTATCCCAAACATGTCTAAAGCATTTAGAACAGTAAACATGCATCACATTTGCATGTCAACACATTTAGCATGTTATGGACATATAAACAAACATATAGCAATAAAAGGGAATCAACTCAAATGAAATGATGATGATGCATGAAATGACATGATCTATGCTTGATGACATGCAAATGCAGGTGTGAAAATAGTAACTAACACTAGGGTGTTACAATAGTATCATAGGAAAATCTAAAAATACCAAAATTTGTGGGCATGAAGGCCCACACCTTTTAGAAAAAACCCAAAATATGTGGGCACATGAAGGTCCACTCAGTTAGGAAGCTTCTGCTAGAAATAAAATCAATCACATACCATGGAGTGGTATTAAACCTAGCCCTTCTCCATAAGATTTGGTATCTTTGTTGGCAATTGAGTTTCACAGAAAAAAATATAAGATCAAAAAGCTAGTCGACCCGACACCTCTACGCTGTCGATACACCTACTCCCAGAAGGATCACTCAATTTTCAACATCAAAGACCCTGTCAAACGTCAAGCTTGGGGGAGGGCGCCCTCCATTTTAAGTCCAACTAAGTATCAGTTTCCCACACTATTATTCTTATCATTATTACTATATCGCTTTTTCGCGTAAGTTAGTGTTGATGCTCACTAAATGCACATTTTAATCATCAACATTGATAAAATTGAGCAAGAAAATGGCACATAGAAGGTAGGAATTTGGTTTAAACTAACGGAGTTCCACTTGTACTTGAAGAATTGTGGTTGCAGGTGAAATACATGTGAAAATAAAGCAAACAAAGGCACATCTGAGCAGTACACGTGACAAGAGCCACATTTGGCCCAAGTGACAGGGCGCCCGGCCCCCTTTTGGGGCCATCAGCACTCCGCCACGTCATGGGTCCGTGCCCCAACCTCCTAAACCGAGTTTGGCACGTTAATTCAACATCAATGGCTCGAATTCACCTCACCTGGATCCGGTAGCCCTGTTGGGCAGGGCACCTGCCCTGTCCATTTGGCCTGCCACGTCCACGATCCGGCGGAGGGGCATCCAAGCATTTGTGGTCATCCATTTAAAGTCGGTTTTCATCCAATGGAGATCAAAGGTGGTGTCAAGGATTCATGGACCCACTTGTCATCCTCCAAGGGCTACAAACCGCCTCTCCAACCGCCATCACGTGCTCAACCGACCTTGTAACCGTCATTGGAAAGGATCCTGGAGCGTTGGATGGCGAGGCGGTGCAAATCACCGGGCGCCCGCCCCCCTAGCAGGGCGCCCGCCCTACAAGTTAGGGCCACCGACCTCCGGCCACCTCTACAAGTACCCCAGGGGTCTCTAAGTGCTATAAATACCCCTAGAACGCTTCAGTTGTAATCAGCTTAGGAAGAATAGAGAGATTTGGAGTATAGTCCATCCTAGCTCATCTAGTGAGAGTCTCCTAGCAAGGCTAGTAGTGTGAGTGTGAGTGAGGAGAAGCTGAAGAGTAGGAGCGCTCTGCAAAGGTCTCTCTCTCGGGCGCTTCCTCTGTAAGGTACTCTTTGTTTCGGTAATATAATTTCCTTTCTAGTACTTACATTTCCCGCATTACTTTCAGTATTTACTTTTAGTATTTACTTCCAAGTATTTACTTTAAGTATTACTTTGAGTGCTCTAGTTACAGTAGTACTAGAGGATTAATTATTGGTTTTCATATACTTAGTGCGGGATCTTCGCCGCATAGTCGGTGCTCTAATCTTAGCGCGAGGTTAGAGTAGTAGCCTGTAGTGTAAGCGTGGTGCTTAGACTAGAAGTTACCTTGGATTGCGGCTAGACCCACGGATAGTAGTGGTAGGTCTTAGGTGTTGACAGCCCTAAGATCCTCTGGATTCCACCACATTCGGTCTAGTAGTAGGCGTAGGGCTTTTCTGTTTGTGAGTAATCCCAATCCCTTGGGACCGTGCATTCACCCCGATGTGCTAAGTGGAGTTAGCCTACCGTTTTGCCTTGCATTCCACTCTTGAGCTCATCACTGTCTACGCCGTTGCTTGGCTCTATCTTAGACTAGATTATTTGGATTAGTTATCACTACACTAGTTCATTCTTATCATAACTCGTGTTTGTTCTAGCTTACAATTGGATAATTCTAGCCATTAGAAGCTTCCTTGTGGAAATAAATATGATACTTGGTTATTCCCAAGTGAAGTGCTACATCGATAGATTCTGTGCGCTTGCGGAATTCTACAATAGTCATAAGAATTATCAACAAGCATTTCTAACGCCGTTATCAGGAATATTTATTCTTGGTAGTGAGCTTAGAAACGCCAACAAGCATTTCTGGCGCCGTTACTGGGGAAGCAATTGGCCTAGATTTTCTTTTGTGTTTGCTATTGAACTAACCCCGTTCTTTAGCGGGATCACACCTATCTGTCTTTTTGTGGTGACTGTTAAGCTAGATAGCTAGAATGGCTGGATTCAATCTACCTGAAGATTTTCATGAAGACCTTGAGTCAATCCTTAGAAGAGCGAGAGCTAATCTCACTCCTCCAAGAATGGCTTCTGGATCTTGGCCATCTTCATCGAGGGAACCTACATTGCAAGATCATCCGTCAGATGAGTCCGAGCATCCTAGTACTTCGGAGCCAACCAGTTCATCTACATCAAGAACAATCTATGAGTATTCTACTCCATCTATTTTCAATATTGCTACTATGCCTAGTGCTGATAGCGGAAGTAGAGAATTCGAGATCAAACCCGCATTGATCATGATGGTGCAAGCAATTGCATTCCATGGCAACCCATCAGAGGATGCCAATCCTCACCTCCAGAATTTTCTGGAGATATGCAATACAATCTTTATTCCAAGAATTTCGCAGGATACAATCCATCTGCGCCATTTTCCTTTCTCATTACTTGAGAAAGCGAAACAGTGGTTCTACATCAACATGGGATCCATGAACACTTGGGAGAAGTGCTCCAACCACTTCTTGACGAAATTCTTCCCTGTTGGTAAGACAATCTTTTGCGTAGCAAGATTTCTAAATTTCAACAGGAGATTCACGAATCTGTCCCCGAAGCATGGGAGCACATGCAAGAGTACATACAAGTCTGCCCTCACCATGGCGTTGAAGATTGGCTGTTAATCCAATGCTTCTATCATGGACTCATGATGGACTCTCGACAGCATCTTGATGCTGCCACCGGAGGTGCATTCTTGTCTCTCAAGGGATGTCAAGCCAAGAAGTTGATTGAGAAGATGGTGGATAATCAAGGATGGACCGACGATCATCTCAAAGGTAATTCTAATACTTTCAAAGTTAATTCTTTATCTTTTGAATGCCTTTTGAAAAAGTTAGAAGATAGAGCTAATTGGAAGAGATCGTGCTACTATAGAATATTATGCAAATGCTAAAACACCATGTGCATTATGTGGAAATAAAAATCATAACATAGATATCTGTTCAATAAAAGATGCTAAATCTCTTTTAAATGATGGCGGATATGATCCCCCACCAATTTCACCTTACCAAAGATGGAATCCACGTAGGGAGGATAATGATTCTTTACATGCTAGCAATCTTTCTCTTAAGGAACTTGTTTTAAATCAAGCTAAAATAAACTTTGGTTTAAGTTTAGTGTTGATTGATCAAGATAAAATCCTAGGAGACATAAATGGTAGAATAGATAAATTTTATGAGCTGTTAAGGGAACAACTTGACTTTAATAAAATGGTGGAAAAGCAATTAGCAGATATTCATGTAAAACTTTCATGCCATAATGAAAAAGTTAATGCTGTGACCACGAGAGGTGGTAAGACCACTCGTGATCCCCCTTATCCTGATTCTACGCCCAAGAAGAAGGTTGTAGAAGAAGAAGCTGAAAAAGAAGACTCCACTGCACCTCAAGAAAAGGTAAGAACTTCTCCTCATGAATTTTATGATACCAAGATATTGCCTTTTCCTGACCGTAACAGGAAACCAAAGGAGGATGAACAATTCCGAAAGTTCGTGGAGGTAATACAAAAATTATATATACATATACCTCTAGTTGACGCGATGCAGGTACCTACCTACGCAAAATATTTGAAGGACATCCTCAACGAAAGAAACCAATCCCGAGCATAGAAATGGTGAAATTGACAGAGCAGTGTAGTGCTGCTATCCTCAATAATTTCCCCGAGAAGAAGAAGGACCCCGGAAATCCTACTATCTTATGCTCTATCGGAACTCAACAATTTGATCAAGCTCTATGCGATCTTGGAGCAAGCATCAGCGTCATGCCCAAGGTAATATATGACAAACTTAATCATGCATCTTTATCTCCAACTACTATGTGTTTGCAGCTTACCGATCAATCAATACGATATCTGGGGGGAATAGCGGAGAATATCCCTGTTCAAATTAAAAATTGTTTCGTTCCCGTGGATTTCGTGGTGTTAGATATAAATCCTGATGTTAGAACACCACTAATCCTAGGAAGACCATTTTTAAGTACTGCAAATGCAACCATTGATGTAGGAGCCGGAGAAATCCGACTCAACATCAATGGAAAATAAGAAAAACTTTCGTTTCAGGCCACGTCCGGAGCAGTGCTCAATGGTGGAGGACGCACCTGCCGACACCACCATGCATGATGAAGATTCTCTGGAGCACGAAGACAACGTGAAGTGCTGATCATCATGCAAGCATCCGATGCACCTAACCAAGGTAAGTTAAGCTAAGGTAAGTCCTAATCTCGCTTATTTTCTTAAATAATTTCACTTTTCCTTCATGAACTAGCTTAGTATCTTTCTTAGGATAATAAAGTAGGGGATTAGAAGGCCGGTGGCCCACTTTGATAGGGCGGCTGCCCTGCCCCCTTTGGCTTTTAGCCCCTCTAGTTGCTCCACTAGTTGATCACAAGGAAATAGAAAGCAAGGCACCAGGTGTTGGCCGACATATCCATCCATCCTTCACTTCACGTTCTTTCTCATCTTGTCTCAAGTCCTTCCACTCTCTCCTTTCATTTCTCTGGCTGCTAGCTAAACTTTTCACTAATGAAAGATGCTCTGGAGTGGAGGCACTAGCACGTGAAAGAGCAGGAAGAGATTTCGACGAATTAGTAGGGCAGGCGCCTTGTCATTAGGGCGGGCGCCCTGTCCCTGGCCACCATCCTGTCCCCTCTACTGCTCACTTGCCTATTTACACTCTCACATGCACGAGCAAGTGCTGAACCAAGCATCCAAGCTCACACTCTTGCTTCACTTCCATTTTCCTTCTTCCAAGCAACCTCATAAGCACTAGCCACTAATCACTAAGCAAGGCAAAGCAAGGAGGGCCACGGGAAGGTTGCACACACTCCCGAGAGGAGTGGTTTGTTTTACTAACCTTAATCCTTGCTTTGTTAGTGCTTTTGTGTTTCATCATGTTGAAGAATTTGTTTGGGAAAAAGAAGAAGAAGACAGGAGAGAGTAGTGATGGAAGCAGTAGTGGAAGACCGAACCAACATCTGCGCTTCTCGTCCAGAAGCCATTCGAGTTCAGGAAGTCAGCACTCCCGAAGAAGCAATATGTCTGCTGATTAATCAAGCCATGGCGAACCTCCCGAAGAACAAGGCACTCAATATCCACCTGTCCGTATTCTTGTGGATGAGGCCCAGATTATTTGGCTAAATAATCAGGAAAGAGAAGCCTTCCGCATTCTACGCGAGCGCGCATTCATCCACACCCCGAAATCGACCGCGACTTGCTCAACGCAACAGGTATGATTACTGAATTTCAATCTATATTTCGTACTTTGGGGTGGGGAAATGCATGGATAGTTAATGAACTGGGGTGTAGAGAACTTACTTTAGAATTTTTATGCACCCTAAAAGTCACTAGTAGCCACTGCAACTTTCGTGTGTTTAATGAAAATTATTCTTATACATGGACACAATTTAGTGAGCTGCTAGGATTTAATAAAAATTGTGCAGTAGGCTTAAATAAAGCATGTAAAGATTTTAACAAGAAAACCTTTTGGTACGAAATTTCTGGCCGTCATGATTCAGTATATCCTAGAACTTCTTAGATACATAAACCAACACTTAGGATGTTGCAAAGATTTATTGTTATAAACTTTTATCCTAGACATGACCCTAGGAAGGTTAGAACTGACGAAATGCAAATTTTATTTGCCGCACTAAAAGGAATTCGTGTATCACCAGTTAAAACTATGATGGATTATTGGTCTAAAGTGTTTACACGGGTAACTGATACAACTATTGAAAGGACTTCACTTGTGACTAGGATAGTCAGTAACATGGTTCTGCTAGGCAATGCACAAATTAATTTCATTAACACTGAGAGGGTAATTTTAGACAGAGAACATTTCAGGCAAGCACACAAGATGAATTATGATGCGGAAAATAAAAAATATATCATGACATATCAAGGTTTTATTAGTGAAATTCCATTGCCTGACATGACTCTATGGTTGAGAAATGTGAACTCTTTGACCTTACCCCTCGAAACCGAGGAACAACACGCCGCAAGGCTGGCATAAGAACATGCTTTGCAGGTTGCAACAAGAAGAACAAGGGCCTAGACAAGAGCTGCTCAGGCTGCAGCATAATAGCAAGCAGAGCGGGCGGCACAAGAAGCATTCCAGCAAGAAGCCATGCCACACTAGTCAGTGGGGTGCATGGCCGGCTCTTGGCTCTCAACAAGCAGGAGGTTCCAACTGGTACCAGCCACCACCTCAGCAGCAGCACCAGCCGACTGGCCCATGGGATCCCTATGGACATGCATCCGCACACATCAGTCGTTCTGGGAGTACCCAACCCTTGGGTGGCTCTTACAAATACACTAATGTGGAAGGCTCACACTCTTCCAACACTGAATGATACCCTCCGCCGAGACACTCAGTTTCAGTGCATGGATGGGAGCGAGACCTTGGTTATGTCCAGCATCAGATAGAGGGCCTGCAGATTGGTCAAGACCAGCTTCACCAAGGATTACAAGATCTTTCATATGAATTCCGGCAATACAAGCAAGAGAATGAGGAGACAAGGGATATGCACTACATGGCTCGTCGCAATGACCGCCGCTGGGACAATTTCTATCGCCGCCAGGGGTGGGATTTCCAGTGATGCTTCTAGAGCCAGTTTGGGGGGGTCTCTCGCGAAGGTAAGTACACACAGCCCCATCTTTTTATTTACGTATTTATATTATTTTATTTCTAGCATGCTAAATAAAAAAATAATAATAATATCATTTGTTATGTTAGTATTGTTATGCTTGAAAAATAAATAAACACCCACACTATCACACTATTAGAAACAAGAGAATGAAAATGCTTATTGCTTATAATTACTTCAAGTTAGTAATTCGCTGATGATTTGACTGTTAATGTGATTTTACCTATACCATGAACTTAAAATCCGTGGGTTGCAAATGTTAGAACAAGGCTTGAAAAATTTGAGTATCATGATTTAGCAAAGAAATGAATAAGTTTCTATCCTGTCATGAGCAAGGTTAATCTATGGAGAATTTCTTTAAAATAATGATAAAACTTGCTTAAGATCTTCTGTGGCAAAAGAGAACACCTACTAGAGCCATATTTGTTAGATAGGAAAACTCCACATTGTTGTCTATATTTTTGTTGAGCCTTGTCAACTTTTGTGAATCATAGTAGAGAAACTAGTCATATTCTCATGACCAAGAACACGAACACCCACCTTCATATTGCTATTCTTACACTGAGAATAAGCAACAACATGCCTTTTATGTTAGGATCTACTCCATGGCATTATCATTTGTCTCTCTGAAATATTCCTCAAAAAAGAGGCATGGCTAGTCTCTAGTAAAAAAAAGGAAAGAAAAGAGAGCAAGTGCTCTGATGAAAAAAAAAGAAAGAGCTAGCCATGTTTCTAAAAAGGGAAAAGCCATGAAATTAGTAATTAGTACGACCACCTTACACATGCACATCCTCTGTCTAAGTTTATGACTTGTTGCTCCTTTGATCCAATTGTTTGACTTAGCAATATTACATTATATATGGTATGCCTCATTTCCTATTGTAACAACCCGGGTTTTCTGATAACCAAAAATACGAACTTTTTAAAATTTTTCTTGTAATGTTTATGAAGCATGTACAATATAGGTCGAATCTCGACTAATCCACTAACAGTCGTTGCATTCATGTAGAATTGATTGTAGGAGTTGTCAGAGTTCTGTAGTTGGTCTGGGGTTTTCCGTCGGAGAGCACAAATCCATAGCAGCCTTCCTCTATGTTCTTCGAGAATTCCTTAGGCCCTCCTCCTATTCTCCATCTATCTCTTCCCATGTTCCTCGAATTAAAATCACTGAGGGAAAAATCCTCTCTCCTTTCCCTCGGATTACATTTATTTTCATCTCAAATTCCCATTCCGTTCTTGTCACAAATCCCGCTCGAATCACCCTTAAAATCCCTTAAAACAGAAAAAGGGAATGGAAAGGACTTACCTCCCTAAATAAATCCAGCCCGCCATATACCTTTCCCCACACATAGCCAGCCTGCCCCGTGCGGCCCACCGGCAATAGCGCCCCTCCACACTCCTCTGCGGCCCAGCTCGCCTAGCGCCCCACTCCACCAGCCTCGCAGCCTAGGGGCCGATCGGCCCACGTGAGCACGAGCGGCCCAGCGGCCCAGACGTGTGGCGCCCCCCTGAAACCCTAGCAGGGATGGGCACTCCCAGCCGCCGCCACTAGGCTACCAGCCACGACGCCCGTGCCCCCATCTCCTCGCCATGGCACGTGGCCCGATGATCGCCGCGTGGCCACCCTGGTACGGACGCCGAGGCACCACCGTCCATCTCCTGCGAGCCCTAGCTATGCGCGTATAAGAAGAACGACAGCCGTGACCCTATTCATCTTCCTCCTTGCCGCAGCCGTCTCTGCTCGCTTTCCCCTCCCAGCGCCGCCGCTTCCTGCGCCATGCTCCACGCCACACCTAGCCGCTGCTCCGGGCGCCATCGCAGCGACTGCAGCCAGGCCCCGGCCACCAGGACCCCGACGCCGACCCGCGCGCCACTGCTGGCCGCGCTAGCGGCTCTGCCCGCGCCCCGGCACCCACGGCCACAGCGTGTCGCTGCCTGCCACGACGAACACTGCCACGGCTGCACAACCTCGACGCCGCCCAGGGACCTCGCCACGTCGCGTCGAGCTCACCCTCACCGTGCGCAGCACCACGTCGTCATCGGCACGTCCTCGTCAGCAGTTGCGCCAATCGCCGTTCCCGAGCCACGGCCGCGTTGAGCCCTTCCTCAGCAACACCTCGTCGCCACCCCTTTGTCACCACATCACCAGCACCGAACATCGCCCACAATATGGAGCCGTCGCTTCCAGCATGCGCACGGCCTCCACGTCGACCTCGCCGGTGAACTCGCAGGGACGAAGCCCCTATTTTCCTTCCTTTCCCAACACCATCATGCTAAGACTGGCCTTTGTGCCACTTGCTTCACTGCACAGGAAGGCAGCAAGCCACACCGATGTCCCGACCCTGGTGACCGCGATCCGATGCCGTGTCCGCGACATCGTGCTCCGCCGAGCTGAACCGCAACCTGGATGCCGCCCCGTTCGACTACGGCAACGATGCGGATATTCCTGCACAGCCCCAATCTGTCTCGGCCTTGACTCATCACTACCACAATATTCTACATCTGCAAGCCCTCGATGAGCTGACCAAAGACCAAACATTTCCAACCCCTGCTGCCGGCGAGATACCGATGACCCTTCTGCCTTTACCCCTACCCACCTGCTGCCGGCCCAAGGCCGATGATCCCTCCATGTGTTCGGCCTTCGAGCCATGTTTTCTGCAGGGACCTCGTCGACCGTGTGGAGCTGACGTTAGTAGGCACGATGCACGCACACACACTCGCCGTCTCCTTTTGTGGCACTCACGCACACCGAACTAAACCCAGCCAACCGGATGACAGACCATGAACGCTTGGAACAACCATGATGGGCATCGCCGTCGCGTGCACCCGGGGCGCCGATGTCTCGACGGCGTTCCCGCATGCTGTGGCTACTCAACCATGACGGGCATCGCCGTCGCGTACACCATGCCATTGGACATCGACCTTCGTGCTGTGATTCCATGCCTTATTGGGAACTCAGCCATGCTCCACCGCCTCCTGGCCACTTGACACCACCTCCAGCCAGCCTTTGGCCAGCCACAGCCTCGTTCAGCCAGCCTCAGCCTCGCCCCGCCAGCCGCGGCCAGCAAGCAGCAGGCCACGGCTAGCCGCAGCCAGCCCACAGCAAGCCGCAGCCGGCCAGAAGCTACTAGCAGCTGGCCGAGTGGAGCCGGAATGAGTAGCAGCAAGCCTCGCCACTCCCTTTAACACCGACCCTGTCCGGCCTTCGTGCCATAGCCGTTGCTGGACTCCGAAACCACCACTACCCAACTTGCATCACCGCGGGACACGCCATGCACTACTGGAGAATGGAGAAAAGCCCTGGAACCTTGCCTGGTCACCTTGGCGCACACCGTCCAAGCTCTACCTTAGCCACTGTTGTGCCATGACTGCCCAATCGATACTACCGTGGCTGGACATGCTAGACACTACCACCGTCTTTTCCCTTGTGCACCACCGGATCCTCAGCCCACGCCTATGACCCCTCGGTACACCAACCGATACCCTCGGACCTGCTAGCAGGTGAATCATAATAAACATCCTGCTAATACAATGTGAAGCTCCCCTCTTCTTACTTCTTTGTGCATCTATACAACATATTGAACCCTATCTTAACGATCTGTTTGTCCATATACCTGTCGTACGCTATCCTTGCACCCTGTCTGTACATATCTCTGTAATACAGGATCCATCCATCTTTGAGCTATGGAATTATGCTACTCCACTATCTTGTTGAGTTATTTTGTCTTTTGGGTCGAGTCATTGGTTCTTACTGTTGTGTTGTTTGTCTGTGTGCCGTGCCTTCGAGCCGGCTGGGGGATCGTACCTCGTTCGGACATTGCGATCGCGGGATCCGTCCTGCCATGACCGTACGGGTGTAACTCAACTTCTCGTTGTTGTAGCTTGTGGCCGCTAGCACGCCTCACCAAGACCATGGAGCTATACCCCGTGTGCCGTTCTTTGATTCTTCGTGCTCAAGCCCTCGTATGCTTGTACCCTGTGCAACCGCTGCATTTCTTCGATTCTGCGGTGACAACCGCACCGCTACAAATCTGAGAGATGACTTAGTGCCAGTGCACCCAGGTCATGGTACCCTACGAGTGGTTTGCGTACTTGATTCTTCTGGGTGACGCTCTTTTCTCATGCCCCGTCTATGCCGTGGCGAGCGCGTTGGAAGAAGTTGACCACCACGTTATTATGTTCCTCGCTCTTCGTTTCCATATAGCCCGCTCTGCTCGATCCCGTCTTGTTCATGGCAATTGGATCAAAGATCGGACTAGCTCCTTTTTAGTTAGCAAAGCTATGGTCCATATCAAGATCTTGGATCTATGCGAGTCGACTCGATCGACCGCTTAAAACCATCTTCACTGAAGGTGAGACTGAGAATATGATATGGATGTGCCTAGCTAACTCCTCTCTCTCCCTCTCTTGATTCGGGGTGTTTAAGCACTTGTATGATTGTACCTGTTTGAATCACAGCCTTAGTACCCTACAAGTGGATTAAACACTCGCACTATTTTGTGCAACATTTATTGTTGGTAATTCCTTGTTCTTCCCTTCTGAACGGCCGTCCTCCGATCCCCATCTTCTCCGTGGCATTCGGATCAGAAGATTGTGAGCCGTGGTGTTTGCTATGGATCAGCTCTAGCCTAAACCATTTATTATAAAGCCATATTGGCTTGGCCGTGACATAAGCTTGTGCATAGCAAACCCTACTCTTAATTTTTCTTGGGCCCGATGAAATTGGACATACGCCAAGAGGGCCAAGTCGTGTACCTTTTATTATTTCTCTAGTGTTAATGGATCTTCCCGCGTCCCGTCGTCTTTTGGTGTATTCGGTGTTTTCTTGCCTTGTATTGCTTTGCGAAGTAGCTGTTTCCAGATTAGCGACGATCGGGTTGAGAACCGCTGGAGGAGGAGAACATGGACGACGACAGGAACCGTGGAGTGAAGTCACCCTGGAGGAGGTGGCCCAGCAGAACGACTGCACTAACTAAGGAGTGCTCATACCACTACTTCCTCGACAATGCAAGTGTCATGGCAGCACCTTCTTCTAGAGAATCCTATTGACATTGCATATTTAGAATTGCTAGCGCTTTATATTTACTCCTTTGCTAGTATTTGATGCATGCTACAACCTAAGCCGTTATCACCCTGCTTGAAATCCACTCTACTATGCTACCTAGCTACGCGCTCACGCTCTTTTATATATATACCTCTTCCTAACCGCTTGCTTGCATGTTACATCACTTTGTTTATTAACTCCACTCGCATTATATCTGTGAGGTGATGTTGGTGGTGGGAATTGGGAATGGATTACTTGAACATGGAATTAACCACTGGACTTAACCACTGGGAGAGCGTGCTGCGTGCGTCTTGGGTGCGTGGTGAGGGTCGAGTCGACCAAGTGGGCTATATACGACGAGCTGTGTAAGCAAGTCTTGCCGGGGTGCAACCTGAGCATTCCCATGAGAGATACCTGTGATGGGTAATGGTTTATGAGGTGGTTCCGGGATGGATACCCTGCGTGGATTGAAATCCCGTGAACGGAGGTGCCGTGATGGCACGGGGAGAGTATCCCCTGAGAAGGAGAAAGCCTGCTTGGTCTATTTAGTCAACACTTCCTGGTGACCGGGAACTTCGGGAATCCTTTATTACTCACTCGTCTTCGATGGGCGGGGAACGGCTGGACTACTTGGTAGGGCGGTGCCACTATTGCCAGGTTGAGAGGTGATAAGGGTGGGCGGTGACGGATGTTGAGATTCCCGTACCGTTCTATATGCGCAGTACCACTGATTAGGGCCCGGTACTGCGTCTCCCAGTCTCAGCGTGATGGTGTAGGATCCGGAATGTCCCAGGGCTGAGTGGTAGGGTGGCATCGACCTAGGCAAGCAAGCACCTAGAATTCTACCTAGATGTTCGTACGGCATCTATGATGGCTAATCTTGTGAGTGGTAGAACCCCTGCAGAGTGTATGTTTGATCGATCGATACATATGCCGATTCGTCGGCTATGGACCTTTCCTAAGTCCTGTTGCACTACTTAGGGAGCGGTATATTCTTTTCTTCCCCGGAAATGCTTCTGGCAGTGTGCCGTTGAGACAGGCCCGAGAGGGAGTTGGGCCTGTCGACTGAGTGCGAGGTGTGTGAGGTGGTGTATGGATTGGATGGATGGGATGGTATTGATATGGGTTAAAACTTGACGAACTATTATAATATTACTACTGGATACTGCTTTGCATGCGCTTAGGATGCAAACCACAGCCAAATATTAGGATCGCTAGATCCTTTGATTTCTCTTTTCCACTAAAGCTCATCGGTGCTGACCATGGCCTGCACATATCTGGCGGTGTGCAGATTACCTGACTAATAGAGATATTGAGATAAGAAGTATTAGAAGGTCTCGTGCCTACGCTCAAGTTTGGTTCAGGAGATGAAGACTATGCTACGCCAAGATTAACTCTGATGATACCCATGAAGGAGGAGCCTTCACTCGGCAACATATTCCGCCAACTCTGATGACGTCTAGATACGCTTCTGCTAGATTAATCCTATAATAGGTGTATCCTCAAATGAGGTAAAACTTAGTAAAGCTTGTATTCATACGCTGAATGACTATGATTTCAACTGATATATGATAATGTGATGGAATCAAACTTTGGTTTGATCGCATTATAACTCATTCTGTGGATTTTCCCCTCGTGGAAAATCGAGGATGTTTCAGTTGGTATCAAAGCCAGACTTGACCTTAGGACGAGACTATTAGGACCAGTTATTAGTATGTGAGCTGACAACTCTGTCTAAAAAGTATTTGCGAAAACACTTTTCCCCTCCGCCTTGAGTTTTAATGCTAACACTTGATTCCTTCCCCCACCTTGAATTCTTCCGCTAACTAATCTTACCTATTCTAAAAGTTGACCCATAAGAAGTGGATTTCCCTTTTGATTGCCCATGATAGACTGATAGATGTGTAAGACTATAAAGGCTTAGGAGTCGCCTTAAGTCAACACTATGCACATAGTAGTTGTAATGCTGCCTGATTGGCTGGATCTTTTACTTTTTATGCATCTTATGATTCTTGCCTTTGTATTGGCTGAGTGTAGGCTATAGAATTATTTTATATACGTGAGACTCTAGAAACCGCCCATAACCCATAGGTCCTAGGATCGAAACCTGGCTAGCTGAAAACCAAGATCGCCATATGACTAGATAAGTGACTCTGACCACCAAATTGGCAATGTAGCATATTTTTACCACTTGATTTAAAAATTATTTTTAGATTTTCAACTCCATGCATCTTAAAAATTGCCTCCCCGCCTTGGGTTGAAAAAGTTTCCTTTCTATTTTAAAAGAAAAACACCAGTTTAAATGAAAATCAATTTCAAAACCTTCTTATCCTCCAAAAGAAGACAATTTCGGTTCCTTTCTCTACCTGCTTTGTATTCCAAAAGCTGCTTACAAAATGGTTTAAAAACCTGCTGGCTTTCCAAATGTGTTATAAAATTGCCTTCGAAAAACAAAAGTTTTACTTTTCGACAAAATGATTTCAAAACAGGAAAAAGCACCTGTTCGAATTTTGTTTAAAAAGTTTTGATTTCACTCAAACCTCCAATTTATTTTCAAGTAAACTCTCGGTTTACAAAATGGAATTTGACTTATTAAAATGCTTGCGAAAAGGGTATCCCCAACTCTTGTGAAAGGAATTTAGCAAAACCAAAACAAGTTTTTCAAACTATTTTTCAAAAGAGTATTATCTTGGAAAAAGACGGGTTTTGAAAAAACAATTCGATTGCGAAACCCGTGCTCTTCAAAAATGAGAAATGATTTCCAACTCATTATCCAAAACTGATTTTGTTTAAAATTAACAAACGGAGTGAAGCTTTGATTCAAAAACTAAACCAAGTTTTGAAAATTGTTTCAGAAAATAAGGCATTCAAAGGATTTTGCTATTAAACTCGCACTGATTTCAAAACTCTTTTCAAAAATTTTCCCGATTCCAAAGCCTTACAAAAACGCTCTCAAATTTCCAAATAAGGTTCCAAATGAACTATCTTGAAAGATTTCTGGCAATTGTAAAACGATCTCCTTAAAATGGTTTCAACTCCGCATACCCCCATTCTAAAACATCTTTTACCAAAAGCTCATTGCAAAAGATTTTGAAATGGCTTAATTTCTAAAATTCACCAATACCTGTGTTGATTTCAAAATTTTGGGTTGAAACCTCTCTTCTACAAGCTTGTAAGTAGAATTTAAAAATGAGTTTCAAAAGATTGATCGTCTAAACCATTTAAAAAGGATTTCCCAAAAGGCTCTTTTCTCCCTCTTGCCTGAAATATCAAGCTGATCCTAGTACCTCGATGGGATAAGTCGTTCCCGACCTACGGTACCGCTACGAAACTTGTGGCCCCATGTGTGATGCATCCACATGGCTTGCCGCCGGGCGTGTGCAGGTAACGTGGCATGATGATGACCGCCCCTAAATGGTACCTGGGTGCGATTGAAATTCCAAGTCGGACTCCTTCTAAAAATCTTTTGCAAAGGAAAAATCGATTTTGTGAAAAGCAACCCTTGTGAAAACCAATTTGATTTAAGAAGGTTCAAAACCCCTCTTAAAACTCACCTTGTTATAAAAATAGAATTCATTCAGACATTTACAAATGCGAACCCCCCTTTTAAGACATTTCAAACAAAAAAAATTCAAACATTTCACGTCCAAGACCTTTTCCGTGGGTTTTCAAATATCTTAGGAAAAAGATCTTAACCTTCAATGACTCTTTCAAAAATTAAGGATTTATGAAAAAACTAAGTTTCAAAAACTCTTTTAGAAAAATATTTTGCAAAATAGCATTCAAAGCCTTTTTGCGTGTCTTCAAAAATTTTGGGAAAACCTATTTCCATTTAAATAGGTGTATTCAAAATGTTTATTGAAAGCAAAACCTTTCCAAAAGGCCTTTACGAATATACAAACTATACAGTTTTCAAACACTACAAATAATTTCAAGGAGGTATTTGTTTTCTAAATAAGAGTTACTGTTAATAAATCCACCCTCGTACCTTGAGTTGATTCACAAAATGATGAAAAGATCTTTTGTAAAAAAATATAAGTTATATAAATTACTTCTCCTTTTCTTTAACATCATTCTCTATATTTCCAAAATAGATTTCACGAAAACAGTTTTGCCCAAAACCCTCCTTCAAAATTTTTACTTGCGAACTCAATACATTGGAACATACCTTCCACTGACACTAACTCCTAAATCTCGGGGACGAGATTCCTATAAAGGGGGTGGACTGTAACAACCCGGGTTTTCCGATAACCAAAAATACGAACTTTTTTAAATTTTTCTTGTAATGTTTGTGAAGCATGTACAATCGAGGTCGAATCTCGACTAATCCGTAACAGCCATTGCATTCATGTAGAATTGATTGTAGGAGTTGTCAGAGTTCTGTAGTTGGTCTGGGGTTTTCCGTCGGAGAGCACAAATCCGTAGCAACCTTCCTCTATGTTCTTCGAGAATTCCTTAGGCCCTCCTCCTATTCTCCATCTATCTCTTCCCATGTTCCTCGAATTAAAATCACTGAGGGAAAAATCCTCTCTCCTTTCCCTCGGATTACATTTATTTTCATCTTAAATTCCCATTCCGTTCTCGTCACAAATCCCGCTCGAATCACCCTTAAAATCCCTTAAAACAGAAAAAGGAAATGGAAAGGACTTACCTCCCTAAATAAATCCAGCCCGCCATATACCTCTCCCCACACATAGCCAGCCTGCCCCGTGCGGGCCACCAGCAACAGCGCCCCTCCACACTCCTCTGCGGCCCAGCTCGCCTAGCGCCCCACTCCACCAGCCCCGCAGCCCAGCGGCCGATCGGCCCACGCGAGCGCGAGCGGCCCAGCGGCCCAGACGTGTGGCGCCCCCCTGAAACCCTAGCAGGGCTGGGCACTCCCAGCCGCCACCGCTAGGCTACCAGCCGCGACGCCCGCGCCGCCATCTCCTCACCATGGCACACGGTCCAATGATCGCCGCGTGGCCACCCTGGTACGAACGCCGAGGTGCCACCGTCCATCTCCTGCGAGCCCTAGCTGTGCGCGTATAAGAAGAACGACAGCCACGACCCTATTCATCTTCCTCCTTGCCGCATCCGTCTCTGCTCGCCTTCCCCTCCCAGCGCCGCCGCTTCCTGCACCACGCTCCGCCTAGCCGCTGCTCCGGGCGCCAACGCTGCGACTGCAGCCAGGCTGAGGACCCCGACGTCGACCCGCACGCGCTGCTGGCCACGCTCGCGGCTCCGCCCGCGCCCCGGCACCCACGACCGTAGCGTGTCGCTGCCTGCCACGACGAACACTGCCACGGCCGAGCCACCTCGACGCCGCCTCGGGACCACGCCACGTCGCGTCGAGCTCACCCTCGTCGTGCGCAGCACCATGTCGTCATCGGCACGTCCTCGTCAGCAGCTGCGCCAATCGCCGTTCCCGAGCCGCGGCCACATCGAGCCCTTCCTCAGCAACACCTCGTCGCCACCCCTTTGTCACCATGCCACCAGCACTGAACATCGCCCACAACATGGAGCCGTCGCTTCCAGCACGCGCACGGCCTCCACGTCGACCTCGCCGGTGAGCTCGCAGGGACGAAGCCCCTGTTTTCCTTCCTTTCCCATCACCATCGTGCTAAGACTGGCCTTTGTGCCGCTTGCTTCACTGCGCAGGAAGGCAGCAAGCCACACCGACGCCCTGACCCCGGTGACCGTGAGCCGATGCCGTGTCCGCGACATTGTGCTCCGCTGAGCTGAACCGCAACCTGGATGCCACCCCGTTCGACTACAGCAACGATGCGAATCTTCCTGCACAGCCCCGATCCGTCTCGGCCTTGACTCATCACTGCCACAATATCCTACACCTGCAAGCCCTGGATGAGCTGACCAAAGACCAAACATTTCAACCCCTGCTGCCGGCGAGATACCGATGACCCTTCTGCCTTTACCCCTACCCACCTGCTGCCGGCCCAAGGCCGATGATCCCTCCATGTGTTCGGCCTTCGAGCCGTGTTTTCTGCAGGGACCTCGTCGACCGTGTGGAGCTGACGTTAGTAGGCACGATGCACGCACACACACTCGCCGTCTCCTTTTGTGGCACTCACGCACACCGGACTAAGCCCAGCCAACCGGATGACAGACCATGAACGCTTGGAACAATCGTGACAGGCATCGCCGTCGCGTGTACCCAGGGCGCCGACGTCTCGACGGCGTTCCCGCGTGCTGTGGCTACTCAACCATGACGGGCATCGCCGTCGCGTACACCTTGCCATTGGACATCGACCTTCGTGCTGTGATTCCATGCCTTGTTGGAAACTCAGCCATGCTCCACTGCCTCCTGGCAACTTGACGCCACCCCGGCCAGCCACAGCCTCGTTCGGCCAGCCTCAGCCCCACCCGGCCAGCCGCGGCCAGCAAGCAGCAGGCCACGGCTAGCCGTAGCCAGCCCACAGCAAGCCACAGCCGGCCAGAAGCTACTAGCAGCTGGCCGAGTGGAGTCGGAATGACTAGCAGCAAGCCTCGCCACTCCCTTTGACACCAACCCTGTCCGGCCTTCGTGCCATAGCCATTGCTGGACTCCGAAACCGCCACTACCTGAAACGACCTCGATTTTCACAAAGGGAAATCCACAGGCACGCATTGTAATTAAATAGATTGTATCGAACAATCCATAAAATTACCCAAATCTCAGTTGATTCCAAGATCCATACAACGAGTTCATAACAGAGTCTTACATAAATTATTACATCGCCACACTGGCAGTTCAACAATTCAGAGAAGCTGATAAGATGCGGAAGCGATTCATCCTTCATAGCCAACTTGAGTGTAGCACGCGACCCTACTCTTCCCAATTGTCTCCATCGAAGTCGTACTCTTTCTCGTCACCTGACAGCAAATTTATCAGTACGATTTGTACTGGCCACGGAGCCCACCTATGATAGCAATTGCTTTGTGGAAAGTGGATGCAAGGCTGATCAAACAGACCTATAGGCTGGGGTTTCCTATGCAAGCGTAATCTTTAATTTATAGTCAAGTTTTATCTCATTATCTCCACCCATTACCCAAATTCATTCCAAACTCATCCCATACACCACCTCTCACACACCTAGCACTCATTCGGCAGGCCCAACTCCCTCTCGGAAGTGGCACACTGCCACGTCGGGCACACTGCCGGAAAACATCATCCAGGGGGAGAAAAGAATATACCGCTCCCTAAGAAGTGCAACAGGACGCAGGAAAGGTCCATAGCCAACTTGTCGGCCTATGTATCGATCGATCAACCATACACTCTGCAGAGGTTCTACCACTCACAAGATTAGCCATCATAGGTGTCGCGCAAACACCTAGGCAGAATTCCGGGTGCTTGCTTGCCTAGGTCGATGCCACCCTACCACTCAGCCTTGGGGCATTCCGGATCCAACACCATCACGCTGAGACTGGGAGACGCAGTACTGGGCCCACTCAGTAGTACTGCGCATCTAGAATGGATCGGGAACCCATCGACCGTTACCGTCCAACCTTATCACCTCTCAACCTAGCAGTAGTGGCACCGCCCTACCAAGTAGTCCAGCCATTCCCCGCCCATCGAAGATGAGTGAGTAGCAAAGGATTCCCGAAGTTCCTGGTCACCGGAAGTGTTGACTAAAAATAGACCAAGCAGGCTTTCTCCATCTCAGGGGATACTCTCCCCATGCCATCACAGCACCTCCATTCACGGGGCTTCAAACCACACAGGCCATCCATCCCGGAATCACCTTATACACCACTACCCGCCACATATATCTCTTGTGGGAATGCCCAGGTTGCACCCCGGCAAGACTTTCTTTCTCAGCTCATCGTACATAGCCTACTTGGTCGACTCGACCCTCACCACGCACCCAAGACGCACACAGCACGCTCTCCCAGTAGTTAAGCCCAGGTTCATATAAACCGTTTCCAATCCCACCACATAGCATATCATAGTCAATAGCAAAGTAGTGGTAGAGCAAATATATAACAGCGAGCATCTATCCTAACAGCGGACAACAGGGTGAGAGTTTTAACAAGGTAAAGGTAATCAAATAAATCTAACATGCACCCTAGGCAGTAATAGCATGTAATCTTAAAGCAATAGCAGATACGATATTTGCGATGCGTAATAGGAGCTACTAAAAATGGTGGGACGTGGCACCTTTGTAGTCATCTCCTAGCTCCTGAAGGTACTCGTGGTTGTCCTCCTCATTCAGATTCTCCTCCGGCTCTGAAAACGGAATCGAAATAGTCGCGTTAGCGACTCCTATAGATCATTCAGAAAAATCCAATAAAAATAAAGATCCAAATGCACTCAAACATAGGTTCTGGTTGTAGAGCTCATTTAACTGAGAATTTTGATATATGGTGCACAATTTTTGGACTTCGTATGATTAAGTTATGAATTTCTGAAGTTTATTCTATTTTCTAAAAATGGGAAAAAGCCATTTAATCAGGGAGTGACGCGTGGCAACACGGGATTGGTCGGGTTACTGTTATCATTGACCTGGTTAACGGTCCGGTTGGCAATGGCTCTGCTGACGTCAGCGTTGACCGAGTCAACGTTTTACCGACAGGTGGGGTTGGTTGACGTCACGGTGACGTCATCATGACGTCACCTGCCCGGACACGTGTTGCACTCGGCATGTGCCACGTGGCGACTTTCTATGCGCCCAAGGGCTCGGTTCATAACTCATGGCTCATAGTGGACCAGCGCGCGGTGCACAGTGATCAGAAGAGGCGGTCTACGGTGGACCAAGTGCATCTACCTTTCTATACTCTCGGTTCACGGTGGAATGGGTCTGCGGACGAGCTGCTGCAGGGAGTGCGTGCGCCGGTGCTGACGCCCGGCGCACGTTAGTGCCTTCCAGGTGTTCGACGTTGGTCCTCAGAGGTTCGCCGGCGGCGGTGGTGCACGGTGGTGGCCCGGTGATCTCGATCTTGGTCGGGTACGGCCCTGTCCGTCCTTCAGGAGCCTTGCGAGGTGGTCCAGTGGCTTAAGAAGGACGGACGCGCTCTCGACCATGTGGCTATGGCATTTCGGCGGTCGGCGGTGAAGCTGTCACGGAGCAACTGCTCCGGTGAGCTGCAGTATGGTCCTCGAAGGGGCGGATTTGCTCCTCCGAACTCTGGTCAAGAAGATTCAGTCCCCAATTTGGGCTATCGGGGTCTCAAGGCAACCAATTTTGACGGCGAGGTCGCTCCAGCGGTGGCACACGGTGGTGAGGTGGTTGTGTGTGCTCGTGGAGGCGATAGCGAGTGCTACCCCTCGATTCGAGCAGCGGTGGTGGTGACTAGCTCATCGGTGGTGGTCAAATGCTGTGACGGGCTCGGTTTTAGACGAGCGCACGCGGTGGCGCTCCGGTGAGGTTGCGGCGCTACGGATAGGGTGGACGGAGTTGTCCTAGGCTTGTCCCTGTTCATCATAGCTACGTGGGGGTCATGGCGATGCTCCACGACCTGCTATCCTACCCGATGACGGCCGGAATCGTCCGGAACGTGCGCAGCACGGTGGCGCTCCGGCGAACTGGGCATGGGTGTGGCCGAAGGAGCTCGGCTCTTTTTCCCTTGGGTCAGTGGCTTGGTCCAGTGCCGACACGATGTGGCGGAGCTCCCCGGTCAGTCGGTAGGGTGGATGGTGGTTGCTACGGGTAGGAACGCCGGTGCGGCGGCGGTACTTTGCGAGTCGGGTCACAACGGCGGTGCTCGTCGGGTTTGTCTAGCATCTACGATCGTCATCCGTTTGGCTTAGGTAGGCTGGTAGCGCGTGAGCATGTGCGAGCGCGTCCAGAGCCGGTAGCTGCCCGGGCCTACGCGTCTCTGGTGCGAGACGCCATGGCCGAAAAGCATGGTCGTGGTTTGGAGGAGTGGTGGCGCGGCTTACCGTGGGCTCGAGTGATGCTAGGATAGCGATGCCGTGATGAGTCATGGTCGTGCAGCTGTTCGTCGTGCTGTGCAGACCCGCGGCGGTGGTGCCGGTTCCTCCTCCGGCTCCGGCTCCGGCGTGTCCCGCGGCGGCAGCACCTCAGCGCCTCCTTCCTTCTCACTCCTTCCCTCCTTCTCCTCACGGTCTTGTGGTGTGAAGTAGTGCCCCCAGCGGCAGCGGCGAGTAGGGAGGAAAACGAGGGCTGGCGCTCGGTCCTTCTTATAGGCGACCGCGGTGTGCTCCCATGGCGAACGGCCGTGATCCCTTTCAGTCAATCGGAAGGCTGCGAGCGCTCGGGGCTAGGGTTGCGGCTGCGGCCGTGGTAGTTCCTTGGCGGCCAAGGCAGGGGACAAGCGGGCGACAACGTGGTCGGAGCGTGGGCTTGTTGGCTGTGTGGGGTCGGGGTCACGCCGTTTGCGTGAGCTCTCCCGCGAGGAAGAAGAATAGGGGAAAGGGGGAGAAGAAGCTGACATGCGGGGCCGGGCTGTCGGCGGCAGCGACGGCGCGCGCAGCCGAAGCAGCGTGCGTGCGCGCGGGACTGGGCCGCAACTCGGTCATGGGCCGGCCTAGCTCGGCCGTGCGCGTGAGAAGGAGGGAGAACGGCCGGTTAGGCTGGGCTGGGCTGGTTGGCTGATCTAGCCTTGCTCTCTCTCTCTCTTTTCCTTTTCTTTTCTAATTTCTAGTGTTCAAATTTATACACTTGTATATGCTTTAATACTTGTATGAGTACTCAAGCAAATCATAAAATGCAAATAAAATCCTCATATGCACATAGCTAGTGAAAATAACCAAAAATAAGTTGGGGTGCAATGACACATATATGTAGCTTGTAGATCCTTAATTCCTAAATGCATGCACATGAAGTATGTTTTAGTGTAATAAAGATGAAATATTAATTAGTTGGTATTTTTGGGTTGAGTGGATTTTAGGGTTGTTACAGTCCTCCCCCTCATTAGGATCTCGACCTCGAGATTCAGAGATAACGTACCCTTCGAAGAGGTAGGGAAACATGATCCGTAGGTCAGATTCTTTTTCCCAAGTTGCTTCTCGTTCTGTGTGATTGCTCCACTGTACCTTGCACATTGGAATGATCTTGCTTCGAGTCTCTTTTGTATCCCGTGCCAATATCTTGACTGGATGTTCTTTGTATTCGAGTGTGTCCTGTAAATCCAATGCATCCATAGGAACCTGTTCCTCGGGCAATCTCAAGCACTTCCGCAGTTGCGAGACATGGAACACAGGATGTACCCCTGACAACTCTTCCGGTAATTCTAGCTTGTAGGTAAGCTTTCCAATCCTTTTGCAGATCTTGTACGACCCAACATATCTCGGAGCCAACTTTCCTTTCACATGGAACCTGACCGTACCGCGGAGCAGGGATACCTTGAGGTAGACATAATCTCCAATTTTGAACTCAAGTTCCCTCCGTCTTTTGTCCGCATAGCTTTTCTGTCTGCCCTAGGCGATTTGCAAATTCTCCCTGACTTGTGCAACACCCTCTTCTGCTTCCACTATTAGTGCGGGGCCAAATAATGACCTTTCACCTGGTTTCGACCACATTAGCGGGGTTCTGCAATGTCTTCCGTACAACGCTTCAAACGGAGACATCTTAATGCTTGCCTGATAGCTGTTGTTGTATGAGAACTCGGCATGGGGTAGACAGTTTTCCCAACCTTCCTTGTACCTCAATACGCAAGCACGTAACATGTCCTCAAGGATCTGGTTCACTCTTTCTGTTTGTCCATCTGTCTGCGCAGTGCTATAGTCTAGCTTGGTTCCAATGGACTTATGCAATGATTTCCAAAATTGGGACACAAACTGTGAGCCTCGGTCAGATATGATACTCAAGGGTGCTCCGTGCAGTTTTAGAATATTAACCACGTACAGGTCTGCTAGTTTCTCAGCTCCATACCCCATGTGAACAAGGATGAAATGTGCGACTTTGGTTAGACGGTCAACAATTACCCAAATGGAATTATGGTGTTTTGGGGTGTGGGGTAACCCGACTATGAAATCCATGGAGATACATTCCCACTTCCATTTTGGTATCTCGACTGGTTGTAATAACCCTACTGGTCGTTGATGCTCGGCTTTGATTCTACTGCATGTATCACATCGAGCCACATGTCCCGCAATGTCTGCCTTCATATTCTCCCACCAGAAGTGCTTCCTCAGATCGTGGTACATCTTGGCTGACCCTGGATGAATGCAATACTTGGAGTCATGCCCCTCTGACAGGATCTCTTCTCGTAACGCCGAATCCGTCGGCACACAGATGCTGTCTTTGTACCATATTGTTCCCTGCTCATCTTCTCGGTATTCGGGGCCTCTCCCCAGCTTCATCAGCCCTCAGATGTATTCTATCTCTGAATAGTTCTTTTGTGCTGCTCGAATCCGAGAGGTAAGATTGTACTCGACGCGAAGCTCATTTAGCATGCCATGAGAGACTACCTCGAGCTGGAACGCGTCGAACTCCCTCTTGAGCTCGGGCGTCATAGACTTGGTGATGAGGGTATGGCAGTAGCTTTTGCGGCTAAGGGCATCTACAACTACATTTGCTTTTCCCGGATGATAGTGAATCTCCAGGTCATAATCCTTGATGAGTTCCAACCATCTGGGCTGTCTCATGTTTAGATCCTCTTGAGTGAAGAAGTACTTCAGGCTCTTGTGGTCAATGTAGACGTCACACTTGTTGCTTATTAGATAGTGTCTCCAGATCTTGAGTGCATGAACCACGGCTGCAAGTTCTAGGTCATGAGTCGGGTATCTCTGCTCATGTTCTTTTAACTGTCTTGAGGCATATGCTATCACCCTTTCCTCTTGCATTAGTACGCAGCCCAACCCTTGCCGAGAGGCATCACAATATACCACAAAGTCTTTGTGAATATCAGGTAGAGCCAATACGGGGGTTGTGGTGAGTTTCTGCTTCAAGGTTTGGAAACTCTTCTCGCACTCTGAAGTCCATACAAACTCATTGGCTTTCTTTAATAGGTTGGTCATAGGTCATGCGATCCTGGAGAAGTTCTCGATGAATCTGCGGTAATAGCCAGCAAGTCCCAGAAAGCTTCTAATCTCTGTCACATTGCGGGGTTGCTCCCATTCTTTTACAGCTTCAATCTTGGCTGGGTCTACTGCAACTCCTTTGGCGGACAGCACATGGCCTAGGAAAGCAACTTCCTCCAACTAGAACTCGCATTTGCTGAATTTGGCATACAGCAGATGGTGAGATAACCTCTCCAACACAGTCCTGAGGTGTAGCTCGTGCTCCTCTTTGGTAGCCGAGTAAATCAGTATGTCATCAATAAACACCACCACAAACTTGTCCAGCTCGTTCATAAAGACCTTATTCATCATGTTCATGAAATAGGCTGGTGCGTTAGTAAGTCCGAATGAGACTACTAGTGCATTCGTACTGCCCATACCTAGTGACAAACGCAGTCTTCGGGATATCCTCCTCCCTAATCTTCATCTGATGGTAACCTGATCGGAGATCAATCTTTGAAAAGTACTTGGCATTGCGTAACTGATCCAATTGGTCATCAATACGGGGCAGCGGGTACTTGTTCTTGATCGTAACTGCATTCAGGTTCCGATAATCGATGCACATCCTCATCGAGCCATCCTTCTTCTTGACAAACAAGACGGGAGATCCCCAGGGCGAGGCACATGGCCTAATATAGCCCTTCTCCAACAGTTCTCCTAGATGCTTCTTAAGTTCCCTCAATTCATTTGCTGACATCTGATACAGTCTCTTGGCAATTGGGGCAGTCCATGGCATTAGGTTGATAGCAAACTCTACATCCCGGTCTGGTGGCATGCCTGGCAATTCTTCTGGAAATACATCAGCGTAGTCTCTGACCACTGGTACATCATCCACTGTCAAGGCCTTCTTGTCTCCCTTGGTCTCTAGGGCACATAGGAGGGCTTGAATTCTCTCGGTTTGGGGTATACATCGGACAGCTTGTCCGGAGGGATGAGTTACTTGGACATATCTGGGTGAGCAGGATATCACTCCACGGTGTTTGGTTAGCCAATCCATGCCTAGGATGACATCTAAGCTGTTAGAGGGTAGCAGGGTGAGGTCGGCTCGGAAGTTTAATCCCTCAATTGTGATTCTCACTCCCTTACATATGTGGATGCTCCTAAAGGTTGCTAGGGGTGAGCTGGTTAGGATAGGATTTGCTCTCGGGGTCACAGGTACATTATGCTTATGTGCATATGCAGATGAAATGTATGAACATGTAGCCCCCGAATCAAACAGAACGGTGGACCTTGTTACCATGTACCAAAAACATACCGTACACTGCATCTGGAGTAGCCTTTGCTTCCTCGGCGGTCATGTGGTTCAAACGTTCATGGGCAGCGGATCCCCGGTTCGGTGTGCCTTGTGCAGCAGCTGGTGCGCGGTTGAGGTCAGGGCACATAGCCACTCTGTGTCCGGGCTTCCCGCAACCGAAGCAAGTGAAGGGCGCACTGCCTACTGAGGTTGTTGCAGAAGCCTTCCAGTTGCTTGTCCTCGGTGTGTTGGTAGCTGGGGTGGATGTATTCTGCACGGTTCGAGCCGGCGCAGGGTAAGTCTGAGCGTGGCGGTGGTAGTTGCTGTTGTAGGTACCACCACCACGGCTCGTACCCGAAGGAGGTCCCTGGCGAGTCCGGAAAGGCGGAGGTGCACCCGTTCGCTGTCTCTGGGGTGGAGCAGTGCGAGGGGGTCCCTCAGAGCGGCGCTTCTTCCCCTTGTTCTGGGCCTCGAACTCCACGCGCGCTTCCATGCGATCCTTCTCGATCTCAATGCAGCGGTCAATCAGCTCACGAAGGGTGTAGCTCTTGTTGCCTGAGAGCGCCAACCTGATCTTGGTCTGTAGTCCCTTCCTGTAGTAGTACATCTTCTCCTTCTCGGAACCCACGCAACACGCAGGTGCGTAGCGGAGTAGGTAGTTGAAGCGGGTGGTGTACTCATAGATCTGGTCGGCTCCCTGGGAGATGTTGCGGAACTCGTTCTCCTTGGCCTCCATAACACCCTCAGGGATATGGTGATCGCGGAAAGCCTCAGTGAATTCCTCCCAGTCAATGCGGGCCGGGTCCTCGTGAGCGCTGGTGTAGTTGTCCCACCAGGCGTGTGCAGCACCCGTCAGCTGGTGGCTTGCAATCCCAACACACTCCTCATCAGTGCAAGTGGTCATGTCCAGCTTCTTCTCCATCTCCTTGAGCCAGTCGTCGGCAGCGAGGGGATCGCTATCGGTCCCATCGAAGGTAGGTGGCCTCAGCTTCAGGAATCCCTCCAGTTTCCTTTGGAAGTCATGCTGGGGTGGTCCATGGTGCCTGTTCATCCCTGTAGCAATGGCATTCAATAGCTGGGTCTGCTGAGCCATCACTTCCACCAACGTCGGTGATGGCGGCGGTGGCGGTGGCGGAGGTGGCGGAGGCACATTCTCGCCCTGTGGTGGCGGGTCGTTCACCGGTGGTGCATCCTCTGCCTGGCACAGCTCTTCTTCCAGGTTGACTCCAGCACGCCTGCCAACTGGGCGTCCACGGCCACGACCACGACCACGCCCGCGTCCTGGCGCAGGTGCGGGGGAGGGCTGGCGGTTCTCCAGACGCGCGGAACGTCTCATCGACATCTGAAAATATTAGGCATGTGCTCAGTGTAGTGATAAATATTTTGTTCAAGTAAGAGTTTAGGTGATTTATAGTGATTTAAATAATTTTAAAACATTCTATCCTGCACTCAATCAAAGAAGCATGAAGAACCATAAAATGCATTAAGATCCAAATATCACTCATTACATGGGTTCATATTACATAACAAGAGGTCCCTATCATCTATGAAGATCGTGCTACACGCAGGCAGCTGAAGAAGGGATAGTAATACTGCTAATCATGGTGATACTGATCATAGGGCCATGCAGGGTCCAACAAGCTACTACTACATGAGGTGGAGTATGGCTGAAGGAATACGACTGTCTTTCGCCTCGATCTCATCGTTGGTCATGTGCAGACGGTTGACGTGGGAGGGAGCCTCTGCTAACTCCGGAGTGGGTCCGATCTGCTGCAGTCCCTGGGATGGGCAAGCTCTCATGTTGAGTGTAGTAGGTGGTATGCTAAAGTCTCCATCTCTGGGCTTCGTGTGGTCTGCAGGTGGTAGCTGACTCTGCACCCTCCGTACCTCAACGACCCTCCTGGCATCGGATAGCTTCCAAGCTCTCGTGATCCTCTGTACCTTGTCCTTTAGGAACTCCACTATCTTCACGCGATCGATTAGGTGCCCCTGGTTGCGGATGGATCTCTCCTCAGCCTCTCCTAACTCCTTCTCCAACTGCTTGATCCTGGATCGCAGCTTGAGCATATCAACCCCTCTATCTCTGCCCTTCTGCTCCTTCTCAGCGAGTGCCCTGTTCTTGTCATCGAGCTCCCTCTACAGTCCCAGCACTTTGCAACCCAGGTAATGATTGCGAATCCCGAAATCTCCGACCTTGTCCCGCAGATCGGTGATCTCCACTCGGTGCTTCTCGTCCCTGCACTGCATCTCCTGCTGCAAGTCGATGACTGCCTTGCTCAAACCCTCTAGTGTCTGAGTCCCACTCAGCAAGCTGTCCTCTGCCTCTGCCAGACGGGCTCGGTCACGCTGCCTCTTCTGCTCCAATGAGCTGATATACCTGTCCTGCTCCATGAGGTGGTGTGCTGCTGTGCGAAGGCAAGGGTCGGCCTCGGCCTGAGTGATCTGGCTGGCGTACAGGACTTTTTCGTCCTTCTTTTCAATTGCTTCTTTCAGTAAAGGTTTGGGAATATTGAAATTTCGTAAACTTGTAAGTAAACCGATGAAAAGTACGAACTCAATTACCAAAGCTTCCTCACATTCAGATACATATCAGTAGATGAGAAAATCTGTGAGAAATAACACATTAGTGCAGCTCCATAATGGATTATGACCAGCAACCTCAATACCAACGCGTACCAAGAAGCACCCCTTGTGTGGGCCCCCACAACGAGGCTCTCGGTTTCGTCATGGCACTCTCAATCACTTGTCATAACACCATTACTAAACTCACCACCAATGAGATATTTCACAAGGCATGGATAGATTGGGCCAATTCCACAAAGGATAACACATCGGTGTAGTTCTGCAATGTATCATGACCAGAGACCTCGATACCAGCGCGTGCCGAGCAATACCTTGTGGCTACAGTCCACAGGATGCCCTCAGTTTCGTCGTGGCATCGTTGGTCCTGGATCATAATAACATTACCAAACATACAACCGATGAGACAATCCCACGTGGCAAATACAGATTGTGCAACGATAATGTTACACAAAGGGAAAGTCAGCAATCAAGGATGGTTACAAGGTTAAGAACCAACAAGAACATGATTTGATGATGAAGACACGAGTTAAAATGTAGATTGGTTGCCAAGTTAACCTGGCATGAGACTTTGCTTCAGTCCCAAGCAGTATTCATGTGTCCACCAAGAAGATTAGCCGATCAATGATCAGTGAGAGATTTAGACAAAGATTAGCTATCAAAGATAATAGGCCATAGACTTCTAGTTCCGTTCTAAGAGTTTTCATATGCTCACCAAAGAAATTTTTGAGATAATAGTTTGCATGAGATTGATTATGAAGAGAAATCGAGTCATAACATCATGATGGATAAGCATTTTGAGACATGAGATAATAGAGACATACAACATATTTATGGGATCGAGCGAAAAATATACCTCATAGATTAAGTTGGATAAACAACATGATTCCAAAGAAAAAATACAATAACCAGGTGAAAGAAGATATCAATTTGCATGAGTTTTTTTTCAGTAGACAAACAAGGATAGCCGCAAGAAATAAATTGACAATGACATGGTCCCAAATAACTACATGGCACAAGAGAGACTTTGATGACTTGCAAAGAACAAATGCCATGACATCCTTGCATTACTTCCACCTACATCTTGTGCAGAAAAAGATTCTAGAGATATGGTGATGATCACAGGAACTAAGGAATAGATTGGAATGAGCCTTTCATATTTTTGCGAGAGTAGGTAAAACAATAAAATTAAGGAATGGATCCGGTACACCATTTTGAGTTTTGAATTGATAAGGCAACGATAAGATTCATAATAAGAGATCGCCAGCTTCAGGGAATGATAGATCATCCTACAAGACAGTTTCCAAACAAGCAGGAGAGTGGTCAACTCAGGTTTGGGCAAGGATTCGCCAAGTAACACAAAGACAACCAAAGGCATGGATATGCGTTGGATAAAATTTTAGCTGGTCTAGCAGGTCACAACAACAGGTTCACTTAGGAGACCACGAGATTATTAAGAGATTTTTTTTCAAAAGAAAGGAGGCAACGACTCGTGCTCACCGAGGACAAGAGACTAAACCTCTATGGTGCTCTCTAGTAGCAAGGCAAGAAATACATAGAACACAACCTAACATGGTTATTTAACAACCTACAACATAGTATTACTTTTAGTTTATAGGGCAAGGATACTTTAAATCAAGTTATTATTATTGAGCAAAGATGAGGAAAGCATATTAATGCACAAGCAACTCTCATGATGCAACATACATGATGCATGCTCGTCCTATACGTCCTCACAAAATTTGCCAGAATATAATGGCACCGTTCTATTTCGGTGGCATACCGTTGCTCTCATATACGTAACTAAATCGTGCTACACGTAGTTAGAGTACCTGCAGAAGATTTCATTTCAGCCCAATCCCAGATGTATGCATGGCAATAAGAAGCACTTTTTGCCGGAAATGCTCCCATGAGCACTTGCGACTCCAAAAGGTAAGTACTCCACACATGGATACTTCCATAGGCACATATGGATGCATGTACCTACTTCAGTATTAATAATAAGCACTCCCCTTAGATCAACGGTTGTTCGATCATGCTCTCACAACTCACCTTACCTCAATCCGAAGTGGCACATTTGGCCCGTCTTCACCTTACCTGGGCGTCGATAAAAAAAATGAAACAAAGGCAAGTCGTCTCAACGACAAGAATTCCCCAAGTTAGTACTTTAATAAGCTACCTATAGTCCTATATTAGGGCTACACTAAGTATGATCCTTTGCACACTTAAGTTTTTCCAACTCATTTTTGAAACCCACTACTAGTAATGGATAATTAGTTTTGAAAACCAAAACCTTTTTCATTTAAAATACACTTATATGAATGATGTGTGTTGAACCTTGCTCCGATACCAGCTATGACAGAACCAACCAATTTATAAGAGCACAAGTACAGCGATAGCCGTCGAAACAGCAAAATCAGCCACACTTGAGCCCATATAAACCCGGTAGTCTGTGAAATCTCGAAGGATTTCAAACCAAATGGTAACACAACCAAGATCGTACATAGTTCAACAACATCCATTCATATTACATAGATTCACAAATACGGAGTTCGCATAAAAGTTCTTACACACAGAATTTAAACTCAGATTTGCGGAAGCCAAATAGTTTTGCAATTACCTTTACTCACACCTACTGTTGCAATACAGTGCCTAAAGTGGATCATTCTTAAGCAAGATGAGTAGAGTACAGATATCAGCTGCCCAAGCTTTATATCATATCAATAATTAGATAGAGGCAACTCTTGCCTTAGCCACAGGAGACACGCCACTTGCAACAAGTTGGGATAAACCCTGAGTACTCAATTGTACTCCGCAAGACTTACCCGTCTTACCAAATAAAAGACTCTTAAGGAACATGCAAGGCTTTTTAGTGGAGTTGGCTGACTCATTTGCGTAAAAGCTAATTTAGTTTAGGATGTCATATGTTACTTACTAGCAAGCTTTTAGTAGTCATAACTCCTTGTTTTTAACTTAAACCTGATCTAATTCAAGCACTTGATTAATTCTAAGCAGACATTATAATAGAACCATAGCAGTTTAGCATTTACTTCGATAACCATGTTCAAGTTCAAGCTTATCCATTCCTACCATGAGGGAAGATCAGTCAAGTTTCTCACTATTCAGGAGAGATGGCGATTCGAATCGATTGCAAACCAGCTAGTGTCAAATGCCAATCACAAACCCAGGCAGACCTGATCAGGATCCCTTAGGTCACCCTTGGTACTATTTGGGTTCCTCCGTGGGTCTGGGGGAGCCATATACTGGGGGACTGACTAGTGGCCAGGACGATTAGGCTCCAACCTGCCCATGGTCCGATCTAGCTCCCAAAACCCTACGCGGTCCAGTATATACCCAGCTAACCAGTTCCCGACCCAAATAGAGCTACTCGGCTTCGCGGTCGGAATGACTTATCCGGCTAGCTAAGTGATGGCGTCTTTCAATCTCGACCGATTTCCCACAGGGGTGTTTCCCTATTTCACTTGGCGGGGATTGGTTTACAACCAAGACCTCCATGTCTTGTTGTATTCAAATCATCCTTCCGCCCATCTCATTTCCTCCCTTAACTCACATGGTTATATCACGGTAGCAATTATAGCCAACCGTGCTCCTCACTTCCTTATTTTGGTGACTGGAATCACCATATCTACCGGGTCTAAGCAAGGCTAAACAAAAGATATGATCCTAGACCTATTTAGGTGAAGGGTATAAAATAATCCAATATATGCAACTACGTTTTCAAACAATTCCTACACTTAATGCAACAATCACTATACTCAAATCATTTCATTTTAAAAATGTAGGAAATAAGAATGCACCGGGGCTTGCCTGGGATTCAACACTAGGTTAGTGTTTGTCAGCGGATACTCACTTGCCGAGCATCTCCCACCATGGCACTTGCTTAGTCCTTCCATCTTTGGGATAAGTTCACCGATACACCGTCTTGTGGATCGGACCCATCATCATACTCTTCATACGCTAAATCTAGCGTACCTAAATGAGATGCAAGATGCATGTATGAATATAAGGAATGACAATAAGAGATGCATCACATAAAATTAATCAAGACAAGTCCAAAGTTATCCAATACATAGCCACCTAAAGGTTATCTAACCTAATTCACTCAAACATGACATATGTACATAGCTAGTAGCTCAAACATGATACATAATACAGTACACTCAAGCTACTATAGACATCTATCAATCAAGACTAAATAAACATAATTATCCAAACAAGAGTAAACTACATAGTACTCAATTCTGCCCCTGCAGTTTCAGGACAGCAGCATAACTGGGACAAGATTCAGTCATAACTTGAGTTTTAGATTTCTACCAAAGGTGATCCTAGACTTTTTAGAAACTATAATAAATTGCCAACAATTGTCTTTTTATCATCAATAGGTGATTCAAGGGTTAACAAGGCCAAACAAGCACAAGTATGCAGCTCTGTCCAGATTTGGACAAATTCCCACACTGAACTTTAAACAATTATAACTAGATATCTAGACCACCAACAAGTGTGAATATAGACTCTATCAAAAGCTTAGATAAATATCTACAACTTTGTTATTAAGATCAAGAACTGATTTTAAAGTTAATCATGTCAAATAGCATAAAGAAGGCACCACTGTCCAGGTTTGGACAGAATCTGTCATTCCACTTTGGACCACTATAAATTTAGTTCTAGACCTCTAAAAACAGTGATCCAAGACATACTAGAAAGTATATGAAAAGTACTACCACTATTGTTTTATCACCAAGGTATGGTTTTACACTTAAATGAACCAAACAGTTCAAACATTCAGATCTATCCAGATTATAATCCAAAATAGATAGCCAGCTTATAAATTCTAAACTCACAAACCATAAATCCTAAAATCATGAAACTTTAATACAAGTTAGATCATTAAATTTCCTACAACTCTTATATTATCATCAAATCATGATTCACAACTTAGTTAGACCAAATAATCCAAAGTACAGAGCCTATGCAGAATAGAAGCCAAACATTACAGGACATTTGTTATTTTTATAACTCCTAAACAATACATCCTAAATTCCTGATATTTTTATAAACCATTAATAATAACCTAATGAACATGTCATAAAACTTTCACATTTATTTGATCAGTATATCTGCAGGTATGAAAATAACAAGCAAAGCAAGCATAAACCACCTATTTATTAAGATTAAACTAAAACTGCCTGAATACAGTAAACACCCTACATGTTTTATATTTTTATTAGTTATTCCATGTCATCACAAGATTAACAAAACTGGAATCATTAATTTTGGACATCTATATCTCAAAATATGGCTAAAAGCAAGTTAATAACACTTTGCAAACCACTTTTAGAGATTAATGAATACAGCTCACAAATCTAAATGCAACATCACATCTTATGGATTTATCAGGTAAAGCATTTCACGAGAAAAATAATAAAACTAGTTTCACTATTTTTGGACATCCCTAGCTTGAGATATGGAAATTACAAGATTCAAAAGAAATCTGTAGATTTGAGGTAGTATTACTCCCACGGGCCCCACATGTCATAGAGGGAGAGAGAAAAACAAACAGAGTTGGCTTCTTCGTGGAGACGGAGAGCAGAACAGAGGGCACGCAGGGGCGGTGGCCAGCTCGGCCTGAGCTCACCGACGACCAGCGGCCCGGCGGCCGGAGCGAGGCTCACGCGAGCGTGAAGGCGCCCAGCCGCATCCACGCCTGGCTCCAGCTCGACCCGAGGCAGGTCCAAACGGCCTGGCCACGGCGACGAGCGGCGCGACGGCGATGGCCCCAGCAGCCATGTCGCTACGGCGGCGGAAACAGCCGGAGAAAGGGCTCAGGAGGGGCGGTATGGGGCGAGGAAGGTGATGGTGTGGTTGATTTGGGTGGAGGATGGGCGGAGACAAGGGAACGACAGCGGCCATGGAGCTCAGCTCCGACAGCCATGGCGGCGGCGCTCTGCAGAGCAGCGCAGAGAGAGAGAGAGGGAGAAAATGAGGGAGATAGAGCGAGAGAGGCCGAGAGGGAGCTAGAAGTCCCTCTGGAGTCGCCCTCTATTGACACGAGTGCAGGCGAGGTGGCAACAGGGGCGGCAATGGAGGTGGTGAACCGGAGCTCGGACGACACGTCTGTCCTTCAGGACATTTCGTCAAGCAGGTGGCACGCACCAGAGTAGACACGTTGAGAGGATCTTTTCGGCACATTCCAAGAAGAACTAGATCTTGGAACCTATACAAAATATCTTCATCTCTGATGGTTCTAGAAACTTTATTAAGGATGTCAGGCCATTAGAGATCTGCTTTAGGAGATAATCAAGCCCTAACTTGATTCTATCAATGGCTTAAATGCGATTAGAAAACGATGTCAAAACCTTGTGAAACTGATTCGGTTTGATCCCAAATTTTGGAATGCTCTTCTTCAAACAATTACTTGCAACTTCTATTTTTGGTCCAACTCAAATTACTTAACGAAATTTAAAGAACACGAAACATCGACGTGGTTGGCTTGGAATTTCAGACTTAGAAAAAATATTCGTCCTAAAGTAAGGTTTCCATCCATCTTGATTCCACTATTTGAGGTGCACAGGAGTTGAATCATGACTTAGCCCCAAAATAACATTTGTTGTATCTCAAGAGACATGTAACTTTTATTAAAGGTCAAACTCCATATCTTGCACTGAAAATAGAATCCCATTTTGGTCAAAGCAATGTCCTGCGGAGGCCTAAATTAGGGTTTTTAAGCCAAAAGAGATATTTTCAGTGCATTTGGTCAACACGGACTCTTCATGACTTTTGTTGTATGGTTCCAGTAGAGTTGTTTGGTCCAGGCTGCAAGGTTTGGTTGACTTTGTATGCTCACAATCACTTATCAAAGCAAGTTAAGCAAAGGTAGAATTACTCATTCCATGTATCCGATTGATTCCCAACTCCTTGAAACTTTTCCAATTATCAAAGTGGATAGAGATGGATGTGAGTTAGTGATCAAGATCATTACTCAGCATATCTTGGTTAAGTCCACACTCGCCAGTCAGCTCGTGGCTAACACATGGTTGTTACATAAACCACTATGCGCAGTACCTTGCAGGAGACCGACTGAACTCCATCCTCAACAGTCTCTCCAGCAGTGTAGTCTGTGAATACCGGCAGCTCTGGAAAGGTCAGACTGGCTAGGGTCTCTACCCTGGTGGTAACAGGTCCCTCAAAGCTCTCCTCTGCGATGATCTTCCCCTTGCAGAAGTACTGGATCTGGTCAGCCGGGGCTCCAAGCTCCTTGAGCACCTGTCGTAGGACCAGGGCAAATCCGCCGTAGTTCCTCCCACGGATTGGGACCTTGACGGTGCCGTCACGCAGCGGTCCAAGTGGTGGGTATCCAAGGCTGGTCATCTGCAGTTTTTAAGAAACGGGTTAGCAGGTCTGAGTATTAGATAAGCCATTGCATAAAAAGTAAATGCAAGGTCAGTAATATAACCGAAAAGAGGGTCTGGTTCTTTATTCTAGCGTCCATTTTCTACGGGTCTCGTCCTACAGTCAAGTATGGCTCTGATACCAACAGAAATGACCTCGATTTCCACGAAGGTAAATCCACAGGCACGCATTGTAATTAAATAGATTGTATCGTACAATCCATAAAATTACCCAAATCTCAGTTGATTCTAGGATCCATACAACGAGTTCATAACAGAGTCTTACATAAATTATTACATCGTCACACTAGCAGTTCAACAATTCAGAGAAACTGATAAGATGCGGAAGCGATTCATCCTTCACAGCCAACTTGAGTGTAGCACGCGACCCTACTCTTCCCAATCGTCTCCATCGAAGTCGTACCCTTTCTCGTCACCTGACAGCAAATTTATCAGTACGATTTGTACTGGCCACAGAGCCCACCTATGATAGCAATTGCTTTGTGAAAAGTGGATGCAAGGCTGATCAAACAGACCTATAGGCTGGGGTTTCCTATGCAAGCGTAATCTTTAATTTATAGTCAAGTTTTATCTCATTATCTCCACCCATTACCCAAATTCATTCCAAACCCATCCTATACACCACCTCTCACACACCTCGCACTCATTCGGCAGGCCCAACTCCCTCTCGGGCCTGTCTCAGCGGCACACTGCCACGTCAGGCACACTACCGGAAAACATCATCCAGGGAGAGAAAAGAATATACCGCTCCCTAAGAAGTGCAACAGGACTCAGGAAAGGTCCATAGCCGACGAGTCGGTCTATGTATCGATCGATCAACCATACACTCTGCAGAGGTTCTACCACTCACAAGATTAGCCATCATAGGTGTCGCGCAAACACCTAGGCAGAATTCTGGGTGCTTGCTTGCCTAGGTCGATGCCACCCTACCACTCAACCCTGGGGCATTCCAGATCCAACACCATCACGCTGAGACTGGGAGACGCAGTACTGGGCCCACTCTATGGTACTGCGCATCTAGAACGGATCGGGAACCCATCGACCGTTACCGTCCCCACTTATCACCTCTCAACCTAGCAGTAGTGGCACCGCCCTACCAAGTAGTCCAGCCGTTCCCCGCCCATCGAAGACGAGTAAGTAGCAAAGGATTCCCGAAGTTCCTGGTCACCGGAAGTTTTGACTAAAAATGGACTAAGCAGGCTTTCTCCATCTCAGGGGATACTCTCCCCGTGCCATCACATCACCTCCATTCGTGGGGCTTCAAACCACACAGGCCATCCATCCCGAAATCACCTTATACACTACTACCCGCCACATGTATCTCTCGTGGGAATGCCCAGGTTGCACCCCGGCAAGACTTGCTTTCTCAGCAAGTCGTACATAGCCTACTTGGTCGACTCGACCCTCACCACGCACCCAAGACGCACACAGCACGCTCTCCCAGTGGTTAAGCCCAGGTTCATATAAACCGTTTCCAATCCCACCACATAGTATATCATAGTCAATAGCGAAGTAGTGGTAGAGAAATATATAACAGTGAGCATCTATCCTAACAGTGGACAGCAGGGTGAGAGTTTTAACAAGGTAAAGGTAATCAAATAAATCTAACATGCACCCTAGGCAGTAATAGCATGTAATCTTAAAGCAATAGCAGATACGATATTTGCAATGCGTAATAGGAGCTACTGAAAATGGTGGGACGTGGCACCTTCATAGTCATCTCCTAGCTCCTGAAGGTACTCGTGGCCGTCCTCCTCAGTCAGATTCTCCTCCAGCTCTGAAAACGGAATCGAAATAGTCACGTTAGCGACTCCTATAGATCATTCAGAAAAATCCAATAAAAATAAAGATCCAAATGCACTCAAACATATGTTCTGGTTGTAGAGCTCATTTAACTGAGAATTTTGATATATGGTGCGCAATTTTTGGACTTCGTATGATTAAGTTATGAATTTCTGAAGTTTATTCTATTTTCTAAAAATGGGAAAGCCATTTAATCAGGGAGTGAGACGTGGCAGCACGGGATTGGTTGGGTTACTGTTCTCATTGACCTAGTCAACGGTCCGGTTGGCAACGGCTCTGCTGACGTCAGCATGACGTCACTGCTGACGTTAGCGTTGACCGAGTCAACGTTTTACCGACAGGTGGGGTCGGGTGACGTCATCATGACGTCACCTGCCCGGAGACATGTTGCACTCGGAGTGTGCCACGTGGCGACTTTCTATGCGCCCAAGGGCTCGGTTCACAGCTCGTGGCTCACGGTGGCCCAGCGCGCGGTGCACGGTGATCAGAAGAGGCGGTCTACGGTGGACCAAGTGCATCTACCTTTCTATACTCTCGGTTCACGGTGGAATGGGTCTGCGGATGAGCTACTGCCGGGAGTGCGTGCACCGGTGCTGACGCCCGGCACACGTCAGTGCCCTCCAGGTGTTCGACGTTGGTCCTTAGAGGTTCGCCGGCAGCGGTGGTGCACGGTAGTGGCCCGGTGATCTCGATCTTGGTCGGGTACGGCCCTGTCCGTCCTTTAGGAGCCTTGCGAGGTGGTCCGGTGGTTTAAGAAGGACGGACGCGCTCTCAGCCGTGTGGCTACGGCGTTTCGGCGGCCGGCGGCGAGGCTGTCATGGAGCAACTGCTCCGGTGAGCTGCGGTATGGTGCTCGTAGGGGCGGATTTGCTCCTCCGAACTCCGGTGAAGAAGATTCAATCCCCAATTTGGGCTATCGGGGTCATAAGGCAACCAATTTCGACGGCGAGGTCGCTCCAGCTGCGGCGCACGGTGGTGAGGTGGTTGTGCGTGCTCGTGGAGGCGATAGCGAGTGCTACCCCTCGATTCGAGCAGCGGTGGTGGTGACTAGCTCATCGATGGTGGTTAAATGCTGTGACGGGCTCGGTTTGCGATGAGCGCACGCGGCGGCTCTTCGGTGAGGTTGCGGCGCTACGGATAGGGCGGACGGAGTTGTCCCAGGCTTGTCCCTCTTCATCATAGCTGCGAGGGGGTCATGGCGATGCTCCACGACCTACTATCCTACCCGATGACGATCGGAATCGTCCGGAACATGCGCAGCACGGCGGCGCTCCAGCGAACTGGGCATGGGTGTGGCCAAAGGAGCTCGGGTCTTTTTCCCTTGGGTAAGTGGCTTGGTCCAGTGCCGACACGATGTGCCAGAGCTCCCCGGTCAGTCGGTAGGGCGGATGGTGGTTGCTACGGGTGGGAACACCGGCGCGGCGGCGGTGCTTTGCGAGTCGGGTCACGACGGCGGTGCTCGTCGGGTTTGTCTAGCGTCTACGATCGTCATCCGTTTGGCTTAGGTAGGCCGGTAGCGCGTGAGCATGTGTGAGCGCGTCCAGAGCCGGTAGCGGCCTGGGCCTACGCGTCTCTGGTGCAAGACGCCATGGCCGGAAAGCATGGTCGGGGTTTGGATGAGTGGTGGCGCGGCTTACCGCGGGCTCGAGTGATGCTAGGATAGCGATGCTATGACAAGTCATGGCTGTGCAGCTGTTCGCCGTGCCGTACAGACCCGCGACGGTGGCACCGGTTCCTTCTCCGGCTCCGGCTCCGGCGTGTCCCGCGGCGGCAGCACCTCAGCGCCTCCTTCCTTCTCACTCCTTCCCTCCTTCTCCTCACGGTCTTGTGGTGTGAAGTAGTGCCCCCAGCGGCGGCGGACGAGTAGGGAGGGAAACTAGGGCTGGCGCTTGGTCCTTCTTATAGGCGACCGCGTGTGCTCCCGTGGCGAACGGCCGTGTTCCCTTTCGGTCAATCGGAAGGCTCCGGGCGCTCGGGGCTAGTGTTGTGGCTGCGACCGTGGTGGTTCCTTGACGGCCAAGGCGGGGGACAAGCGTGCGACAGCGTGGTCGGAGCGTGGGCTTGTCGGCTGTGTGGGGTCGGGGTCATGCCGTTTGCGTGAGCTCTTCCACGAGGAAGAAGAACAGGGGAAAAGGGGGAGAAGAGGCTGACATGCGGGGCCGGGCTATGAGCGGCAGCGACGGCGCGCGCGGTCGAAGCAGCGTGCGTGCGCGTGGGACTGGGCCGCAACTTGGTCATGGGCCAGCCTGGCTCGGCCGTGCTTGTGAGAAGGAGGGAGAACGGCCGGTTGGGCTAGGCTGGGCTGGTTGGCTGATCTAGCCTTGCTCTCTCTCTCTCTCTCTTTTTCCTTTTCTTTTCTACTTTCTAGTGTTCAAATTTATACACATGTATGTGCTTTAATACTTGTATGAGTACTCAAGCAAATCATAAAATGCAAATAAAACCCTCATATGCACATAGCTAGTGAAAATAACCAAAAACAAGTTGGGGTGCAATGACACATATATGTAGCTTGTAGATCTTTAATTCCTAAATGCATGCACATGAAGTATGTTTTAGTGTAATAAAGATGAAAAATTTTAATTAGTTGGTATTTTTGGGTTGAGTGGATTTTAGGGTTGTTACACTACCCAACTTGCGTCACCGCGGGACACGCCATGCACTGCTGGAGAATGGAGAAAAGCCCAGGAACCTTGCCTGGTCGCCTTGACGCACACCGTCCAAGCTCTACCTTAGCTACTGTCGTGCCATGACTGCCCTATCGATACTACTGTGGCTGGACATGCTGGACACTACCACCGTCTTTTCCCTTGTGCACCACTGGATCCTCAGCCCATGCCTATGACCCCTCGGTACACCAACCGATACCGTCTGGACCTGCTAGCAGGTGAATCATAATAAACATCCTGCTAATACAATGTGAAGCTCCCCTCTTCTTACTTCTTTGTGCATCTGTCCACCATATTGAACCCTATCTTAACGATCTGTTTGTCCATATACCTATTGTACGCTATCCTTACACCCTGTCTGTACATATCTCTGTAATACAGGATCCATCCATCTTCGAGCTATAGAATTATGCTACTCCACTGTCTTGTTGAGTTATTTTGTCTTTTGGGTCAAGTCATTGGTTCTTACTATTGTGTTGTTTGTCTGTGTGCCGTGCCTTCGAGCCGGCTGGGGGATCGTACCTCGTTCGGACGTTGCGATCGCGGGATTCGTCCTGCCATGACCGTAATGCCGGGTGTAACTCCACCTCTCGTTGGTGTAGCTTGTGGCCGCGAGCATGCCTCGCCATGACCATGGAGCTATACCCCATGTGCCGTTCTTTGATTCTTCGTGCTCAAGCCCTCGTATGCTTGTACCCTGTGCGACCGATGTGTTTCTTTGATTCTGCGGTGACAACCGCACTGCTACAAATCTGAGAGATGACTTAGTGCCAGTGCACCCAGATTGTGATACCCTACGAGTGGTTTGCATACTTGTTTCTTCTGGGTGACGCTCTCTTCTCACGCCCCGTCTATGCCGTGGCGAGCGCGTTGGAAGAAGTTGACCACCGCGTTATTATGTTCCTCGCTCTTCGTTTCCATATAGCCCACTCTGCTCGATCCCGTCTTGTTCATGGCGATTGGATCAAAGATCGGACTAGCTCCTTTTTAGTTAGCAAAGCTATGGTCCATATCAAGATCTTGGATCTATGCGAGTCGACTTAATCGACCGCTTAAAACCATCTTCACTGAAGGTGTGACTGAGAATATGATATGGATGTGCCTAGCTAACTCCTCTCTCTCCCTCTCTTGATTTGGGGTGTTTAAGCACTTGTATGATTGTACCCGTTTGAATCACAGCCTTAGTACCCTACAAGTGGATTAAACACTCGCACTATTTTGTGCAACATTTATTGTTGGTAATTCCTTGTTCTTCCCTTCTGAACGGCCGTCCTCCGATCCCCGTCTTCTCCGTGGCATCCGGATCGGAAGATTGTGAGCCATGGTGTTTGCTATGGATCAGCTCTAGCCTAAACCATTTATTATAAAGCCATATTGGCTTGGCCGTGACATAAGCTTGTGCATAGCAAACTCCACTCTTATTTTTTCTTGGGCCCGATGAAATTGGACATACGCCGAGAGGGCCAAGTCGTGTACTTTTTATTATTTCTCCAGTGTTAATGGATCTTCCCGCATCCCGTCATCTTTTGGTGTATTGGGTATTTTCTTGCCTTGTATTGCTTCACGGAGTAGCAGTTTCCGGATTAGCGACGATCGGGTAGAGACCCGCTGGATGAGGAGAACATGGACGACGATAGGAACCATGGAGTGAAGTCACCCTGGAGGAGGTGGCCCAGCAGAATGACTACACTAACTGAGGAGTGCTCATACCACTACTTCCTTGACAACGCAGGTGTCATGGCAGCACCTTCTTCTAGAGAATCCTATTAGACATTGCATATTTAGAATTGCTAGCGCTTTATATTTACTCCTTTGCTAGTATTTGATGCATGCTACAACCTAAGCCGTTATCACCCTGCTTGCAACCACTCTACTATGCTACCTAGCTACACGCTCACACTCTTTTATATATATACCTCTTCCTAACCGCTTGATTAACTCCACTCGCATTATATCTGTGAGGTGATGTTGGTGGTGCGAATTGGGAATGGATTACTTGAACATGGAATTAACCACTGGACTTAACCACTGGGAGAGCGTGCTGCGTGCGTCTTGGGTGCGTGGTGAGGGTCGAGTTGACCAAGTGGGCTATATACGACGAGCTGTGTAAGCAAGTCTTGCCGAGGTGCAACCTGGGTATTCCCACGAGAGATACCTGTGACAGGTAATGGTTTATGAGGTGGTTCCGAGATGGATACCCTGCGTGGATTGAAATCCCGTGAACGGAGGTGCTGTGATGGCACGGGGAGAGTATCCCCTGAGAAGGAGAAAGCCTGCTTGGTCTATTTAGTCAACACTTCCTGGTGACCAGGAACTTCGGGAATCCTTTACTACTCACTCGTCTTCGATGGGCGGGGAACGGCTGGACTACTTGGTAGGGCGGTGCCACTACTGCCAGGTTGAGAGGTGATAAGGGTGGGCGGTGACGGATGTTGAGATTCCCATACCGTTCTAGATGCGCAGTACCACTGATTGGGCCCGGTACTGCATCCCCAGTCTCAGCGTGATGGTGTAGGATCCGGAATGTCCCAGGGCTGAGTGGTAGGCTGGCATCGACCTAGGCAAGCAAGCACCCGAAATTCTGCCTAGATGTTCGTACGACATCTATGATGGCTAATCTTGTGAGTGGTAGAACCTCTGTAGAGTGTATGGTTGATCGATCGATACATATGCCGATTCGTCGGCTATGGACCTTTCCTAAGTCCTGTTGCACTACTTAGGGAGCGGTATATTCTTTTCTTCCCTGGTAATGCTTCCGGCAGTGTACCGTTGAGACAGGCCCGAGAGGGAGTTGGGCCTGTCGACTGAGTGCGAGGTGTGTGTGTGTGAGGTGGTGTATGGATTGGATGGATGGGATGGTATTGATATGGGTTAAAACTTGACGAACTATTATAATATTACTACTGGATACTGCTTTGCATGCGCTTAGGATGCAAACCACAGCCAAATATTAGGATCACCAGATCCTTTGATTTCTCTTTTCCACTAAAGCTCATCGGTGCTGACCATCACCTGCACATATCTGGCGGTGTGCAGATTACCTGACTAACAGAGATATTGAGATAAGAAGTATTAGAAGGTCTCGTGCCTACGCTCAAGTTTGGTTCAGGAGATGAACACTATGCTGCGCCAAGATTAACTCTGATGATACCCATGAAGGAGGAGCCTTCACTCGGCAAGATATTCCGCCAACTCTGATGACGTCTAGATACGCTTCTGCTAGATTAATCCTGTAATGGGTGTATCCTCAAATGAGGTAAAACTTGTAAAGCTTGTATTCATACGCTGAATGACTGTGATTTCAACGGATATATGATAATGTGATGGAATCAAACTTTGGTTTGATCGCATTATAACTCATTATGTGCTTTAAAGCGTAAAAGTGAGTCATTAATAAGAAATTAATTATAAGCATAACATCTTGAATCTTTACTCAGGGACGAGCAAAAGGTAAGTTTGGAGGAGTTTATTGATGCTCACTAAATGCACATTTTAACCATCAACATTGATAAAATTGAGCAAGGAAATGGCACATAGAAGGTAGGAATTTGGTTTAAACTAACGGAGTTCCACTTGTACTTGAAGAATTATGGTTGCAAGTGAAATACAGGTGAAAATGAAGCAAACAAAGGCACATATGAGCAGTACACGTGACAAGAGCCATATTGGCCCCAAGTGACAGGGCGCCCGCCCCCTAGTAGGGCGCCTGTAACACCCGAAAAAAATCAATTTATTAAATAGAGATAAATTGATTTATTTATGTAATTGTTTGGCATATTAATCTAGTAAATAATAAATTTTGAGCAATTAAAATAAATCATAGGCAATAACGACATGTGGTGTTGCATTTATGCTGTCCAATATTTATTTGTACTGCTTGCACTTGAATTTGGTTTGAAAAGGAATTCAAAATCATATTGCTTATTTGAAAAATAAATTGTTTATAAAACAAAAAAAAAAGAGAAACCTCTCTATGCTCTCGGCCGAACAGGCCAACCTCTGCCTCCTTCAGCTAACGCGAGCAGGGCCAAAGCTGAGCGCTCCCTCGTGCAGCTCAGCGAAGCTCTCCAATACGTTGTCTCCCTCTCTCGTTTGGGGCCAGGACCTGCAGCACCGGCCCAAAGCGCATGCGCTGCCCACCTCTTCCCTCTTGCTGAAGCTGACCAGCCGAGCCCGCTGCTCTTAGACATCTTCTCCTTCCTTTGCCCGTGAACGAGCAGGACTCGTAGTCCGCCGCCTCCAAACAGAACGGCAACTGCCGTATCTCCCAAGTCCAGCACAGCTACGCCTCGCTTGTGCCAATATAAGTCGCCCAAGTACCCTGCCGTCCTCCCCATGAAGCCTAGAACGCGTAGCCGCCTTCAATCGCGCCACCGCCACGTCCAATTCGTACAACAGAGCAGCTGCCGAGCAGAGCTTGCGCCGCCGCCGTCGAAGTCGTGGCCTGGCACCTTCTTCGTCGCAATTGGAGTTTCCCCGAGGTTCGCATCGAGATTGTGAAGCGCCCAGAGCCTCCAATTTCTTTTCCCGTGCCTTTGCTGACCCCGGCGACGTACACAGGGAACAGCATCCGCCATTGCCGCCAAGAACGCCGACCCGGAGCTTCTTTGTCCAAATTGATCGTTCCCCGAGTTTCTTAGCAAGGTGATAAAGCTTCCTGACCCTTCTTTTCTCGTTTTAGAGCACTATAGATGCACCAGCATGTTCGCCGCCGCCATTATTCCGCCGCCGCACTCGCTGCTTGCTGTATAAGCCGCCATGACCCAAACCGATGTTCAAGACCGTTTCGCATTGAGCTCCTCTTTCTCCCGGTCTTTTTCCCATGCAAAACCGTGCACCCTAGCCTCGGAAGCCACTTCTCCGGCGAGGAAAACTCATCGTCAGCCATGTCCACCACCGTTCCAGTCGTCTTCTCCAACCAGCCAGGCTCCCTATCCCTCTCCTTTTAATATCTACCGTTGGATCTCAGATCAAAAGTCAAAAATAGAAGATACCCCTTCAATCGGAAACTACATAAAGAGTCCCTGTCTTTTTAGCTAGTTGCTCCGCAGTCCGTGGCCGATTGAAATTCTGATTTATTTTATTTCGAAAATAATTCCCTTTATTTTCAGATCTGCCACTGATTTTGTTTTACCTATAAAATCTTCGTTTTAGATCCGATTTGATTCGTTCAAATCTCGTTAGATTCGTAATTTTGTATTCTACGTAACCATACTACTGTTACATGTTTCAACTTTTAAAATTCGTGATTAGATTTAATCTATTATTTTATTAAAGGAAATCTTGTTTAATTCATAACTTCTCCGTTTGAACTCTGATTTTCGTGATCTTTATATTGTTGGAATCGTAGCGACGCGTAGATTGGTTTTATAAACTTTTCGATCTGTTTTTCTACTGTTGGTGTACTATTTCTAATCTAAATCTTGTTTGCTTCGTGTATGATTGCTACGATGATTGTGTGGTGATTTTATGATCGAGTTCAGACGGTGAGCAATACGTTGGTGATCAAGAGTACTTCCTTGAGGATCCAAATTCTCAGGATCACTTTGATCAAGGCAAGTATAGCATGGACCATCCTTGTTGCCTATTCACCTTAATCACTAAATTCATGATGCATGTGTCTACCTTGGCAACCATAGTGTTTATTCCTAGTTTTGATGACTTGATCCTTGTTACCTATGAGATTGCATTTGAGTAGTGATGCTAGTGCTTTGATGGGTCATGATCTTATGAACTTGATTAATTGATTATGAAATAAAGATTAAAAGATGTTTTTTTAGTAACATGAACTAAGGACTTATCTGTAAGTATGACACCGGGACTTATAGCGCAACCATGGGGCTATATGGCTCTGGCTTTAGTCAAGTAATAAGTTACTTTCTTTCATGCTATTAATTTTGAAAGGTTCCTTGCCGAGCTGGTTGTTTTGCGGCTCCTGTCTTTGTGTGTACTGCTGCGTGTGTGTGCCACTTGGAAGGAGGGCTCTACCGCCCCTTGCCATTGCGCCCGGATTGATTAGTAACTTGTTAGAGAGGCTTTTGAAAGACTTCATAGTGAGACCCTGTTATGCACCTTGGCAGTGTAGTGTGGGCCTTGCAAACCCCGACACATGGGAATCATGACTCATGGTGAAAGTGTGCAACCTCTGCAGAGTGTAAAACTGATATATCAGCCGTGCTCACGGTCACGAGTGGCCTTGGACGTCTTACAGGAATTGAAACAATTGAATAATGTTTAATTAATTCTGGAAGGTTTCTATTGATGTTTATTCCATATTAATTATCATGTTTATGTGATCGTGCAACCATATTTCTTGGTATATTCTATTAGTGCTACTCAAATTGCTAAAATATGATCAATTAAAAGCAACCGCTGTCAAACCTGTGTCTTGCCTTATTTGAGCCTTATAAACCCGTGCTATTCTTGTTGAGTACGACATGTACTTACGCTTGCTTTATTTTTCATATTTGGATAAAAATCCCAGATGGGTAACAGATGACTATGAGGATTCTTCTGAGGATTATTAGGATTGTGTTCACCAGTCAACTATTCCCTGTGGATTAGAGATTCCGCGAGAGAGTTATCTATATTATTCCGCTGTTATTAATGTAAAGACTCTGTGATATTATTCATTATATATTAAATCTTGTGATGGTACTATGTAATTTGTCACTTATGTGTGTGATTGATCTCTGGGCGCACATAAGTTGGTTCATTCAATGTTATCCTTAAAATTGGGTGCGACAGCGCCCACCCCCCTCTTGGCGCCATCAGCACTCCACTACATCATGGATCCGTGCCCCAACCTCCTAAACAGAGTTTGGCACGTTGATTCAACATCAATGGCTCAAATTCACCTCATCTGGATCCGGTAGCCCTGTTGGGCAGGGCGCCCGCCCTGTCCATTTGGCCTGCCACGTCCACGATCCGACGGAGGGGCATACAAGCACTTGTGGCCATCCATTTGAAGTCGGTTTTCATCCAAGGGAGATCAAAGGTGGTGTCAAGGATTCATGGACCCACTTGTCATCCTCCAAGGGCCACAAACCGCCTCTCCAACCGCCATCACGTGCTCAACCGACCTTGTAACCGTCATTGGGGAGGATCCTGGAGCGTTGGATGGCGAGGGGGTGCAAATCACTGGGCGCCCGCCCTACAAGTCAGGTCCACCAACCTCTGGCCACCTCTACAAGTACCCCAGGGGTCTCCAAGTGCTATAAATACCCCTAGAATGCTTCAGTTGTAATCAACTTAGGAGGAATAGAGAAATTTGGAGTATAGTCCATCCTAGCTCATCTAGTGAGAGTCTCCTAGCAAGGCTAGTAGTGTGAGTGTGAGTGAGGAGAAGCTGAAGAGTAGGAGAGCTCTGCGAAGGTCTCCCTCCCGGGCTCTTCCTCTGTAAGGTACTCTTTGTTTCGGTAATATAATTTTCTTTCTAGTATTTACATTTTCCACATTACTTTCAGTATTTACTTCCAAGTATTTACTTGAAGTATTACTTTGAGTGCTCTAGATGTGGTAGTACTAGGGGATTAATTATCAGTTTTCATATACTTAGTGCGGGATCTTCGCCGCATAGTCGGTGCTCTAATCTTAGCGCGAGGTTAGAGTAGTAGCCTGTAGTGTAAGCGTGGTGCTTAGACTAGAAGTTACCTTGGATTGCGGCTAGACCCACGGATAGTAGTGGTAGGTCTTAGGTGGTGACAGCCCTAAGATCCTCTGGATTCCACCACGTTCAGTCTCATAGTAGGCGTAGGGCTTTTCTGTTTGTGAGTAATCCTAATCCCTTAGGACTGTGCATTCACCCCGAAGTGCTAAGTGGAGTTAGCCTACCGTGTTGCCTTGCATTCCACTCTTGAGCTCATCACTGTCTACGCCGTTGCTTGGCTCTATTTTAGACTAGATTGTTTGGATTAGTTATCACTACACTAGTTCATTCTTATCATAACTCATGATTGTTCTAGCTTACCATTGGATAATTCTAGCCATTAGAAGCTTCCCTGTGGAAATAAATACGATACTTGGTTACTCCCAAGTGAAGTGCTACATCGATAGATTCTGTGCGCTTGCAGAATTCTGCAATAGTCATAGGAATTATCAACAATCACTTCTAACGCCGTTATCAGGAATATTTATTCTTGGTAGTGAGTTTAGAAACGCCAACAGTTAGCTAGTGAGATAAAATTTGAAAACCAAATAAATATTTAGCTATATATTAGTGTTTGTTTAGAGTCAGTCTAGGCTAGAAACAAATTAAATTTGATGAACACTAAAATTTTGTTTTGGAAATGATGAATAGTTGCTCTGCCCAATTCCTTTCAAGTGCCTAGATGTCAAACCTAGATTCTCCTGAGTTTTGGATACTACTGTTTTAATATGAGAATTTACTCTGAACCTGAAACTTGTGCAGGCATATGCTTGAGCTAAGTTTAGGTAATTGATTGATATGATTCATGAAGGTTGAGCTACTATTTATCTTATTCATAGCATTACTAAGTTCTGGAGATTTATTTTTAAAAACTTAAAATCTACATGATGAGCTCTTGTATGACAAAATGTGAATTCCTACCAAAGCCATATATTATACATTTCGAGATAGGAAACTTTTGCACATTCATGCTGCTTGCTTTGCATTGAGTTTAGTCAACCTTTGTTGAATACCATATGAGAGTCTTGTCATGTTTTTAAAACCAAGATCACATACACACTTCAGCACATATGCATTATTCCTACCCTGGGAATAATCGCAACAATTTCCACTTTCATCTATGTTCATCATAAAAATGTTTTCTCCTGCACTGGAAGTGAACACCAAAAATATATAAACCCCATAGGACAGGCTTGTTATAAATACTCTAAGTTTTCACTATTGTTATCTCTCCAAATCATGTATTGGATGCATGTGGCAATGCAAAAGTATGAAAAGAAAAGGGAGTAAAAGATGGACAAGTGTCCCAACATTAAAACAATGGGTACTAGATGCCCGCCTCCCGAATGAAAAAAGGGAGAGAGAAGAGAAAGAGAAAGAATAAAGATAGCCCACGTGTTCCTCCAAGTTCCAAAGGAGAGTGAATCATCTCCAAAGAGCATAAGTAGAATTAGAGTTAGCCACTAAATACCACATATACACCTATCCACCATATTCCATACTCATGCACATCTTGGTTTGATTGTATGCCTCGATTCTCTGTGGATCCATCGTTTGACTTTACAACATATGAATTGCAAGTATGCTTAAACCTTGTTATTGCCACTCCTATGAGCTCCATTATAATCTTCAGTTATAGGAAGGCATAATATTAACGCCTTAAGTGAGATCCACAAATACCATATATACTGAGAGACTTGAGGGTGTCATACAATTAAGCTCTGAGTTTTATTTCGAAAACTTGCAAAACTCCAGAATACTGGTACTGTGAAAAATTTGAGATATAGTGCTTCACTTAATTGTTCTATCTTTCAATTGCTCAAGACTTATGCGAGAGTTATAAAGCTCCATAGTTAAAGGTAAGATGGGTAAGTCTGAAGATTAGAGCAGTTATTGTCTAATCTGGAGGAGAATTTCTATTTGAAAGCATGTGTATTTGGAAAGAATGAAAGCATTGTAACAACTCCTAATCCAAATACATTAGTAATTAGGCTTAGTTTGTTTGCCAAGGGACTGGCAAAAGGTAAGTTTGGGGGAGTTGTTGACGGTCGATAACGTCAACTTTTATTAGAACTTTAGACACGAAAGGGCACATGAATACATACTAGTCTAAGATTTTAACTGACAATTTCTAGTTTTGCAAGTTCTGTATTTTTCAGGAATTATTCCAGAAAAGCATAAAAGAGAGATTAAAGTGCATAATTATCATGAAATGTAACCGTGAAGGAAACATCATCATCGGAACACTAGAAGCCTCTGGAACACACCTGAAGCGACCGGGGCCCATACCCTACCAGGGTGGGGCCGGCCGGTGCCCCCCGGCTAGGGTTCGGCCCCGCCTTCTGGAGTCTTCTTCCGCCGCCTCTTAGAAGTCATCTGGGCCCTAAGTTTAAGTCGGTTTGATCCTACGGCGCATGTTCATCCCACCGGACTATAAATAAAGAGGCAGACCCCCCATGGAGGCATCAATCAATCATTCATCGAAGGCAACAAGTCTTCAAGCCATCAAGAGCCTACTAGTTCATCAAGAGCCTTCTAGTTCATAGTTCTAGCTTAGTTAGATTAGAGAATAGAGGAGATCTAGTTCTTCGGCGGGATCTGGAGCCCCGACATCCGTCTTGAGCACAGAGTTCGGTATAGTTCTAGTTCTTTCTCTATTATTGTATTCTTCATTATGATTAGGAAAACATTGTTCTTAATAGTTCATATGTTTTTTATTACATTAGTCTTTGTCTACTTTAATTATATGTCTAGTATAGTTGGTTTGATCTTATTGAATTCATGTAATTGCTCGTACAGCGTTTATCCAAACGATCGTTGGGTAGATGATGAACAATGTGTAGATGTTGTGTGTAGATATTTCGTTTATCTGCGAGTGCACCCTGATGTGTCAGGTTGTGTGGTAGTTCGCGTAGGTGACAGCTATGTTGATTCCTCTGTAGACCACCCCCCGTATGTAGGCAAGCAGACATGGTCACGAAGTTGGGTGATGACTCTGTTTCACACCTTTCCTAGATGATGCCCTTTGCATGTGATCATGATATAGAACCAATCTGACAATGATTGCTAGATGTAATTGCACTAGTTAAAGTTATTCATTGACGTAGTTATAGAATTACCTTAGATATTAATTCCTTAGTTTATCCATTGGCTAGCTATTACTATGACTAGAAAGTGCTCTGATGCTTATATTTATTAATGATGCTTGATCATACTTATCTCCCTATTTATCTTTATTATCTTGTGACCTCTACCTGTTATGAGTAGAGTATATGAGATCGGTAACATCACTTATTCATTGTATGTATATAATTGTTATCAATATAATAGATTACAGTTTAACCAAGTCCTTCCCAGTGGTATAAATATAAATCGACAATCTGGTAGAACTCCTAAGTAAAATGCTACAATGGTATAATTATCTGTCCGCTTGTAGAATTGTTCTTAGTTTATATTTATTTATATTTCTGCCTAGTCACATGGAATAATATATAAAACCTTTATTTATTCTTAGCATATATAATTAGGATTGACAACCTAGTTCATGCTAAAGAATGTTGGTAATAGATAAGTGGCTAGTTGCTAATGATCAGTTAATTAATTACCCTGCATCTTCTAATCTCGTCTCTAGTGTTAAAGGTTATAAAGTTATATTTGGCGACATTAGTAGATGTCAACAACATCACAAAAGAATCTAGCACAGGGGGTTAGCACAAAGAGATAATAGTTAGCCGTCTACAAGTCAATCGTTCAGATATTAGTCGTTCTAAGGTTCGTTCAAGACCAAAGGTTTTAATTTCAAACTTGATTTGACTTTCCTACTTGAATTTTATTTGGACAACATTTCCCTTAGCAGGCTATGTTCTTCTTCCTCAAAAATGAAAAGGATTATCTCTCACACTCTTGCTCACTTCTTAGCTCCCAAACTTATTCAAATGAAGAGCAAACTAGCACACATGTTTTCAGCTGGAATTTTGAGCTAGAAAAGAGCTCAAGGAGAGGTGATGGTGAAAAGATGAAGCTGAAAGGTTGGATTTTTATAGAGGGAGAGGGGGTGCATCGGCCGACAAGGTGGGTGGATCAGCCGATCTCCCTTGTTGTCCACTTGCTCCCTCCTTTCTCTTGAGTGTTCCTCACTTCAAAACAATGCATGTGAGTGCTCTCTGGTGGTAGGCAAATTGTGGTAGGTGGTGATGGATGAAAGTGGATGGTTGTTGACTGTTGACGGTGGATAACGTCAACTTTTATTAGAACTTTAGACATGAAAGGACACATGAATACATAATAGTCTAGGGTTTTAACCGACAATTTTCACGAGTTTTGCATGTTCTGTATTTTCCAGGGGCTATTCCAGAAAAGCGTAAAAGAGGGATTAAAGTGCGTAAAAGACACGAAACTTAACCGTCAAGGAAACATCATCACGAAGACCCCGAAAGGACCTAGAACACACCCGAGAAACCGGGGCCCGAAAGCCCACAGTGGGGCGCCAGGCGGCGCCACCATGGGGCCGGTCGGTGCCCCTATCTAGGGTTTCGGCCTCCGCTTCTGGAGTCTTCTTCCGCCGCCTCTTAGGAGTCATTTCGGCTCTTTGTTGAAGTCGGTTTGATCCTACGGCGCATGTTCATCCCACCGGGCTATAAATAAAGGGGCAGACCCCCCTGGAGGCATCCCTATTCCAGACCTTCAATTCAATATCTCCAGTTAGGGTTAGATGTAGCAATTAGGAGAGACTAGTTCTTCTAGATCTAGTCTTGTCTAGAGAAGTAGAGAGATAGAGTAGAGGAGTAGAGATTCGGAGGAGTTTCGGCCTGTCAGCGCTTCATCGTAGCTGTATTCTTCTGGATTCAGCTTCCTCACCCGGAGCTGCGTTCTGAGGTACTTTTGTATTCAACTTCTAATTCAAGTAAGCATTTGTTCTTATTCGTTCTTAAGTTTGCAACTCATATTGAGTACTTTGATCTTGATAATTGCTTGGTTGAAGTAGTATTTCGTAGTGTAGGCGTGGTGCCTAGACTAGGTTTACTTGTGAATGTCCCCTGATTGGTCGGATAGTGGTAGATCGCGTAGGTGACAGCTGCGTTGAGTTCTCTGTAGTCCACTTCCCATTGATAGGATCGATATTATCTAGCCTAGTTGAATGGTTAAGTTCATCGACTTGGTCATTATCACCTACTGTTCCTTGTGGATTCGATATTTAAAACCTCCAGGTGAAATGTGACAGCGGTATTTTATCTGTGTGCTTGCGGATAATCTGAATACAATCTTATTTAAGTAGAGTGCGGTTAATTTATACCAACAAGTATTTCTGGCGCCGTTGCCGGGGAACGGTTTGCTGATTTTGACTTAGTTTAGCTTAATCTTGTATTATACTTTTATCTTTTCTATTTTTTTCCGACCTTTTCATCATTTTATGTTCATCCTTATGGATGCTTTAAATTCCACGCCTATCTATCTATTTGGCATGCGCAAAAGCTTCGAGCCACCAAAATCTGTAGAGCCTATCATAACATCTGGCTATGAGCTGCGCCTATGTCTAATTAATATGATTCGGGATAAACCCTTCCCGGGAGAAGGTAACGAAAACCCATACTTACACCTACGAGAGTTCGAGCAGACCTGTGCATGCTTTCACATTGCTGGCATGTCTGATAAGACCTTAAGATGGAAGCTTTTTCCGTTCTCTTTGACCGGAAGAGCTAAATGTTGGTATAATCGAGTCATAGGAAGTATGCAAGGGGATTGGTAAACTTTATGCTCTGAATTTTGTTTATATTTCTTTCCCATCCATAGAGTGGTTAACCTTCAAAAGGAGGTTCTAACTTTTAGGCAACTAGAACAAGAATCTCTTAGTACATCATGGGATCATTTTAATGAACTTGTTACATCTGGCCCCGACCTTGGTTTTCCAGACCCTGTGCTTATTCAATATTTTTATTTGGATTTTACCAAGAACTCTAGGGAATCCCTTGATTTATCCTCTGGAGGAGCCTTTTCTTATTTGCCTATAAGTAAAGTAAGAGCAATGATTAACAAGGTTACTCTAGCTAATTCTGAACTCCCCGAGGAAGAGAAGGAATCATACCCCGAATAAGAAGAGGAAGTTTTGGTAACTAAAACACAATCACTCCAATCCCAAGATCTAGCTGTTAATCCTAAACCATCGAAACCCCACTTTGATGATTTAGACTTCCAATTAGCTAAAATGCTTATCAATCAATGTAAATCAGATCTTCTTAGAAGAGCATCTTGGAAAAAGCGTCGTCAACTTCCTTTCCCCCCTGAAAGACATTGGGAAGAATGCAAGGATGGCATGTCTAGTGATGCCATAGAAGGAGAGCTAAGCCACTTAGGAATCAATTCTATCTTCTCACCTTCTATGCCCAAATTAAATGCCTCATCTGAACGCATCTCTAAACCCATCCTTGACCCTGATGATCCTTCTTATTCTCTCTCTTCTAAGTCTCATAATGACCCTAGGATCCCATTAAGACATCCCAAGAATAGGAGTCATGAAGATTTTTGGAATGACCAAGAAGAGCTACGATAATGGCAGGAATGCATAGAACATACTAGAAATGCATATGCTATTGTCAAAGAATGGATGGAAGAGGACGAAGCCTTAGTACTAGCATCTAAACTTGGTCTATATTCAAATAGTGAGCTTAAATCAATTTCTTTAGTAAACATAACTCATCCAAGTTTAGAGAAAGCTTTAGACGAGACCAAACTGAGAAACACCAATCCATTGGAAATCCTAGAAAATAAAATATCCAATGAATGTCATAGACATGAAATAATAGAGACAAACTTGTTGCCTATAGACATCCATGAAAAAACACCCTTGGAGTTTGAAAAGAGAGATCATATCGATGAGCATGGGAATTATTTCATTAACACCTCATCGAATCCATGCTCATATGAGAATCTCCTAGATCAATTGGTCTCTCTAACATTATCGCACACGAGATCTTCAACCCCCTCATTATACCTGTTCATAAATTTATTGAAAGGGTGGTTGTAGATGCGTATGTTTATCATAAATATTATAGATCTCGTTGTAATCTTGAGATAGGTGCACAAAGGCTGATGTTCTAGAGGGAACCACTTCTCAGACTTAATGTACAATAATTAGAAGGTTTCTCAAGAACGACTTTGTGTCCTAAAATAACCACTCTTGAAAAATGAATTGAGCTTGCACCTTTAATTTTACTATAATGCCCTTTTGAATTGAGCATAGAATTAAAATTATAAAAATGTTCCCTTAGGTATTTTTGTCACTAACCATTCCAGGCTTGAAGCAAAAGGATGACATCATCAGGTATGTCCAACCAATCATCATGCAACATTAATCCATCCAAACTTAACTTTGCTTTGCAAAATTCAAGCTTGGGGGAATGGGCTTAATTAGAAAATCTTATGTTGCTAATATTGGTTGTCTCTACCTTTCTAAACCATGTTCGATTGTTCGCCTTTTCATCTCTAAATGAATAAATCTCTATAAGTGCTTTCATTTCACCTTTGTCTGCCATAGTGAGTTTTGGTTTAGAGGTACTGATCCTACTTCTATAGGCATTTAAATTAAGCTTGGTGTTTAGGTTAATTAGCCTTCCTTAACTAAAATTAAACATGGAGTTTGGTTTGGTTATTGAACTAGAAAATTACTGTAGTAGACATTGAATATTTTGTTGGACTAACCCCTGCAGGAAACTTTCACAATTAATCTGGGTAAGTCATGAGGTGAATTCAAATTGGCGATAAGATAGGGCGCATGCTGAACTTCAATAACTTTGCAGAGGAAGACGCAGCTCATTCATCATGAATGGAAGAACTATGAGTATTAATGATTCATTCACTTCATCTTCTGCTACAAGTTACTTTACCTCAAGCCATGCCTGTATAAAACATAATCTATGCTAACATAATATCAATCATATCTTTTTAATAGCATAGATGGAAAATGATAAAATTCTGGACAAACAACCTATGTTCTAAAATTGTACATTCCTTCGGGTTTGTGTTGTCCACTAATCTGTTGCAGGCATAATAATGAATGGACTGACAAGGTGTCATAAGATCAAAGAAGCAAAAGATGGCAAAGAGGATAAGCAACAAAGGAGACAAGATGCTCATGAATAACTCAAGATGCAAGAGAAGGAAATGACCACCAGTCATCTACCCTTCATTACTTAGTGCCATCACGCTCCAATAATGAAAGTAATATCTTAAGGTAAGCGGTCACTATTTTCCTCTTGATCTTGGTATACACATAAATGAAGATGCAAACATGTTAGAGTTACAGTTTTAATTGATTAACCTAATTAACTCAACATGTTTTGTCCTTTATGATTGTTCATGGCGCCATTATTTTGATCTCAATCTTAACCAAATATGCCAAAATAATGTATTCTATCTTTGGAAGATGATAGTCATACTCATGTGAAAATTTATATATTATGTAGAGATAGACAACCTTTCCATTGGTTAAGTAATTTAAATCTTTTCCGCCATATAAACTTAAATGCAACATAAATGCTTAGACTTCTGATCTTACCACTCATGTCATAAGTAAACAAATTATGCAACACCAATTTCATTTTGTTCAATGTGCCTAAGGCTAGAGAATAATAAATAAAGAAATAGATTTGGTTCTGTTGGTGTTTTTTCACCGGCAGAACTTATGCACTTGATCTCTACCTTGGTTTTGCAAACAGGACAATACTTCGACCAAAGTTTATTGATTCCCAAAATTCTACAAGTGAAAGTTCTGTGAACATGCACGCTGAGCAAGATGCTACCAGCTTCAACTATTAATGCTCTACTTCAACCTGCTGGCCAAGTAAAGAACAAAAGTGACTCACCATCACCAGAGGTGCAACCATCAAGACTTCTACCTCTAAGACGGAGAGATACACAAGAGTGGAAGAAAAAGTCCTGTCGGTAGACTTTAAATTTCGCACCCTTGCCATAAGGTAATATGGTAGTTATCTAATTAATTAGTATTCATAATCTACATTAGTAATTTCACTTTAGCATATTCATCTTTATGCATGTCAAAAATAAAAAAATAATAATAATAAAAATCTTTATTATCTTATTTACTGCATCACAAAATATTAAAGCCCCACGTAAATAAACTTATGGTAACCTTGTAGGAGTATCTACTGTGGTGGCATAAAAAAAATGATAATAGCATCTATATTTACTTTCTTGCATTATAAAAATCCTAAGCCCCATGAGAATAAATATTCTCCGAGGTGGCATAAAAATAAAATATATATCATGCATACATATTTACTTTTCTGCATAAGAAAATCAGAAAATCGTAAAAAGAATCCTGCAAGAATCTATCAATTGAAATCAACTCAAAAGAATAATTAATTACTTATTGGCTGACCGCTAACCCCTTATCACATTCGAGCCTCGAGTTTTGGTTTTGTTGTTGGAGTATAATTATGCAGGATGACACTATGACTAAGGAGTGAGTCCATCAGTGGAGCCCACTAGGACTGCTGCTGGTAAGCCTACTCTGAAGATCATCAACGCTAAGCATTGCAAACATCAAGCTTGGGAGAGGAGCATCCCCTAGTTATCAGGTAACTATACCTATGCGATTATTGAGTCTCTTTTATAAAGTCATGAAATACCAAAAATATGTGAACACATGAAGGTTCACAATAGTATCATAAGAATATCTAAAAATACCAAAAATATGTGGGCATATGAAGGTCCACACTTTTTAGAAAAAACAAAAAAATATGTGGGCACATGAAGGTCCACACTCTTAGAGAAGTTTTCTAATTGGGTAAAGAAGCTTAAACTTCTACTGGAAATATAAAATCAATCACTTACCATGGAGTGGTACTAAACCTAACCCCTCTCCATAAGATTTGGTATTTTTGTTGGAAATTGAGTTTCAAAGGAAAATACAAGATCAAAGAGCTAGTCAACCCGACGCCCTTACACTGCCAATACACTTGCTCCCAGAAGGATCACTCAATTTGCAACATCAAAAACCCTGTCAAACATCCAGCTTGGGGGAGGGCACCTTCCATTTAAAATCCAGCTAAGTATAAGTTTCCCACCTTATTATTATTACCATATCGTTTTTCACGTGAGTTAGCTAGTAAGATAAAATTTGAAAACCAAATAAATACTTAGCAATATATTAAAGAGTGTGTCTAGAGTCTGTCTACTTAAGTTTAGAGTCAAATAAAAACTAAAGAACATTAAAATTTTATCTTGGAGATGATGAATAGTTGCTCTGCCTTAATTCCTTTCAAGTGTCTAGTTTTCAACCTTAAATTCTCCCGAGTTTTGGCTTAAGAATTTACTCTGAACCTGAAACTTGTGGAGGCATATGCTTGAGCTAAGTCTAGGTGATTGATTGATATGATACATGAAGGTTGAGCTGCTATTTATCTTATTCCTAGCAATACTAAGTTCTGGAGGTTTATTTTAAATTTAAAATCTTACATGATGAGCTCTTGTATGACAAAGTGTGAATTCCTACCAAAGATATATATGATACATTTAGAGATAGAAAAACCTTTGCACATTTATACTGTTTGTTTTGCATTGAGTTTAGTCAACCTTTGTTCTATACCTTATGAGAGTCTTGTCATGCTTTTAAAATCAAGATCACTTACACACTCCACCCACATATGCATTACTCCTACTCTGGGAGTAAGCGCAATCATTTTCCACTTCCAACCAGATCCACCTTAAAAATGTTTTTCTCCTACACTGGGAGTAAACATCCAAAAATATACCCTATAGGACAGCCCCTGTTTAATTGCTCTAAGTTCTTATCATTATCTCTCCAATTATTTATATTCAAAGGATGCATGTGGCTATGCAAAAGTATTAAAAAAAGAGAGAAAAAGAAAAGGGAGTAAAAGATGGACAAGTGTCCCAACAATTAAAACAATGGGTACTTAGATGCCCACCTCCCTATGAAAAAAAAAGAAAGAAAAGAAGAAAAAAAGAAGAATAAAGATAGCCCATGTTTCCCGCGAAAGTTCTAAGTTCCAAAAAGGAGAGTGAATCATTGTCAAAGAGCAAAAGTAGAATTAGGATTAGCCACCATACATACACCTATCCACCATATTCCATACACATGCACATCTTGGTTTGATTGTATGACTTGACTCTCTGGGGATCCATTGTTTGACTTTACAATATATGAATTGCAAGTATACTCATCCTTGTTATTGCCACTCCTATAAGCCCCACTATAATCCTTAGTTGTAGGAAGGCATAATATCATCATTAATGCCTTAAGTGAGATCCATAAATACCACATATATTAAGAGACTTGAGGGTGTCATACAATTAAGCTCTGAGTTTTATTTTGAAAACTTGCAAAAACTCCGGAATATTGGTACTGTGAAGAATTTGAGACATAGTGCTTGACTTGATTGTTCTATCTTTCGATTGCTCGAGACTTATGTAAAAGGTAAGAAGCTCCATAGTTAAAGGTAAAATGGGTAAGTTTGAAAGTTAGGGCAGTTTTGTCTAATCCGGAGGAGAATTTCTGTTTGAAGGCATGTGTACTTGGAAAGTATGAAAACATCGTAGCAACTCCTGATCCAAATACTTTGGTAAATTCGGCTTAGTTTGTTTGCCAAGGGACTGGCAAACAGATAAGCTTGGGGGTGTTGTTGATGGTGGATAACGTCAACTTTTATTAGAACTTTAGACATGAAAGGACACATGAATACACAATAGTCTAGGATTTTAACTGATAATTTCCACGAGTTTTGCATGTTTTGTATTTTCCAGGGGCTATTCCAGAAAAGCGTAAAAGAGGGATTAAAGTGCATAAAAGACACGAAACTTAACCGCCAAGGAAACATCATCACGAAGACTCTGGAAGGACGTAGAACACACCCAAGAAACCGGGGCCCGAAAGCCCACAGTGGGGCGCCGAGCGGCACGACCATGGGGCCGGCCGGCGCCCCCCTCTAGGGTTTCGGCCCCCGCTTCTGGAGTCTTCTTCTGCCGCCTCTTAGGAGTCATCTCGGCCCTTTGCTGAAGTCGGTTTGATCCTACGGCGCACGTTCATCCCACCGGGCTATAAATAAAGGGGCAGACCCCCCTGGAGGCATCCCTATTCCAGACCTTCAATTCAATATCTCCAGTTAGGGTTAGATGTAGCAATTAGGAGAGATTAGTTCTTCTAGATCTGGTCTTGTCTAGAGAAGTAGAGAGATAGAATAGAGGAGTAGAGATTCGGAGGAGTTCCGGCCTGTCGGCGCTTCTTCATAGCTGTATTCTTCTGGATTCAGCTTTCTCGCCCGGAGCTGCGTTCTGAGATACTTTTGTATTCAACTTCTAATTCAAGCAAGCATTTGTTCTTATTTGTTCTTAAGTTTGCAACTCATATTGAGTACTTTGATCTTGATAATTGCTTGGTTGAAGTAGTATTTCGTAGTGTAGGCGTGGTGCCTAGACTAGGTTTACTTATGAATGTCCTCTGATTGGCCGGATAGTGGTAGATCGCGTAGGTGACAGCTGCGTTGAGTTCTCTGTAGTCCACTTCCCATTGATAGGATCGATAGGTGTATAAGTGTCTGGTAGGAGGGAGCTCTGATTTCGCCTCTTATTCATGTCACTGCCCAGTTAGAACAATATTATTCAAAGCTTACCGGTTGTTGGAACTAGATAGTCATTAGCTATTCCTCTTTCTCGATATTATCTAGCCAAGTTGAAGGGTTAAGTTCATCGGCTTGGTCATTATCACCTACTGTTCCTTGTGGATTCGATATTTAAAACCTCTGGGTGAAATGTGACAGCGGTATTTTATCTGTGCGCTTGCGGATAATCTGAATACAATCTTATTTAAGTAGAGTGCAGTTAATTTATACGAACATTGATGGTAGTTATCATATGATTTTACCCGTCAACCAATCATGAAAAAGGATATAAATGAGAGCCAACACCTAGAATATGGTTTAAACTGACAGAATTCCACGAGTTTTGGTGAATCTGTGTTTTCCAGGGACTATACAGGAAAAGAACCAAAGAGGACCCACACCGCAGAGAAAAATACCAAATTACGCCGCGGCAGGAGATCAAGAATATTCTAGAGAACACCAGAGACATGCCTGCCGGAGCTGGACCCACATCTCGGAGAGAGGGGGTCAGCCGACCTAAAGACATGGTCGGCCGACCTGTCAGAGAGTCCTTTTTGCCTCCGTTTCGACGTGGACCCACATCCCGAAATTTCACGCAGTCTACACCATCCGTCGAAGTCGGTTTGATCCAAGGGCTACGGTTCATCCCACCAGCCTATATAAGGCCCCCCAGACCCCCCAGGGTTTCAGATGATCTAGAGAGAAATCAATCCAGGGTTTCAGAATTCCACCGACATATCTCTAATAGAGTAGAAACCCAAGATAGGATCTAGAGCCAAGCATCAAGTAGAAGATTAGCCTTGTAGTCTCTCCAGATTAGGGCTATTCTTGTTCCAGAAGTAGTGCGGTAGTAGAGCTGGAGATAGTTGGAGGAGTTGCCGGCCTGTCGGTGACTGCTCTTCGACTTGTACCCACAGATTCAAGTCCTTCTTTGGGGCTTGTTTTTGAAGATTTCTTCGGAGTTTAACTTTTAATCTAAGTGAGTAACGTTGCTATTATTGTTGTTGAGGTTTATGATTCATTTGAGTGCTTTAGTCCTGGTAGCTCCTTGATTGAAGTAGTTATTTATAGTTTAAGCATGGTGTTTAGATTATATTTACTCGTAAATGCCCTATACTGTCCGGATCGGTGGTAGATCGCGAGGGTGACCTAGCCTTGTTGAGTCTTACACAGTCCACCTCCCATCAGTAGGACCGTAGGTTTCCATTACTAAGGAATTTACCCTTTGTTGGTGTATTCCTATAGTGATACCCTTTAAGAACAATCATATCATATCTTGTGAGGATTAGAACTAGAAGCCTTAGCAATCTCCTATATCACCTATTTTCTTCGTCCTTGATAGCAGCTCAGGGGTTAAGTTTAGATGCTAGTCATCCCGTTTTCCCTGTGGCAAAATATAAATAACGATACCTAGAATACTCCCGGGTGAAGTGCTACATCGGTATCTGTCCGCTTGCAGATAATCCTAGTGTTTATTTGTTTGAGTTATCTTATACCAAAAAGCATTTCTGGCGCCGTTGCCGGGGAAAACAGTTGAAACATCTAGAGTCTATCTTAACCTTGTATTCATACTTTTACCTTTATTATCTTCTTATTTTTATTTTCATCCTTATGGATGCCATTGAAACCACACCCATCTATAAATATGTTGCATCCATGAGCACAAGTCATAGGCTTAGGAAATCTTCAAAGCCTATCCAAACCCCTACCTATGAGCTACGCCCGTGTCTGATTGAAATGGTCCATAGCTAATCCTTTTTAGGAGAAGGAGATAATAATCCTCACCTTCACCTACGAGAGTTCGAACAGACCTATGACTGCCTCCGTATAGAGGGCATGTCCGATGAAACCTTAAAGTGGAAGCTTTTTCCTTTGTCTTTGAGAGGGAGAGCTAAAACCTGGTATGACCGAACCATAGAAAAAGAAGGAGGAGATTGGGGAAAACTTCACTCAGACTTTTGTCTAAAATTCTACCCCCTTTCCAAAATTGTCAACCTCAGAACCAAGATCCTATCTTTCAAACAGGAAGATAATGAATCTTTAGCCACATCCTGTGAACGTTTTAACGATCTCATAAAATCTGGACCAGACCTATCCATACCAGACCCGATTCTCATTCAACACTTTTTTGTGGAGTAGCTCTATCGGGATAACTCTATCGGGAGCTTTTACACTTCAGGAAAAACCTATATGAGACCTAAAATATTACTATGCATGATGACAAATTTTATTTTGTTTTTATAATGCAATGCAGAAAAGTAAATGTGGGTAAATACCAAGTTACCTCTTGGAGATGGTTCGAGATTTTTCTATCCACCGAATCGGACTTCATCTATTGCTTACTTAGCAAGTGAATCTTCCAATCCTGGGGATGGTGATCCAGTTGGTTCATCCTTTCCTTCCACCATGTTTGTAGTAAGTTGTTGTTCTGGTCTTGGTCGGAAAGCAAACCGCTCTTCTTTTCCATTTATGTTGAATTTAATTTCTCCAACCCCAACATCAATGTGAGCATTGGCTATGCTCAAGAAAGGTCTCCCAAGATTGAGTGATATTTTCGAGTCTGGTTGCATGTCTAGGACCACAAAATCCACTGGTAGTAAGAAGTCTCTTATCTTAACTGGAATGTTTTCCATAATTCCTTCAGGATAGCGAATCGATTGGTCTGCTAGTTGAATGCACATTGATGTGAGTTCCAATGCGGAATATTTGAGCATTTTAAAGACTATCTTGGGCATCACACTAACACTTTCTCCTAGATCACATATTGCATTGTTGAAGTATTGTTCTCTGGTCGAGCAATCGGCATCCTAGATCCTACATTCTTCCGTTAGCTTGATGACCTCAGTAGTTGGTAGTGGTCTCTTCTTGTTTAGGATATCTCTGATGTACTTTGCATAAATAGGGACCTAAAGGGCATCCAACAGCGGTATGTTGATATATAGCTTTTGGATGATTTCTACAAATCTGTCGAACTGCTCATCTAGTTGATTCTTTCAGATTCTTTGCGGGAATATGGTAAGAAGTTGATGTCATGGATTGTGTCATTTCATGCTCTTGTGGGCAACTTCTTCCACTTCAGCGTCTCTCTTTTCTTCTGGTTCTACAGGCGTTGCCGGTGCCCTGGTTGTCCCTCTTGGATATATTCCTTTTGGATATAGGGGATCTTGAGTAGATTTGCCACCTCTTGTAGTTATGGCTTTGACCTGCTCATAGTTAGTGGCAAAAGGCAATGCAGCAGACAACTGTGCTATTTGTGATTCTATTTTCTTATTATAGACAAGTTGATCCTTATAGACAAGTTGATATTTATATTTTTAAAATTTTGTCATTAGCAGCAAGTTTCTTAGCAATATTATCACTAATCTTATCTTACCCTAATGTCAGTTCTTTCAAGGATGGTTGTTTAGGATAGTTACCTGGGTACTTACCTTCGTAGTTGGGTTGCTGTTGTTGACTCCATCCTTGCTTCTGTTGATGTGGGATAGAGTTGTTGAGAACAATATTGATGTCTTCTTGAGGTTGATCAAATTTCACTCCCAAGTATTCTCCACATCTATTCTATGTGTTGAATGCATCTTGAATAGCTTGACGATCTTTCTTGTAGTTGTACTGGTGTGCGAGCCAATCCAATAGTACGTCCATCTTGGTTGATAGTGCACACAGTTCTTCGGTTGTCTTCTCACACTGATGACAATGTTGAATGTTGTCTTGGGACCAGCTTTGATTTCTTACAATTTTCTCCATTAGTGCTTTAGCTTTCCAAGGGTGAGTGACAGGAAAGATCCCTCAACAGCTGCATCTAGTTGGTTACGGCTCTTCTGAATTAATCCATGGTATAAGCCTTACATTAGTAACCAATCTTCCATTCCATGTATGATGTATTCTTGAAAACGCTCACATGCTTCCGAAATGGTTTCTTCTTTCTGCTGTTGAAAATTGGTAATCTTTCCTCTTAAGGCATTGGTTTTGCCTATAAGGAAAAACTTTTCTAGAAAGGCCTTGAAACACTTGGCCCATGTGTTGATGTGATCTTTATTGGTGTAGAATGACTGCTTCGCTCTTCCCAAAAGTGAAAATGGGAATGGAGTAGTATGATGTCTTGGGCAACGTTCTTGATGGTGATGGTGTTACTAATCTCCAGAAAATTCTGAAGACGAGCACTCGCATCTTCATATGCCTTTCCACTGAATGGTGTAGCTTGGACCATGTTGATGAGGCTTGGCTTGAACTCGAACTCTAAATTATTGCTGTTAAGCATCGGTCTGGTGCGAATGTTCTCGGTGCTTGGTGTAGCGAACTCGCGCAATGTTTTCTTAGCCATGGCTTCAAGAACTTGGTGTTAGCTTTTTCTTGCGTCGATTTGATTCGGATGAACGAAGTTGAATGAATCCTGTAATACCCTGCATAAAATATAGACAAAAGAAACAATGGATAATTCTGTAAAAGCAGAGGTACTAGTTATGATTTTATTACTAAGTATGTATTTGATCTTTTCTCAAATGCCTTTTCGTTACATCTCCCCAGCAAAATCGCCAAAAATGTTTGTTGGTATTAATTAAGTGTCGCTTGGTTAATTACTTAGCCACCTTTTTTAAACCTATATCTCTTACAATAACTAAGTTGTCATCCCTAACATGAATATAAGAGACATGTATGGAAAACTATCTAGAATAATACTAAACAGTTATTATGAATGCAAGTGACTAGAGAGAAATATAACTGATCATGAATTAAAGTATCTGCAAGCGCATAGATTAATCTATACCATTGTAGCATTTTACTCGAGTATTCTAGGGTTGTCGATTTATATTTTTACCACAGGGAGAAGGTACGGAACTAGACATGAGTGGATAGATATAAATACATTACTTATGATATAAATCAATCACATAGCACTTACTTAAATAGGGGTAAGCCAATGATAAAGATATATAATTATGATAAAGGCTTAAATAACTCTCCAGTTCCAGAGATAGGTATGGACTACACATTATTAAAGTCAACCAAAGTAGGAGATTAATTAAGAGATTGAACTCTTATGTTATTCCTAATTTATTAAGTCTTTCATCTACTATAGCAAATATACAATCATGTATAACTTAATGACTTTTTATCTGTGCATAAGGGACATTACTCAGGAAGATCAAGAACAGAGCAAGTCTACCATCATAATCATATTCTACTCTCTCTGCATACGGGGGGTGGACTACAAATGACTAAACGGGAGTATCACATCTGCGATCTACCACATGACCCAATATATAAAGCGCATTCACAGGCAAACAATATCTAAGCACCATGCCGCTATAATGTCAACCACTTAACTCATTCGAGTATTGAATTAAGCGCTTTGTGAAGTCATGCATAAACTTATTATCAATCATGACTATATCAAATATGCCACTAGAATAAACTGTAATATTAAAATAGCATAAAGTCATAAGAAGAGGAAATACAGTGGAATTACCAGCCTCTAGTAGACAGGAGATCCAGAATTCTGAGCCGTAGGCTCAACTCTACTTGAATCTAACTAGTTAGGTCTAAACTAGAACTTTGAGTGTCTAACCCTAATCTCTAGTGGAGAGAGCTTATTCTCTTTTGGATCAAATGACTTGAATGATCGTCGATATTAAACCATGGGGTCAGGGGCTGTTTATATATGCCGGTGGGATGAACCTAGCCCTTGGATCAAACTAACTTGACGGGTGGCTCAGATTAATCCTCAAAGACGGTGCAGAACCGACATCGAAGCGGGAGGCAGACAGGTGGGCCAGGGGATCGGCCGATGGGGGGTAGGGATCGACCGATCCTCCCCCTGCCAAGTGGCCCCCGCTTTCACAGGTGAGTCTATGGTGTTCTTTAGAATATTCTTAACATGCTTTCGTCGTGGAATTTGATATATGTCTTTGACATGTGGGTCTCCTTTGGTTCTTTTCCTGAAAACACCATGCAAAGCATAGAGTCACCAAAACTCATGAAATTCAGTCAGTTTAAACCCTAATCGATGTTTGAGGATGATTTCATGCCCTCTTTCATGTATAGTTGATAGTTAAAAACTCAATATCTACCATCAACACTTGCGTAGAGTAGCCTAGAGCAAGAGCTTTGCTTCCGCCTTGTTTAACAAGCTGCTCTAGTATGTTTGTATAAATTTTTATAGGATATTCACCTCCTCTAGCCTATTTAGGACCTTTTAGCCGTCCATGACTTCCCCACCGGCAGTCACTCCTCCAACCACTCCTTCCATTTCCCGTGGTGGAACTGCAAGGTGCCACCGTCATGGCGAAGAAGGAAAAACTGGAAACATGAAACCTCAGCGCCCACCGGGGAGGTCTTCTTGGAGTCCTAGAGAAGCTAGGGCCCCTCGCATCACCACCGAAGGTGATCAATCTCTTTGACAATGAGTCAAAGGATTTGGTTGCCTCTATCTCTGCCGTTGCTGATGCTGGACCCTCAAACACCGGCCCCTCGGCTCCTCGCACCACCAGCGTGGTTGACATGAGCATCAACCAGGAGCTCGCAAAGAACCTCTTCGTCGAGCTCAACCGGGAGATGATCAGTATCCCCGATGATGGGCCCACGGTCAACTTCGTTTGTGATGAGGAAGACAACGGGGATCTCGACGCCAGCGAGGTAGAGGAGGATAAGGCCTCAGGTGGCGAAGAGGAGGAAGGCTCGGCGGAGGATGCACCGATGGGGCAACGCACCCTCGTATGCCAGTCCTCCACCCAGTGCTTGAGCTTGGTGATGGGCACCCTGATTGGGCTCTTGCTCCTCCTAGTTTTGTGATGTACTCGATGTCCTTGCGGATCGGCATTTGAAGTTGTTGAGCATGATGTACTGATTAGTTTTTAGATTAGAACTAATATCTCATTGTATAAATCCATGCAACTCAGGATCTTAATGAACATTCTTTTGTCATACCATGGTTTTGGTCCCTTCTCCATATGAGTTCATTTGAATACTTCAAAATTTTTAATTTCAAAATATGATAACTTTAAATAGATTTTTAGGACAATGAATGATTTTGTATGGAAAAGGCGTCAATAGCAAAGTTCTCAATAGGATTGACAATTTTTCTTTTTGGTTATTTCTATGTCCAACTATATTTAAACAATTCAAAATTAAAATTTCAAAATATGATAACTTTGAACGGAATGTTGGGATTATAAATGATTTCAAATGTAAATGTCTTCAGGAAACAAAATGTATGACTCAATATCTTTGATTTGGTCATTTCTCAAAAAAAAAAGTTTGTTTGGACTTCATAATAATGTACCTTTTTTGCGAGTGTTAGCACTACTAAACTATGCTAAGGTGTATATGTGATACCAATAAGAGTTGCACTTTTTAGTCCACTGTTAACATCATGGTTAGCTAGACAATACAAATACTAGAAACCCCATGAGACCAAAATTATAAGTAAGGTTCTAATAAAACTTGGTAAGCACAAGTCTAGATAACATCTTATGCATGCTAGTTATTATTTCATCATTCAAGTCTATAACTAGCATACACGACACAACATGTAATATTAATTAAAAACATGTGCAAATGTAAGCACATGAATATACACATATCAAATGCAATTGAGTAAGTTCATGAGCTTGCTCCCGCTACTTGTGTGCTTCTTATGTTCAAGAATCATCTATTGGTAAATCTTGCTTATAATCTTACCAAATCCATGTCCATCTCTCCTCATTGCAAGCACGTCACATTTTCATATCTAGGTAACTTCTCCCCTTTTGGCATCAATTTCCACAAAAAGTATTCTTCATCTGCACAAGAATATGACACTACCAAAATGCAAGACTCACATATTGTAGTATTTTTTATGGACACCACCTAACCTATGAGATGAATGGCATGACACCACATATTAAAACCCTTGTGATATCTCCCCGTCATACCACTTGATGAAACTTGAGCATCTACTAAACTCCAGATTGACTGGTTGTCTTGCGCAGTGCCCTTCTAGGAGATAGCCGGACAAGGGTTTTTCTTTTTTTTTGTTATTGCGAGTTTTTATAACCACCTAGAACTTAGACATAAAGAGATAATTCATGTTGTCTAATTTAGATCTTGATTTTGGCATGGCGTTAGTATTAGTTAAAGCCATAGAACATCTACATGATCACTTTTCTAGTTGTAGAACTAAAGCGAGAATCTATACCCTGTGGAGAGTTTCATTTTGTCGTTTCTAAGACTGCTATGTCACATAGAATAAAATAAAACTCGTGCGAAACTTTGCATTGAAAGTTAGTGTTTTATTCTGTAGTTTTATTGGCATTAAATTTCATGACTCATGGAGAGTTAGTAACCGTGTCAAGAGAATTTCATCTAGATAAAAAAAATTCAATCTCTTCTTAAATACAATGCCATGCCATTGAATATGCCTATACAGCAACGTATTTAATGCAAATGAAACTCAATTAAAACCTCTATTGAGACTGACCTAATAGATCCAGAATCCAGATAGTCACCATGCCACAGAGCATTTTACTCCGAATTTCTACCGGCGCGCCCAATAAGCTCCAGTGTTTCAGTCGCCCCGGCAATTTCCAATCTTGCGCTAAAAATAGCGAGCCACCCCCCGCAATGCTCTGCTTTTTTGCAGCTCAAAAACGTACGTACTCCGCTCGTGGCGGGCCATGAGTGACTTGATGGCCTTAAATCACGCTATCAAAACCGAAACCCAGCTTACACGTTCTCGCTTCCCCTTCCTTGAATCCCCTGCAGATAGATCGTTGCCCGGATCGCCACCATGCCCATCCAAACTCCATCTCTCACTTTCGTCGTCCTCGCCACCACCGTCGCCATCTTACTCTCCCCAGCGGCCGCCGGCGCCGGGGACGACATTGCCACCGCCGGTGCCGCCGCTGGGAAGAACGCCGTGGAGACGTACCTGGTGATCGTCTGCCGCGCCAATGGGCCCAAGGAGAACGGCGAGAAGCTGCGCGAGTGGCACGCCTCGCTGCTCGCCTCCCTCCTCAACACCAGCACCGGCACGGTCCTCGAGGAGGCGCGGTCGCCGGAGGGCGGGCAGCTCGTGTACTCGTACCAGCACGTCGTCAGCGGGTTCGCCGCGCGGCTGACGGCGCGGGAGCTGGACGCGCTGCGCAAGCTCCAGTGGTGCGTCGACGCGATCCCGGACGTGAACTACCGGCTGCGGACGACGTACACGCCGGCGCTGCTCGGGCTGAGCACGCCGCAGACGGGCGCGTGGGCGGCGGGCCGCAGCATGGGGGAGGGCGTCATCGTCGGCGTCCTCGACAACGGCATCGACCCGCGGCACGCGTCGTTCGGCGACGAGGGCATGCCGGCGCCGCCCGCCAAGTGGCGGGGCAGGTGTGAGTTCGGCGGCGCGCCGTGCAACAAGAAGCTCATCGGCGGGCGGTCGGTGACGGCCGGGGAGCACGGCACGCACACGTCCAGCACCGCCGTGGGCGCCTTCGTCGGCGACGTCCAGATGTTCAGGGCCAAGGTCGGCGCCGCCTCCGGCATGGCGCCGCGCGCGCACCTGGCGTTGTACGAGGTGTGCTTCGACGACACGTGCCCGTCCACGAAGCAGCTCATCGCCATCGAGCAGGGCGCGTTCATGGACAGCGTCGACGTGATCTCCATCTCCGCCGGGGACGATACGCAGAAGCCCTTCTACCAGGACCTCACTGCCGTCGGCAGCTTCTCCGCCGTCACGTCGGGCGTGTTCGTCAGCACCAGCGCCGGGAACAACGGCCCGTTCTTCGGGACCGTCACCAACTGCGCGCCGTGGGTGCTCACCGTGGCGGCGAGCACCATGACCCGGCGTGTCGTCTCCAGGATCAACCTCGGCAATCGTGTGGTGATCCAAGGCGAGGCCGGGAGGAGGTACAAGGGCCTCAAGCCAGCGCCGCTCGTCTTCGTCCAGGGCGAGTTCGAGAACGGCGGCGCGCTCAGCGCCGTCGACGTCCGCGGGAAGATCGTCTTCTGCGACCGCTCGGAATTAGCCACCATGCGCGGCGAGAAGGTCCGCGCCGCCGGCGGCGTGGGCATCATCTTCTTCAACGACGCGGACGAGGGCGGCGTGACGACGTTCCAGGGAAACGTGTCCATCGCGGCGGCGCGCGTCAGCCAGGCCGACGGCGAGAAGATCATGGCGTACATCAACTCCACGGCGAACCCCACCGCCAGCCTCCACTTCGCCGGCGTCACGCTGGACCCTTCCTACAAGCCGGCCATCGCCGACTACTCCTCACGAGGCCCCTGCAACATGTCGAACCTCGGCGTGCTCAAGCCCGACATCACCGGGCCCGGGACGAACGTAATCGCCGCCGTCCCTGGCGCCGGCGGCGGGAACGGCAGCCGCACGTTCGGCGTGATGAGCGGCACGTCCATGGCGGCGCCGCACCTGTCGGGGATCGCGGCCGTGCTGAAGCGAGCGCGGCCAGGGTGGTCGCCGTCGGCGATCAAGTCGGCGATGATGACGACCGCCGACGTGACGCACCCGGACGGCACGCCCATCACCAGTGAGATCACCGGCAAGCCGGCGAGGCACCTCCAGATGGGCGCCGGCATCGTGAACCCGACCAAGGCGCTCGACCCGGGCCTCATCTACGACCTCTCCGGGCTGGACTACATCCCCTACATCTGCGGCCTGGGGTACAACGACACCTTCGTCAACGACATCATCGCGCAGCCGCTGCAGAACGTGAGCTGCGAGACGGTCAGCAGGATCGAGGGAAAGAACCTCAACTACCCGTCGTTCCTCGTGACGCTCACGGCGGCGGCGCCGGTGGTCGAGGTGCGGCGCACGGTGACCAACGTCGGCGAGGCTGTCTCGGCGTACACGGCGGAGGTCGTCGCACCGGATAGCGTCGCCGTCGAGGTGGTGCCGCCGAGGCTGGAGTTCAGCTCTGTGAACCAGAAGGTGGATTTCAGGGTCAGGTTCAGCAGAGTCGGTGCCGCCCCCGATGACGGCACGGCGGAGGGAAGCCTACGGTGGGTTTCCGGCAAGTACTCCGTTCGCAGCCCAATCCTCGTTCTAGATGAAACGATGAATTTGGTCTAGTACTAGTAGCGCTAGTCATTCGATCGATCATCGATTGCATAATAAATTAGAATCATTTTTAGTCGACAGAGATTTCTGAAATATATATTGTGCTTGACTGCTTGCAAAAAGACAGTGAGATCACCTCTCCAGTGACACATTTCAGAAATATTATGCCTTTTTGTAGCGTAGAGTAGCATCTGCTCCTTGACTGAGAGGTGAGCACAATACCACGAAATGTAAGTGAACATCAGAGCAACTTCCATGCGATGCTCAACTAATTAAAGGCCTCTTCAGCTTCAGGAAACTTTTTGTTTCAGGATCTGAAGACACCGAGTGCTTGTGTACTTGTGTGGTCAGAGCACTTTGTGCATTCATGTTCATCAGTCGAAACCGGTTTGGAGTACTCTGTTGTCTGTTCTGAATGATACCGTGTGTATGTATGAGACTATAAGTGGAGTAAGGGAATTGAAAAAGAAATTCAGTGCTTGCTCAAGGGCATATAGGAAACAAACTTTCTTATTATGTGTCACAGAAATATACTCGTCCAGGTACCAAATTGAGTTCAGTTTGGTATTATTACACGATACAGTTTGTATCTTGCTAGTACATAAAAAGGTAACCTTCTCGTCCAGAATTCACAGCCGGAAATCAGCTAGAGCAGTCTTCTGCTTTCCATCCAAGCCAACAGAGTTGAAACGCGCATAAAAGTCTCTGACGAGGGTTTCCTTGTACAAAGGAGGGTTCTCCTCGGACAGCAGCTCCTTGATTGGGCCGTACATTCTTGTCGAAGCTGGATGCAAATAAGTGTTGAAAAAGCACCCGATAGAAACCCTTGGTGCAGCATTCTTCGCTAACAGTACTCTATGCTCGACGCTTTTAAGCTTATCGTTAGAGATCAACTGAAGATGCCAATCAATGGAGAAAATCAGTCAAGAACACTGAAATTGACGATGATCTGATGATGATCTTATCATCTTACCTGCAGGAGATCGCCTATGTTGACGATGAATGCTCCAGGTGTCGGTGTAACGTCGATCCACTGGTCGTCATGGAGGAGGATCTGGAGGCCACCAACTTGGTCCTGCAATAGTATGGTGAGGAAGCTGGAGTCTGAATGCCGGCTTGTCCCAATGGCGAGGTCAGGCTGGGGGCATGGAGGGTAGTACTGCCCAACTATACTCTGTCCCTGGTTGCATTCTATATCTGTCAAGTAGCTCGGTTTGAGCCCAAGTGACTCGGAGAGCAGCTCGAACAACCTGTCCCCCAAATACCTCACTTGTTTGGCGTATTCAAGTATTGCATCTCTGAAAAAGTGCAAATCATAATATATTTTAATTTTAAAGACTTGTGGCTTGATTGATTTGATAGTTGATCAAAAACGCGTTTAAGGAGAGCTGACAAGGATGTTCTAGTGTCCTCGTCTCTATTTTACGTATGATGAGAGCGACGGGTATCATGGAGAGGAGATTTATGTAGATTGTTTTTTTTTCTGACTTAATGTACATAGTTTTTTTAAAAAAAAACGTAGTAACAGATACGATTTCAAATTTTCAAAAAAAAATCAAGGATTTCATTTGTAACTCATAAATTTTATGTAGGAAAATGACATAAAAAATTCACACATGAAAGTATAGAAACTGCTAAAAGTTCCCGTGTTTCAAGCGAGGCCAAATATTTTACTGACGAGTACGTATTATCAAATTAGCATGAGCAGGATCACACAGCTAATAAAATGAGCATGAGCAGGATCACAGTACTGCACAGCTATCCCATTTTTTATTTTATTTTATTATTAAGCACGATTAATTAATTCGGAGAGCAGGGGATCGCCACATCACGAACGATCCAATCATGCTAATTTTTTATCCATAGTTGCTCGTATGTCCTGTCTCACAAATATTTTAGAGGAAAATGCACCCCACTACTTCAACTTGGCTCAAGATGTCATGTAGCTTCCTGAACTTTCAAAGTGATATATGTGGGTCTCTAAACTTGGCAAAAGGTGTCATTTAGGTCCTAAACTTTCAAAGTGATCACCGCAGGTCCTTATACTTGACACAGGGTGTCATTCAGGTCACAAACACTGTAGATAATTCTAGCACCGAATTTTAAAAAAAGAAAATGTAATTTTGGATACTGTAGCTACAATCTCTAAAATATTCCAAAATTTGTATTTTTTTTCATACGATCTCCGATGAAGATGAGTTTTATATAAAAATTGTAGCTTAGGATGGGATCTACAACTTTCCAGTTTTGAGTTTTTTAATTTGAGGTGGTTAAGACTCGCAAAAAAATTAAACAAAATTTTTCAGCAGTATATTAATCGCGTACAAGCACGTGTCGCCTTAGAAAAATCATATCTTTCTTATATACTATCAAATTGAGATACTTTTTATACAAAAGTTGTAGCGTTCGACGAGATCTACAACTTTCTAGTTTTAACTTTTTTAATTTGAGGTCGTTAAGATTCTCAAAAAATTTAAAATACAAATTCTCAAAAAATTTAAAATACAAAAATTGTATTTTAAATTTTTTGAGAATCTTAACAACCTCAAATTAAAAAAGTTAAAATTAGAAAGTTGTAGACCTCGTCGAACGCTACAACTTTTGTATAAAAAATATTTTAATTTGATAGTATATAAGAAAAATATGATTTTTTCAAGACGATACGCGCTTATACGTGATTAATATACTGTTGAAAAATTTTATTTAATTTTTTTGAGCGTCTTAACCACCTCAAATTAAAAAACTCGAAACTAGAAAGTTGTAGATCTCGTCGCAAGCTATAATTTTTATATAAAACTCATCTTCATCGGAGATCGTATGAAAAAAAATACAATTTTTACAATATAGCTGTAGTACCCGAAATTAGATTTTCTTTTTTTAAAATTCGGTGCTGAAATTATCTACAGTGTTTGGGACCTGGATGACACCCTGTGTCAAGTTTAGGGACCTGCGGTGATCACTTTGAAAGTTTAGGACCTAATGACACTTTTTGCCAACTTTAGAGGCCTATAAATATCACTTTGAAAGTTCAGGGACCTACCTTGAGCCAAATTAAGAGACTAGGGTGCATTTTCCGCAATATTTTACATCGCATGACTAGGCACCGGCGGCAGATCTCCGGCAGGCTATTGGAGAGGGAAGTATAGGAAGATTATCTTCTTTCTATAGGGAGAGCCGGAGAGGATATGGATGCTCACCGGCAGACCTCCGGCAGCTCGTCGGCGGCGGGAGGGTCAGGCGCCATGCGGACGAAGAGCGTGTCCCGCCAGTTGGCGACGGGCGACTGGAACAGGTCGAAGTTGCAGTGGTACTTGACGGCCTTCCCTCTTCCGGACTCCCGCGAGTAGAGCCGCGCCTTGTCGCTGCCCTCGCCGCCGTCGGCTTCGTGGAACGCCCGCATCGCGGCCAGCGCCGCCGACATCGTCTGCTCCGGCACCCCGTGGCCCGTCACCTGGAAGAACCCCCACTCCGACGCCGCCCCGCGCACGGCGTCCACCACGGCCGCGCGGTCGCCGCCCCCGCTGAGGTCGATCACCGGGATGGTCGCCGCCGCTGCCGGTTGTTGTTCGTGGTGGACGGCTAGCTCCTCCGGGTAGGGGACGCGGAAGATGCGAGGCACCTGCTTCACGCCGGAAGCAACGAGGCCGCGCACGCCGGCGAGCGTTGCATCGAACGCGCGGAGCTCGGCGGCGCGGTCGTACTCCGGAGCGACGGACATGGTGACGCTCGTCGTGGGGGGGCGTCTGCTGCAGCTAGCTAGCGAGGCTGGAGGAACGAATGACCGTAGCGTGCCAAGCCAGACCTTGAGAGCCAGCTAATGGCTTCTTTTGTACTTGTACACAGAGGCACAGAGCTATGACCTACTACTTTTTTTTTATAATGGCAAAAATGTTTTGACTAAACGTTTGGCAGGTTCTGAACGTGGCGATCACTCACTTGTCTCCTACCGCTCTGCGCATGTGGAACTATAAAAAAAATCCGCTTATTCCTATTCATCAAGACCAGCTCTAACTAAATATAAGGATTAAAAAAAAAATCTTGTTCCAGCAGGGCTCCTACTAAAGCCCGAATTTTGGATGGGCACCCCAAATCACCTTACAGTCCCCATTCCAGTTGGCCCAACACCTCGGACCCCATCCTTCTCACATGCATGCACGGAACTCACCCTGCTCGCACCGCGCCCCTCCTCTCCGGCGAGCACGACTCCACTCCGACGAGCGCGGTCATCTGAGGTGGTTGTGATGCACTTCTCGGTAAATTAAATCTCTCCGCCTCGATAAAGTTATGTGTAGTAGTGTCAGTAAGCCCAGCCTCTCCACGATCGACCCATGCCTCAGCTATGCTGCCTCTCCTCTTCATCCCCGCCACATCGGCGGCCTCTCCGCCATGCCGTAGTTGAGGGCTCCTACTGCCGCGGGGGCCTACGCCGTGTTTGACGGCCTGCAACGACGTCGTGGCCGAGGTGCGACCCAAGGAGGCGATTGGCGACGATGTATTTAGGCTGCCCGTTCTTCCCTGCCTCTGTGCACCACTCGCCATGCGGAATGAGTGGACCATCGGGATCGAGTTGGGGCGGAAGCGTGATTTCAGCGGTCCATGACCGTTAGACAAGTGCGATATCTATAATACTGTTTTTTTTCTAGACTGGAGAAGGCAACATTTTTTTTCCAATGGTTTTGGGCCAAACAAGATGTAAATTTAGTAGGCTTACCGGTCATCCAAACAGTGAATTGCATCCGCACCGACAAAATTAGGGACATATAGTCTACAATGGTTTTGAGAGAAATACCGTGCTTCTAAACATGGCCTGATGCTTCGACTAAACGTTCGGCTAATTATGAACATGGCGGCCACTCGCTCGGGCTCCTAGCCTCCTACCGCACCACGCCCGTTCACATATGGCACTCTAAAATAATCCACTTACTCCTACAAGTGCCGTCAAAGAAGCCACGCATAGTTACTCTCTCCAAGTCGCACGGCCGTGGTCTCTCCGCCACTTCATACGTCTGACGCCTCCCTTGCGTCGACATGTGGCCATTGCAACTGGCCCATCGCCTACAAGTGCCGTCAGGCCAGTGAACACCATACGTTGACGAGGCTATATTATACAAAGCAGAAAGCAGATGTTGTGTTGAAAGCGTATGCTGCAAGTGAACACCACACATTGACCTAGGCTTTGTTTAGTTTCATTCTATAAAGTTTATACCCTATCACATCAGATATTAACACATACATGAAGTATTAAATATGAACTAAAAAACTAATTATAATATTGTGACTGTTTTGTGAGACAAATTTTTTTATACCTAATTAGTCGATGATTTGATATTGTGGAGTTACAGTAAATATGTGCTAATATTAGATTAATTAGGCTTAAATTTGTCTTACAGGTTAGTGACGAACTCTATAAATTGTTTTTGATTGGTATCCCAATACTTGTGCAACCTCCCATATGACACCCAAAACTTTACACCACTGAATTAAAAACCTACCTCAGTACATGCTTAGAAAAACTCTACTAGACCCCCTATTTGAGCCCCCATAGCTAAATATGGGGGCTCGGGTCAGAAAACGAGCTACAGCAGGACCCTACTAGGACCCCAAAATTTAGGTGGACGCCAAATCACCCCATGTGCTCTAGTTCCTGGGGGCTCACTGCTCAGCCCCTATCCCACGGTTGGAGGCGGTTCGTCACCCGCGCTCGCTGAGAAGCACGCAGCGCGGCTCTTTCTTCTTCGTGCGGCACCTCCCGCAGTGCTCGCTTGCCCACCGGTCCACCGTCGTTGGACTCCAGCGAATCTGCTCCCTCCTCCAGTGAATGTCCTCTTGGTGACCTCGGACCGGTGGAGCTCCTCCGTCTCTCCCCAGGCCGGTGGAGCTCCTCCCCGGCGACCCTAGGCCGGCGAAGCTGCTCCGTCTACCCTCCGCGCGACCCTGCCATGGTGCCCATCTCCCCTCTGCGCCGCCCTGGCCTCGAGACCTCGGGCCAGCGAAGCTGCTCCGCCCTGTCATGGCGCCCGTCCCCTCTGCAGTTGCGGCTTCTCCCATGGCCATAGTACACAAAAGTTCCCTGCTAGCGTTTGAGAACGCATTTCTACACACCATTAATGGAGGAGAGAACTATCCATGTTGAGAGAGAGAGGAGAAACCAAACTAAAAAGCAATCATGACAAGAGACAAAAGAGAGACTTTATCTAACCATGTTGAGCAACCTCATTTGAAGAAAAAAAAGACAATAACCTATCTATTCTTCTCCCCTAACTCATGGTGAAACCCTAGATTCAAAAGGTGGCTAAATGGAGCAAAGAATGGTTAAAAGAAGGTAAGAGGTATGTAAACTAACCTTTTTTAGCAATCTCCTTCCAAGAAATGAAGATCAAAACCTCTCCCTTGTATTTGGTGAAGTGTGGACCTCCAAAATCGTCTCCAATGGAAGGTGGCTGCGAGTTACTGTTTGGGTCGAGGAGGAAGAATGGGTATTTATAGCAGACCTAGTACAGACGGTTCACTTAACTTAACCGCCAGTAGAAATAGACTATTTCTACTGGCGGTTTCTTTAAGAAAACCGCCGGTGCAAATGGCTTTGCATTGGCGGTTCATAATACTGGCTCCACCGTTTTTTTCTGGTGGCGTCCGTTACCGGGAACAGCCTGCAAAAATGTTTTCCTACCGCCTGCATAGAGCTTTTCTGTACTAGTGTGGCGAGAAGGAGACGAGGAGCAGCGGATCAGGAGCAATCAAAGGAATGGTCGCGACAGCCGCGGCGGCTCCTTCCCTCACTCCCTCGTCGACGAAGAAGAAAGAGGAAGGAGGAAGAGCAAAACAGATTTGGGGGCTCAAATTTAGGTGCTCCTGTTGGAGTAGAAGAAGAAATTTAAGCCAACAAAAATAGGACAGAGCACTCAAATTAAATTTGGGCGTCTTGATTTGGGTGCCCCTGCTTTTTTTTAAGATAATGGGTGCCCTTGTTGGAGTTGCTCTTAAAGGCATAGAAAACAAACTTCTTATTCTGTGTCACAGGAATATACATATCTGAGGACCAGATTGAATTCAGTTCATCTCTTCTGTTTGGTATTATTACACGATACAGATTGTCCCAACATTTGCATCTTGCTGGTAAATAAAAGGTAATCGTCTCATTTATAATTCACAACCGGAAATCAGCTAGAACAGTCTTCTGCTTGCCATCCAAGCCAACAGAATTGTAACGTGCATAATACTCTCTGACGAGAGTTTCCTTGTACAACGGAGGGTTCTCCACGGACAGCAGTTCCTTAATTGGGCCGTACACTCATGTCGAAGCTGGATGGAAACGAGTGCTGAAAAGGAACGCGATAGAAACTCTTGGTGCAGCATTCTTCGCTAACACTCTGTGCTCCACGCTGCTAAGCTTGTCGTTAGAGATCAACTGAGATGTCATTCAATTCAATGGAGAAATCAGTCAAGAACACTGAAATTGACGATGATTTGATGATCATGGTCATCTTACCTGCAGGAGATCGCCTATGTTGACGATGAATGCTCCAGGCATCGGTGTAACGTCGACCCACTGGTCGTCATGGAGGATTTGGAGGCCACCAACTTCGTCCTGCAGTAGTATAGTCAGGAAGCCGGAGTCTGAATGCCGGCTCGTCCCAATGGCGAGCTCAGGCTGGGGGCATGGAGGGTAGTAATGCCCAAGTACAGTGGCGGAGGACAGTTCAGAACTAAGGTGTGGCATAGTTTCACATAACGGCAGATTATTATAGTTTATAACATCTTAGCAAATATAACAACATGCTACAGTAGACATTAGATAAAATTAAGGTATGGCAGTGGCCTCCCCTTGCCATATTGAGAGCTCCGCCACTGCCCAAGTATAATCTGTCCCTGGTTGCACTCGATATCTGTCAAGTAGCTCCGTTTGAGACCAAGTGACTCGGAGAGCAGCTCAAACAACCTGTCCCCAAAATTCTTCACTTGCTTGGCGTATTCAAATATTGCATCTCTGCAAAATCATAATACATTTTAACAACTACTTTTAACGTGATTGATTTTAAATATCTGTTTTATACCATTTCAAGGTGGCAGAGAAGAATCAAGACTCATTTGTAACGCATAAATTTTATAGGAAAATCATATAAAAGTTCCGCACATAAAAACTATAGAAATTGATAAAAATCCATGTGTGTTTGAAAGCGAGCCAAAATATTTTACTATTCTTTAAAGTTGGAAAAATAATCTATATAAGGATATGACGAGTAGAATACTATACTAGAACGAGTGTAGAGCATCTTCAAGAGTTTCAAATAAACCTCCAAATTAAAGATTTTTAGCAAAAATAAAAATAAAAAACTATCTCAAGAGTTTCTAGTTTCATCTGCCAGTCTTTTGACACTGAAAAATCGCCAAATGCCCGGATGTATCGGCTCATCTACAGCACACATATCCGTCAACTAATCAAAAGATTATTTGGCATGAGAAAAAATAAAGAGTACAAAAGGATTTCTAATGTGTAAATGTACAAGAGAGAATGAAATTATGAAAATGGTTAGGATATTTTAGAAATATCATAGAAATCTTTATGTAAAATTGTTCTATACTTTTTAGCGAGTTAAAAAAACATGGTTTTGGTAATATTTTTTTGGTAACACCATGTTGTTGATATTTAGGGATGCAAGCGGGCACTGGCCGTCCTGCTATCCTGCTAGCTAGGCCTGCATGCAAAAACAGGCTTAGTGCCTCTTGCAAGTTGAAGAGTAAAGTTAAAATTGGTCTTAGGAGCATGCGCTTTCTCTTTCTTCTCCTTTAGATCTGTATTGAGAAGTGTTTCTACACACATCTCTATGCAGATATAAATTGAGGCCTTATTTAGTTGCCAAAATTTGGCACTATTACTCAGCATATCAATTATACTTTCCGTCTGTATAGAGCATTAAATGAAGTAGCAACTGTTGCATGTTTGTACTTTTTGCTTGGCTAACTCGAGATAAATCTTTTGAGTCTACTTAGACCATGATAGGACAAAAGTTGTCAAATACAAATGAAAGTGCTACATTATACTTTTTACCAACTAAACACCCCCTGAGATGTGTGTGGATACACTTCTCAATCAGATCCAGGGGAGAGAGTGAGAGCATATGCTCTCAAAAGTACAAAAACCATCTCTGAGTTGAAGTGGTCGAGCTGAACCATGTTGGGCTTAACCAGGGCGCATACGTCGCCCTGCTTAATTCTGCAAGACCTGCCTCGGTGTCCACTGAGCACGGCAGTCGAGCTGCGCCAGCATCCATCCCTGCATCCGTGGCAGCGCTAGGAAGCTGGCGATCTTGGCATCCCGACATTGAGAACCAATCAACTTCCACTCGTTCTCCTTCTCCGTTCCTCCTTGTTCTTCTAATCTGAATCTTCTTATTTTGAGCTCCCCATGTCCGATGTTGGCTCCCATCTGCAAAACCTTATTTAACGCCTGCAGGAACCTGCAGAGCAATCAAATTTTGCATGCAGATGATTCGGCGTCCTGCGGGGTGTCTGCGGATGAGCCGGCTTACATCCTAGGACTGTCCACAGCGTGGGCATCGGTGCCCAAAACCACTAGTACACACAACCTCTACATCGACGCCACTGTTTTATTTATACAAGCGGTTCCTATTACCGGACGCCAGCAGAAAAAAAACGGTGGGACCAGAGATAAGAACCGCCAGTGCAAATCAGTTTGCACAGGCGGTTCACTTAAGGAAACCGCCAGTAGAAATGTCCTATTTCTACTTGCGGTTCAGTTAAGTGAACCGCCAGTAAAAATCAGTTTGCACAGGTGGTTCATTTAACTGAACCGCCAGTAGAAATAGGACATTTCTACTGGCGGTTTCCTTAAGTGAACCGCCTGTAGAAATGGTTTTCTACAGGCGGTTCACTTAAGGAACCGCCAGTATAAAGCCTGCTATAAATGCCCCTTCTTCCTCCCCGAGCCAAGCAGTAACTCGCAGCCAACTTCCATAGTTGGCGATTTTGATGGCCCAGACTTTTCCAAATACAAGGGGAGAGGTTTTGATCTTCATTTCTTTGAAGGAGATTGCTAAAAAAGGTTAGTTTACTTACTTCTAACCTCGTTTTAACCATTATTTGCTCCATTTAGCCAAATTTTGGATCTAGGGTTTCACCATGAGCTAGAGAGAGGAATAGCTAGGTTATTGTCTGTTTTTTTTCAAATGAGGTTGCTCAACACGGTTAGATGAAGTTTGCCCTCTCTCCCTATCATGATTGCTTCTTAGTTTAAATAGTTTCTCCCCTCTCTCAACATGGTTAGTTCACCTCCATTAATATAAGCATTTAAGCCATATTTGTATGACTTTGCATGTGTAGTATGATTAACATGATTTAATGGAAGATTATAATAGTGAATACCCATTCTTCCTCCCCGATCTAAGCAGAACTCGCAGCCAACTTTCATTGGATGCGATTTGGAGGTCTACATGTATTTCACCCTCTACAAGGGGAGAGGTTTTCATCTTCATTTTTTGGAAGGAGATTTCTAAAAAAAGGTTAGTTTATACCTCTCACATCTTTTTGAACCATTGTTGCTCTATTTAGCCATTTTTTGGATCTCGGGTTCCACCATTATTGTCTCTCTTTTCATTTAATTTGTTATTTATAGGTAATGATGGAGAGGCCATACTGGATGTATAAGTTACCAAGAGTCGATCCATCATACCTACCTGAGCTCAACAGGTTTATTGATGCCGCTAAGAGCCATGCTAGGAGAATAGACATGAAGCACATATATTGTCCATGCACAGACTGCAAAAATATTGTTGTGTTCAATGACACAGAGCCAATCCTTTCTCATCTGGTCCGTCAAGGATTTATGCAGGACTATTTGATTTGAACTAAGCATGGAGAGGGTAGTTTTGCACCTTATTTAGCTGAAAACCATGAGAACATCAGCACCGATGGCCTGGATAGGTTTGTACGAGGGACACATCAGCCAAGTACCCAGAGTGAACATGTAGTACCAAATGTTACTGATCATGATTTCGTTGGAGGAAATGTAGACGACAGAACTGATCATGTCCTACCAGATGCTGAGGAAGATGCAGAACTCTTAGACGCAATGTTGCGTCGTCATACTGATCCATCAATGTTCTTCGTGAAAGGTATGGAGGCCATGAAGAAGGCAGCAGAAGAGACTTTTTACGATGAGTCGAAGGGTTGTACGAAAGAGTTTACGACCCTGCGGTCCGTGATGAAGTTGTTGATGGTCAAAGCTAGATATGGTCTTTGTGATGCTGGTTTCGATGCGTTCTTGAGTATTCTAGCAGACATGCTTCCAAAGGAGAACAACGTGCCAGCTAATACCTACTACGCAAAGAAGCTAATCAGTCCGCTTACTATGGGTGTCGAAAAGATCCACGCCTGTAGAAATCATTACATCCTTTATCGAGGTGATGATTATAAAGACTTGGAGAGCTGTCCAAATTGTGGCGCAAGTAGGTATAAGACGAACAAAGACTATTGAGAGGAAGAGAACGTAGCCTCTGTGTCTACAGCAGGTAAGAGGAAAAAGAAAACCCAGCAGAGTTCAAAACCCACAAAGAAAGAAAAAGGGGAAGTAGACTACTATACGCAGAAAAAGATTCCGGCTCTGGTGATGTGGTACCTTCCCGTGGTTGATCGATTGAGGTGTTTGTTTGCAAACCCTGATGATGCCAAGCTTATGGGTTGGCATGCTTCTGAGGAGCACAAGGACGATGGAAAGCTAAGACATCCAGCTGATGGCAAGCAATGGCAAGATTTCAATGCAAATCACCCAGATTTTGCTAATGAGCCAAGAAATATTAGGTTCGCTCTGAGTACGGATGGAATGAATCTATTTGCCGAGAGGAGCAGCAAGCATAGCACATAGCCGATGATCCTCACCATATACAACCTTCCTCCTTGGTTGATGCAGAAGCGAAAATACCTTTTGCTAACACTTCTTATTTCTGGACCTACACAACCTGGAGTTGACATAGATGTCTTTTTGGAGCCCTTAATAGAGGACATGAAAAAATTATGGGAAGAAGGTGCCAAAGTGTTGGACGAGTACCGCAAAGAGACATTCACACTGAAAGCAATTATATTTGTTACCATCAATGACTACCCTGCTCTATTCGTGCTATCAGGGCAGTTCAAGGGGAAGGTTGGTTGTGTAATATGCATAGATGAAATAGTTTGTGTATACTTAGATAAATCAAACAAGCTAGTTTACATGAGGTACAGACGTTTCTTACCGAGAGGACACAAGTTCCGCTTGCGTAAGATGGATAAGTACTTTGACAATATGGATGAACTACATTCTACTGCTCCATCAGGTAATCTTTTGCTCATTGGTCGGTGGTAATATTGAACATATCCAACCATATAGCTAACTTTTCTACTGCTCAATCAGGTAACAGCAAAGGTCAAAGAGTTTTTGAAATTATCAAAAACATCAAGTTCGCTTTCGGGAAGAAGACAAAAGAAGGGAAGGCCAGAAAGGATGTCAAGTCAACTCCAGGGGCTACATATAAGAAGATGTCAGTTTTCTTCAAGTATTTGCCATATTGGAAAGAGTTGGACGTATGACACGCGATCGATGGCATGCACGTTCAGAAGAATGTGTTTGAGAGCATAGTTGGCATCTTGCTAGACATGAAGAGCAAGACGAAGGAAGGACTGAAATCACGTCTAGACATGGTAAAGTTAGGCATAAAAAAGGAACTTCACCCTATTCCTCTTGAAAATGGGAAGTATCACCTCCCAGCAGCAAGCTACAACCTCAACAAAGATGAGCAGCATGCGATATGTGTGTGCTAGAAGAATTTGAAAGTTCCATCTGGATTCTGCTCCAACTTAAGGAGTATTGTGTCAATGAAAGACCTTACACTCACCAACTACAACTCACATGATTGTCATGTCATGTTGACTATCTTCCTCCCTCTTGCCATCAGGGCTATAAAGCCAGTGTTCTTAAAGATGGCAATCACAAGGTTGTGCTACTTCTTCAATAAGATCTCACAGAAGGTAATTGACCGCGATGAGTTGCCTTCTCTACAAGAATTCGTAGAGGAGACATTGTCACAGCTTGAGATGTGTTTTCCCCCATCTTTTTTTGATATAATGGTACACCTCATGGTGCACTTAGTGGGACAAATAGAAGCATTGGGCCCCATGTATTTGCATGAAATGTGGACATATGAGCGTTTCATGTCAATATTGAATGGCTATGTTTCAACTCGTGCTCGTTCTGAGGCATCCATGATAGAGGGGTACTTGACCGAAGAGGCCATAGAGTCCGGAGGTCCTTTCTGCAATAATGTCCTAAAAGACCAGATTGCAATAGGTTTGCCTCCCACACGACATGAGGGTAGGCTGCATGGACGCGGGAGGATGGGACGGAAATCATTCATCCCTTCAGATTACAAAATAGTCCTTGAGGCACACCACAGCATCCTACAACAGCTATCATTAATTGACCCTTTCATCGAGCAACACATTAATGAGCTTCAAAAACACAATCCTGGATGCACTGATGATTGGGTAATGAAAGAACACAAGCAGTGGTTTACCACATGGCTAAGTGAGAAGAACATTCCAAATGGGGAAACAATTGAGGAAAAAACCATCAAGAAGTTGGCATCGGGACCATCATGCCAGGTCACGACATGGCAAACCTATAACATTAGTGGCTTCACGTTTTGTACCAAATCCAAGGACCAAAAGAGTATGTCACAAAACAGTGGTGTTCGGTGCGAGGCCTTAGATGATGGAACTGGTGAAATCACTACTTACTTTGGCTTCATTGAGGATATATGGGAACTAGATTATGGTACATTCCAGGTCCCCGTGTTTCGATGCCAATGGGTTGAAGATAAACATGTCACAGTGGATAACTATGGGCTCAGAGTTCTTGATCTAAGTAAAGTAGGTTACAAAGATGACCCATGGATTCTTACTAACCGTGCTGCATAGGTCTTCTATGCTGAATAGGTCCTTTCCAAGAATGAGAAGAAAAGCACCGACAAGCCGAAACATGTTGTTTTTCTTGGAAAACAACAAGCCATAAGAGTTGACGATGGAAAACAAGCCATAAGAGTTGATCTAAGTAAAGTAGATTACAAAGATGACCCATGGATTCTTTGCGTAGTAGGTATTAGCTGGCACGTTGTTCTCCTTTGGAAGCATGTCTGCTAGAATACTCAAGAACGCATCGAAACCAGCATCACAAAGTCCATATCTAGCTTTGACCATCAACAACTTCATCACGGACCGCAGGGTCGTGAACTCTTTCGTACAACCCTTCGACTCATCGTAAAAAGTCTCTTCTGCTGCCTTCTTCATGGCCTGCATACCTTTCACGAAGAACATTGATGGATCAGTATGACGACGCAACATTGCGTCTAAGAGTTCTGCATCTTCCTCAGCATCTGATAGGACATGATCAGTTCTGTCGTCTACATTTCCTCCAACGAAATCATGATCAGTAACATTTGGCACTACATGTTCACTCTGGGTACTAGGCTGATGTGTCCCTCGTACAAACCTATCCAGGCCATCGGCGCCGATGTTCTCACGGTTTTCAGCTAAATAAGGTGCAGAACTAACCTCTCCATGCTTAGTCCAAATCAAATAGTCCTGCATAAATCCTTGACAGGCCAGATGAGAAAGGATTGGCTCTGTGTCATCGAACACAACAATATTTTTGCAGTCTGTGCATGGACAATATATGTGCTTCATGTCTGTTCTCCTAGTATGGCTCTTAGTGGCATCAATGAACCTGTTGAGCTCAGGTAGGTATGATGGATCGACTCTTGGTAACTTATACATCCAGTATGGCCTCTCTATCATTACCTATAAATAACAAATTAAATGAAAAGAGAGACAATAATGGTGGAACCCGAGATCCAAAAAATGGCTAAATAGAGCAACAATGGTTCAAAAAGATGTGAGAGGTATAAACTAACCTTTTTTTAGAAATCTCCTTCCAAAAAATGAAGATGAAAACCTCTCCCCTTGTAGAGGGTGAAATACATGTAGACCTCCAAATCGCATCCAATGAAAGTTGGCTGCGAGTTCTGCTTAGATCGGGGAGGAAGAATGGGTATTCACTATTATAATCTTCCATTAAATCATGTTAATCATACTATACATGCAAAGTCATACAAATATGGCTTAAATGCTTATATTAATTGAGGTGAACTAACCATATTGAGAGAGGGGAGAAACTATTTAAACTAAGAAGCAATCATGATAGGGAGAGAGGGCAAACTTCATCTAACCGTGTTGAGCAACCTCATTTGAAAAAAAACAGACAATAACCTAGCTATTCCTCTCTCTAGCTCATGGTGAAACTCTAGATCCAAAATTTGGCTAAATGGAGCAAAGAATGGTTAAAACGAGGTTAGAAGTAAGTAAACTAACCTTTTTTAGCAATCTCCATTAAAGAAATGAAGATCAAAACCTCTCCCCTCGTATTTGGAAAAGTCTGGACCACCAAAATCGCCAACTATGGAAGTTGGCTGCGAGTTACTACTCGGCTCGGGGAGGAAGAAGGGGCATTTATAGTAGGCTTTGTACTGGTTTTCTACAGGCGGTTCACTTAAGGAAACCGCCAGTAGAAATGTCCTATTTCTACTGGCGGTTCAGTTAAGTGAACCGCTTGTGCAAACTGATTTTTACTGGCGGTTCACTTAACTGAACCGTAAGTAGAAATAGGACATTTCTACTGGCGGTTTCCTTAAGTAAACCGCCTGTGCAAACTGATTTGCACTGGTGATTCTTAGGATCCTCACCAGCAGATCTCCGGCAGCTCGTCGGCGTCAGGAGGGTCGGGTGCCATGCGCAGGCAGAGCGTGTCGCGCCAGTTGGCCACGGGCGACTGGTACAGGTCGAAGTTGCAGTGGTACTTGACCGCCTTCCCGGGCTCCCGCGAGTAGAGCCGGGCCTTGTCGCTGCCCTCCCTGCCGTCGGCTTCGTGGAACGCCCGCATCGCGGCCAGCGCCGCCGACATGACCTGCTCCGGCACTCCGTGGCCCGTCACCTGGAAGAACCCCCACTCCGACGCCGCCACGCGGACGGCGTCCACCACGGCCGCGCGGTCGCCGCTGAGATCGATCACCGGGACGGTCACCGCTGCCGGTTGTTCATGGTGGAGTAGCTCCTCCGGGTTGGAGACGTGGAAGATGCGAGGAACGTGCTTCACGCTAGAAGCAACATGGCCGCAGACGCCGGCGAGCGTTGCATCGAGCGCGCGGAGCTCTGCGGTGCGGTCGATAGGTAGGCCGGAGCGACGGACATGGTAATGGTCGTCGTGGGGGGGATGTCTGCTGCAGCTAGCGAGGCTGGAGGAGCGAATGACGGTATAGTGCGCGAAGCCAGACCGCGAGAGCCAGCGAATGTCTGCTTGGTTGGAACACAAAGAGCTAGCTTTTTTATTTTATATACTCCGTATGAAAGAATACAAAAAACCATGATCCACTTCCAGCATCCAGGATATACATAAAAGCACAAAGCATAAACAAAGCTAAAAGAGAATCTTGTACTCTAATGATTATCAATTTTAAAGATCAGGTCGTCACCCATGTGCATAGAAGAAAAATAGTTTTTTCTCTCGAACACGTAAAGGTTTAGGTACATTTGTAAGATAAAAATGATTGATACAAACATTGCCTAAGAAGAGGGCTAGTGTTTCCGCTACTGCCAGCACGACTCCTTCCAGACACCGTTGAAGAGTGCTTCAAGCGTTTCAACATCAAAAGCCTTGGGACCGGCCTCGTAGAACTCTTTGTTGGCCTTCTTTGCCGTGACAGACCTGTGACCGAATCCATTCGTAGTATAATTAGGATCTCACCTCGCTTGAAAGGAGGCACCCTAGAGAGGCTTTGCACCGCTAGACGCTTGCTTCGTAGAGGGAACATCGAATTTGTAGGCAGAGGCTTGGGTGGCTTACAAATTAGTGGGGATGTCCTCTTACTCGTCACTTTGATGGTGAAGTTCTCGAGGCAGAGGTTGGCGGAGACGTCGTTGTCCACGGTCTGGTGGCCGTCCACCAGGGCAGCATCCGGCGTGAAGTCGACGGTCCGAAGCCTGGTGGGTGTAGCTGTGCTCCATGGATGCCACCGACGAGTCCGATGCCCACTACATGGGGCACGGGGGTGGTGTCTGCAGTGTTGAGCCAAGCTTGGATGGTGTATGCTGCCTTTCTAAGAGCTCGTAGGTGCCGATACAGGAGACCACGGTCGCCTGGTCCTCATCTCCAACTAGGTATTATCCAAGCTTATCTAATACTTTTTTAAAAAAAAGTATTAGATAAAAGAGTTGTCCATTATATTATATTAAAAAGCAGATGAAACCTAGACTAGACAAATTAAATAAACAAATAGCACTCTGTTGGGTTGAATTGGAACATCAAAATGCACCGAACTCACACCCAAGAAAAAGAAATCTAGTCGGTCAGAATGGGACATCTACCCGAGTCATACAACGCCGAAAAACTCAAATAAAAACAGCGCACCACCTCCTCTAAACCACCACTAGCCGGTTACCACATTGCACCGCCAACGCCTTGGATGATAGAGACACCAAGACAAAAGCATTGTCATCGCCGCATGTGCCATCATTGTCAACAATGTCCCATGATGAGCAAGCCCGCTAGTGAGCGGAGCTAGTCGCCGTAGTCCGTTACAAGCCATGTAGCCCTCCTACAATTGGATTCGCTTGCGCTGCCTCTCAAAGATGTTATCCCACACCGGAATAGCTGCTACCAAGCAGGGCTAGCCGCCATGGTTCGTTGCAAGTAGCCAAACCAAAAATGTGAACAAACACCTTTACCGCTCACTATGCTGACCCGTCCATCAGGATCCATGGATGCACAACGTGGCTTCTAGCAACCTAGTCGCCTCGTTGAAATTGGAAGTTCTTCCAATGTCCTCTGGTTGCTAGTCAGCTCACTTAACCAATTCTATTTGCAAGGCCACATAAACCTAAGCAACTAGTAATTCAACCAAAGAGGGAACTCCTACAAACTCTAGTTACACAAAAGCACTAAGCCACCTAAGCTCACTAGATATGCTCAATGATAAGGTTACACAAACCAAATCAATGAGCTCAACTTACTTAGCTATACAAACTAAACAAGGCTACACACTAGTGACGCTACAACCTTACTAGTAACGCTTAATGACAAGGCTACACAAGCCAAATCAAAGAGCTCAAGCTACTTAGGTACACAAGCTAACTAGCAAAGGATCTACTTCTATGCTACGCAAGCTAGAAGGCGATTAGCAAGCTACACAACCTAAGTAATCACAAGAGCAATTATACAAGCGTAAGATGAACAATATGAAAAAGCTTGTGTATGAAAGATGCAAACCAATGATAAGAGAAGACAATGTTGACACGGTGATTTTTATCCCGAGGTTCACTTGGTTGCTACCAAGTTAGTCCCCGTTGTGTCTACCAATACTCCATGGATTAGTGGCTAATTGGCTTTCCACTAGCCAAGATCGACACTCGGGCGCCACAAGAACCTATCCGCCAAGTGATGTGTTATCAACACACCGCTCAACTAGAGTTTCTCTTTGTGATCCCCGCAGGGTGAACACAATACCCCTCACAATCTCTTCTCCGGAGCCACACATAATCTTTTTGCATGCTTCAACGGAGCCTTAAGTCGCCAAGTTGTCTAGGAGGTGGCAACCTCCAAGAGTAATAAGCACTACCAACTTGCAACTCAACCACCTAATGCCACTCGATGCATTCTTTCAAAGCACTGCACTAGAATCACTCACTAGAGATGAATCAGATCAACACTATGCACACTAGTGAGTTGGAGGGCTCCCAAGCACACACAAGCCACACATGCCTAAGGGTACTCAGCTAATAGCCAAGGCCGGCCACAACTTCTATTTATAAACCACAGGCCAAATAGAGTCGTTACCCTTCACTGGGCACTCTGCGCATTGACCAGGCACGTCTGGTCAGGGCACGCATCATTGCGCTGATGTCGACCGTTTGAATATAGCTATTCACCAAACCTCCTCACACCATACGTGTGTCAGGTGGTCACACTGGACACATCAGGCCTAGCATCCGTTGAGACACCAAAGAACTCCCAAGGGCCTTAAATAACGACAGGTCGCATCTTGCCACATCACCAGCACCGGACGCATAAACAGTGTTCGCCATGTGTCTGGTCGCCAGCGTTTGGTCAACTGACCAGAACCGCTATCAAGCATCGGACGTGTCCAGTCACAAGATCAGCATCCTATCTAGTCTTCGGTCACTTTGTGACCTCCGTTTTGCCTCTTACTTAATGCAAACGACTTTTTCTTTGCAAATGTGCTAATACCAGCAAGTGTACAACCTCATGTGCATTTGTATTAGTCTTTCATAATCATTTTACAAAGGATTTTCTCTCTCACTTGCCACGCAACTCGATCCTAACACGTACGCAAAGTTACATATCTTTGAGTGGCTCTAGATGACCGATACGCAAACAAGTTTGCTCTTCTTAATAGTACGACCATCTATCCTAAACCCAGTCAAGCACTTCTCTACTCAACTTTAGACTAGTGAAATAAAAGTCCCTAAGGGTTATACCTTTGCCTTGCGCATTTCCGTTTCATCTCCTTCATCGCCATCGATGTTGATGAAACACATGCACCAACCACCATCAAGAATGATATGATGCACTTCATATCATCGCATCGTTTTTAGTTCATCGATACTGTACTTGCTTGCTCTTCACCATTGCGTTGGTCCATCTGCGCCAAGCCCACTGTAGCTTGCCCTTCACACTTCCAACCGGTCCATCAATGTCAAGCCTTATCTTGATCTTCTCTACCTAACCACATAACTCATTGTCATGTCTCATGCGTTAAGCTTCTTCACCATCACATCTGTGAGCTAAGTAACTAACCCAAGCCATTTCCATCTTTATGCCATAGTTGCTTACACAGGTATACCTGTGGTCACTACTGGAAACTAAAAAATTCCTGTCGGTATGAGACGAACCGACAGAACAAATAAGTAATTTTCTATCGGTAGCTAGACATCGACAAAATAATCTAGAAACCCATAGAATAAACCAATTTCTCTGTTGGATTTTGTGAAACCGACAGAAAATATGTTATTTTCCTATGTGTTGGGCTAACACCAACAGAAAAAAATCATTTTGGTGTACGCTAATAATGAAACGCAACAGTTAACCTGGGCTTGGGCCGCGCTGGTGTTTCAGGTGGCCCAAAAACGGTGGTCTTGTGTGGGCGGACGAATATAACAGCCACACCCCAAACCCTAGACCCACACATTTCCCTTCCTCCTCTCATCTCTAAGCCGCCGCGCCCTCCCTTCACATCTCGCGTCTACGCAAGGCTGGGAGATGACGGCGTAGCCCCAGGTGGCGGCGTGCGGCCCTAGCAGAGGTGCGACTCTGACATGCACCTCGGGAGGCGCCACGGCCCGAAGCGACCATGCACACCGTGGGATTGGGCACGGCCTTGAGGCGATGCTGCTCTGTGACAAAACCGCCTTAATCATAGGGCCCACGTGCACCGTCATCGTCCCTAAGGACCCACGATCAGTCTGCACGAGTTTCCCCTTGACCCAGGTGGCCTGCCGGGTTCCCTAGGGAACCCTAACCTCCCGAGGATCTCATTATAAGCATTGCAGTATTACAACAGTTTACACAATTAAAATGAATCAGAGTAAAGAGTGCGGAAGAATTACATAAACATGGTTTTCAAATATAAATGACATATCCCAAATCAGAGTTTCGTAGTGGAGTAGCAATCATACAACTAGACACCCTGCCCAAGGGCTTTACACTTCTTCGTCCATGCATGATCCGTGAACCGGCATGGTTCCACGTAAAATTTGTACACTCAACTCACCTGCAACAGGGGGTTAACAAACCCTGAGTACTGGGGTACTCCGCAAGACTTACCCGACTAAGAAAAAGGAATGAGACTCAGGAATGCATGCTGAGAAAAGTCAAGGTAAGGCTTCAGTAAGAGTCAAAAGTATTTTGCAGAAAAAGCAATACTAACCAATTTTTAATATTTTAACTCAATATTATTTTAATCATAATCCATAGTTCCAAATTCAGTCACATGTATCCTCATACTTTTCAATTTATTATTCATTCTCAAAACACCTAGTTTCGAACCACTTTTCGCTGAATAGTCGAAGGATCAAGTCTCCATAACCAAGGAGCAACGACGATTCGAATCGATTAGTACCCAGCTGGGGATCCCTATCCACACTGCATATGTAGCACTTAAGCTTGCATATGCCAACCCCGCCTACCACAGCTTTTCATACCCAGAACCGGTCCTGCGCCACCCGAGAGCACAGTACTCCTCTAGTCTCCAGGCACGCCGGCCACGAGGGTACACGCTACTCTCGCCATCTCTCCACTCCCAGTGCGTGGTTGTCGGTTCCAGCAGTAGAGCCACCGGAGTCAGAGGCTTCCCATAGTATGTGGCTAGTTGTAAAGTCTCGATCCAGCAGGCCTACAACGAACGGTCTCTAATATCTTTTTCGTTGACGACAATGCATTGGGACTCCAACCCAAGTACAAGTGTCTCTTCGGTTTTCAAATCCCGTTTCCGTAGGTGACAATTATTGGGACTCTAACCCAATGCCACGATCACCGAGCAGAAAAATCCCTTCCCGTCGACGACAGTGTACTGATCAGGTGCACAGCCACCAAACGAGAATAATACCAGTTCCCTTTTCCATGTTTAAATAATGTATCACAATAGCTCAAAAATAGCATTTTGTGCAAATCTAAATTATTCAAGCAGAGCTAAGCATTTTCCAAACATTTTATTTTAAAATGGTTTTTGGATATTTCAGTGGTCAAGGTTGGTAATGCATCAATTGGGTTATCAATCAACTCCTACAAACCTAATGCAGTAGATTAACTCAAGTTATAAATATTTTATAAATCACAAGAAAAGGGCTGAATGCACCGGGGCTTGCCATTTGCTTGAAGTAGACAGAATCCTGAAGTCAAACCGTGAGAAGGATCCCCGTCCACCAAGCGAAGACCTTACTCGGTACACGCTTCAGATAATAATCACCGCGCGGTCACTACACGAAATGATAATGCAACACTTAACATGATGATATGTATGTTATGATGCAGGAAATACACAAAATCACTGATCAGTAGAAAGTAAACTTAATTTGAAAGTTGAGTACAACTTTCCTTCACGATAAAGTTACAAGTCAACAAAACTAATTACTATCGAGTATTAACTACTTTGATTTATTGACCATTTTAACAGTTGTTTAAAGCTGAACTAACTCTCCTGTCTCCTGTAATAATGACCAGCACTCACTTAAGTGATTCATAGAAATCCTATTATCATGTGTATAATATAAACTACAAGATTTCTAATTAACAATTTATCTTTTTTTATTTGAAGTATCATTTAAGCATCTTAATCAACAAGATTATCATGAATTTTAAAATTAGCAAGGTACCAAAGGTCAACACCTGATAAAGACCCACAGTTAACATACACTTCCCAAACAACACAATCCCTAAATCGATTAACATTAAATATCCTTTTTATCATTTATTTAATTAGGGATAAATTGCAAATAATAAAAGTTTATCCAAATGGGCTACAGATTTTTGTGGAGGTTGCTCATGACTCAAAATAGTAGTACAATAATTTTCATAATTTTTGGTTAATTATTTTGAGCCACACAAATCTTAGAAAGGTCATTTAATAATTAAAATGCCTATTTTTATTAAGTACAGAAAATACCCAAAATCTAGGTTTCATAATTTTTCTTAAATACTACACTACTCAGAGATCTTACACAATTAATTTCATACCTATCAGCGTAGTGAATTATTTCCTACAAAAATCACAAAGTTCTTTACTATTCACATTCACAGGAAATAGGAAAAATCTTTTTAATTCGTAACGAAAATGGAAAAACCATTCGGCCCGAGTCGGCCCAATGCCTGCAGACCGGCCCATACTCCCTTTCTCCCTCTCTACCGCGCTCCAGCGCTAATGGGCCGGCCCAGCACGGCCCGCAGTGCGGCCTGCTCGGCCTCCCCTTCTCTTCTACCTCCCGTCGCTTCTCCGAACGCGCCACGCGCGAGCGCACGACGGCACAAGCCGCGGTGGCTCGCCGGGAGCGTATCTCCGGCGACGGAAAACCCATCCCCGACCTCTACGCTAGCCTACAGACCTACCTGTGAGTGCTTTTGAGGAGAACGATACCCCCAGCGAGCTTGAACCTACCTATGGCGGCTCGGCCGAGCGGAGACGGCGGCGCAGCCGTGTTCTGGTGATGAAAAAGCTTTCCGAACCCAACCAACTACCCCCGGAGCTTCAGGGAGCTCACCTAGGCACACTGCTCGCGACTGTTGGGGTAGAGGCAGCTCGGAGATGGCCCGTCGGTGTTCGCCGTGCTCACGGCGGCGAGCTCCAGCGACACGGTGGTTGTTCTGGCGGCTGCAGTGCTCGAGAAGGGAAATGATCGACCCTGTTAGCTCTAGCGTTTGACCAAGAACCAAGAACATGTAGATGAAAGAGGATAAGCTCACCGAAATGGTCTGGACATGGGAGACCTCCTGGCCGCTGTGCTCCAGCCGGTGCTGAGGAAGGAACGGTCGTGCCCGCGTTTCAGGCGACAAGAAGATGCAACAACGGGCTCAAACGACTCGCAAGGAGGTGACGGAGCTATTGGCATAAGGGATTGGACGAAGACCGAGGAGAGTTGGCGAGTTTGGCCAAGAACCGATGAACTGTCGGCGGCAAACAGTGAGGAGGGAATGATGAACACGGTGAGCTCGGGCTATTTAAGGGTCTGTGGTGCGCGGGATGTGAACGGGACCTCCCCTACGAACTCAACACGCGGTCGCCCGGGCTCGCCCGGCCCCGGACGTTGCCGGCGACCAGCACGGCACGCGCGGTACTGCTCGCGAGCAGAGCAGGACAGAGCATGCCGGACCCCCTCGGAACACTGTAGCAGAGACAACACCTGATTTGACTTTTTTGTGAAATTAATTTTTATTTTACATAGCAACTGGAAAAATTGCCCAAATATGAATTGTAGTAAATTTGGTGCTGAAAAACTTTGGTTTTTGGGATATACCCAAATTTTGAACAGATTTTGAATAATTCAAAAAGGGGTAAATAGGACTTTTGAAATTTAAATACAATCCAGCCCAATTCTCAAAAATTTACTAAACAATTTGAATTTTTGTAAAAATAAAAGTTGTTCTACCTGTTGAGCTCACAAACTTTCATTAATTGAGTTTTGTTAGATTCTTCATAGTTTTTAAATTAGCATTTCAAATTTAAGTTCTCAAACACTCTTTAGGGTTAAATTTGAAATTTTCAATGTATAATTTCAAAATCTCCAAATATAAATATTATTCAAATGGAAAATCCTTACAACTTTCATTAAAGGAGTTTGCCCAAATTCTTGATAGTTTTGAAATGGCATTTTAAATTTGACTAAACAAACACTAATTGAGTTTTAATTTAAATTTGCACTGATAAACTTTAAAATCCTCAAACATGAAAGTTGTTCTATTTTGAAAGGGCTAAAACCTTTATTAAAATACCATCAACAGATTCCTACTAGTTTTTGAATTTGTATTTCAAGTTTAAACTTTAAAAGCTAGATTAAGATTTTATTTGAAATTATTTTTAATAACTTCAAAATTGCCCAAAATAGAAGTTGCTCAACTTTTAAAGATTTACAACTTTTGCTTAAGGCCCAACACTTGATTCTATTTATTTTTTGATTTAGGGTTTCGGGTCCGATTAGGGTTCATTATGATTCCTTTTAAATTTTCTTTTTGGATTTAAAGGCATACACACAAACAAATATTTAAATCATAAAGTCACTCAAAGATACCTAAGTACAATCACATGTGAAAATAAAAATTATTTTAGTTAGTGCACAGTGATCAGGTTTGATGCGGAATGATTTGCAACTAAGGATGATAACATGGCCGGTTTTAGTTATCGTAACACCAGGGGTGTTACATGCTCCATGGCGGCGACTTGCACCTTGAGTGGTAGTGTGGCTCCTCCCCCTGACTGCTACGCATTTGGCCCCAAAGTTGCAGCACACATGTAGGTTTCCTCCCTCCCTGATCTAATCGATTTTTGGGCTTTGATTTTTGTCCCCATGTTGCAGATCTAGTCGACAAGTGGAGGAGGAGCAAATCTACGGATGATTTGGCATCAGGGTCTCCATCTGGCTGTAAGTTCTAGCTTTTGTGAAGGGGAGGATTAGCACCCACTATTTCTTCAAATCCGTTGGCTTATTTATGTTGTAATGGCACTGTGATTGTTTCTAGATTTGGGTTCTTTGAATTTGCAATGCCATGTTGGCTTCGTAGGAGAAGTTGTTGGTAGTGGCCACATCTAATCTAGATAGTAAAGGTCAGTTAAGTTGATGCCATATTTTGGGAAAGACAAATTGACTACTTGAAGCTTTTGTGAAATTTTTAATGTATATGTGGATCCAAGACCAATAGACTTCTTAATTATGTATCTGCGTATGTAAGACCTATGGGCATCTTAATTTGTGGCTGTTGATGCCAACTATGGGCATCTAATCTATATGTATGGCATGTGGATGATGACATTGATGCGATATACTTGTGTTCTGTTGAAAACCTAATAGAATCCTGTCATATTTGTGCATTCATGAATATTATACGAAATTATAAGTAAATGAGGTCCTTCTAGGCCTTGTAACTGTGATTCTCCTGTCGTGGCACTGTCAACAGAAAAAGCAATAATTCCTGTCGGTACAGACATTTTTTTAGCGGTTTAACACCAACCAGATATCTTATTTACTGTCGGTTCATCTACCTTTCCTATCGTCAAGTACCGATAGGAGTAAAGTTTGAGACTCGGTGTCCTATAATTTTCCTGTCAATGCCCCACCGACAAGAAAAATGCTAAACCTGATAGGAAAATACTCCAACCGATAGGAAATTTTTATTTCCCATTCGCTTTAGTTCTATCAGTAACCGATAGAAAATTTATATTTTTTAGTTTTTTCTATCGGTTTTTTATTTTACCGTCGGTTTTGTACCGATAGAAAATTTTCTACTTCGAGTATTGGGTATATCTCACAATAAACACCACTAGTCTATCTAAGTTGTCAATCAATTACCAAAACTAGTGTAATGCCGTGCTAACACAATAGATTAATTTTAGGAATGCAAATGAAGACATTGAAACAGCGATATTTTTCATACTTGAAGTTTCAAGTAATCATAATTCACAATGTACATATTTCTAGAATAATTATGGATTACAAGGCATAATACAACTCATGTCTCGCATAGTACAAATGATTTATAATAGCTGTAACAGATCTTTAAATTCTTTTGGGATATTATCTTTGTATTTATTTGAATTGCTCTTCAAAATGTCGAACAGAACTGCATCGTCGGTGATTGGGATGTCCGTGAATGGTAGATAATAAGTTACCCTATGAAATTGTTATACGTGTTTAAAAAAATATACATCGGATATATATATTATATATATTTGTATGCTCACAATGTTGCTGTATGGTAATTTTTCTCTATCCCATGACTTTAGGAAGTTGTATAAAAGGAATTTCGCCAATTTTCTAGAGAAGAAGAGCAAGTATTTGTTTGTGTTAGATATCTCTCTTATAATTGGATTTGCAAACAGAGCCTATCTCTATCGAAATCTACGGCCACGAGTGTATCTAACCATAATTCAAAATCGAAATCTACGGCTACGTCTTGATCTAATCTTAATTCAAAGGCTGTGATCTGAAGTTTATCTAAATCTCACCGTCCCAGCTCCCGATCCTATCTGCGCAAAATAACGTCACGCCCCCGACCCCGTCTCGCGGTGATCGCGGCCCCATAATCACGGAGAAAAAAAAAGGAGGCCGTGCGACTCGGCGATCTCGACGTCACCCCTAACCGCGGTAAAAAAAGAGACTGTTGGCTAGCGGAGCGGAGAGGTGGGGGGATGGCGAAGCCGACGCCGGTGGTCTCGGCAGAGGCGGCGGCGGCGATGAGGCGCCGGCTGAGGAGCCTGGTGGCCGCGGTGCGGCCGGGAGCGCTGACGCCGATGCCTTCGACGAGGCGGCCGAGGTGCTCGCCAAGCTCAGGGACGCCGAGCTCAGCCCCCGCAAGGACAGGGCCCGCGACGGCGACGGCCGGGAGAGCAAGCGCAGCACGGAGGCCGAGGTGCCGGAGCACTTCCTTTGCCCCATCTCCTCGGAGATCATGAGGGATCCCGTCGTCCTCGCCTCAGGCCAGGTACTTGCCACCTCGCCTTCCCTTCCCTTCCCTTACCCGTGGCTTGGGCCTTGGGGGTCCGGCTCCGTGACTGGGGCGTGGGGCTTGGCTGCCCGGGCCACCACCGTGGTTGGCCCTGCAGCCCCCTTGGCCGTGGCCGGTTGCTGCTGACTGCGCCGGGCGGTCACCAACCTGCCAGCTTGGCTCTCCAAGCACTGCTGATGCCCGTGGCCATCGAATCTGAGCATGATGGTTGTAGTGCAGATTTTTCCAAGAGCTAGCTCTTTCTTCTACAGAGGTATCTCTTGTGTCTGCAAGTTGCTCGATCAAATGACACCCTTGGATAATTGATGTGTGGTTTGCCTCGTAGATCTGTATCTCCCTCTCCAACACTAATAAAACATTGCATTTTGCTGCAGTCTTCGTTTAGAAACATCGTTGTACATGTAATAAGCATCTGATCTTTTTGTGATCACTGAAACTTTTTTTTTGAAATACTTCAAACATCCAAATGATAACAGAAGAAACTTCCTCGAGTACTCGATTACCTTGAACCTTACCATTTTTTTACTGCATTGTTAAGTTCACAAATATCTTGTTGATTTGGAGGATTTGCAATTGGCAGGAGAGATTTGGAGAAGGGAGGATACATCTTTAAATTATATTTGTAGTCTGGGCAGTTTTTTTGCTGAATGTGATCACCTAGGAGGGATGTAACAATCGTATGCTTCATCAAGAAATGTCTGACACTACGGCAAGCTTCATCTGTCTCCATCTAACAATGAACAATGGCAAGCTGCAGTGGACTACGGAGCAGTAAGTCTATTTTTCATTTACCTTAGCATATGAATATGGACTGCATCATCAACGTGAATATCCTGGCACGTTTTGACCTGTAATTTCCAACTGCAATTGGACTCGATGTTATGAGGATCACAGCAGTTTAGCCGATATCCAATGGGACCTGCATTCTATTTTGATCCTTTTAATATGGATACTGTAACGAGCTAGATTATATCAGTTCAATGAGCTAGATGAGACTAGCCTAGCAAAACTAATCTGTAAATTAATGTACCTGAAATATTGAAATCTAATGTGTTCATTGATGTTGCAGGGTGATCTGATAGGGCTACTCCTTAGGATTCCCACCTATGTGTATTGGTGGATCCGTCAGGTTAGAGCAAATTTTATTGTCCTGCTCCTGCAACAATTTGGACCTAATCAGATCATAAGCTGAATTGAGCCTTCCATTCATTTGCTTGTAACCAGGGCGAGCGTTGGCTGATAACTCGAAAATGTTCAGACTTAATCTTACCAGGTGGAATTTCTACGGGCTAATGCTTTTTGGCATCTCTCTTCATCTGTACAGGTTTGACAGGATTCATCCGTGTAATTATCGCCTTACCTGATCTCTCTGTTTTGAATGACATGATCACATGAACAGATATTTTGGAGACATAAAACTGGGAACATGTGGAATGGTGAGAGCTTATGGTGGGGTTGCTTCTGAATGTCATAAAGATGCTCCTACTTGTCTTGTGAAACCAAAGGTGATCGATGTCTAATTCATAGCGTTTTTTTGGAATGTAGGGCACACATGTAGTTTTTAGTATGTCTCAAAAGGATTTTCTCTGAATTTTACAATCTAATGAGCCTCAATGCATCGCATTGGTAGTCAAATTTGCTTTTGAGAGTTCGAGACTGCCCATGGCCATTATATCACTTTGTTGGGACTAATGACAGCTCTGTTATTTTAAGATTAAAATCTGGTGCCAGTACATCTAGATTTGTTTATAATTGTTTTTCAATTTGTCTTCTATACATATTTGCAAATTAAATTGTCTCATGCGTCGAGATGCAGAACAGTAGCTACGTTCAGTATCTTAAGTAGCTCTATAGCTGTACTTTGCTGAAAAAAGAGGTTTATAAATATGATTTGTCCATTTATGAATTAACTGTAACCACTATGTAAAAGAATTTGTCTCTGAAAAGACAGGTCCTTTGCATTGAGTCAAATGACATTTAAACGAAGACAATGCCACTACAATTGCATGGTCAGATCGAGCACCTGAGAAAGACGTGGATGACCCGAGGAAGAAACAAAAATGCCAATCCTGTTGAGACGAAGATGTCTACAGAACATTATATTTAACTTAATTTAGAGGATTTCTGCTTCACGCTTTTATACTATCTTTGGCAAATTAGACTGTTGTTAAGTGGACGAATGTACTTTTTAATGTTTAAGGAACTTGTTAGCTCCCATTTTTATTTGTATAAGCAAGCAGACAAGCAACCTTGGAAGCATTCCTTTCCTGTACAAGTTGGAATTTCCTTACCATGAACAATACTCAGTTTACTTTCATGTTGTAATTTAGTTGTCATAAATGTCATTATTAATTATTATTCACTGTAAAAAAGGTTTTTTATAGCCATGTGCATGCCAAACATTTATATCTCATCTATGCTTTAGTACTAATGCATATTGTGACACCTTGGCTTAGAATCTGCTTCTTCAGGACTGCAAACATCTTGTTGATTGGCAAACAAGTTACTTCTTATGACTATTTGTTATTTGATTGGTCCGTAGCGTTAGCACGGGCATTATACTAGTATTATCAAATAAGTATTTGCTAAGAAAGAAACATATTAAAAGTTATTACCAGTCCATTGTTTTTAGATTCTCTTTTTTGAGTTCATGACGCCATACATAGAGATTATCCCTCCATCCAGGATTTACCAATATCATGTCTTTAGTTGAAATGGTTGAAAACATTTTGAAATGTCATTATATATGGAATGCTTGGATCATTGCCCATGTGCCATAAAAAAAATGAGCATGCGGATGCATAATTTTCACAATTTTTTCCCATGTCTATTATGAATAGAGTGTAAAACCTATTTCTATAATATGACATGGATTGTGTAGCCAATCCATGTGTCATCCGAGCACATATTTTCTTTGTCCTCGACATTTGACGTTCACTGTTGACCTATCATGGAGCAGCATTTTATTTTATTTTTATCTAAATTATGAGATATAAAGATATATGTAATATAGGCAATACCATGTTCAGCTCGTACAGTAGCTGTGGATATTGTTGTCCTTTTCAATAGACGTTATTCACGATGTTTTTTATTTCGCTCTTCTCTCTGCTCGTTGGTTTCTTGAGCTCGTATCCTTGCACGATATTCTCGTTGTTTTCTATTTCTTTCTTCCCTCTTCCACTTTGCTACAAGTGATTACAAAGATATATAAAATTTAAAATTTCACAAATATTATATTATTTCAATTCCATCGGAGTAAGTACTCGTACCTATATATGCTGTTGTTTGTTAGTTCACCTAAAGCAGGCCGTTTTGCTCTTTATTCTTCCATGTCCTAACTATGCATGCAACAAACATGGGTAAGGTTTCCATTTCATGCACAAAACTGCAGTACATGGTGGTTTTTAGTGGCAACGCACATACCTAAAGCAGCTCACAGTGTGCGTGAGTCGTGGCTTGTTCGTCAACGTCGTCCTCTCGCAGCCACCGTCCCAGAACTGTCTAAGTTTTGCCGCTCACCGCAACCGTCAACCTTGTCGCCACCACGATCTTGTTTGCACCTTCGAAGTCACGGCAGGGTGTCACCGCGCTGTGCCAGATCGAATCCGAGCCTGTGTGTCCGCCGTAGGTGCCACGTGGTTTTGAGCCGTCGCCGGGAACGCCGCCGTACGTGCATGTGTGTGCGCTATTGGCAAGGGGCACGCGTGAGTGGCGCGCCGTGATCGGAAAGGGGCCACCGTGAGTTCATGATTGGAACGAAGGGGCCACCGTGCGTTCGTGATTGGAAGGGGCAGCTGTGCTTCGTAGCGATTGGTACGCGATTGTGTATTTTTATACCAGCTCTATCTAATTAATACATTGATTTCAGTAATTAATCACCCTCTTACACGGAATGATTCGAGAATGTGGGCTAAAATGCTCGACAAATACAGTCTACAAGGATCAAAGGTTCTACTGAAACTACACGATGATCGAAAGACGTGGATTACTTCATATTTTAAGGATATATTAAGTGGTCCAGTGATATCAACAAAAAGAAGTGAGAGTGTAAATGTTGTTATCAAGGCAGGGTATGAGGCACTCGACAAAGCCTAAGAAACATTCGGCAAAGGTTTTACTGAGTGCCACTCACGGCATATCTCACTTACCAAATAGAGTAACGGTAAACAGACTTTTCCGAGTGCCATTTGTCAGGCACTCGGCAAAGATTTTCTGAAAAAATAATTAAAAAAACAGAAAACCTGCAGAGCCCATCCACATGGCCTAGCGAGCCCATCGACAAAGGATATGGACCTCAGCCGCCACCGTTACCCCACACCGTCGCCGGGCACATCGTTGCCGCCGGATCGACAGCCAGGGATATTGTGACGGCCGAAACCGCCGCCGGTGACGTCGTGGCCGCCGGATCTGGCGCCTAGGACTTCGTGGTGGCCAGAGCTGATGACGTCGTGGCTGCCGGAGAGAGAGGTGGAGAGGCGCACGGACCGCCGCTCCACGTTGCGCCACGGAGCGCTGCTCATCGCCGCGCAAGCAGGCCGCTGCTCCTCGCACCGTGCGCGGACCGCCGCGGCGAGAGAGAGGTGGAGGGGCGCCATGAGGTGGAGAAGGGGCGGCATGGGCGTTGGAGGAGGGGCGCGGTCTGAGGGAGAGAGTGGAATAGGGAGAGAGTGTGTTAGGGTTAGGTTTTGTTTATATAGTCCAGGCTGGTTGTGGGCTTTTGGTGGGCTACCGGCCCAGTTTATCGATTGTCCAGATAGGGGGGGGGGGGCACTCGGCAAATCAAAGATTTTTTTCTTTTTTTTAAAATTTTTTAAAATCTAATACAATTTTGCATGACAAGATGATATCAAATGAAAAAATTGTTAACTACAAAGTTTCATAACTTTTTGAGATATACAAAAATTATTTTGAGTGTTTTTCCATCCGAGGTTATTTGAAAAAAAATTGAATTTTAAATTTTTAAAATTCAAACGTAGTTTGCATGGCAAGATGAACTCAAATGAAAAAGTTTCCAACTACAACATTCTATAACTTCTCAAGATCTATAAAATTTATTTTGGTTGTTTGACATGGTGGTTCTAACATTGTTCAAAAATTTTATATATCTCTCTTGTTGTTTCATAAACTACGAGAGAGACGGGTAATATTTATGAACAAATTTACTTTCAATTTGTCATATGAAAAAATGACCAAAATTGATGAGTTAGACAACTTTGTAGTTGAAATTTTTTTCATTTGAATTAATATACTACTTCAAAATGTGTTTTAAAAATTTTCTTTGTCGAGGGTCTAAAAAACACTCGGCAAAGAGGCCGAGAGTGTTTTTGATTTGGCACTCGGCAAACTGCCTTTTTACCGAGTGCCCGAAAAAAAAAAACACTTGGCAAACCATTCGACACTCGGTAAAGAGCCGGATTCCGGTAGTGATAGGGGCTACTGGAGCATAAAGATGAAAATGAAGCACATGAAAACATCCACTCTCAGGTAAAAAAAAAAAATGATCTCAATGTGAAACTTTAGTACTTTCAGTAGCAGGGAATGGGTTTGATTCTTTGGCCTTGTATTGCAGGCTCCAAATATAACATCAACTTATTTTCGATATCAGAGGCCGTTGAGCAAAGTATGTTCTAGGGCTTTGTATAAGGAGTTCAGGAGAGAAGGTTAAAGTCAAGTACTGCCTTTTATACACAACCAAACCCAAAGTCCCAAACCCAAGCAAGAAGGGGTACTATATATGGTCATCCGTCAAAATAGGTTTCGAGGCCTTCTATTCAAAATGATTCATGTAGAGGAGTGGACTAATATGAATGACGAGTCCAAAACAAACAGAACGAATATGGAATTGAAAAAAATGCAATATTCATGGGCATAGACGAAACATCTTATTATGTGTTACAGAAATATACTTCCGGAGTCAAAACTCAATTCAGGCTTATGCAAACATGATGTACTTCTTGGCGTACACACACACACACACACACACACACACACACACACACACACACACACACACAGAGAGAGGAGTAGTTCTCTTTGGTTGTCCCAACATTTGCATCTTGCTGGTTCATCTTGTCGTTCAGAATTCACAACCTGAAATCAGCTAGAGCAGTCTTCTGCTTGCCATCCAAGCCAACAGAGTAGTAACGTGCAACGTACTCCCTGACGAGTGTTTCCTTATACAAAGGAGGGTTCTCTTCGGAAAGCAGCTCCTTGATTGGGCCATACATTCTTGTAGAAGCAGGGTGGAAATGAGTGCTGAAAAAGCATGCGATCGAAACTCTTGGTTCAGCATTCTTCGCTACCACTCTATGCTCGGCGCTGCTGAACTTGTCGTTAGAGATCAACTGAAGATGCCAATCATCAATGGAGAAAAATCAGTCAGAACACACTCACAATGAATGGGTGATCTCATCATCTTACCTGCAAGAGATCGGCTATATTGACAATGAATGCTCCAGGCGTCGGTGTAACGCCAACCCACTGGTCGTCATGGAGGATCTGGAGGCCGCCGACTTTGTCCTGGAGCAGTATAGTCAGGAAGCCGGAATCTGAATGCCGGCTTGTCCCAATGGCAAGTTCAGGCTGGGGGCATGGAGGATAGTAGTGCCCAAATATAATCTGTCCCTGGTTGCATTCTATGTCTGTCAAGTAGCTCGGTTTGAGACCAAGGGACTCAGAGAGCAGCTCGAACAACCTGTCTCCCAAATCCTTCACTTGCTTTGCGTATTCAAATAGTGCATCTCTGCCCATCATAATATCGTTTAGTTTTAATGACTTGCAACCTTGGTACTCCTATATATTGTAATACTTCCAAAACATTCAAAATTATGGTTCACTTCACTTCGTCCAAAATAAAATCTTTCAGGTTTGAAATGAGTTATTTTTTTTTAAAAAAAAATATCACCATCTTTTTGTTTAAATAAATGCAATTTTAAAAAATATTTTTTGAATAATTTAGTGAAATAAATTTGACGCTGCAAATGTTGATGTAATCGAAAAGTTTGGTTAGAACATAAAAAAAGTGAACTATAATTTGAAATGAACGGAGTAGATAAAATATACATAAATAAAAATTTCCTAAAAGGTTATTAGCTAAGCAGATTAAGGAATAATGGTAGGCTGGTAAGTGGTCTGACAACGATGTGCGACGTGCCATTGTATTTTATTATTCAAAAAGTAAGGATAGGAAAAATAATTAAGAACTGTTAACAAAGTATCGAAATTTTATTATTATTAATAAAAGTAAGAAATAGTCTATATTTATTCGACAAGTATATGACTAGTATTATCTGTATACTACATGTACTCCCGGCTCCAATCTCAATAAAAAAATGTACTCCCGGCTCCGGATAAAAAAGCAATTTCTATTTAATAATATAAATCAGCAACCCATCTAATGGTTCGTTTTAAAAATAAATAAATAAAATTCTAGTATAGTACTAAGTTAGAGCCCATTTAAATTGCCACTTGTCCTATACTTTCTGAATTTTGAGATGATATCAAGCAAATCTCTTATACCACCAACAGTACCACCAACAAGTACAAGTAAACTATTACTTTTCTGATTTGTCATAACATTCTATTTTTTTGTCTAAATATAGAAACAAGTGTAGATCATTGATTGTCTTTGTGCCAATATTAATTCGGGTTTGTGGTTTTGCCAAACGACTTTTTTACTCTCAAAACTAAAAGTTACAGTTTGTGTCTAAAAAATTACAATGAACTAAAGATGCAATTTTAATATAAAACTATATGCAATAACTTACGTTTGAAAAAAAAAATTAGGCACCTGAATTTTAGTAAGTCTCTTAATTTGCTTGGAAGTGAAAGCGAAAATGTTCCCAACGAGTAGTTTATTATCCATTTCATTCCTACTGTTAATTTTATCAAGCAAAATAGCAGGATCGACACATCGAGAACGATGTAATGATGCCCACTTTATTAAGGGTTTGGTCTAACAAATTTTTTAAAGCCAGGTGATTGACAAATCGCAACCCTGCCTCCTTGACTAGACACCGCCGCCGGCAGATCTTTGGCAGGGCAGTACAGATCTCCGAGAGGCTAATTAATTAAGGAGAGAGCAGCACAGGCAGACTATGTATAGGGAGGATGCTCACCGGCAGGTCTCCGGCAGGCCATCGGCGGCGGGAGGGTCGGGTGCCATGCGCAGGCAGAGCGTGTCGCGCCAGTTGGCCACGGGCGACTGGTACAGGTCGAAGTTGCAGTGGTACTTGACCGCCTTCCCGGGCTCCCGCGAGTAGAGCCGGGCCTTGTCGCTGCCCTCCCCGCCGTCGGCTTCGTGGAACGCTCGCATCGCGGCCACCGCTGCCGACATCACCTGCTCCGGCACCCCGTGGCCCGTCACCTGGAAGAACCCCCACTCCGACGCCGCCACGCGGACGGCGTCCACCACGGCCGCGCGGTCGCCGCCGCTGAGATCGATCACCGGGACGGTCACCGCCGCTGATGCCGCCGCTGGCGGATGTTGGGCCTCGTGGAGCGGCGGTTCCTCAGGGGAGGGAAGGAGGAAGATCCGAGGCACCTGCTTCGTGCCAGAAGCGACAAGCCCGCGGACGCCGGCGAGGGTTGCGTCCAGCGCGCGGAGCTCGTCGGCACGGTCCGAGGCGGCGGCGGCGGCGGCGACGGACATGATGACGTCGTGGGCGAGCCTGCGCCAGTCACAAAGAGCTAGCGAGGCTGGAGGAAGGAGCCGTGGCCCGTCACCCGTGCCGTGTGCGAGCCAGACCGGCCGCGAGAGCTAGCGTGTGCGTGTCTTTGTTTTGGACAGCTACTTACTAGCTAGCGTTGATCTTTTTGCTTTCTGCTTGTCTGGTCTCATGGATCGATTTATTAGCAGTGCGTCAGCACCCACCCAGCAGCAGACTCGACAAACGGCCATTTGCAGGGTGCACCATTCGTCTTCATGTACATGTTTTTTTTAACCCTAGTGATATCTTCCAACGCTAGAAGTGAGACGGCTTCGCTTCAATTGTTACAGTATGGTTACTTTTTCCAAACTTATTTTGCAGATGCGACCCCTCGTAAAGTTTTCACACAACTGAATGATTTTCTAGGCAAAAAGGGAAAGTGAACCTGTCTTCCACCAGAAACCACCAAGTGGATCCAGCCAGCCCCCTCCCTCCTCCTGACTCCGGCGAGCTGACCAAAGCGGGTAGGATGTGGAGGATCCCTATCTAGTAGATAGTATCTAGTATCTAGTAGTAGCCTAGTGCCTAGATGCGTACTAAATGGAATGTGATGTCTTGGAGTTGTAGCCACCATCGTCGTCGCCATAATATTCCTCGCAAGCCTTTTTTTTTTAACTTCGATGACGTCACCTCTAAGGTTAGTAGAAATAAAATAAACCTAATTTGCTATTATGCAGATCTTCTCTTCTCTATTTACAACTCAACCTCCACTTGTCATCACCGAGATCTGCTTCCGGCCTATCCACAACCTTCGCCACCCGTTTTCTTCACCACATGGCAGCCTCCGGTCATGATTCCTGGTGTTGGCATGACAGCTCCTCCTTCACCTGGGATCCAGGTTCGAGCCTCTTTTTCAACCTCTGGCAACGACATCAACATCATCGTTCGATCGCCGGTGTGCTACTTCTCCGAGGGCTCGACCGGTCCACCTTTAAATCGACACTTAGCACGGCCAGCCCATCCAGGTGCATGCGTTTAGGACGCCCATGCGACCCACCACCGGCGGATCGATTCATCTCCTCCAACGCCATCGTAGTTGCTGCCTGCTCTATTAGATGCAAGGCTTTATTCTAATTTGATCTTCTATGGAGGACCTCTATGTAAATTGGCTGCTATGACAATATATTATGTGTTATTGTCAAAAAAATGATTAGTGAAATTGGTGTTTTCTATGTAGCACTCTGATATTTGTTTCCCTTTCAACCTTAGAATTTTTAAGCATGCATGCAACATTCTTTTTAGAAAGGATTTATTATTTCTTTACATTTCCATTAAAAAAATGTTTGGAATCTACTATACCTAAATAGGAGGAACCCACTAGCATATTTCCCTGGGATTTCGTAAAGTCACATCATCTAATGGGTCCCATAGTTCACACGGCACCACCAGAGCCTTCAGTTCCTTCCTTGCCACAGTCGTCCACTAGAGTTGAATGATCCGACCGAAGAAACAAAGAGACAACGGCGCTATACTCATGTGAAAACTGATCATCTACCGATTCCTGTTCCAATGGAAGCTATAAATCAATCATGCCTCTACATCCGAGCGTCACAAGAAGAATTGCATCTGCCTCCTTCGGCATCCAACCCCTCGACATCGGAACACGTTGCGAGGAACTGACTCCGCCGCCTCCGCATCCACGGCTGCATTGACGCGAATCCGAACAGGGCCGGCGCCGTTCCTTCTGTGAGACTGCGGGCGATGGCGATGCTCCTTCCGTGACTCTGTGCCGTGGCGGTGCTTCTTTCACGACGCCTAGCAGGGCGGCGGCGCTCCTTCCGTGACTCTGACCGGCGACGGCGCTCCTTCCGCGAGTCTGAGCGGCGGCAGCGCTCCTTCCGTGACTCCCATTGGGCGGGGTTCAGGGCGACTCCGAGAGAGCTGCGGCGCTCCTTTGTGATCCCGCAGGGGCGATGGCGACTTGATCCCGCACGGCCGATGGCGAGCCTCGGGATGCGGCGTTGCTCTTTCAGCTATCCTGCACGGGCTTGAGGCGAGCCTCCGATGTCCGAGCGAAGGGAATAAAGGCCTCCCCATTGTAGATAAGGGAAAAAGTAAAATATCCACTAATGCCTTGAAGATTAGGCACTGTGAAAAATAAAAATTCCCCGCCTTGGGTCCTCTATTATTGTTAGATTTATTTTTGCTTATCTGAGCCTGATAATTTCATTAGTACGAGTGGCTAATCTTATGTGTAATAATATATTTTTTCTATATAGTATCTTAAAATTTATTAAAATTTTCGCAATAACACGCAGGGTATTATCTAGTTCTAATAAAAGGGGAGACCAGTAGAAATGGTGGGGGGGGGGGGGGGGTTTGACTTTCTAATTCCCCAAACGGCTGGCTTCCCTGCTTTGTTTGTTTTTTACGTTCTCGTATCAACCCGCTTGATAGAGTTTTTAATTAAGCCGGTGGTGTCGACGGAATATCAATGGCAATCTACCGAGGGGTATGCCCGTGGTAATAGATGAGACGGTGAAGGTGCGATTGATACGGGCTAGCGTAACACAAGAGTAGGGAACACAACGAATTAGACAGGTTGGGGCCGTCGAATCTGACGTGATACCCTACGTCCTGTGTTCTGTGGATTGTATGAAGATGAGATAAAAATAGAGGGGTCCCCTACCCGCCAGTCTGGGAGGTAGGGTTACAGATCAATTATTCTTATTCCTAATAGATCGTGATATCTGGTTTACAAGGAAACAAGAATCATCTACTAAATCGGAAGGCTACTTCCTTGGCCACCAATGCTCTGATCAGTCATCGTATGGCAAGCAGAGATCTGGTGGAGCGTACAGGCGATGTCTTCTAGCAGCGCCGGCCTCCTTGGATGATGTGGACCATGTAGCGCCATGTGGGTATATGGGTCTATACCCCCACAGGTGGAGAAGCCACTATCAAAATTGTTTTAAACTAATGAACTCCATGAACTTGGGAAAATATTTGTATGCAGGAGGATTTATCAGCAAAACAACTGCCTAGGACCACTGCCATATACTCCAAACAAGCAAACCGACGATAACAAGTGATTCAACCTGCGAAAACTGTGAAAGACAACTCTAGAAAGTTCCAGAAGATAGCACGCCAAAGCTTAGGCCAAACGGCCACATAAGCGGTCTGGATGGCCGAGTCCACAGGCCCGTCGGCATGCCACGGAGCCTGCTCACCCTCTACCTCCTCATACTTCTTCCTACGATCTACACCATTGATTTTAAGATGGTTTTAGGTTGTTTTATCCAACGGTGATTGAGAGAGTTGATGCAGATCAATGATGTGGCGATTCTTTGCTCTCTACTCCACCTTGGTCTATATATAGTAGCCCCTACCCCTCTCAGAGGCAATCCTGAAACCCTAATTCATATTCTCCTTGTCAGGATCAGAGTGGCCTATATAAAGAGAAGGTTAGTTCTTCATAGGATCTAGTCTTCTAAATAGAAATAGTGAGATGGAGAGTGAGGGACGAGTATGGAGGAGGTGTCAGACTGTCGGTGCTCTCTCTATGGCTTCTACCTTGGCAGATTCAAGTTCTATCTAAGCTTGCCTCTAATATTTCTATGGTAACATCAACTTCTGATTCAAGTAAGCTTCTTGTATATATTATTCATCACTTAGGGATGAAAACGGATCGGATACGGACGGATATCACTGATATTACATTTGTTTTCATATTTCTACTTGGATTTGGATTCGAATACGGATAGTATCAGTTATGTCAAATAGGATACGATTGGATATCAACATCATAAATATACAATTTGAGCATTCAGATACGGATACAGTATCAGATGTTGAATATCCAAACTCAGATACAGACGGATAAAAACTCCTCGAAACATATTCGGTCTCGAATACGGTCGGAAAATATCCATACCGTTTTCATCCATATTCATCATGTTCACAACTCATTTGAGTGCTTTGTTCTTTTTTTGGGAAGAGTAAGGTAGTAATTGTAGTGTAAGCATGATGCTTAGACTTTGGTTGCTTGTGGATGCATCCTGCATTTCGGATCAGTGGTAGATTGCATGTGTGACATCAGTACTATATTGCCTCATTGAGTACTATATAGCATCATTGATCCTTTGTATTCCACCTCTTGTTTTAGGCAAGTAGGACACGGTTACTACGAAATGCATTTTATCTGGTTGAAAGCCCAAGTTTGCTAATGTTTGCTCTAAGTGTTTCATGAGTTAAATTAGCAAACATCAAGATAGAGTAAGGTGACTGGGTCGGTGAAGGCCACAAGTGAGGGGCTATGACGACGTCCATGCTAAATGGTGTAAGTCCATCATCAAGGAGTCCAAATGCTTCATCCATGGAGGAAAGAGAAAAGGGAGAAAATCTAGGAGCTCAAGGCAGAGGTATACTTGATAGGAGCTCATTTTCTTTTGGTGACCAAGACTCTATAGAGAAAGTAATCACATTTAGGATAGACAGTCCTACTATTAAGAGGGAGAACTTATTCGTGAAATATGGTTGTCAAAGTGCCACTAGATGCTTACACTTGTTGAATGTGCATATAAATGCTAGTGAGTACTAACAAACCCCCTGAAAAACTATTTGAAAAATGCTAACACACGTGCACTAAGGTGTGGTACACTTTGTGGTGTTCGCACATTTGAAAATGGGTGAAGTTTGAGGGGTAGAGAGGATTCAACGATTTTCGGTAATGTCTCTATGGAGAAACATGCACCAGACGTTGAGCCATGAGCATCGAACGTTGTCCTAGAGCGTCTGGTGGCTAACATTAGTTAAGAGTGCGCTGAGTAGAGTGAACCGGACGCAGGAGTGTCCGGTGAGGTTCCACCGGACGTGTCCGGTGTGAACTTTGTGCTCTCGGGTCTGCTTGGCGAGTTTTTCAATGGACGCAGGTTTCTTTGCACTAGACGCGAGGCGTGCACTATGCACATGTCTGGTGTCAACAGCGCAGAACTCAAAAATTAGCCGTTGGAGCACCGGACGCCGAAGCGCGTCTAGTCAGGTGCGAGCGGACGCGTCCGGTGAGCAAATGTGCTCTCTGGAACCTCTCTGGTGGTTCACCGGACGTTGTCATCTGTGCATTTGGTGTGACGGCGGACGCGGCCGGTGGTTGGGCGCGCAGTGGGTAGATTTCAAACGGCTAGTACACGTGTCCGCGGGCAAGACAATGGACGCTGCACTGGACGCGTCCGGTGCAACTTTAGGGTGCGTCCAGTGCCCCCGAAAAACTGTGTAACGTTTGGATTTTGTGTTGGGGGCTATAAAAGGTGGAGTGGCTGGCTTGTGTTTACTCTCTTGCACATTTTCATTGACTCAACAAGCTAGTGAGGCTCTCCATTCCTCTCTCGCACATCCTACTTGATTGTGTTCATCATTTGATGAGATTGGAGAGCATCAAATGCATTGCATGAGTGTGTTCATCTATAGGCACTTGGTGATTGGATTCCGCAGCGGGTTTTCTTGTTACTCTTAGAGTTTGCCTACTCCTAGATGACTTGCAGCTACGAGGATCATTGAAGGGAGTTAGTGATTATCTCCGCCTCCGGTCGGTGAAGTGTAACGGATTCTTGAGCCTTCTCCACGGGAGATCGCAAATTGGCTACTCTAGTGGATTGCTCGTAGCTTGTGGATCCCCATCTTGTGTTGGTTGTGCGGCACCCATGAGAAGGGTTTGGTGTGTGATGCCGATTAGCACGTGAACCTCCAAGTGGGTATATCGCTACAACGAGGAGTAGCTTGCCGGCAAGTAAGTGAACCTCGGTAAAAAATATTGTGTCATCTCTTTGCCGAGGAATTCATTTGTCTTGATTGATTGGTATTCACTTCTCTACACCGGAGGTATAACAGTCACTATCTCACTCCTTTACGTTCTTGTATTTACTTTTATAGAAGTAAACTTGTGTATCTTGCTCACGTAGGAATAGAGTAGAACTAGTGACTTAGGCTCTTGGTGTGTTACTAGAGACAATAGCCTAGTAGTGGATAGGTGGCTTGCATCACTTGAGTAGGCTAGCACAAAACTTGCTTCGCAATTTATGAAAGGTCCTAAATGGCTAGAGGGGGTGAATAGCCTATAAAAATTCTACAAACAACACTTAAATAAAGACTTAAATAAAGTGGTTAAACAATAATGAGACAGAGCAAATTTTGCACTAGCCTACTAAAAGAAGCAAGCCACCTAACCGTTCTAAGCTATTGTCTCTAGTTTCACACCAACAAGGCTAAGTCACTAAGTTACTCTACTCCTAGGTGAGCAAACTACACAAAAGTACTTCTACAAAGGCAAATACAAGAAGGTAGAGATAGAGTAGTGATTGATATACCGCCGGTGTAGAGAAGATGAATATCCAGTTAATCACAACACAAATGAAATTCATGGCAAATAGATGGACACAAGATTTTTTACTGAGGTTCACTTGCTTGCCGGCAAGCTACTCCTCGTTGTAGCAATACACCCACTTGGAGGTTTACGCGCTAATTGGCATCACACGTCAATCCCACACAAGGGAGCCACACAACCAACACAAGGTGGGGATCCACAAGCTACAAGCAATCCACTAGAGTAGTCAATTAACGAACTCCCTCAGGGAAGGCTCAAGAACCCCTTACAACTTCACCGATCCGAGGCGGAGACAATCACCAACTCCCCTCAACGATCCTCGCAGCTCCAAGCCATCTAGGAGTCGGCAAACTCCAAGAGTAACTAGAAAACCAGCTACAAAATCCAATCAACAAGTGCCTCCAGATGAACACATTCATGCAATGCACTTGATGCTCTCCAATCGCACCAAATTGATTTTGCAATCAAGTAGGATGTGTGAGAGAGGAGTGGAGAGGCTCACTAGCTTGCTATGTCAATGAATATTGCCAAGAGTTGCTCCACAAGCCGGTCACTCCACCTTATATAGCCCCCAACTCAAAATCGAAATGTTACACTTAGTTTTGGGGGCACCGGACGCGCTGTTATGTTGCATTGGACGGGTCCGATGACGTGTTCGGTGTACGGCCCGCAAACACGTGTACTAACCGTTTGAAATCTGCCCACTGCGCGCCCAACCACCGGACGCACGGACGCCAACGTCCGGTGAAGGGTCACCGGACGCTCCTCAACGTCCACCGTTCCAATGGCTCTCTGTTACATGCCAGGTCAGTGCCACCGGACATGTGAATAGTGTTCACCTCGCGTCCGGTGACTCAAAGTTAGCATCCGGTGATAAACTCACCGAACAAACCCGAGAACACTAGGTTCACACCAGACGCGTCCGGTGCGTCCCAACCGGACGCGCCCAGCGTCCGATGCACATATTTCAGTACTGTCAACTAGGTTTAGTCACCGGACTCTTCAGGGTAGCGTCCAGTGCTCATGGCTTAGCGTCCGGTGCATGTTTTCCCATAGAGACATCACCGAAAATCGCTGAACCCAAACCCTCTCTACCCTTTAAACTTCATCCCGTTTTCAAATGTGCCAACACCACATTGTACCACCACTTAGTGCACGAGTGTTAGCATTTTTCAAATAGTTTTCCAAGGGTTATGTTAGTACTCACTAGCATCTATATGCATATGCAACAAGTGTAAGCATCTAGTGCCACTTTGACAACCACATTTCATAAATGATTCTCCCCACTTAATAGCACGACCGTCTATCCTAAATGTGATCATTCTCTCTATAGAGTCTTGATCACCAAAAGCAAATGAGCTCTTATCAAGTATACCTTTGACTTGAGCTCCTAAATTTTCTCCCTTTCCTCTTTTATCCATGGATGAAGCATTTGGACTCCTTCTTGATGATGGACTTACACCATTTGCATGGACGCCGTTATAGCCCCTCACTTGTGGCCTTCACTGACCCGGTCACCATGCTCCATCTTGATGTTTGCTACTCCAACTCATGAAACACTTAGACCAAACATTAGCAAATTAGGTTTCATCCATTATCAAAACCGAACTTGGGCTTTCAATTTGCTTTGCTAACCACTTGTCTTAAGTGTTGTTTGTAGAATTTTTATAGGCTGTTCACCCCCCTCTAGCCATTTAGGACCTTTCACTCATGTCTTTCCTTAAGTATTGTCCCTAGTTGTGGGAGTTTAGACTCGTATACCCGTATGGCGCTACATGGATCACGACATCAAAGAAGGCCCAACTAGCTAGAAGACGCCACCGGTGCATGGAATAGGTGGGCAAATACTGCATGACTATGGAATGAATCCTTAGCGATCAAGGAAGGATCCTGCCAGATATGCTAGATACTTGCATTCCTTGTAAATCGGATCTTGTAATATGATATGAATAGAAACAAATGAACTATAACCCTACCCTCGAGCTATATAAGGCAGGTAGGGGACACCTCTTAATTTCATATCATATCTTACAATCCACATAACATATGGCCAAGAAGGGGTTCAAGGATTCTGGATGCACTGACAAGGCTTGCCTTTGTTGCAATGCCAAGTCTCCAACCCTGTCTGCTAAAGCCATTAGAAGCACTGCTTCTTCTTTGTGTGACCTGGATGATCATTTGTTATCTGATGTTGCTCTCAACAAGAAGAAACTTAACAAGCAAGGATCTATGGGACCTGCCATTAGAACAAAGACAAGCTCTCCGAGTAAGAAGGATAAGTCCAAGAAGGAGGACTCCCCGCCAAACAGTAAAGATGGTGAAAATGCATGATGAGTGAAGACTGGAGCAGTGATATTCTTAAGGAACCCACCTCCTTTTGGTTTAGGCCTACCTTTTATTTTTTATTCTTGTTCCTTTTGAGTTGATAGTTGGACTGCTTATAGCTTTACGCTCTGTCTTTGTGATTATGCTATGCATAATTGTGCACCAGCCCCCTTCTATTTGTTTACTTTATGGATAGTAGGTCTACTAATAGATGTTGGAATGTTAGGGGTATAAACTTTGATAGTAAGTGGATTTCAATTAGAAACAAAATGACAAAGATAGAGCAATTGTGATATTATTAGCATTCAGGAGACCAAGAGAGACTCTTTTGATCTTGATTATATTAGGAAATTCAGCCCCTGCCTTTTTGATGATTTTTGTTTTCTTCCCTCGATTGGTACTTCTGGAGATATTCTTGTGGCTTGGAAGTCTAGCCACTTTACAGGGCATGAAATTTTCCAGAATAGCTTTGCTATTGTTGACGGTGGATAACGTCAACTTTTATTAGAACTTTAGACACAAAAGGACACATGAATACACACTAGTCTAGGGTTTTAACTGACAATTTCCATGAGTTTTGCATATTCTGTATTTTCCAGAGAGTATTCCAGAAAAGCGTAAAAGAGGGGTTAAAGTGCGTAAAAGACACGAAACTTAACCGCGAAGGAAACATTATCATCAGGACGTGGGAAGGATCTAAAAGACACCCGAGAAACCGGGCCCCCGGATCCCACAAAGTGGGGCCGGCCGGCCCTAGGGTTGGGCCGGCCGGCGCCCCCTACTGAGTCTGGGCCCTGCCTTCTGGAATCTTCCTCCCACGCTTCTTTGGCACCCAAGTAATGCATCCCTACGTCGATCCAAGGTCAGTTTGATCCGACGGTGCATATAATATGAGACGCGGATCGATGACGTGGTGGTTCCTTGCCCCCTACTCCACCTCGGCCTATATAAGGACGCCCCAGGCCCCCTCCAGAAGGCATTCTACACCCCGGTGCTTCATATTCTCTACATAAATTAGGGTTAGGGTCCCTCTAGTTGATCTAGTTCTAGTTCATCTAGTTCTAATTCATCTAATTGTAGCAGTTAGGAGAGACTAGTTCATCTAGATCTAGTCTTGTTTAGAGATTAGAGAGATAGAGTAGGAGAGTAGAGATTCTGGAGGAGTTCCGGCCTGTCGGTGCTTCTTCGTGGCTATATTCTTCTGGATTCATCTTCCTCGCCCAGAGCTGCGTTCTGAGGTACTTCTGTATTCAACTTCTAATTCAAGTAAGCATTTGTTCTTATTCGTTCTTAAGTTTGCAACTCATATTGAGTGCTTTGATCTTGGTCATTACTTGATTGAAGTAGTATTTCGTAGTGTAGGCGTGGTGTCTAGGCTAGGTTTACTTGTGAATGTCCCCTGATTGGCCGGATAGTGGTAGATCGCGTAGGTGACAGCTGCGTTGAGTCCTCTGTAGTCCACTTCCCGTTGATAGGATCGATAGGTGTATAAGTGTTTGGTAGGAGGGAACTCTGATTTCCACTCTTATTCATTTCACTGCCTAGTTAGAACAATGTTATTCAAAGCTTATCGGTTGTTGGAATTAGATAATCATTAGCTATTTCCTCTTTCTTGATATTATCTAGCCTAATTGTAGGGTTAAGTCATCGGCTTGGTCATTATCACCTACTGTTCCTTGTGGATTCGATATTTAAAACCTCCGGGTGAAAGGTGACAGCGGTATATTATCTGTGCGCTTGCGGATAATACGAATACAATCTTATTTAAGTAGAGTGCAGTTAATTTATACCAACAAGCATTTCTGGCACCGTTGCCGGGGAGCGGTTTGCTGATTTTGACTTAGTTTAGCTTAATCTTGTATTATACTTTTATCTTTTCTATTTTATCCCTATCTTTTCATCATTTTATGTTCATCCTTATGGATGCTTTAAATTCCACGCCTATCTATCTATTTGGCATGCGCAAAAGCTTCGAGCCACCAAAATCTGTAGAGCCTATCTTAACACCTGGCTATGAGCTACGCCCATGTCTAATTAATATGATTCGGGATAAACCCTTCTCGGGAGAAGGTAACGAAAATCCATACTTACACCTACGAGAATTCGAGCAGACCTGTGCATGCTTGCACATTGTTGGCATGTCTGATAAGACTTTAAGGTGGAAGCTTTTTTCATTCTCTTTGATCGGAAGAGCTAAACGTTGGTATAATCAAGCCGTAGGAAGTATGCAAGGGGATTGGGAAAATTTATGCTCTGAATTTTGTTTATATTTCTTTCCCATCCATAGAGTAGATAACCTTCGAAAAGTGGTTCTAACTTTTAGGCAATTAGAACAAGAATCTCTTAGTACATCATGGGATCGTTTTAATGAACTTGTTACATTTGGCCCTGACCTTGATTTTCCGGACCCCGTACTTATTCAACATTTTTATTTGGGTCTTGCCAAGAATTCTAGAGAATCCCTTGATTTATCCTCTGGAGGAGCCTTTCCTTATTTGCCTATAAGTAAAGTAAGAGCAATGATTAACAAGGTTACTCTAGCTAATTCTGAACTCCCCGAGGAAGAGAAGGAATCATACCCCGAACAAGAAGAGGAAGTTTTGGTAACTAAAACACAATAACTCCAATCCCAAGATTTAGCTGTCAATTCTAAACCATCAAAACCCTACTTTGATGATTTAGACTTTGAAAGCCCTAGTTTGGTTTTGATAATTAATGACATCCTAAGGACTAACCTAGATTGCTAGTGATGGCATGGTTTTAGGTTGGTCAATCCATGGTGTGAAGCCTAAAGGAAAATGATGATGACTAAAGGAAGGCTTAATCATGGAAGGAGCAAAGGTGATCAAGTGAGAAGGCAAAGGTATAATCCAAATAGGTTTTCCTTTTGGTGAACAAGACACCTAGTGGGTGTGTTCACATTTAGGATAGATAGCCGACTATTAAGGGGAGAACGAGTGTTGGATTACTTTCAAGTGCTCTAGGTTGCATTTCATTTGCATTGAACTAACACAACCTAGAGATCAAAGTTAGAAACCCTTGGAAAATGTTTTGAAAATGCTAACACATTATGCACAAGTGTTGAAGACCTTGAGTGTTAGCACATAGAAGCAAGGGGTGGAAAATTAACTTGAAAAACGCTGAGAAATGAGCGTCGGACTATTGTCCAGAGTCCGACGCCTAACCCTAGCTCCAGCCAATAGCGAGCGTCGGACCATTGTGATCTCTAGTCCGACGGTGCCGAGCAGTGAGGTGTGACGCGTGGCGCAATCTGAGAGCGTCGGACGCTGAAGCTTAGTCCGACGCCGAGCGTCAGGACTCCGTCCGCCGCAATTTTCACAGTTTCAAACCTCTCTGGAAGTGTCGGACTGTGTGTTTCGTTAGTCCGACGTTGTTCGCTGAAGAGTCCGACGGTACGCGCGTATTGCTCTGGGAACAGGGCGTCGGACAGAGCACTTTGGTCCGGTGCCCCCAGTCCGACGGTCCGCAGTTGAGCGCGAGAAGTAGCCGTTGCGATCCAGCGGCTGTGGTTGAATCGAGCTGACACGTGGCAAGATCTAGAGCGTCGGACGCTAACGCTTGGTCCGATGCTGTCGGTCCGACGCCCCGAAAAGCATGTTAACGGATGTTTTTCAGTGGGTAACGGCTAGGATTGCACTTAAGGGTATTTATACTCCTTCCCTGGTCAATTGGTGACAACTCTTGCACTCTTGAATCATTTGCATACTCTTTGTGAGCATCCTAAGCCTCCCACTCACTCATTTGATCATCTCTTGTTCATCCATTTGAGTTGAGTGATCCTCAAGTGCATCATTGCTTAGTGATTTGCATTCTAGAGCATTTGAGAGCAAGCCAAGGCTGAGTTCTTATTCTCTTGGGACATTGCCGTGTCCCTAGCGGCTTGGAGGTGATTCCGGTGTGAGGTTGATTGGTGTTTGTTCAAGCCCACACCGAGGTGATTGATTGTGAGAGGTTTTGTGGTTATCCTCGGCGGAGTGCCAAAACCAACTCTAGTGGATTGCTCGTGGTTGATAGCCACTTCTCTTGTGTTGGTGAGCGGCTCCCGGTGAGGGATTGGCGTGTGAAGCCTAGCTCGTAATCCACCAAGGAAGACCGGTGCCACAACGAGGAGTAGCGTGACGGCGATCACGTGAACCTCGGTAAAAAATCGAGTGTTCTTTGTCTTCTCCACCTTCGAGTGGACTTTTGTCTTTCCGGTATTCTATTGGGTTTGATCTCTTGGTTTTCATATTGGATATCTCCCGGTGATTGGTCTTCACGGCGTGCGGACTTCACTTCAATCAAGCCCATTGGTATAATCCACTCGATCTTTCTCCCTTGCGCTTACTACTTGTTTAGGTGCCATCTCCTTAGGAACGGAGGAGTTGGTTTCTTGCGTGTTGAGTGCTTATATTTGTGAGTAGCATATCGTGTTAGGTGGCTTGCATAGAATAGTCTAGAGCTAGCGCTTTGTCTCGCTTGTTTATCTACTAACGTGTAGTCTAATATTTTGGTAGAATTTTAATAGGCTATTCACCCCCCTTTAGCCTATACGGTCCTTTCAGACTTCCAACTAGGTAAGATGCTTATCAATCAATGTACATCAGATCTTCTTAGAAGAGCATCTTGGAAAAAGTATCGTCAACTTCCTTTCCCCCCTGAAAGAAATTGGGAAGAATGCAAGGATGACATGTCTAGTGATGCCATAGAAGGAGAGCCAAGCCACTTAGAAATCAATTCTATCTTCTCACCTTCTATGCCCAAATTAAATGCCTCATCTGAACCCATCTCTAAACCCATCCTTGACTCTGATGATCCTTCTTATTCTCTCTCTCCTAAGTCTCATAATGACCCTAAGATCCCATTAAGACATCCCAAGAATAGAAGTCATGAAGATTATTGGAATGACCAAGAAGAGCTACGACAATGGCAGGAATGCATAGAACATACTAGAAACACATACGCTATTGTCAAAGAATGGATGGAAGAGGACGAAGCCTTAGTACTAGCATCTAAACTTGGTCTAGATTCAAATGGTGAGCTTAAATCAATTTCTGTAGTAAACATAACTCATCTAAGTTTAGAGAAGGCCTTAGACGAGACCAAACTTAGAGACACCAATCCATGGGAAATCCTAGAAAATAAAACATCCAATGAATGTCGTAGACATGAAATAATAGAGACAAACTTGTTGCCTATAGACATCTATGAAGAAACACCCTTGGAGTTTGAAAAGGGAGATCATATCGATGAGCATGAGAGTTATTTCATTAACACCTCATCGAATCCATGCTCATATGAGAAATCTCCTGGATCAATTGGTCTCTCTAACATTATCACGCCCGAGATCTTCAACCCCCTCATTCTACCTGTTCATAAATTTTTCGAAAGGGTGGTTGTTGATGCATATGTTTATCATAAATATTGTAGATCTCGTTGTAATCTTAAGATAGGTGCACATAGGTTGGTGTTCTAGAGGAAATTAGAACGTTTCCCAAGAACGACTTTGTGTCCTAAAATAACCACTCTTAAAAAATGAATTGACCTTGCATCTTTAATTTTACTATAATGCCCTTTTGAATTGAGCATAGAATTATAATTATGAAAATAGTCCTTTGGGTATTTCTGTCGCTAACCATTTCAGGTTTGAAGTAGAAGAGTAACAATGCAAGGTATATCCAACCAATCATTATGTAATATTGAATTATATCCATCCAAACTTAACTTTGCTTTCCAAAATTCCAGCTTGGGGAATGGACTTAATTAAAAAATATTATATTGCTAGTATTGGTTGTCTCTACCTTTCTAATCCATGTTCAATTGTTCCCCTTTTCGTCTCTAAATGAATAAATCTCTATAAGCGCTTTCATGTCACCTTTGTTTGGCATAGTAAGATTTAGTTTGGAAGTACTGCAAATACTTCCATTGGCATTTAAATTGAGCGTGGTGCTCGGGTTAAAAACGCCTTCCTTAATTAAAACTAGACATGGAGTTTGGTTTGGTTATTGAATTAGAAATTGCTGTAGTAGACATTGGATATTTTGTTGGACTAACCCCTGCAGGAAACTTTCACAATTAATCTGGGTAAGTCATGAGCTGAATTCGAATCAGAGATGAGACAGGGCACATGCTGAACTTCAATAACTTTGCAGAGGAAGACACAGCTCATTCATCATGAATGGAAGAACTGTGACTATTAATGATTCATTCACTTTATCTTCTGCTGCAAGTTACTTGAACTCAAGCCATGCCGGTATAGAACATGATCTATGCTAACATAATATCAACCCTATCTTCTTAGTAGCATAGATGGAACATGATTTTGGACAAACAACCTATGTTCTAAAATTGTACATTCTTTCGGGTTTGTGTTGTCCACTAATTTGTTGCAGGCATAATAATGAATGGACTGATAAGGTGTCATAAGATCAAAGAAGCAAAAGATGGCAAAGAGGATAAGTAACAAAGGAGACAAGATACTCATGAATAACACAAGATGCAAGAGAAGGAAAAGACCACCAGTCATCTACCCTTCGTTACTTAATGCCATCACTCTCCAATAATGAAGGCAATATTTTAAGGTAAGCGGTCACTATTTTCCTCTTGATCTTGGTATGCACATAAATGAAGATGCAAACATGTTAGAGTTACAGCTTTAATTGATTAACCTAATTAACTCAACATGCTTTGTCCTTTAAGATTGTTCATGGCACCATTCTTTTGATCTCAGTCTTAACCAAATGTACTAAAACATTGTATTTTATATTTGGAAGATGATAGTCATACTCATGTGAAAATTTATATAGAGATTGACAACCCTTCCATTGGTTAAGCAATTTAAATCTTTTTCGCCATATGAACTTAAATGCAACATAAATGCTTAATCTTCTGATCTTACCACTCATGTCATAAGTAAACAAATTACGCAACACCAATTTCGTCTTGTTCAATGTGCCGAAGGCTATAGAAGAATAAATAAAGAAATAGATTTGGTTCTGTTGGTGTTTTTCCACCAACAGAGCCTATGCACTTGATCTCTACCTTGGTTTTGCAAATAGGACAACACTTCGAGTAAAGTTTGTTAATTCCCAAAATTCCACAAGTGGAAGTTCTGTGAACATGCACACTGAGCAAGATGCTGTCAGATCCAACTATTAATGCTCTACTCCAACCTGCTGGCCAAACAAAGGATAAAAGTGACATCATCATCACAAGGGGTGCAACCATCAAGACCTCCATCTCTAAGACAGAGAGATACACAAGAGTGGAAGAAAAACTCCTGTCGGTAGACTTTAAATCCCGCAGCTTTGCCATAAGGTAATATGGTAGTTATCTAATTAATTAGTATTCATAATTTACATTAGTAATTTTACTTTAGCATATTCATATTTATGTATATCAAAAGAAAAAGAAAAATCTTTATTGTCTTATTTACTGCATCACAAAATATTAAAGCCCCACATGAATAAACTTATGGTAACCCTGTAGGAGTATTTACTGTGGTGGCATAAAAAATGATAATAGCATCTGTATTTACTTTCTTGCATTATGAAAATCCTAAGCCCCATGAGAATAAATATTCTCCGTGGTGGCATAAAAATAAAATATATATCATGCATACATATTTACTTTTCTGCATAAGAAAATCAGAAAATCCCAAAAAGAATCCTGCTAGAATCTGTCAATTGAAATCAACTCAAAAGAATAATCAATTACTTATTGGCTGACCGCTAACCCCTTATCACATTCGAGCCTCGAGTTTTGGTTTTCTTGTTAGAGTATAATTATGCAGGATAACACTATGTGTGAGGAGTGAGTTCATCAGTGGAGCCCACTAGGACTATGCTGACAAGCTTGCTCTAAAGACCATCAACAACAAGTATTGCAAACATCTATCTTGGGGGAGGAGCATCCCTAGTTATCAGGTATATATACCTATGCGATTATCGAGTCTGTTTTATAAAGTCATAAAATACCAAAAATATGTGAGAACATGAAGGTTCACAATAGTATCATAAGAATATCTAAAAATAACAAAAATATGTGGGCATATGAAGGTCCACACTTTTTAGAAAAAACCAAAAATATGTGGGTATATGAAGGTCCACACTCTTAGAGAAGTTTCCTAATTGGGTAAAGAAGCTTAAACTTCTGCTAGGAATATAAAATCAATCACTTACCATGGAGTGGTACTAAACCTAACCCCTCTCCATAAGATTTGGTATTTTTGTTGGAAATTGAGTTTCACAGGAAAATACAAGATCAAAGAGTTAGTCAACCCGACGCCCTTATATTGCCGATACACCTGCTCTCAGAAGGATCACTCAATTTGCAACATCAAAGACCCTGTCAAACATCCAGCTTGGGGGAGGGCACCCTCTATTTAAAATCCAGCTAAGTATAAATTTCCCACCTTATTATTATTGTACCATATCATTTTTTCGCATGAGTTAGCTAGTAAGATAAAAATTAAAAACCAAATAAAAACTTAGCTATATATTAGAGTGGTCTTAGAGTGTGTTTATGGTCAGTCTAGGTTAGAGTCAAATAAAAACTGGAGAACACAAATTTTATCTTGGAGATGATGAATAGTTGCTCTGCCGTAATTCCTTTTAAGTGCCTAGTTTTCAACATTAAATTCTCTAGAGTTTTGGATACAACTGTTTTGGCTTAAGAATTTGCTCTGAACCTGAAACTTGTGGAGGCATATGCTTGAGCTAAGTCAAGGTGATTGATTGATATGATACATGAAGGTTGAGCTGCTATTTATCTTATTCCTAGCAACACTAAGTTCTGGAGATTTATTTTAAATTTAAAATCTTACATGATGAGTTCTTGTATGACAAAGTGTAAATTCCTACCAAAGCCATATATGATACATTTAGAGATAGGAAAACCTTTGTACATTTATGCCACTTGCTTTGCATTGAGTTTAGTCAACCTTTGTTGTATACCTTATGAGAGTCCTGTCATGCTTTTAAAATCAAGATCACTTACACACTCCACCCACATATGCATTACGCCTACTCTGGGAGTAAGCGCAATCATTTTCCACTTCCAACCAAATCCACCTTAAAAATGTTTTTCTCCTACACTGGGAGTTATCACCCAAAAAAAATATACCCTATAGGACAGCCCTTGTTTAATTGCTCTAAGTTCTTATCATTATCTCTCCAATTATTTATATTCAAAGGATGCATGTGGTTATGCAAAAGTATTGAAAAAAAAGAAAAGGGAGTAAAAAATGGACAAGTGTCCCAACAATTAAAACAATGGGTACTTAGATGCCCGCCTCCCTATGAAAAAAAGAGAAAGAAAGAAAAGAAGAAAAAGGAAATAAAGATAGCCCATGTTTTCCCGAAAAGTTCTAAGTTCCAAGAGAGAGATCTATTTTTAAAAAGAGCAAAAGTAGAATTAGGATTAGCCACCTTATATACACCTATCCACCATATTCCATACACATGCACATCTTGGTTTGATTGTATGACTTGACTCTCTGTGGATCCATTGTTTGACTTTACAATATATGAATTGCAAGTATGCTCATCCTTGTTATTGCCATTCCTATAAGCTCCACTATAATCCTTAGTTGTAGGAAGACATAACATCATTAATGCCTTAATTGAGATCCATAAATACTACATATTAAGAGACTTGAGGGTGTCATACAATTAAGCTCTGAGTTTTACTTCGAAAACTTGCAAAACTCCGGAATATTGGAACTGTGAAGAATTTGAGACATAGTGCTTGACTTGATTGTTCTATCTTTCGATTACTCAAGACTTATGCAAAAACCGTAAAGCCCTGTAGTTAAAGGTAAAATGGGTGAGTTCGAGAGTTAGAGCAGTTTTATCTAATCCGGAGGAGAATTTCTGTTTGAAAGCACGTGTACTTGGAAGGCATGATATCATTGTAGCAAATCCAAATATATTAGTAATTAGGCCTAGGTCATTTGCCAAGGGACTGGCAAAAGGTAAGCTTGGGGGAGTTGTTGACGGTGGATAACGTCAACTTTTATTAAAACTTTAGACACAAAAGGACACATGAATACACACTAGTCTAGGGTTTTAACTGACAATTTCCATGAGTTTTGCATATTCTGTATTTTTTAGGGAGTATTCCAGAAAAGCGTAAAAGAGGGATTAAAGTGCGTAAAAGACACGAAACTTAACCACGAAGGAAACATCGTCATCAGGACGTGGGAAGGATCTAGAAGACACCCGAGCAACCGGGGCCCCGGATCCCACAAAGTGGGGCCGGCCGGCCCTAGGGTTGGGCCGGCCGGCGCCCCCCTGCTGAGTCTGGGCCCCGCCTTCTGGAATCTTCCTCCCACGCTTGCTTGGCACCCAAGTAACGCATCCCTACGTCGATCCAAGGTCAGTTTGATCCGATGGTGCATATAACATGAGACGCGGATCGATGACGTGGTGGTTCCTTGCCCCTACTCCACCTCGGCCTATATAAGGACGCCCCAGGCCCCCTCTAAAAGGCATTCTACACCTCGGTGCTTCATATTCTCTACATAAATTAGGGTTAGGGTCCCTCTACTTGATCTAGTTCTAGTTCATCTAGTTGTAGCAGTTAGGAGAGACTAGTTCATCTAGATCTAGTCTTGTTTAGAGATTAGAGAGATAGAGTAGGAGAGTAGAGATTCTGGAGGAGTTCCGGCCTGTCGGTGCTTCTTCGTGGCTATATTCTTCTGGGTTCAGCTTCCTCGTCCGGAGCTGCGTTCTGAGGTACTTTTGTATTCAACTTCTAATTCAAGTAAGCATTTGTTCTTATTCGTTCTTAAGTTTGCAACTCATATTGAGTGCTTTGATCTTGGTCATTACTTGATTGAAGTAGTATTTCGTAGTGTAGGCGTGGTGTCTAGGCTAGGTTTACTTGTGAATGTCCCCTGATTGGCTGGATAGTGGTAGATCACGTAGGTGACAGCTACGTTGAGTCCTCTGTAGTCCACTTCCCGTTGATAGGATCGATAGGTGTATAAGTGTTTAGTAGGAGGGAACTCTGATTTCCACTCTTATTCATTTCACTGCCTAGTTAGAACAATGTTATTCAAAGCTTACCGGTTGTTGGAACTAGATAATCATTAGCTATTTCCTCTTTCTTGATATTATCTAGCCTAATTGTAGGGTTAAGTCATTGGCTTGGTCATTATCACCTACTGTTCCTTGTGGATTCGATATTTAAAACCTCCGGGTGAAATGTGACAGCGGTATATTATCTGTGTGCTTGCGGATAATCTGAATACAATCTTATTTAAGTAAAGTGCAGTTAATTTATACCAACAGCTATCTCGGTGGAATTCTCCTCAACTTTTAATAATGATTCTTGGATTCTTACTTCTGTTTATGGGTCATGTGACTCACAAGGAAAACTTGAATTCATGCAATGGTTTCAAAGCATTGAAATGACATGAGACTGATTGGTTAGGTATAGGTGATTTTAATCTCTACAGAAAACTTGAGGATAGAAATAGAATTGGGGCAAATGTTGGTGACATGCTTCTCTTCAATGGTGCAATCAATGCACTTGGGCTACTTGAAATCTCTCTTCATGGAAGAAAGTACACTTGGACAAATAAGCAGTAGCCACCCCTCTTGCAAAGGCTTGACTGGTTTTTTCTACCTTGCAGTCCTGGACTCTCATGTATCCTAACTGCTCTGCCTACTCCCTGGTCATGGAAACTTCGGATCACTGGCCTTGTGTTATCCAAATCAAAACTTCCATTCCAAAAGGGAAACATTTTAGGTTTGAAAATTACTGGATGCAACATGACATCTTCCTTCCTCTTGTTGCCGATTGCTGGAATAGTCATTTTTCTAAACCTGATGCTGCCAAACTCTTATCAGTAAAATTTAAGAATCTAGGGCATGTTCTCAGGTGCTGGCAGTCTAAGCTTTCTGATCTAAGGTTACAATTGAGAATGTCAAGTTAGTGATCTCCTTCCTTGATTCTCTGGAAGAATGGAGAGATCTATCATTGCAAGAGTGGAATTTTAGGGATATCCTTAATGACAAACTTAGCTCTCTTTTGCACCAACAAATACTTTACTAGAAACAGAGAGGTACAATTAAATGGGTGCAGTTTGGTGATGAAAATTCTAGATTTTTCCACTCAATTGCAACTATTAGAAAGAGGAGGAACACTATCACTTCCCTGACATGCCCCTTGGGGGAGCCATTCTTGGACCACTGCCTTAAGGGTGACCTTATTTGGGCTGATTTTAAAGTGAGGCTGGGTTCCTCAAATTTTCAATCCATGCTATTTGATCTGGGCTCCTTCTTTGGCCCTCCTTCGGACCTCAGCTTGTTAGAATTGCCTTTCTCCAGCCAAGAAGTGGATGATGTGATCAAGAATATGCCTTCTAACAAATCACCTAGGCCTGATGGGTTTAACAATGATTTCTTAAAGAAATATTGGTTTTTGATCAGACAAGATTTCTATGACCTCTGCTATGCTTTTCACTCGGGGGAGGTTTGTCCTCAAAGTATCAATGGTCCTACATAACTCTCATTCCGAAAGTGGATGCTTTTCACTCGGGGGAGGTTTGTCCTCAAAGTATCAATGGTCCTACATAACTCTCATTCCGAAAGTGGATAGTCCAACTTCAATTACTGAATATAGGCCAATCTCTCTCCTGAACTCCTCGGTTAAAATCATCAATAAACTGCTGGCTAACAGGCTACAGCCTGTGATCGCTGACTTGGTTCATGTTAATCAATATGGCTTCATTAAGTCCAGAACCATCCAAGATTGTCTAGTTTGGGCATTTGAGTATCTTCATTTTTGTCACACTTCTAAAAGGGAGATTATTATCCTCAAGTTGGATTTTGATAAGGCTTTTGATAAAATTGAGCATGAGGCTATGCTGCAAGTCATGGAAAAAAGGATTTGGAGATAAATGGTTGACCTAGATGAAGCATATTTTCTCCTCTGGAACCTCTTCAATTCTGCTTAATGGAACCCCCCGCAAGGTTTTCCACTGTAAAAGAGGTGTGAGGCAGGGTGATCCTTTGTCCCCCTTTTGTTTGTCCTTGTTGCTGATCTCTTGCAATCCATTATGAATCAGGCAAAAGAAATTGGGCTACTTAATCTCCCTATCACCCTTCAGCATACCTCAGACTTCCCAATCCTTCAATATGCTGATGACACTCTTATTATTATGGAAGGCTGTGCCAGCCAGGTTTTTGTGTTAAAAGCTCTTCTAAATACCTTTGCAGATTCTACTGGTCTGAGAGTCAATTTCTCAAAATCCATGATGGTGCCAATTAATATCTCTGATGAGAAGCCACATCACCTGGCTGCCACTTTTGGCTGCTCTATGGGGAGCCTCCCTTTCACTTACTTGGGTTTACCATTGGGGACCTCAAAGCCAAAGATAGAAGATTTCCTTCTAGTTCAAAGATGTGAAAGGAGAAGTTGCAATTGGTCAATTCAGTATTCACTTCGCTCCCAATGTTTTACATGAGTACCTTTCAGCTTCATTCTTCCATTAGAGAGCAAATTGACAAGTATAGGAGGCACTGCATTTGGAGGGGGCATGGGGATAATAATCGGATTAATGCTAAAGCTGCTTGGTCCATTGTTACAAGATCCAAAAAGGAGGGCTTTAGGAGTTCTCAGTCTAAAATCTCAGAAGGAGGCTCTGCTCCTCAAGAACTATCATAAGTTTTTTAACAAAGTTGACACCCCCTGGGTCCCTCTTATCTGGGAAAAATACTAGTTACTCTGTTCGGCTGGCTAGATTGTACGGCTGGCTGACTGATTGTTCTGAGAGAAAAACACTGCTGAATGGCTGGCTGGTAAGTTCAAGCGAACAGAGCAACTATGGGAATGGTAAGCTGCCTAACCATACCATGAAAGGCTCTTTCTGGTGGAAAAATATCATAAATATGCTGGATACATTCAAGGGGATGGCCTCACCAGTAACTATTGCAGATGGTGCCTCCTGTCTTCTCTGGTTTGATGGCTGGTCTGGTCTACCATTAAGATTTACCTGCACTGAGCTATTCTCCTTTGCCAAGAAACCTTTCCTTTCGCTTAAGGGTGCAATTTCATCTAACAGCATCTCAAACCTTTTCAACTTGCCTCTCTCAGTTGAAGCGTTTGTTCAGCTACAGCTGCTGGAAAGCACTCCCCATTCTCTACAGTTGTCTGATGATAATATATCTGGACATACATTTGGGGAAACTCAATTTTTCTGGTAGAAAGCCTTATAAGCATCTTCGGGGGACGCGCCAGTCCCACCCAATTTATAGATGGCTTTGGAAATCATCTTGCCAGCACAAGCATAAGTTTTTTTTCTAGCTGCTTTCTCACGACAGGCTTAGCACCCATAATTTTTTGAGAAGAAAACACATGCACCAACCCTCGTAGCTTTGTGTGCTTTGCTCTCAAAATCATGAAGAAACTGCCCAACACCTGTTTCTCGATTGTGATATGGCTAAATCATGCTAGGCTAGCATTGGACTAATTATTGACTCCTCCCTTGATCCCTTACAGACTTTTAAAAGTCTTAAAGGTCAGTTGAATGTCAACTTCATGGAGATAGTCATTATCATGGCTTGGAGTATTTGGACCATCAGGAATGATGCAATTTTTTTTGAGGACTCAATGCCAGTACAGAAAGATGTTTAGAGATCTTTAAACTTGTCTTTGGCCTGCTCTGGTGGAGAGCCAAAAGCAAATACTCCCCTGCTATCGGTCTATGGCTAGAAAATCTTCTGTGATAGAACTTATTTTCTTTGTCTCCTTTTTTGTCTCCTGATCTCTCTCCCTCTGCTTTTGAACCTAGTTTAGTTCAGTTTTTGTTTTCTTCGGGCCGAACTGTTGTACTTACTATTTCTTTAATATATTTTCAGTAGGGGTTCACTAAACCCCTCCTGTTTTCAAAAAAAAATAATAACAGAGCCCACTGTAACTGTCTACATAACTAGTCTTCCACTTTTTAAGGAAGTGAATAGGTTCTTGTTTTTATGCAATTATGCAAAATCATTTTGATGAAGATTTGTAGCATCATTCTACAAATTGAGATAGTAGAAACATGAGCTTGCCATAGCTGCACCTAATTCCAGACCGGTTAATGTGAAACTATAAATAAGGGACCAAAATCTCCTACGAAATAAAAAATATTATCAGAAATAGCATAATCCATGCAAACCCACTTAAAATCTTTACTGAACTATGACAGGCCATCAACGTATTCCTAAGCTTAATACAAAAACGAGAGAGATTAGCTCAAGGAGTATTTAAAAAGGTGCTAATGGCAGTGGGACTACCGCCGGTAATAAGAAGCTAAAAATTGAAGCCCATGTCTTTGAAATCCAACGATCTAGTGCCCATAAAAACGAAAAATGACAGCTAAAGTAACGAGGAAAGGACTCATCACTGTCAAGCTAAAGGGTATCATATTGTAGGATTACGAAATAAAGAAAAAGTAAAAGTGACCAGAATGCAAGGAAAAAAACTTTTGTTTCACATTTCCGGAAAGACTACCTATTTGTTCGTTTACCATGTTCGGTACAAACACCAAATGGTAAACTTCCAGCATCACGTTAAAAATCATGCTTTATTATAATTCTATTTCTTTTTTTACTGCTGACACAATTTGAAACTTCCATGATGCTTTTAGTACAGAAGCCACACGTACTGCTGCACATTATTCTCGATTCAACACTCCAGAAAATGAAGTTATGCTACGATCCTGCAAACATGTCTTTACTCCAAAAGAAGTGGAAGACTAGTCGTAGTACAAAATACAAATCCTGCAGGACCAGCGTCCAGGCCAGCATGCAAGCTTGAAGCAATACAATTAGCAGCATGGTGTGAACTTGCAATACATGACGAAATGGCAAGAGAACAGCTATACGTAGTTCATCTGTCTGGGAAGATTGATGCCAGCTCGCGCAAGGAGGTCGTTCGCTCTTTTCACAGCTGAAGAAATTACCTCCTCCTGGACCACAAAGAAACGGACATGTGATAGCATCAGTGGTACATCTGCAGGGCCGTCTACATAAATTTTGTTGACAAAAAATGGCTGAGATTTGAAGTTTCTGATCTTCAGAGATCTGAGGAACTTATCCAGCATTGCCTGGGCTGGAAGTCCAAGGGGCTATTGGTTGCCACCCTCCCCAGGGGAGGGACGCCAGGCCTACATACCCACATCTGACCCCAGGCGTTCGCCTAGTGTTTATGTGCGGCCTAGACACTGTTAGAGATATGTACAGTTTAGAGATTTGTACTCCAATTTGTATCTTGACAACATACATGGAAGTTACCCTCTTATTCTCTTCATGGTATCAATTGCCTGGGTTTGATTCCGTCTCCTTTCTCCGCCCTAGCTTCTCCCCGCACCGCCGATTCCACGGTTCTATGGCCACACCTTCCCTGTGCGCGATCTCCCTCGCCTGCGCGCAATCTCCCACACCTGCTCCCATGCTGCCGCCAGGCCCCACGCGCTCATCTCCTCCACATCTCCGCATGTGTGACCTCTTGCGCCCGCGCCGCATACGTCGCATGCGCGCACGTCCCCCTCCCCTCGCATCCTCCTCGCGGCCATACTAATTATATTGGACAGCATGAACAGCGAAATAACGAAGATGATCATGAACAAAACAGTAAGCAAACCGTAGCAATAGATTAGAACACGTGGCGTGTATCTTTCGTTTGCAGACGAAGACGACGTTGCTGGTGATGGAGATGTATAGGGAGACGCCGTTGCTGGTGGTGGTGCGAAATCATCGAAGAGTGGTGGAGGAAGAGCTCAGAGCAGCTGATGATGAATACGCCGGGACGTAGCCCCGCCTGATTTGAATTGAAGACTGCCTCGTGCCGCATTTACTCTGCCTCCCAGGATGGCTAGAGTCTGCAGCCTCCTCTGCCAGCACCCACACCATGGCAAGTCTTCCTGAGGGGCCAATCATCGCCACTCCCTACACGACGATTGTTGTCCGATCTCATGCTCCTGTTGTCCTTGGACTGAAACATCCCAACTTCCACAAGTGGGCGCCTTTCTTCAAGTCCCTGCTGGGGAAGTTTTGGTCTTCACGGTCACATCAGATAGACTGCACCAGCCAACCCCGATGATCCCTAGTGTCTCATGGAAGATTCCTGTGTCCACAGTTGGCTTCTTGGCTCTGTCTGCCTCGACGTCCAAGACCTTGCCATGAAGGACGATCAGTCGGCGCAATAGCTCTTGGTCACCATCAAGGGCTGGTTTCTGGCCACTAATGAGCCGCGCACTGTCTTTCTGCATGAGGAATTTTCCTCCATGAGGCAAGGGGACCTTTCCATCAACGGCTACACCAAACGCATGAAGACTGTCGCCGATGCCCTGAAAAATGATGGTCATGCTGTCTTGCCATCACAGCTCGTCGTCAACCTCCTCCCAGGCCTCAATCCACGCTTCTCCAACACAGCGGACAACACCACCGAAACCACACCGCATCCTAACTTCAACATCGCGAGGTTTCCTCTGAGACTGCGCTCCTCACCGGACACTTCTCTCCCTGCGGCACAGCTTGCCGCTTTACCTCCGCGTGCTTCGACACAGCACAGGGTCAGAGCAGTCAGCTGAACTCCAACCGCTGCAACAACGGCAGCGGTGGTAGTTGGCATGACCAGCAGCAGCACCAGGGCGGCCAGCAACGCGTGCCCACCCCCTCCGGGCCATGGGTCTGTGTTGGTTTTCTACCCGGCAGGAGCGCCAGGGGTGGACTTGACAGCAGCATCAGCAGGCCTGGCGCGACTAGGGCATCCTTGGGCCAGCTCCACAGACCCACACGGCCTTCACACCCACCCAGTTTTCTCCTCCAACGGGTGCCCAGCAGCAGTTCATCCCCCCCCCCCCCCCCCCCCCCCCAGCCAGCCAGGGCTCCTCAGGCTGATGGCTGTGATCCGACAGGTGGGTCTAATCGCCGCATTGAACCAAATGGCCCTTCAAGGTATCAACCCCTGGGTGCTCGACACTGGTGCTGTTCCACTGTCCTCCTCGAATGGTATATGAATTACTTGCTCGCTCCATCTATCACTGTGGATAATGGTCATTCTATTCCTATTATCAGTCGTGGCACTTCCATTCTTCCTACAGCCAACACTTCCTTTTTCCTTAACAATGTTCTTGTTACCCTGCTCTTGTGCGCAATCTTCTGTCTGTTCGTCAATCTACACATCATAATAATTGTTCCATTGAATTTGATGCTTCTGGTTTTTTTTTTTCAAGGACATTTTGACAGGACTCGTGATCCTTCGTTGCAATAGTAGTGGAGACCTCTACACTATCTCACCAGCTTCGCCATCCACCGCCACTAGTTGCACACAGTCTCGCTATCTCATCCACTTTATCGCATCACTGCCTTGGTGGGCACCTCTGCCGTTGCTTCTCTTTAGAACATGTCGATTATCACGTGTAACAAAGCAGCACGATCCTTGTGTCATGCCCTAAGATTGTTGCCTGGGCTGGTAGCCTAGGAGATGCTTAGCAGCGTTCCAACCGAATAGTGCTAAAGAACTGTTATGGTTGGAGAGGTTTACTAGAGGAGGAAGCACACCCGTGGTTAGTATCCGTGCATGCCAGCACCATGAGCGATCAGATGCGACTAAGCCAGCAGTGCGCGGTCACCACAGGCCAGCGCCATGCGTGGTCAGCAGTGACCAAGCCTGTGGCTACCAGGGATCCCCAGGATTAGTTCCTTTCTAAATTAGTATGCATGAGCTTTGAACTTGTAATCGTCAGTTCACCCTTTGGCTATTTGTACTCAATGATCGATGAATAAGAAAACCAGCTGGAGATTGAGATCAATCTCTCCTGCTCCCAGCTGTCTCTCTCTGGTCGCTACTTGCTGGCGCCAGCCGCCAGGACGTCATCCCAACCTTGCCGCCGCCGAGAGCCCAAGCCACACCCACCAACCTCACATGATTACGTCTTACATAATCTAGTCGGTTCTAACAATCTGGTATTGATGTCGGGACCGATGCCTGCCACCACCACCACCACCGTTCTCTCCACCACGATCCCTGCCACCACCACCGCCCTCTCCACCCCTATCCCTGCGAAGACCACTGCCGCCTTCACCACCACCACCCTTCCCCCCAGTGGCGGAACTGGGGGTGGGTGTGGGGTGTGTGGGGGGGGAGGGCAGCAGGGGGCCTGTCCCCCCTAATACAGTAGAAGTTTTTTAAATAGCCCTATAAATATTGCAATTTGTAGTACATTTAGACATTGATTCACCCATTTTATAGCATAGTATTGTGATTTTTCGTTGCAAATACTAGTTACAAATAAAAAACATTATAAAAGTTGTAGAAATATACGCTTATGTATATATTTATCTCATTTAGAAATATCATTATATTTGTTAGGGCCCCCTTAATCAAAGTTGCTGGTTCCGCCACTGCTTCCCCCAGTCACCTCCGCACTCGCTAGCTCCCTGGAGCACATCACCTCAATCCTCAACACACACCTGAGCACGACAAAGTATGGCTAACTTCTTTCCACATGACTGACGTCGCTCAAGAATGGTACTACATGCTGGAACATGACGCGGGCGACGTCACTGTCATCAGCTGGTGACAATTCAAGATTTTATGTCAACAGCGCTTTGGGCCAGCCCTCGGCACCAACAATCTTTCCGATTTGGCTCGACTGTCGTTCTGTGGCTCGATCGAGGAGTACACGTAGACGTTCCTGGCCCACAGGTACACGCGGGCCACCTCTTGCCGCTTCAACAAGTTCAGCTCTTCAGCAACGACCTCCACGACCCCATCCTCACCGACGTGGAGCTCCTGGTGCCAGAAGATCTACAGCGCACAATGATGCTGGTGCGCGCATACGAACGCCATAATGTGGCCATTCTGGCTATCGCTCGCCAGACACGCCACCAGGGTCATCAGCACCAACATCCCCTGGCGGCCGCGGCACCCGCCACGACTCAGGCGCTGGCCCCAGCCCCCCTTAAGCCCCAACATCAGCAAGTCTGTTTCGCCGCCTCTCCTGATGAGATAGCGGAACGTCGATGTTAGGGTCTCTGCTATAACCGCGACGAGCAGTATGGGTGGGGCCACCAATGTGCACGCCTCTTGTACATGGAGGTTGAGGACTTCGCCGACGATGACATGACGCCGCCTGAGGTGACCCCAACACCGACAAGGAGCCCCCCTGATCTCCCTACATGCGAGCACGGGCATCCGCACCAAGAATACCATGCATCTCCATCGACAAGTACGAACTCACAGCCCTCCTCGACTCAGGTTCCACCCACAACTTCATCAACATGGCTGTTGCTCGCCGTTTTGGAGCTGCACTTCTACGACAGTCCAAGTGCCAACGTGGTCTTCGCCAACGGCAACCGCGTTGCATGTCGTGGCGTGGCCCGGAACGTCGCCATTTGCATCACCAACGGGCAATTCGTCATGGACTGCTACGCCATTCCAATCGACTGCTACGCCATTCCGCTAGACTGCTTCGATGCCGTATTCGGCATCTCCTTCATGCGCACCCTGGGCCCTATTTTATGGAACTTCAAAGATCTATGCATCGTCTTCTGGCGCCATGACTAGCGCATCATGTTCAAGAGCATCAGGTCGCCACGCTTCGACAAGCTCCGACCAACCACCTCCACACCGTCCGCACCGAGGAGACCACGCTCCTCAATTGTCACCAACTAGGCTTCCCCCTTTCCGGAGCTACGACCAACACATCCATCTGCTTCCCAACACCGCTCCAGTGGCGGTCCGACCATACCGCTACCCCGAACTGCAAAAAGACGAACTGGAAGCCCTGTGTGTCATCATGATGGAACAGGGAGTCATCCGGCTGAGCACCTCGCCCTTCTCCGCGCCGATCCTTGTCAAAAAGCAGGACGCGAAGTGGTGATTCTATGTCGACTATAGGGCGCTGAACGAGCACACAGTAAAAGACAAATTTCCCATCCCGTTGGTTGAAGAGCTCAGCGACGAACTGTACGGCGTGCACTTCTTCACCAAGCTTGACTTGCGTGCTGGCTATCACCAAGTGTGCGTCCACTCGGAGAACGTCGAGAAGACGGCTCACCAACACCCCATCGACATTCCAAAGCGTGCCAGCTATCACCAAGTGCGCGTCCATTCAGAGAACGTCGAGAAGACGGCTCACCAACACCCCATCGACATTCCAAAGCTTGATGAACTCAGTGCTTTGCCCTTTCCACGCAAGTGCGTGCTCGTCTTTTTCGATGACATTCTCATCTACAACACCTCCTGGCCCAAGCACCTGTGTGCGGTCCTGTTGGTCCACCGCGACAACCAGCTCCGGTGAAGCGCTCCAAATGCGCCTTCACCACCATCTTTGTGGCCTACCTCGGCCACGTGATCTCGGCGTTTGACCTCACCATGGATGGTGACAAGGTGGAGGCTGTGGCGTCATGGCCGCAGCCAGCCTCAGCACGCAGCTTGCGTGGCTTCCTCGGCCTCGCCGGATACTGCTCACCCCATGCAAACCAGTATACTTGGTTCTTAGTATCCAAGTATTCATTTGACTTTTCAACTATCATCAGAAGTTGAAAACTAGTATGAACAGAAATGAAACAATTTACAGTGTCCATCGTTTTTAGAGTGACAATACGAAATAATATTCTGTGAACATTTTGGTTCATTTCAATATTGAAGTACACTGAAAGAAGTAGTGAATTACCTCACTGAGATTCATGATTTTATGATCCTTCATGATCCATCGACCATTGCACATAACAGACTCAATATTCTCTGTCCGCATGCAATAGACAATGTTGGCAATGCTGTGCATTAGGGAGAGCCGGAGTTAAGTGTTATGCCAAACAGACAATGATACAAAAGCTCAGCAGCACGGCTAGATAACTAACTATACATATATCAGGTAACAAGAAGAATTGCTAATTTTGGACATAACAGGCTAGAGTACAGAAATTGTGAAATGGAGTAGATACAAAAACAAACTATGATATAACTCTACAGTGACACAGAACCCACTGCTAAACCAATCATAACAATAGTAGTTATTCAAAATATTAAGAAATAAATAAATCATAGTAGTGCACACCTGTCATGTAAGGGGACCATGGACCATGTAAATGGATTAACCACAACCAAGTCCGCCTACACATACAAAAAAACCGGATAAATAGTCAAAATGAATTGGAGCTTGCTAGAAAAAGTATGCTGATCAGCCCACTATTGACTCCAAGAAAAAAATGTACAAAAATTGCATGGGCTTATAATGAAGAAGATAACATTTATCAACCTCTGAAATATATGGACCAAAGTTATTGAGAGCCATACATGAACAAAAAGCAACTGGGAGAATCACCTTTTTCCCAACCTCCAGCGAACCTATTTCATTGTCCCACAGAACTGCTTTTGCACCATTAATAGTAGCCATCTTCAGCACAGTCTCAGCAGGAAGAGCAGTTGGGTTTGTTGTTCCACTTATGTATGCCTCACGACCTTTGTTAATTAGGGATGCTAAGTACATCTCATCCACTGTACAGCCCACGGTAGTAAATGTAAAATTAACCACATGATATCAAAATTTCCAAGATATATATAGGCACGTATGGCCTAGGATGAAGTACAAAGTTCAATTGCATATGCAAATTGTGTGACTGATAGGATCCTTGATCCTACCATGGCTGCATAAGGCACAGGGGTGGAAGGCAGGAGGTCGGGGACAATATCCCGACACCGAGTTGGAGCCGTGGCGAAACTGGCGGCGGCGTGCTACAGTGCTCGCGGTGCTACAGTTCCCATGAATACTGTTCACGAGGTGGCTGCGAGAGGGGAAGTGAGAAAACAAGGATTCGGTAGATGGCACTTGAGGCCAAGCAAAGATTATTGCCTTGCTTGATTTCTTAGGAGGCTAATAGGCAATACATATATGGGGTATATAGGACTAACACCCCAAATGCGTAGACAATGTGATACTGATCCTATTTACATCTCAATCTAGAATTAGCCATACTAGGCCATTAGGCACTAGTGGGATTGTCCCGGCGCTGGTAGGAGATGCCCGTCATAACACCAACAGTAATTGTTTCACACATTCTTCAAAATAAATGGAGAAGAATTGGTCTATTTGATTAAAAAAGCAAGCCTAATCAAATGGATGCCCGAAATAGTATATTTTCATTCATTTTGGTGGTATATTAGTCAGTAAAATATGCTTTTCCCACGTCTTATTTTTTTCGGTTGGTTCAGTGTTTCTTTACATAACAACACAGCTGAATTACATGACATAACATGATAACAATCTGATAATCCATTTTCTTTCAAATTTCAAAACAAAACAGTTAAATGTGGTTGTGAAAATTCTACTGATGACATTTTAATGAAAAAAATACTGAATATCTTCACAAGAATATAATTATTCTATAAAGTGGACATGAGATAACTATTTGGTCGAAACAGAGTAAGAATAGTCAATTAGGCTCTCTGATCTATACTCTGGAACATAAGAATCCCTCTTTAAATGATGATCTAAGCTCACATATGCTCGTAAAATGTTTGTGAGGATTTCTGAAGCATACCAATGCTCATTCTATTATTGCTTGGTGCTCCATCTGTACCGAGGGACACACAAACACCAGAATCCAGCATTTCTCTAATAGGAGCAAACCCCAACATCCGCATGGCAGATGCAGGACAGTGAGAAACCTTAACACCAGCCTTTGAAAAATGGCCTATCTGCAATTTGAGAACCACATAGTGAAACATTCATGGAAGGGCATACCTATAAACTGTACTTGGAGAAATTGCTGTATTTTACTATCTGTTATTGAAAATATCATATATCAAAAGTCATCTAGAACTTTAGAAACAGATCCAAATGTGGCAAAAAAAAAAGAACTTCTTAACAGATGTTTTAGCATTGTCATGAGGGCTTCAACATGATGTAGATGAATGGAAGTACATGCAGATAACCTTCCACATGAAGAAACATCAGTTTGTGGGTGCAACAGCATTCAAGTTAGTTTTTGACTTTTCGTTTTGCTGAACTGGGCAGTTTGGTTTTGTTAGGACACTAGATCCCCTTTCCCTTAAAATCTAGTATAAGGGACTGAGAAAACTGGACTGTAGAGAATAGGGGATATCTGCTCTAGCAGATTGAGAAAGCCACACCTCCTTTATATGTGGGACCTCCGAGTCAGTGAAAAACCTTTCTTTCTCCTATCTTCTCACCGTCGGTCTGTTATGAAGGGCATCCAATATGCCAGTTGTCGGCCCATTAGTGGCTTAGGAGGCGCCATCTGCTAGGGGGTTAATTACCCGATATTTCCTATTTATAGTTATTTCCTAATATTTGCATATTAGTGCTTGGATGAGAGTTAAGAGTCCTTAGATGAGGAGAGTCAGAGTCCTTACATGAGAATGAGAGGGATGGACATATATATGTAAAAACTGGTGATTGCAAAGGCAACCAAATAGCAACTTATTTTTGTCGGCTTCCCTCCTTCCTCCTTGCGCCGCGATCACAGCACCCTCTCGCCGCTCTCGCCCCAACCAACCTCGTCCTGCGATCTCTCACCCCTACAACCTTCGCAACAAGCCCGGTAGGATCTGCAATCCTATCACGGTCCCTCCTGTCTCCTCTTTGATACCTACGGAAAGGGCCCTGGTGGCAAATGGAAGATGTCTGTTTTGATGACTGGTGGGAGAAAATTTCCAGTGGGGCGGTTGATCTTATTCAAAAGGGCCTTAATTCCCCTGTTATTCTAGGTGCTTCGACTCTCTGGAAGCATCACAATATGTGTGCTTTTTATGGGGTTTCCCCTAGTGTGGTCCAGGCTGTGTTGCTAGCTATGGAGGATTTACATCTTTGAGGTTTAGTCAGAGCACGAGGTGTTAACTTTCTCTTAGCCCTTATGGCGGAGGAAGGTTGACTGACCTGTGTATATTTTGTGGTCATGGTCGGTCTAATGATGCAAAGGGCGTGTTTGTTGTTTTTGATATCTAGGTTTTGGTATGGGTTTGTGTGGTTCTTTTGCAAGGGACCTTTCCCCATATTCTGTTCTCTACTTAATATAATGAGACGCATGTTAGCAGAAAAAAAAAAGAAAAAATATGGGCCTTCGTGGCGGCTGCCCGCCTGGCCTGTCATGGGTGTTGGGCCCAGGGTGGCCCAGCCTGGGCTGGCATGAACGGTACCGCAGGTACTATAGCGTGGTACTGTAGCGCCCTTGCTACGGTTTAGGAAAGATATTAGATTAGATCTATTAGCCACCCTAGGCCCAACACCCATGACATGGCCTCCAGCGCGTGGTGCACGGCGTGAGGTGCAGTGGCTGCTCGCTGGTCGGCGTGGCACGGTGGTGGCTGCTCGACTGGCTTGCGAGCACAGCCTGACCTCCAGCACTAGGTGTATGGTGCAAGGCGTAATGGCTGCTCGCGCTGTGAAAGAGAATAATTTCTGGGTAATTCATTGATGCAGAGTGAGAGAGGACGTGTTACATATATAGATGAGGAGATCGTGAGATTTATGCCTGTCAAGATCTCCTCTAAACACTAAGTCTAAGCCAACCAGAACTGGTCAAACACTCCTATAGTTACTCTAAGGACAGCATAACCAGTCAATGAGTTCCTCTAAACACTCTGAACCAAGGGAGGGACACGCCTATTCTAACACGCTGGTTGGGAGAAAATTGCATATTTCGGACTCCAATCATCGCGCTTTGCAGTTTCTCCAAACGTCGACTTAGTAAAAATAGGAGTCCAAACGTTGGACACTTGATTTTTGGCCATTACATGTATTTCCCCCTTTTTCAATCTTTATAGATTTACACTGTATGTACCTAGCCGACACCCGACGTTCCGTACCCTAAAATTGCGACCTTTCGTGTTGCCGCCGCCATCGCGCGCCCTCTCATGCTCCCAACGAGAACCCGACCTCCATGGACAACCAGCCACCGGACGAAGAAGCCATTGCCCACGGCGGCCGCTGAAGCCCTGGCCGCGCCGGCCACCACTGAGAAAATACATGCAAAGGCCAAAACATTAAGTGTTCAACGTTTGGAGTCCTAGTTTTACCAAGTCAACGTTTGAAGTTCTAAAACGGCGAAGCGCGGCGATTGCAGTCCCAAATATGCAATTTTCTCGCTGGTCGGAAGCGGCGCGGTCGTGGCTGCCTGACCGGCCTGCGAGTACAGCCTGGCCTCCAGCGCTTGGTGCATGGCGCGAGGCGAAGTGGCTGCTACTTGGCCTGGTGTGGTGCGGTGGCAGCTGCCCGACTGACCTGCGAGCAGAGTCGGTGGCCACTCGTTGGCTAGGGCAACGCACGACGGCTGCTTCCCTCCCGGCCTACGATCATGGAGTGGGGGCACGCAGTGGTGGCTGCTCACCGGACGGGCCACATGTAAAGTGTGTATGGGTGTGGGAAGTTGGGGTGGGGGGGGGGGCACAAGTCATTTTCTTTTCCACCTTCTACCTTCTCATTGTTTTTCCACGAGCAGAGCTCGGATGTGCCCGCCCAGCTCCCTCACCCCTACCCACGTTGTCCCTTCACCCAGGCCACGCGGCCATGCCGCCCAACCCATCCGTCCCAATCCGGCTCCCGCCTGTTAACATCATGGCCACCGACACCTTATCAAGGTCCTCAGCCGCGCTGCTCCTGCCGGCTCTCTCCCATCTGTGTCATCACCCTGTCTGACCCCTGTTTGGTGGTGATGCCACCCGTCTGTGCCTCGTCGAGCACCTGCTCGGCCACGCCACCGACCCAATCCCCGCCGAGATGTCGGACGAACAAGGACAAGCTCATCCGCCTGGTTTCCGTTCTCTTGGAACCAAACACTACCTAAGAAAGTGGGCCCATGTACTAGTCCTGGAACATATGCATGAATAAGTATTTAATTTGTAACATGCACAGACTAGGAGATTCTGCCCATGTACTACTAGTCCAGAGTACCTTTATAAGGAGCTCTGTTTTTTTTTAAGGAAAGGAGCTCTGTTTTTGGGAACAACGACATAATCTATGTACATATTTCTTGCATGCACTATTTTTGTTCTTCGCTGTCAAGGCTATCAAGATCCTCTATCTCCTACTGTAATCCACCCAACCCACTATCTTTCTCCTGCAATCATGCCAACAGGATGTCATTGACATTGTCCTCCAATAAACAACCCATAGCACCTTCGCCCCCCCCCCCCCCCCCCCCCCCCCCCACCCCCACCTACATTTTGGGACAGAGCACATAAAAACTAAAACCACGACATTCTTATGACCCAAACATTTTCTAGCCTATTTTTTATATTTGATAACTACTATATGTTCTCAGAATACAGACAGAGTAGACAATGTGCAAGGCAACAATTGATTGTGAATAAGTTTACTCACCTCAGGTTCATTCAACCAAACAGAATGGGCAGCCAGTAAATTACTCCTCAGGAAATCAATTTTCTCTAAATATGTCACTGTGCCATGATCAATTCCTTTGGTCCGAAGTATAAGTTGATTTTCATACGGTATTTCTGCAATATGCTGAAAGAAGAGCAAGACAATGTTGTAAGAAAATCTACGCAGGTTACCAGGCTTAGCAATTCAATCAACAACGAAGCCTTTCAAGTCCCAAGTAAGTTAAGGTAGGCTGGGTTCAGCAATTCTATTTGGGAAAAAAAAAAAAAACCTTGGCCATGGGGAAAACCTCCCCTAAGGCATTACTATGATTAAGAAGCCTCAACAACACAGACCGATCCTGGCTTCACCCTACAGGGCCACACAGTAACCTGGGCCGAGCACAATCATCTGGGTTGGCGGCCACTGCAGCTACGAACCAAAAAAAGAAAGAAAGAAAGCAGACCCCAAGGTAAGTGGACATTGTTACGAACCTTGGGGATCTGAGAGCATAAGTTCTCCAGAGGTGGAGATGAGTATATATATATAGGGCTTGAGAGCCTCATGGGCTGGGCCATATAGGCCTATAATATAATAGCCATTTAACACCCCCCCTTCAAACTCAAGGTGGAAGCGGAGGATTGGAAGCATTGAGTTTGATCAAGTGAAGCCGATGCTGCTCTCGAGTTTGAGCTTTAGTGAAAAAGTCAGTCAATTGCAACTCTGAAGGCACATACTGGAGAGAGATAGTTTCCTGTTGACAATTAGACCGAGTAAAGAAGGCATCCACACCAATATGCTTTGTAAGTTCATGCTTCACAGGACCATTGGCAATTTGTATGGCCCCTGTAATATCATAGAGAATAGGTGTGGCAACATCGCAAGAAACCCCAAAATCAGCCAACAACCATCGAAGCCAGACAATCTCTGCAGTAGTAGTAGCAAGGGCTCGAAGTTCGGCTTCTGTACCTGCCTGTTTCTTGGACTTCCATGCAATAGGAGAAGAACCAAGAAGAATGAAGTATCCTGTGATGGAACGTCGATCATTTGGGTCACTCGCCCAATTGGAGTCCGAGTAAGCATGAAGTTGAAGAGGACTGTCATGTGCATAGAATAAACTTTGAGATGATGTCCCTCGTAGGTAACGCAACACACGAAGTAGATGTCCAAAATGAACAGAAGTTGGGGCACAGACAAACTGGCTTAAAATATGAGCGATATCAGATCTGGTGACGATGAGATAAACAAGGCTGCCCACAATGTGTCGATATCGAGAGGGATCCTCAAGAGGTACCCCATCAGTGAGACGAAGCTATAAGTGAAGATCCATAGGTGTAGCAGCAATTCGGTTATCAGTGATGCCTGAACGAGCAATAAGATCATGTATGTACTTAGATTGGGAAAGATGATATCCCTTGGTGGATCGCTTGACCTCAATGCCTAAGAAATAGCTAAGAGGACCCAAATCGGACATCTGAAACTCAGCACTAAGTTGTTGCTTCACATAGGAAATGTGATCCTCATTATCACCCGTAATCAGCATATCATCAACATACAGAAGAAGTAGAGTACGACCACGCGGTGAAAAATGAACAAATAAGGCCGGATCATGATCACTAGGAGAAAAGCCAGCAGCCGGATCACAGATACAGAACGCTCATGCCAAGCACGAGGAGCCTATTTAAGGCCATATAAAGCAGGCGAAGGCGACAAACATATCCTCAAGGAGCAACAACACCTGGGGGTGGTTGCATATAAACTTCCTCAGTCAAATCACCGTGTAGAAAAGCATTTTTGACATCCATTTGAGATATGGGCCAGGAAGAAGAAGCAGCCACTGCAAGTAATGTACGAATCGTCGTCATCATCATAATCTAGACCTTGGGTCTGCTGAAAACCACTGGCAACAAGACAAGCTTTATATCTCTCTATAGAACCATCAGACTTGGTCTTAACTTTGAATACCCACTTAGATGTAATAGGTACCACGTGCGATGGCAAGGGAACAAGATCCCAAGTGCCTTGACGATCAAGGGCAGCAAGTTCCTCAAACATAGCAAGCTGCCATTCTGATAATTGGATGGCTCATCAACAATAGCACTGACATGAGGAAAACCATACTTATCTGCAGGGTATATAGAGCTATGATCTCGAAGATTATATCGTGAACCAACCTGTAACTCATGAGAAACAACAGATGACTCATCAATAGTATTATTATTAGAATCAGCAACAGCGGGCTCGTCAGTACTAGCCAAGGTGGTCAAATTAGGAGGAAGTTGTGTAGTGTTTTTAGAACGACGACTGAAAACACGTGTAACGGGTGGTATAGAGAAAGAGTGAGGCGGGGAAGGTGGAGTTGTTGCAGGAGGTAAAGGTGGCGTCATGGAAATAGGAACATGTGTGAGGTAGGAGCAGGTGTGGAGGCGTCATCGCTAGATGAAAAAGGAGGAAGACACAAAAAAGAGGTGGACTCTGTGGGGGAATATGAGGGCTTGGTGGTTGGATTATAAAAGAAAGGATGGTCCTCAACAAAATTAACATCACGAGAGATTCGTATGCGACGAGAAGAAGGGTCATAGCATCGATAACCCTTATGCTCAGGACTATACCCCAGAAAAACACACTCAATGGATTGTGCAGTCAATTTAGTGCGCTCACGAGGGGCAAGCAAAACATAGCATGTGCATCCAAAAACGCGAAGATGGTCATAGCTAGGAGTACCATAAAGTACTTCACCAGGACATTGGTCTGACAGCTTGGATGAGGGTTGCCTATTAATGAGGTAGACAGCAGTGGAAACAGCTTCACCCCAAAAATGAGAAGGGACAAAAGATGAAATCAAAAGGGCACGAGCTGTCTCTATGAGATGGCAATGTTTTCGTTTAGCAACACCAATCTGAGCATGAGCACCTAGACAAGAGAGTTGTGCAAGGGTACCCTCAGAGGACAAAAAATGGCGAAAAGCAGCAGACAAATATTCACCCCCAGAGTCAGAGTGAAGAATTTTAATGGGAGTAGAAAACTGTGTGTGAACCATTCGAACAAAAGAATGATAAATGGAACACAACTGCGAACGGTGTTTCATGAAATAAATCCATGTATAGTGAGAATAATCATCAATAAAAATGACATAATATTTATGGCCACCCTTTGTAGCAAAGGGTGCAGGACCCCATACATCTGTATGAATAAGATCAAATGGTTTAGCAGACCGAGAAACACTAGAAGAATAAGGAAGTTGTATTTGTTTGCCAAGTTTACAACCTTTACAATGAAAGCTAGACTCGATAGATGTAGAACCTAAACAACCTTTATTTATCATGAAAGACAAACGGGACCTGCAAAGATGACCAAGACAATAATGCCACTTGGCGAAGGAGGCTGAGGACGATGCAGCGGATGAGGCATGGGCTGTAGATGCAACAGACGAAGGGAGACATAGGGTGTGAAGAACATAAAGGCTGGAAGCACATTTACGGCAATAGCCAGTCCCAATCACTTTCTTGCTGCGACGGTCCTGAATAAAACAAGATGGGTCATCAAAACCAACAAAACAATTCTGGTTGGTAACTTGACCAACCGATAGAAGATTCATAGACAACTGAGGCACAAAAGAAACATCGGGTACACAAAAATGATTATTGCAAAGAGAACCCTGATGAGTGATGTGACAAAAAGTACCATCAGCTGTCTGAATAGAAGCACCATCAGTGACTGACTAGCTGAGACTGATGAGATGTCACATGAAAGGAGGCTCCAGAATCAAGCACCCAAGACGAAGGAGCACTGACAGTCGAGGAGGCAGCAACAGAAACAGTACCAAAAGCTGAACCTCTAGGAGTGGAAGAAGTACCACGACCACGAGCAGCACAACGGAGCACGGAATTCAGCCAGCTTCTCTGGATGCTTAGCAAAGCAATTATCTGAACTATGATTAGTCCTGCCACAATGCTTACAGGGTTCTTTCAAAGCACTAATCCTTTGATGAGAAGCTGCCAACACACTGTGAGGGTTAGGCACAGAAGAGGACAGGGCATGAAGACGTGTCTCTTCAGCAAGCAATTCAGACAATGCCTTTGCCATGGTCAGAGTAGAAATATGAAGCAGTCTTGTACGAATAGAATCAAACTCTGCCCTGACTCCCAAAACAAATCTGTAAGTAAGGAACTGCTCAATAAATGAAAGTGCAGTACAGTTCTGACCTGCTGTACATTGAGGCACCATGGAAATCAAAGAACCCATTAAGCGATCAAAGGCAGAATAATACTCATTGTTAGAATCTGATTTTCCATACCTTACAAACCCTAGATTAGGGATATACATTGTAACACCCTAAAAAAAAAATTTGCATCTTTGAAATAGGAATTTAATTTGATTTATTTTATGCAATCTTGTGGGCATTTAATATAAATATAGGGAATAATAATTTTTGTGAATTAATTAAAATAGGGAAACCACATGTATGTTGCATTCATGCTGCTTATCTATTTTGTATTGATTTCATTTTATTGGTATTGCAAAATATTCAAAAGCATTTATGGAAACCTATTTGGAAAATGAATTTGAAAAAAAAAAGAAAACAGAAACCTCACCCCTCCTCTCTTTCGGCCCAGTCGAGGCCCAACTTCTCTGCCGCCCCTCCCCTCTTCCCTTCGCCTCGCGTGGACCGAGCCCAGCTCCAGGCCGAGGCCCAACTCCTTCGCGCTGCAGCCCAGCTCGGAGCCCATCTCCTCCTCCTCCTTTCTCTCCCGCTTGGGCCAGGGCCCAAACTTGGCGAGCCAGCCGCGCAGCGCCGTCCCTCTCCGTTTGTGACCGACACGTGGGGCCCACAAGTCATCTTCCTCCTCCTCCTGCTCGTGTTCGAAGCGGACATGTCCGCGCCGTAACCCCCCTGGCCTCCTCTCTTGGCGTGGCCGAGTCCGGATCTCCTACACCTCCTCGCGCCCCTATAAAACCGCCCGAGCACCCTGCCGTTCCCTCCCCACAAGTTTCCGAGCAAGCTACCGCCTCCAATCGAGCCTAGCCGCGCCGCCGAAGCCTAATTCGCGCCGCCGCCGTCGAATCCCTCCACCGGAGCTCTCCCCGTCCGAATTGGTCGCTCCCGAAGGTTTGAAGAGAGGTATAAAAGCATCGCCCACCGTTTTTGGCTCGTTTTACTCCCTCCCGGGTCACCGCGACCTCGCCGTCGCTAGCCCGCCGCCGCGGAGCTTGCGGCTTGCTCTGTAAACGGCCGCAGCTCATGCCGATACCCTAGATCGCTTCGCCTCTGTCTCCTCTTCCAACCAATGCTTTTCCCGAGTCGAAACAGCCACTCTAATGCCCTTTTCACGTTTTCCGGCGAACTCCTCGCCGCCGGCAATGGCTGCCGCCGTGCCAGCACTGTAGCTGGCCGGAATCCCCTCTCTCTCCCTCTTGGATCTAATCTGGGCCGTTGATTTGGGATCGGACGGCCCACAGCACTCCATACCCCTTCGCCCTGCCTTTTTGCAGAAAACCCCCTGAGCTTTTTAATGTTCTAACCCGCGGTCCTTTGGCGTATTTCTCAGATTACGCTTTCCTTTTTAGAAAACGTATTTTCCTCGGTTTAGATTCAAAAATACGTTTTCAATATTTGCAGATTTGCCACTCAGTTTATTTTGGCCATAAAATATTCGTTTTAACTCCGATTTGATCCGTTCAAGTCTCGTTAGATTCGTAATTTCGTAATCTATCTAATGATGCTTCCGTTAGTCATGTTTTCAACTTTTAAAATTCGAGATTAGATTTAATCTATTATTTTATTAAAGTAAAACTTGTTTATTTCATATCTGTTTTTCCCTTGTTGGTGTACTGTTTCTAATATAGATCTTGTTTGCTTCGTGTATGATTGCCTCGATGATTGTGTGGTGATTTTATGATCGAGTTCAGACGGTGAGCAATACGTTGGTGATCAAGGGTACACTGAGGATCCAAGTTCTCCAGAGCACTTTGATCAAGGCAAGTATAGCATGGACCATCCTTGTTGCCTATTCACCTTAATCACTAAATTCATGATGCATGTGTCTACCTTGGCAACCATAGTGTTTATTCCTAGTTTTGATGACTTGATCCTTGTTACCTATGAGATTGCATTTGAGTAGTGATGCTAGTGCTTGATGATGCCATGATCTTATGAACTTGAATAATTAATTGTGAGATAAAGATTAAAAGATGCTTTTTAGCAACATGGACTAAGGACTTAACTGTAAGTATGACACCGGGACTTACAGCGCAACCATGAGGGTCATATGGCTCTGACTTTAGTTAAGTATGAAGTTACTTTCTATCATGTTGTTAGTCTTGAAAGGTTCCTTGCCGAGCTGGTTGTTTTGCGGCTCCTGTCTTTGTGTGTACTGCTGCGTGTGTGTGCCACTAGAAGGAGGGCTCTACCACCCCTTGCCATTGTGCCCGGATTGATTAGTGGCATGTTAGGAAGGCTTTTGAAAGACTTCATAGTGTACCCTGCCGCACTTCCTTGGTGAGGTGACATGGGAGTCATGACCCTTGGCATATGGGAATCACGACTTATGGTGAAAGTGTGCAACCTCTGCAGAGTATAAAACTGGTAGATCAGTCGTGCTCACGGTCACGAGCGGCCTTGGACGTCTTACAGGAACTTAACTAATATAATATTGAATTATTTGAAGTTTCTATTGATGCTTATTCCATATTAATTATCATGTTTATATGATCATGCGAATCTTGTTCCTTGGTATATTCTATTGCTGCTACTCAATTGCTAAAATATGATCAACTAAAAGCAACCGCTGTCAACCAGTGTCATGCCTTATTTGGGCCTCATAAACCCATGTTATTCTTGTTGAGTACGACATGTACTTACGCTTGCTTTATTTTTCATATTTGGATAAAAATCCCGGATGGGTAACAGATGACTATGATGATTCTTCTGAGGATTACTAGGATTGTGGTTCACCAGTCAACTATTTCCCTGTGAATTGGAGCTTCCGCGAGAGATTATATTTATTAGTCCGCCGCTATATATGTAAAGACTCTGTGATATTATTCGTTATATATTGAACCTTGTGATGGTACTATGTAATTTGTCGCTTATGTGTGTGATTGATCTCTGGGCGCACATAAGTTGTTTCATTCAATTTTATTCTTAAAATTGGGTGTGACATACATACTAGGATACATGGGCCTCATGGGCTGAATACACACTCCAACACCCCCCCCCCCCCCCCCCCCCCCCCCGCAGTCTGGACTACCGGCGCAGCGGAGTCAAAGACTGGACAAGAAGAAAGAACACCATGAAAGAAGAACACCAAGTACAGGACCCCCCCGCAGCCACAACTAGCCACTAGTGATGTTAAGGCTGGAGCGAAACTCGGAGAAGGTCGACGAGGGAAGGCCCTTGGTGAAGATGTCCGCGAACTGGGAGGTGGTCGGGACGTGGAGGACTCGAACGTCGCCGATGGCCACACGGTCGTGGACGAAGTGGAGGTCGATCTCCACATGCTTGGTCCGCTGGTGCTGCACAGGGTTTGTGGAGAGGTAGACGGCGCTGACATTGTCGCAGTAGACAAGCGTGCTCCTGGTGAGGGGGCGGTGAAGCTCAGCCAGGAGCTGACGGAGCCAGGCGGCCTCGGCCACGCCGTTTGCGACGGCGCGGTACTCTGCCTCGGCACTGGAGCGCGAGACTACCGACTGACGCTTGGATGACCAAGAGACAAGGTTGCCGCCTAGGAAGACAGCGTAGCTGGAGGTGGACCGGCGGGTGTCCGGGCATCCGGCCCAGTCCGCGTCGGTGTAGACAACCAGCTCGGCCGAGGAGGACCGACGGAGGAGCAGCCCGTAGCCGAGGGTGCCGCGAAGGTACCGGAGGAGCCGCTTCATAGCAGCAAGGTGGGGCTCCCGTGGAGCATGCATGTACAGACACAGCTGCTGCACGGCGTAGGTGATGTCGGGTCGTGTGAAGGTGGGTACTGGAGCGCACCAGCAAGGCTCCTGTAAGTGGTGGAGTCCTCTGGGCCAAGAGCCGAGCCACCTGCCCCTGACAGCTTGCCCTGAGTGTCGACCGGCGTAGAGCAGGGCTTGCAGTCAGTCATCCCAGCCCTCTCCAGGATGTCCAGAGCGAACTGCCTCTGGTGGAGGAACAAGCCTGAAGGTCGGGGCTCGACAGTAACGCCGAGGAAGTGATGGAGCACACCGAGATCCTTCATAGCAAACTCCTTCTGCAGAGAGGAGATGATCCGATGGAGCAGGGACTCGCTGGAGGTGGTGAGGACAATGTCATCCACATAGAGCAGCAGATAGGCAGTCTCACCCCCATAGCTGTAGATGAAGAGCGAGGTGTCCGACTTGGCCTCCAGAAACCCAAGAGTCAGCAGGTAGGAAGCAAAGGTGGAGTACCATGTCGAGGTGCCTGCTTCAGACCATACAGGGACTTGTTGAGCTTGCAGACCATCGCGGGACGGGAAGGATCCACGAAGCCTGCCGGCTGGCTGCAGTACACAGTCTCTGTCAGAGTGCCATGGAGGAAGGCATTCTTGACATCCAGCTGGTGCACGGGCTAGGAGCGCTCAAGTGCCAGGGAGAGGACAGTACGGACTGTCGCAGGCTTCAACACTGGGCTGAAGGTCTCGTCGTAGTCCACTCCGGGCCGCTGAGTGAAGCCGCGGAGCACCCAACAGGCCTTGTAGCGCTCCAAGGACCCATCAGCCCGACGCTTGTGTGTCCAGATCCACTTGCCCGTGACCACATTGCCACCAGACGGACGCGGCACCAAGTCCCACGTCTGGTTGGCGATCAGGGCCTCGTACTCCTCCTCCATCGCTCGACACCAGTGAGGATCCACCAAGGCCTCACGGAGTGAGGAGGGTAGAGGAGAGACCCCCGGCTCGCAGGTGACGGCGGAGAGGGCCCGGGGCCGGGACGCCTGCCGCGTCACCATGGGGTGAACGTGGCGAGGGTCCCGATACATGAGGGGCGGGTGGTACACCGGCTCGTCGTGTGAGCGCCGCGGGGCACGGGCAGCGGGTGCCGGTGACGGAGGCCCCACCGGAGGCGTCGGTGGCGACGGCGGAGCAGGTATTGGAGAAGAAGTCACCACCGGCGGTGTCGGGACAGGTGGTGGCTGCGAACGGCGCTGGTAGACACACACGGGGTGCGCGAAGCGGCCGGGGGCCACCGGTGCCGTCTCCGGTGGCAACCGAGCAGGGGACGACGGGGTCGCGTGTGGCGCGACAGGGCGCTCCGGGACCTCGCAGGGCGCGGAAGGGAAGTCCGGGGCTACGTATGGCGCAGCCAGGAGCTCCGAGGCCGCACGTGGGGCAGCAGGGACTTCCGGAGCCACGGGCGGCGCGGTAGGGAAGTCGGGGGCCGCTCGAGGCACGGCCGGGAACTCCGGGGCCGCACGCGGTGCAGCAGGGACCGCCGGTGTCGCGTAGGGCGCGACAGGGTGCTCCGGGACCTCGCAGGGCTCCGAAGAGAAGTCCGGGGCCACGTGTGGCCCAGCCAGGGGCTCCGGGGCCGCACGCGGTGCAGCGGGAAACGGAGAGAAGGGTGGCGGGACCTCCGGATCAGCAGGAAACAAGGAGGCCAGCTCACGGTCGGAAGCAGGTGTGGAGGTGGTGGAGAAAGGAAAATCCGTCTCATCGAACACGACGTGTCGAGAGATGTGGACCCAGCGAGAAGTGAGGTCATAACAGCGGTACCCCTTGTGGTCGGGGGAATAGACGAGGAACACACACCGAGTCGAGCGGGGCGCGAGCTTGTGGGGAGCAGTGGCAGCGGTGTTAGGATAACACGCGCACCCAAAGACTCGGAGGTGATCGTAGCTGGGAGGGGTACCGAAGAGAGCATGGTGAGGTGTAAGGGCGGGAGAAGAAGTGGAAGGCAGACGGTTGCGAAGGTAGGTGGCGGTGCAGAGACTCAGCCCAGAAGCGAGCAAGGAGAGAAGCCTGGAACAGAAGGGTGCGCATGATATCGTTCGTGGTGCGAATCATGCGCTCAGCCTTGCCGTTCTGAGGAGAGGTGTAAGGGCAAGACATACACAGCTGAACACCATGAGAGAGAAAAAAGGAGCGAGAAGTAGAGTTATCGAACTCACGCCCATTGTCACACTGGACGGCCTTGACAGTGCGGCCGAACTGAGTAGACACCTAGGCGAAGAAGTGAAGGAGAGAAGGGAACGCGTCAGACTTAGCGCGCAAAGGGACAGTCCAGGAGTAGTGAGAGAAGTCATCCACCACCACCAGATAGTACTTGTAGCCAGAGCAACTGAGAATAGGAGAGGTCCACAGATCGCAATGGACAAGGTCGAAGGGATGAGGGGCACGGGAGGAAGAAGAATGGAAAGGAAGACGGACGTGACGGCCAAGCTGGAACGCGTGACACAGGTGCTCATCAGGAGTCCGAGCGCAAGGCAGAGCGGAAGTGTGACGGAGCTGTGTCAAAACATCGCGGCCGGGGTGCCCGAGGCGGCAGTGCCAGGTAGTGTAGGAGGTGGTGGCGGTGAAGGTAGCGGTCGAGGTAGGGGAGGGAGAGGGCGAAGAAGATGCAGCGGAAGGAGGGAACTGAAGGGTGTAGAGGGGCCCCGTGCTGTCACACCGGAGAAGGGGACGGTGGGAGGCCAAGTCCCGCACGGTGAGGCCAGAGGGGTCAAACTCGACCGAACAAGAGTTGTCGGTCGTGAAGCGGTGAATAGAAAGAAGGTTGTGAGTCATACCAGGAGCAACAAGAACATCAGGAAGGTGGAAAGAGCCATGTGTACGCGCACTACCCACGGAGGAGACGGGAATGGAAGCGCCGTTTCCGACGATGATGGAAGAGGGATAGGAAGGGTGGAAAGAGTGGATAGAAGAGAGAATGCCAGGATCTGGCGTGGTGTGGTGCGATGCACCTGAATCAGCAATCCAGTCGGGAAAGACTAGCGGCGGCCTCACAGCAGAGGGAGAGCTGATGGCCCCGGCAGCGAGAGTATAGGGAGGGCCAGGGGGGCCCGACAAATAGAAGGAGGAAGGTCGTGGGCAACGGCGGCCAGGGCGGTGGCAGGTGTCGGGACGACAAGAGAAGGGCACGACCAGGCGGCTGAGGTCGGCCAGGCAGGAGCCAACGCGGGAGGAGGGGCACCGGCCGTGAAGGACGCCGGCGTAGTGAGAAAGGAAGACGGACGCGACGGCCAAGCAGTCTGGAGGGCCGAGTCGGCCGGCGAAGAGGGGGCAGCCGTGTAGAGGAGGGAGGCGGCGGCGGTGTCCTGCTTCGGCCGGAGGAGGGAGGCGGCGGCCAGCTCGGCGGCGGCGGCGGCCTGGGCTGCAGGGGCCGCTCGGGCCTGCTGCAGGGCGGCGGCGGCCGGCTCGGCGGCGGCGGCGGCCTGGGCTGCAGAGGCCTCTCATGGCCTGCTGCGGGCGGCGGCGGCCTGGGCCTTCAAGGGCCGCTCGGGCTGCTGCTACAGGGGTTGGCGGCTTCGGCCTGGTTCTTTCAGGTCCCCTCTGGTCCTTCTGTCCATGTGGCTGGGGCTTTCGGCGTCCTGAGGCTGTCAGATTGGAGAGCCGGCGGCTTGCCCGCGGCAGCGGGGGCGGGAAGGGGAGGGAAGGAGGATGAGGAGGGAGGAGGAGGGTCGCCGGCGGCCATGG